>CM061541.1:34797621-35430121 GCA_030864215.1 Capsicum pubescens
TATGAAAAGACATCGAGCTTTCCAAGATATAAGGTGTATCTATTTCTATCTATATAGAGAATATAGCAAAAGAGCTAATATTATCGCTAGAAAACAGAATGTAAAAAAGAGTATAAAAAGTTTAATAGAAGCAAATAGATTATATAAGCTATATAATACATCTAGAATAGTAAGTGAAGAATTAGTAAGCGCCTTAAATTGGGAATTATACGGTTGTAATAGAGACTTAGAAAATAATAGTAACGTAATACGGTGGCTTAAAGAACGTATTAACAGAAAAGCATAACAACTAGGATGATATAATTATATGCAAGATTTACCTATTTTTCAAAGAGTTAGACGACTAAATAAGTGGATAGAAGAAGAAGTTCATCATAGATCCAAATTAAGAGAAAAAGAAATAAAATTAATAGACAATATAGAAAAAATACTAGGTCAAATAACTCAAGAAAACTTAGACCAAGTAGATATAAAATATTTAAAAATTCTGCTAAAAATCTCTAAAGAAGAATTAGATTTCAATAACATAAGAATAGAAAACTCGTATTATAGGACAAATTGCTATTTACAACAAGTAAATAAAATTTCATTAGGATAAGGTATGCCACTTAAATACGTTATACATATAAGAGAAACCAGACGTCAGATATACGAAGAAATAATTTAAAAAAATCAGCTTAAAGAATTATAAAACCATTTTAAAGAACAATTATTTTGGATTAAAGACGAAATAAGAAAAATTGATAATCTAGTCCTTACAGATACTGAAATAGATAAAATTGTTAAAATAACATCAAAAAAATTAAAAGAATCACTAATTAGAGAACAGACAAGGTTGATAAAAAATATAGAAGAAGTAGAACTAGAGATTACATATTCTAATAATAGATTAGGGTATTTTAGTAAATTAGTAAACATACAATTAGTTATTATCATCCAGCATAACAAAATAGCTTCGTTTAAACGCCTTGAATATTTAGATCTTAGATTTCAATCTGAAAAGAAATACAAAGTGTTAAAAAATAATACGACTATAAGGTGTAATTTTAGCCAAGGAGAACACATTTTACATTCAGAAGATAAACAATATAATATCATAATAGATTTAATAATAAAGTTAAGTGAAAAAATTCAGGAAAAAGATAATAATATAATAAGAATCTTTGAAGAAGTAGAAGTTACTCAAAATAAACAGAAAAAGATACTAGAAAAAATAGAGGAAAATTTAGATTATTTAAAATCTCAAGAGTTAGAAATAAACAGGAAAGTTCAGTATTTAAATCAAAAATTCAATCTAGAAAAGATACCTACAAAAATAGAAATAGAAAAATTAATAAAAACTATAGCAGAAAAAACAAAAGAGTTAGAAATTAAAACCACTCAACTAGTAACAAAAATTGTAGAGCAAATAGAGTTAATAAATAAAGAAATAAGAGAGTTGAAAATAACAATACAAAGATTAGAAGAAATATCACTTTCATGAGTGAAGAAGATAAAAATTATAGTGAGGCACAAGAAAAATCAAAAAACTATCATAGCGAAGCAGAAGGATTATCTAAGCATATACCTTCAAGTATAACAGATAAAATTTTGTTAAAACAAAATAATACTATAATAGAATTCTTATTAGACTTACATAAAAAGATAGATATCTTAATTAAGGGTAAAGAAGCTCAAAAACCAGTGCAGCAAGAACCAGAATTGCATAAAAAGATAGATATCTTAATTAAAAGTAAGGAGTTTCAAGAACCCAAAAATACTGAAATAGACGAACTTATTAACCAACTAAAAAGAACTGAACTAACCTCTAGACAAGAAAAAAGAAATATAATTAGAAAACCACAAAAATGGACTTTCTATTAAATAGACGGAGAACCATCGAAAACAACAAAAGACAAGGAGAAGAAAGACAAAGAATAAGTTTTTCTGAGAATAGAATAGGAAATAATACTATAGTATCTAGAATACTTAGAAGATGACCAACTACAGAACTGAATCAAGAACTAAATGAAATAATAGATGTAGATAAAGACTTACAAATTTTTCAACAACATCAGTTAAAACTATTAAACCCTAAGACATTATACAATGCTAGATATTTTTCAACAGATAATCAGTTGTATAGACATTATAGGGAAGAACAGATATCGGCTATAGGAGAAAATTTTACAATATTAGATCTAGTAGACTCTAAATCTTTAAAACATATAAAAGATAAAATGTTGCTAATGCATATGGGATTAATTGTTATAGGAATAAAAGGATTAACTAGAAAAAATCTAGGATCTAAAGTACTAATAACAATATACGATGACAGATGGTCAGACATTAAGAAATCAATAATAGGATTAATTGAAGTAGATATGACAAATAATGAAGGAATATTCAACATAAGTCCAGATTTCCTAATGAACCTACAAGAATTTGGAAAAAACATTAAAATAGGAATTCACACTAAAGGGTATGAAGAAATGAATAGTGATAACAATTTATTAATGTGTGTAGGATTTATTGGGAAATTAACATTAAATAGTAATACTAAATTTAAATTAAAAGTAAATGATGTAGTTGAATTCATGGGAAATAAAGGTATAAGGTTAATAAAACCAATAAAAATAGACCCAGAGGTATATGCAGGGTTAGAATGGAATCTAAACAAATTTAATAAATCAAAAATCCTTACACCAGAATCTCATTTACTATATACTACAAGTAAGGGAGAAACTTCAGTTAGATTTACAGATTATAATTATACAACTAGAAGAGATTTAGACGACGCTGGAATATAAAGTACTATAGAAACAGAGAAAGAATTTATGAATATTGAAGTTTTACAAGAAGGCGACGAAGTAGATATAGTAATAGAAAAAGCTCAAATGTTAGCAGAAGAATATAAACATATAACCTTTAAATGTAAAGGATGTCAGAAAGATGAAATGAAAATAAAAGAATGTATAGAACATTTCAAAAACTGCTTGGAAAAAAGTGATAACCTAGGATATAGAAATAACGAAGAATTAATTTTTGAAAAGAAAGATGAAGATACAAAATCCATACTAAGTTCCATAATGAGTTATAAAGAATTAGCAGAATTAGAAGCAACTAGTTCAACAAGTGCTAGCCCTTTCCAACAAACAAACCCGAATCCTCAACCAATAGATTATAGTACAGGTAATGTTCCTAGGAGGACAGCAGTTAGGATAAATTCAGATACAGAACTTAGAGGAGATATTATAAGACCAGCAGAAAAGAGAATGCCAATAGAAGAACCAATTAAACTACAAGAAGGAGGTAGTAAAGGTAAAATAACAAATATAGCATCACATGACCCACAAATGTGGGATACAGTAATAGATTTATGGAAAGAAATAGTAGCAGCAGATTATTTAAGACATTATACAGAAACTGATATAGAAACAATGTACAAATACTTGGAGACTTTTTTAGGAGAATCGACAAAAGCTACGTGGGAAAGTTTTAAAACTAATTGCCCATATGACTTTCAAGTTCTGTTAAGTACGGATCCAAATCCCTATAACTTTACAAATAAAATGCATCTGTTATTAATCGGAAAAGATCCAAATAGTGGATTATTAGCATTACAAAAAGAAGCTTTAATAAAACTAGAACAACTTAGCATCTCGCACTAGGTATATATATAAAGAAATTTTTACAAGATTATTTTTATTACTGCACGGTCAGCGGAAATACTTTTAATGAAGAACTAGGTAAAAAACTATTTAATAAGCTACCAAGAGCTTTAGGAAGAGAAATAGAAGAAAGATGGTATAAAAAAAACGGTGTAGTAGCTAGCCCAAACGTAAAATGGACCATAGGATATAGAACTCAACATATAATGGATATACTAACAGAAAAATGTACGAATATATAAATACAAAAACAACTAAAAAGAAATGAAATGAATTTCTGTAAATCTATTATATACACAACCCAAAATTATGATAATCAGAAAAAACCTAACAGATATAAGAAAAAATATAACCAAAAACCATTTAGTCGTAAACAATACTTCTTAAGAAAATCAAAAGCTAAAAAACCATGGCTAAAGAAATATAGACATGTTAGAAAATATAGGAATGATAGAAACTATAAAAACAAATTAGAATGTTATACTTGTGGAAGCATAGATCATTTAGCTAATGTGTGTCCAAAAAGAAATAATAATAGAACTAGAAATTCTCAATCAATAGAAGATTTTCAAGAAACACTACTAAATGTAGACGAATACATGTCAGATACAGAAAGTATATATTCAATAATAAGTTTTGATATAGAAGACATTTCTAAAACTAACTCTTTAGATTCAGAAGAGGATAATTTAGTAAATGAGTTAGGACAGGAAATAGATCATCTAGATGATTTAGATTTAAGTAACCTAGTAATTAATAATTTAATGAATATCACTCAAGAATGTGTACATGAATTTCAAAAATATAAAGGTCTAGACAGTAATAGATGTCGTATATGTAGTTGGTACCCCAGCAAAGAAAATAGAGTTAAATGTAGAAAATGTTATTTAGAAGCCAGTGTAAATTGTATAGAAAACACTCCAAAGATAAAAATAGCATCAGAACCAAATAGAGAACCAAATTACACAAATAATCAAATTCTAAATTTAAGAGTAGCAACTCTAGAAGTCAGAGTAAATAATCTAGAACAAAGGCTAACTACCTTCGAAAAAGGAAAAGCTAAAATAACTAGAGAAGAAATAAATATACAAGAAGATACACAAGAAAATGTACATTTAGAAAAATTAGAAGCAGAACTTATGAACATAGAAGATAATGGTACTAGCCTAATATGTAATGAAGATAAAGATTATTCTACCATAAAAGTATTAGTGAAAATTAGAATCCGAGATATAGAGATAGAAACTCTAGCACTAGTAGACCCAGGATGTACCAGTTGTATAGTTAATAAAGAAATAGCACTAGAACAATTACTAAAGACTTTTGATAAACCCATAACAGCTACACAAATGGACGGATCGCAGAATATATATAATTATTACATAGAAAATGCACAAAGAAGTTTCTTAAACACATGTAATGAATTCTACAAGCCAACTTACAATATTAACAGAATATTAGCAAGAGATTTAAACATAGGTTCAGACTTTGTAATAGGACTGCGTTTTTGCATACAAAATAGAGAAGGATGTCTCTTAACAAGAGATGGAATAATACTATTTAAAAATCTAACCTATACTCCAGTACAAACAGTAACATTACCAACAGTATATAGAACACTAAGAACACACAAAAAGGAAATAGCTTCTAAACCATGTTGTGAAGGATGCTCAAATAATGATAAATTTCAAAATCAATGCCAAAATAGTAACCTATTAAAAGAAAATAAAACGCTAAAGGAAAACATTAAAGAATTAAAAAATTACACACTAATTAATGCAGAAGGATTAGAATATATAGAAGAAATAGAAAAAGATTATACATTAATAAATGCTGAAACTCAATTTTATAATTTTCAAAAAGGAATAAACACAATAGGAATGATAAATAGTCCAAAAGACTTAGACAATGTAATAACAATTCTAGATAAAATGGAAATAATAGGTGAAAAGCCTTTAGCACATTGGAATTCTAATGAGATAACATGTAAATTAGAAACTATTAACCCAAAATATACAATAAAAACAACATCTATAGAAACTAATAATGAAGATACTGAAGAATTCGATAGACAAATTAAAGAATTATTAACTCTGGAAGTAATAAGAAGATCAACTTCTAAACATAGGTCAACGACATTTATGGTAAGAAATCATAGTGAACAGGTAAGAGGAAAAGCAAGAATGGTAATAAATTACAAAAGACTAAATGATAATACTAAAACAGATGCGTATAAATTATCAGACAAAAGTGAATTAATTAGTAGAATCCAAGGTAAAAGAATATATAGTAAATTTGATTGTAAATCAGGATATTGGCAGGTAAAAATGCACCCAGACAGTATAGAATGGACAACATTAACTTGTCTAAGAGGACATTTTGAATGGTTGGTTATGCCTTTTGGCTTAAAGACAACTCCACCCATTTTTCAAAGAAAATTGGATAATATTTTTGGGGAATATAAAAACATTGTATTAGTCTATGTAGATGATATTCTAGTATTTAGTAAAAATATGGAAGAACATTTAGGACACGTACAAACAGTCTTTAGGTTATTTGTAAAACATGAAATAATAATAAGTAAAAAGAAAATGAAACTATGTAAAACCTATATTAATTTTCTAGGAGTAATTTTAGGGGAAGGTAAGATTAAAATTCAACCACATATAGCAAAGAAAGTATTAGAAATGTCAGACAAATTAGAAAATACCAAAGACTTACAAAAATTTCTAGGATTAGTAAATTACGCTAGAAATTTCATTCAAGACTTAGGTAAAATAGCTGATCTTTATATGCTAAAACTGGAAGTAAAGGTCAAAAATATTTAAATAATGAAGACATTAAATTAGTCCAACAAATTAAAGAAAGAGTTAAACATATTCCAGACTTAAAAATTCCACTAGAAATCGATTATTTAATCGTTCAAACAGACGGAAGTAAATTAGGATGGGGAGCCATATTAAAAACAAGACCTAATAAATATAGTCGTAAAAATAAAGAACAAATATGCGCCTATCAAAGTGGTTTATATAATGAAAAAGGAAACATGAGTGCTATAGATTTAGAAGTACTAGCCATTATATATGGCCTAAACAGTTTTAAATTATATATATTAAACAAATATGAAGTTTTGGTAAGGACAAACTGTGAAGCTATAGTCAAGATTAGTCAACAAGTTAAAGACAAGTCTAGTAGTAGAAGAAGATGGTTAAATTTCATTGACACCATATCAGTCTATAAAAATATTGTTTTTGAGTATACAAAAGGTAAAGAAAATTACTTAGCAGACTAATTAAGTAGATTACAGCTAAAAACTAAATCTGTTTTAAACTAAATTTATATTTGTTTCAGTATGAGACCAACCGGTCAACCTAATACAGACAAAGGCAAGGGAGTAGCATCTTCCTCGTCACAAGACATCTACTACCAGACGATGCTAGGTAATATTAGATTCAGACCACAAGACTTAGTAGATACACTAGAAAGGATAGATTTTGGACCATACAATTTAATTGTCTATCCTTCTTGCAACTTATCTTTTAGATCAAGACCTAAACATGTTTTAGATAGACCGCAAAAATGCTTAGTAGACAATCTATGGATAGCTTTTAATAAATCAGACCATAAACATTTTTTAGCATCCATGAATGCATTATGTCAATATATGTCAGACAAAAGTAAGCCTAGGTTTAAATATTATGTAGTCATACATGGTAGAACAAATGGAATTTTTCAGACATAGTTAGAAGTAATGGATTCCGTAAATGGTATGAGAGCCCCTCTTTATAAGGGTTTTAATGATTTTTCTGAAGCCTCAGATTATGTCAGAGGACATTTAAGACCAAATTTTTATATATCTCTATCCCTTAGACATAATCCTAATCAGACACCTCAATATAATATCCAAAGAGACACAGGAAAAATAATTTTTTGTGATCACTGCATCGCAATGACCGAAGCATTCAAAAGATTGAATCTTCAAAAGGAGGCCCTTATCACAGAAAATTCTAAATTAATGGAGCAAGTACAGACTCTCCAAGACAAGCTCAGTAAGTATCAGACAAAGAATACAAACACAAGTACGCAGACGTAGAGTTCTCTATCTCCAAGAAAAATGGATGAGAAGGGTGTGCATTCCCCTCTGAATACTAAAAAATCCACTATACCAGATGATGGTACAGCTAGTCCAGTTCAAACGGTAACTGATAAAGACAAGTCAAATTTGTTAATGGCTACCATTTTGCCCAAAAATGAAGATGAAGCTGGTCCTTCATCTGTCTAAGGGATGGAGATATATAAAAAATTGGTCCTAAATGTCCTCTGACATAATCTGAGGCTTCAGAAAAATCATTAAAACCCTTATAAAAAGGGGCTCTCATACCATTTACGAAATTCATTACTTCTAACCATGCATGAAAAATTCCATTTGTTCTACCATGTATGACTACATAATATTTAAACCTAAGCTTACTTTTGTCTGACATATATTGACATAATGCATTCATGGATGCTAAAAAATGTTTATGGTCTGATTTATTAAAAGCTATCCATAGATTGTCTACTAAGCATTTTTGTGGTCTATCTAAAACATGTTCAGGTCTTGTTCTAAGAGATAAATTGCAAGAAGGATAAGCAATTAAATTGTATAGTCCAAAATCTATCCTTTCTAGTGTATCTACTGAGTCTTGTGGTCTGAATCTAATATTACCTAGCATCGTCTGGTAGTAGATGTCTTGTGACGAGGAAGATGCTACTCCCTTGCCTTTGTATGTATTAGGTTGACCGGTTGGTCTCATACTGAAACAAATATAAATTTAGTTTAAAACAGGTTTAGTTTTTAGCTGTAATCTACTTAATTAGTCTGCTAAGTAATTTTCTTTACCTTTTGTATACTCAAAAACAATATTTTTATAGACTGATATGGTGTCAATGAAATTTAACCATCTTCTTCTACTACTAGACTTGTCTTTAACTTGTTGACTAAACTTGACTATAGCTTCACAGTCTGTCCTTACCAAAACTTCATCTTTATTTAATATATATAATTTAAAACTGTTTAGGCCATATATAATGGCTAGTACTTCTAAATCTATAGCACTCATGTTTCTTTTTTCTTTGTATAAACCACTTTGATAGGCGCATATTTGTTCTTCATTTTTACTACTATATTTATTGGGTCTTATTTTTAAAATGGCTCCCCATCCTAATTTACTTCCGTCTGTCTGAATGATTAAATAATCGGTTTCTAGTGGAATTTTTAAGTCTGGAATATGTTTAACTCTTTTTTAATTTGTTGGACTAATTTAATGTCTTCATTATTAAAATATTTTTGACCTTTACTTCCAGTTTTAGCATATAAAGGTCCAGCTATTTTACCTAAGTCTTGAATGAAATTTCTAGCGTAATTTACTAATCCTAGAAATTTTTGTAAGTCTTTGGTATTTTCTAATTTATCTGGAATTTCTAATACTTTCTTTGCTATATGTGGTTGAAGTTTAATCTTACCTTCCCCTAAAATTACTCCTAGAAAATTAATATAGGTTTTACATAGTTCCATTTTCTTTTTACTTATTATTATTTCATGTTTTACAAATAACCTAAAGACTGTTTGTAAGTGTTCTAAATGTTCTTGCATACTTTTACTAAATACTAGAATATCATCTACATAGACTAATACAAAGTTTTTATATTCCCCAAAAATATTATCCATTTTTCTTTGAAAAATGGGTGGAGCTGTCTTTAAGACAAAAGGCATAACCAGTCATTCAAAATGTCCTCCTGGACAAGTGAATGTTGTCCATTCTATACTGTCGGGGTGCATTTTTATCTGCCAATATCCTGATTTACAATCAAATTTACTATATATTCTTTTACCTTGGATTCTATTAATTAATTCACTTTTGTCTGATAATTTATACGCATCTGTTTTAGTATTATCATTTAGTCTTTTGTAATTTATTACCATTCTTGCTTTTCTTCTTACCTGTTCACTATGATTTCTTACCATAAATGTCGTTGACCTATGTTTAGAAGTTGATCTTCTTATTACTTCCAGAGTTAATAATTCTTTAATTTGTCTATCGAATTCTTCAGTATCTTCATTATTAGATTCTATAGATGTTATTTTTATTGTATATTCTGGGTTAATAATTTCTAATTTACATGTTATCTCATTAGAATTTCAATGTGCTAAAGGCTTTTCACCTATTATTTCCATTTTATCTAGAATTGTTATTACATTGTCTAAGTCTTTTGGACTATTTATCATTCCTATTGTGTTTATTCCTTTTTGAAAATTATAAAATTGAGTTTCAGCATTTATTAATGTATAATATTTTTCTATTTCTTCTATATATTCTAATACTTCTGCATTAATTAGTGTGTAATTTTTTAATTCTTCAATGTCTTCCTTTAGCTTTTTATTTTCTTTTAATAGGTTACTATTTTGACATTTATCATTATTTGAGCATCCTTCACAACATGGTTTAGAAGCTATTTCCTTTTTGTGTGTTCTTAGTGTTCTATATACTGTTGGTAATGTTACTGTTTGTACTGGAGTATAGGTTAGATTTTTAAATTGTATTATTTCATCTCTTGTTAAGAGACATCCTCCACTATTTTGTATGCAAAAACGCAGCCCTATTAAAAAGTCTGAACCTATGTTTAAATCTCCTGCTAATAGTCTTTTAATATTGTAAGTTGGCTTGTAGAATTCATTATATGTGTTTCAGAAACTTGTTTGTGTATTTTCTATGTAATAATTATATATATTTTGTGATCCGTCCATTTGTGTAGTTGTTATGGGTTTATCAAAAGTCTTTAGTAAATGTTCTGGTGTTATTTCTTTATTAATTATACAGCTGGTACATCCTGGGTCTACTAGTGCTAGATTTTCTATCTCTATATCTCGGATTTTAATTTTCACTAATACTTTTATGGTAGAAAAATCTTTATCTTCATTACATATTAGGCTAGTGCCATTATCTTCTATGTTCATAAGTTTTGCTTCTAATTTTTCTAAATGTACATTTTCTTGTGTATCTTCTTGTATATTTATTTCTTCTCTAGTTATTTTAGCTTTTTCTTTTTCGAAGATAGTTAGTCTTTGTTCTAGATTATTTACTCTGGCTTCTAGAGTTGCTACTCTTAAATTTAGAATTTGATTATTTGTGTAATTTGGTTCTCTATTTGGTTCTGATTCTATTTTTATCTTTGGAGTGTTTTCTATACAATTTACACAGGCTTCTAAATAACATTTTCTACCTTTAGCTCTATTTTCTTTGTTGGGGTACCAACTACATATACGACATCTATTACTGTCTAGACCTTTATATTTTTGAAATTCATGTACACATTCTTGAGTGACATTCATTAAATTATTAATTACTAGGTTACTTAAATCTAAATCATCTAGATGATCTATTTCCTGTCCTAACTCATTTACTAAACTATCCTCTTCTAAATCTGAAGAGTTAGTTTTAGAAATGTCTTCTATATCAAAACTTATTATTGAATATATACTTTCTGTATCTAACATGTATTCGTCTACATTTAGTAGTGTTTCTTGAAAATTTTCTATTAATTGAGAATTTCTAGTTCTATTATTATTTCTTTTTGGACACACATTAGCTAAATGATCTATGCTTCCACAAGTATAACATTCTAATTTGTTTTTATAGTTTCTATCATTCCTATATTTTCTAACATGTTTATCTCTATTTAGCCATGGTTTTTTAGCTTTTGATTTTCTTAAGAAGTATTGTTTACGACTAAATGATTTTTGGTTATATTTTTTCTTATATCTGTTAGGTTTTTTCTGATTATCATAATTTTGGGTTGTGTATATAACAGATTTACAGAAATTCATTTCATTTCTTTTTAGTTGTTTTTGTATTTATATATTCGTACATTTTTCTGTTAGTATATCCATTATATGTTGAGTTCTATGTCCTATGGTCCATTTTACGTTTGGGCTAGCTACTACACCATCTCTTTTATACCATCTTTCTTCTATTTCTCTTCCTAAAGCTCCTGGTAGCTTATTAAATAGTTTTTTACTTAGTTCTTCAGTAAAAGTATTTTCGCTGACCGTGCAGTAATAAAAATAATCTTGTAAAAATTTCTTTATATATACTCAGTGCGAGATGCTAAGTTGTTCTAGTTTTATTAAAGCTTCTTTTTGTAATGCTAATAATCCACTATTTGGATCTTTTTCGATTAATAACATATGCATTTTATTTGTAAAGTTATAGGGATTTGGACCCGTACTTAACAGAACCTGAAAGTCATATGGGCAATTAGTTTTAAAACTTTCCCACTTAGCTTTTGCCGATTCTCCTAAAAAAGTCTCTAAGTATTTGTACATTATTTTTGTATCAGTTTCTGTATAATGTCTTAAATAATCTGCTGCTACTATTTCTTTTCATAAATCTATTACTGTATCCCACATTTGTGGGTCATGTGCTGTTATATTTAGTATTTTACCTTTACTACCTCTTTCTTGTAGTTTAATTGGTTCTTCTATTGGCATTCTCTTTCCTGCTGGTCTTATATTATCTCCTCTAAGTTCTGTATTTGGATTTATCCTAACTGTTGTCCTCCTAGATACATTACCTGTACTATAATCTATTGGTTGAGGATTCGGGTTTGTCTGTTGGAAAGGGCTAGCACTTGTTGAACTAGTTGCTTCTAATTCTGCTAATTCTTTATAACTCATTATGGAACTTAGTATGAATTTTGTATCTTCATCTTTCTTTTCAGAAATTAATTCTTCGTTATTTCTATATCCTAGGTTATCACTTCTTTCCAAGACGTTTTTAAAATATTCTATACATTCTTTTATTTCCATTTCATCTTTTTGACATCCTTTACATTTAAAAGTTATATGTTTATATTCTTCTGCTAACATTTGAGCTTTTTCTATTACTATATCTACTTCGTAGCCTTCTTGTAAAACTTCTATATTCATAAATTTTTACTCTTTTTCTATAGTACTTTCTGTTTCAGCGTCGTCTAAATCTCTTCTAGTTGTATAATTATAATTATTAAATCTAACTGAAGTTTCTCCCTTACTTGTAGTATATAGTAAATGAGATTCTGGTGTAAGAATTTTTGATTTATTAAATTTGTTTAGATTTCATTCTAACCCTGCATATACCTATGGGTCTATTTTTATTGGTTTTATTAACCTTATACCTTTATTTCCCATGACTTCAACTACATCATTTACTTTTAATTTAAATTTAGTATTACTATTTAATGTTAATTTTCCAATAAATCCTACACACATTAATAAATTGTTACCACTATTCATTTCTTCATACCCTTTAGTGTGAATTCCTATTTTAATGTTTTTTCCAAATTCTTGTAGGTTCATTAGGAAATCTGGACTTATGTTGAATATTCCTCCATTATTTGTCATATCTACTTCAATTAATCCTATTATTGATTTCTTAATGTCTGACCATCTGTCATCGTATATTGTTATTAGTACTTTAGATCCTAGATTTTTTCTAGTTAATCCTTTTATTCCTATAACAATTAATCCCATATGCATTAGCAACATTTTATCTTTTATATGTTTTAAAGATTTAGAGTCTACTAGATCTAATATTGTAAAATTTTCTCCTATAGTCGATATCTGTTCTTCCCTATAATGTCTATACAACTGATTATCTGTTGAAAAATATCTAGCATTGTATAATGTCTTAGGGTTTAGTAGTTTTAACTGATGTTGTTGAAAAATTTGTAAGTCTTTATCTACATCTATTATTTCATTTAGTTCTTGATTCTGTTCTGTAGTTGGTCGTCTTCTAAGTATTCTAGATACTATAGTATTATTTCCTATTCTATTCTCAGAAAAACTTATTCTTTGTCTTTTTTCTCCTTGTCTTTCGTTGTTTTCGATGGTTCTCCGTCTATTTGATAGAAAATCCATTTTTGTGATTTTCTAATTATATTTCTTTTTTCTTGTCTAGAGGTTAGTTCAGTTCTTTTTAGTTGGTTAATAAGTTCGTCTATTTCAGTATTTTTGGGTTCTTGAAACTCCTTACATAAAAAGATAGATATCTTAATTAAGGGTAAAGAAGTTCAAAAACCAGTGCAGCAAGAACCAGAATTACCAGAATTGCATAAAAAGATAGATATCTTAATTAAATCTATATTTTCCCCAAAAAAAAAAATTTATTTTTTTATTTTACCCGTTTCATCTCTTCCTCTTAACTTATGTTCTTAACAAATTACTTCTTTAACCACACCCCGGAAACTTCATCTGGCAACTAACACTCGTCCTTAGTCTATTCTGTAGACATAGCGGACTTATCAAGACCAGAATTCCTAGGAATTTACAGGTTAATCCATCGTTTTTATTAAGAAATTGAGAGGTTGACCATATATATATATATATATAGTAAGATCATATAAAATTGAATTGATTCAAATGATGAACACCTCTAATTACACTAAAATTTTAAAAGTATTGTTTCAATATGTCATAACTAAATCAAATAATAATTCTTAAAATATTTGATCGAGATGAAGTTGGAATAATATTTATTGAAGTTTTTCTGAATTCTAGCTTGATTAGTTAATTGAAATGAGTACAATTAAATATTTATTTAAGTTATATTTAAGACTTACAAGCTATAAAATTAACATTGAACTATTAATACCTTCAGTCACATTAGATTAATAAATATATAATTTTGATGAAACAAATTTGAGTAAAACAACAATTCTGAAAGCACTTAATCAGGATTAAGTTTCAGCAAGATTTAGTGAACTTATATTTATGTTCAACATAATTAGTTCATCGAAAATTAATTGAAAGTCCCTATATATTGAAATTATACTTAAAATTCACAAGTAGGCATATAGTATTAAATCGAATGAAATGATTAACACCTCTAGTTACACTAATTTAGTATTGCAATAACAAATTTTAGCTTATGATAAAAATTAATTACTAGCTACAAAATTTTATAATAATATTAAAATTCACAAGTAGACATTAATGATGCTCTTCCAATTTTATCTTTCAGTAAATAAAAATAATTTTACATGAACAGAAAGTTATCAAAGAGTTGCATCCTCTTCAAGGTATTTGTCAAGAAGAAGTTAATAAAAGCACTTTTTATATTTTAACAATGTATATTTAATAAGGGATACGATCAAACTAAAAACACCATTTATTTAGGATCGGATGAGTATAGCTACTATTATTAAGCTAACTGTTTCCACAATTTTTTGGTAGTCAAAGAAAAAATGTTTGTTAGCTACAATATTTTATTTCAACAACTTTTTTCATGGCTAAACGATCACTATTACTACAATAAATTTAAACACACCTCAACAATTAATAGACAAATACAAAAAAAATTGGTAGCAAAATCTCTATGGCTATATCATTTAACTTATTGCACTAGCTTTTGTAATTTGAAGCAAAAACATCAATTTAGCCGCAATAGTTTATTTCAAATAATTTTGTTATGGCTAAGAGCTGACTAATATTAATACAATAAATTTCAACTTGTGGCAAAAATTAACAATTAGATACAAAATTATGTTATAACAAAAAAAGAAGCGGCTATATCATTTAACTCCTGCCACAATTTTTTCATACTTGAAGTAAAAAAAATTATTTAGCTATAATATTTTATTTTAAATATTCTTTTGTGGCTAAAAGGTTACTATTGCTACAATAACATATATCGTGTAGCAAAAACTTATTATTAGCCACAAAATTTACTGTCGCAATAAAATTGTAGCTATTTAGTAATTACTGTCACGGTTGCTAGTAATTGTAACAAAATGAGGAATTAGCTTTGTCCGTTTTAATTTTCATGGCAAATAAATTTTAAAAAATTTTAAATAGCTACAAAATTTAAAATTTTGTGGCTATTACTAGTTAATAGCTACAATTTCTAAATTTGTAGCTTCATTTTTTATAGCTATAAATGTCTTTTTGTAGTGATAACTATCCTAAATATTATACTAGAGTATTCTGGAGACTTAAATTAAAAACTATGTTATTAATTCACAAGGTTATTCTAGAAATTTTAACTAAAAAACTATGATGATATTCATTTTTCCGAAAACTCACTTTAGATAATCTTCACACCAATTTTAAAAATGCACCGACTCGTTAGTCCTTAGGATGGTAAGAACTCATGCTACAAAATTAAATGGTGCACAGAATCAATTTCTTCTAAATAAATTTTTTTCCTTCTATTTTCAAGCGCTACACTCATATTCTAAAAATCTGAATTCACCAATCCTGACACCGTTGCTATGATCCACTTTAAGCCTTCATTTTATTGCAAAATTGACAAGTTTCCTCAGAGGAATATAAGCCAAAAAAAAAAAAGAGAGAGTAGAGTGTAGACTTGTGACAACTTTAGATAGATAGACTTGTCTACATTATCAGAAAATAAGATACCCCAAAGGTGAACACTCATGCGATGGCCGTAAACAAGAACTAAGACTAGATTAATTCATCTTTTTATAACTATTTTTACAAATTTGAAAATTTATTACGATAATAATTAATCTTTCTCATTTTTTCAATCAACGATGACCAATCAGTCGTAACTGTTTTCAGGCTATATTAGTTGTCAAGCTCTCTTGATTCCCCGCCATCAAATTCATATAACAGAAAATGGTCAAAGATTTCCTCAAAATATGAAAAATTTAGCGACCGTAGAAGTATATTCTAATATTAGAACTGCGTCAACAAGATGTCACGGATGAAATTCACCATGGGATAATTTAAGTAAATTGCCATCTTTATTTATTGTTGACTTGTTGTATTTACTATTTTAATTGTTTTCAATAGGTAAGTATACATTATATAAATGGCTTGTTCTAAACACCATTAATTAAAACATCCAACTTCTTTTACATGCAAAATGGGACAGCCAATGACTAATAAAGTCATCGTCACCTTCATCTTCTTCATTTCAGTGCTTGTCCTCCATACTGAATCAATTCAGCCTCCATTTTCATGTGACTCCAACTCAGTTACCAGTGCCTTTCCCTTCTGCAATGCTTCATTACCAATCTCACAAAGGGCAAAAGACCTTGTTTCGCGTCTCACTGTGGACGAGAAAATCCTACAACTGGTTCATACGGCGCCTGCAATACCTCGACTGGGTATCTCTGCCTATCAGTGGTGGTCTGAGGGTTTACATGGCGTTTCTAAGTCTGGAAGAGGCATGTCTTTCAATGGCACCATTAAAGGTGCAACGCAGTTCCCTCAAGTCATTCTTACTGCTTCGGCCTTTGATGAAAATCTCTGGTATCGTATTGCTCAGGTATTAAAAAGTTGTTTTTAACCTATACGGTATTATTTTCTATAGGCACAATATAATTTTTCGACGAAGAGTGTTTAAGAAACCACGTACCCTTGAGTCAATGCAGCTATGTCACTGTTTACGCAGACATGAACCATCTATGTGTGCGAGCTCGCACACACGTAGGGTTATCGTCAACATATTTATGCTACAAAATTACTTAAAATGTACTCGATTCTTTTAAGTTGTCAACGTCTGTCCTTGCATGCATCTTAGCAGAATATTAGTTAAAATGAAATTTTGACTGAAGTATATTTCCATATTCTTGAATTTCATTTTACACTCTTTCACCACATTAATTATCTCTACATTTGTTAAGACTCAAAAGTAAGGTGGAAAAAAGTAATTAATTCTATCTTAATTTTTAAAATTGACAAGCCCTTTGCTACGTTATTATAACTAATAATAGACGGAGGGGGTGGGGGGGCAATTATAGATAACTTAATGATCTTACAATTTGTATGGCATGAATTATAACCGTATCCACTTTAGGTTTAAGTTGGAAAAAAATTATTGAGCAGAAGAGAAGTGTGTTTTGTTTGTTAAACTTGTTGTTTTCTGTAGGCAATTGGAAGAGAGGCAAGGGCAGTGTACAATGCAGGTCAGCTACAGGGACTGACATTATGGTCACCAAATATAAACATATTCAGGGATCCAAGGTGGGGGAGAGGCCAAGAGACACCAGGGGAAGACCCTATGGTGGTGGGAAAATATGGAGTGGCTTATGTACGAGGACTTCAAGGAGATAGTTTTGAAGGTGGGAAGCTTAAAGATGGGCATCTTCAAATCTCTGCTTGTTGTAAGCACTTCATTGCTCAAGATATGGATAATTGGAATGGCTTCCATCGTTACACCTTCGATGCTCAAGTAAGTCTTAACTAACTCTGTCGCTGCAGTACGTACATTGATATTAGCAATATCTTGTTGATAGCTTTCAAATGTTCAAGTTTGTTAACGGAGGAAATTTCCATTTTCGGAATGACAAATACTTCTTTGGGCTCCCTGTGATATATATGCCACGCCCAAGAAGTTTTGCATGTGAGAGAATTTGTTGCAGATCTATAATAACTAGACATATCTTTCTCCGACAAAATAAACTTATAGATTAGACGGTTCATATAAAGCAGTTAAGTTGTTAAATGAAGATGTGTTCACACACTTCAAGAGTAACATTTACAAGATCGTCAGCGCTATTTCTGTTCTAATACGTGGAGTTATTCAGGTCTTGAAGCAAGATTTGGCAGATTCATATGAACCACCCTTCAAGAGTTGCGTGGAACAAGGGAAAGCCAGCAGTATAATGTGTGCTTACAGTCTTATCAATGGGATCCCAAATTGTGCCAGCTATGATCTTTTGACAACTACTGTCCGTGAAAAATGGGGTCTCCAAGGGTAATTTCCCCAAAATAGAAGAGAATATTGAATCATTTTCATTTCGTTCCTACCTGAAACTTAATTGTTGTATGTAATTTTCAGGTACATCGTATCAGATTGCGATGCAGTTAATGTTATGTATGCTAATCAAAGTTATGCTAAAGAACCAGAAGATGCAGTAGCTGCTACCCTCAAAGCTGGTAACGGATCCACCCTCTTTTTCTATTACATTGCTGTTAAAAGTGCAAACTTTCCTAAAAAACTAATGAGGAGAATAAACAATTTATCTTGCTTGTTTGTGAAATCGGAGATTGCATGTAGTCAAATTCTGCTTGTAAGAAAAAGCTAGTACAGTAGTAAAATAGAACATTGATTGAGTCAATATGCATAATGAGACAATATGTCGAAACAAGGTATAACAACTAGAAATTCCTTTCAAATCTTAAGAAAACTTCATGGATGAAAACTAAATATGTCTGTGTTCTCGGCAATGAAATTTCAGGCATGGATTTGAATTGTGGCTCCCACTTGAAGGTATACACAAAATTAGCTCTAGAGAAGCAGAAAGTACAAGAATCTGACATAGACCGGGCTCTTCACAATCTCTTCTCGATTAGAATGAGGTTGGGGTTGTTCAACGGCGACCCAGGAAAATTGGAATATGGAGATATTTCTGCAGCAGAGGTTTGTAGTCAAAAACACCGCGAACTAGCCCTTGAAGCAGCAAGAAATAGCATTGTCCTTCTAAAAAATTCTGATAGGCTTCTTCCACTTTCAAAGAACAAGACAATATCCCTTGCTATAATAGGTCCCAACGCAAATGATTCTAAAATACTTCTAGGAAACTATCACGGCGATCCTTGCAACAATGTTACATTAGTCCAAGGACTTCAGGGATATGTTGCAAATACAATGTACCATCCAGGCTGCAATTTCACAAACTGTACGTTTGCTGCAATACATGAAGCAGTTGATATAGCGAAAAAAGCAGACTATGTTGTTCTAGTAATGGGATTAGACCAGACTCTTGAGAGGGAGTCGCTCGATCGGACAGAATTGGGGCTGCCTGGTATGCAAGAGAAACTCGTTACAGCAATCGCCCAAGCTGCCTCAAAACCTGTTATACTGGTTTTGATGTGTGGAGGTCCAGTGGATGTATCTTTTGCAAAGGATAACCAAAAAATAGGAGGCATTTTGTGGGTTGGTTATCCTGGTGAGGTTGGAGCTGCTGCATTAGCAGAGATACTTTTCGGCGAACACAATCCAGGTTATGTTCATTTTCGACAATCTTTGTGGTTACTCTATTTCCTCAAATGATGTTAAATTATTATCTATTGCTGGAAACTTGCTAAACATGGAAAAATACATTACTTTTCAGGGGGGAAATTACCGGTCACTTGGTATCCCAAGGAATTCAACAAAGTACCAATGAATGACATGAGGATGCGACCTGTATCATCCAATGGATATCCAGGGCGCACATACAGATTCTACAAGGGGCCAAAAGTTTTCGAATTTGGCTATGGTCTCAGCTACACTAATTACTCTTACTCGTTTGCCTCTGTCAACCAAAACAAGCTACATTTCAAGAACCTGAAGGTCAACAAGGCAACTGAAAACTGTTCTGTTCCGAACATTGCTGTTTCAGACATTGGATCAGAAGTATGTAACAACGCGATGATCACAGTTATAGTTGCGGTGAAAAATCAGGGAGAAATGGCTGGTAAGCACCCTGTATTGTTGTTCCTGAGGCACTCTAACACGGTGGATGAGGTTCCAAGAAAGACACTGATAGGATTCAAGAGCGTGAATTTGGAAGCAGGGTGTAATACCAATATTACATTTGATGTGAAACCTTGTGAGCACTTTGCTAGGGCTAATAAAGATGGTTCATTAGTCATTGATGAAGGGAAATATTCCCTTCTTGTGGGAGATGAGGAGTATTCTGTTACTGTGTTTGTATGATCTCCCAGTTGATTGTCAAATGAGCGGATTGAGATGAAATTTGATGAATTAACAAGTGTTGAGTTAAAAAATAAATGTTGTCAATTAATGCATTCAAAAATTACATCTAATTTTTACAGGTCAAAATTTTAGTTATCTTATCTGTTCTTTCAAAAAAAAAAATTCAATATCTTGTAAAACTATTTTCTTATTGTTGCGTATGACATATTAATTTTTTAAAAATATTTTGAATGTTTCATAAGTTAAATTGGACAATATATCAGCCCAATTTTTCATGAACTGAACTAATAAATAGAAAGTTCAATAACCATCGGCACTTAAATTATTTTATAATTTTTATTGGTCAATTTTATCATGTCTACTTCATGTGACCTAATTCACCGTTGTTATGATCCACTCACAAAACATAGAAAGGTGGTCACAGAATGTTTTCCACTTTGAGCCTTCACTACATTTTTCGGCTTTGCAGCTTTAATTGCAAAATTGACAAGTTTCCGTAAGACGAAAGATAAAGCCAAAAAGAAAGGAGACAAAAGGAAATTCCCCCAAGGTGGACCCTCATGTGATGGCTACATTTAAAACTTAAATTTTAAATATTGTTAAACCATATCACAATGATTTACTTTCTCTATCAAATTAACTTTTTAATTACTCATCCAGTTTCAAATTTTGTGGCGGTTTTATTCTATTTGTTGTTTGAGTGGAAGAGAAAAAATAATGAAGAACAAAGAAGAAGAGCGAGAATAAAGAGAGTGATTCTTATTTCTTCTTTTGAGGGATGAGAGATCATAAGATTATAAATATAATGAAGAAAATCCCTCTATTTATAGGGAAAATTTACTCCTAAGTAAAAGACAAATGCTTCAAATCCTAATAGATATCAAAGTAGTTTTTGATAGATATTCACTATAATGTAAATACATTTATAACACTTCCCTAATTGGTAGATAATGTACCTCGTTAAAACCTTACTAGAAAAAACTCAGTAGGAAAAAAAATCTAGTGAAGGAAAAAGAGTACATATCTCTAATAATACGCATTTCGGCTGCCTCATTAAAAAACCTTACAAGGGAAATCCAGTGGGACAAAACCTCATAAGGAAAAAAGAGTACAACGCGTATTAACTCCCCCTAATGAGAACATCATTGACCTTTGCATCTCGATCTTGTGCAGCATCTTCTTGAAAGCTGCAATTGGAGAAGATTTGACGAATAAATCAGTCACATTGTTAGTTGAACGAATCTGTTGCACGTTAATATCATCATTCTTTTGTAGCTCATGTATGTAGAAAAGCTTTGGCAAAATGTGCTTCGTTCTATCTCCATTTATGAATCCTCCCTTAAGATATGCTATGTATGCTGAATTATCTCTGTATAAAATTTTGGGTAGATTGTCATATTTCACACCACATTTTTCTCGAATGAGATGTATCGTGGACCTCAACCATACACATTCTCGGCTTGTTTCATGAATAGCTATTATCTCAGCATGATTCGATGAAGTGGCTACGATAGACTGCTTTGTATATCTCCAAGATATGGCAGTACCACCACATATGAACGCATAACCTATTTGAGACCGAGCTTTATATGGGTCAGATAAGTACCCAACATCAGTATGACCAATAAGATCGGAACTGCAATATTTAGAATAAAACAAGCTCATGTGTTTATCCTATTTTGATGTCTCATAGTAGGAGCAGAAATATACCTTGCTAACAAATTGACTGAAAAGGCTATAGGCCTTGTAGTATTTGCAAGGTACATGAGTGCATCAATTGCACTAAGATATGGTACTTCATAACCAATCCAATTCGATATATTTCGAATTTCAGCAAATAATCTATTGCTTTGAAAACTCTCCAAGAGTTCCAATGATGTCCAAGCAATAAGTTTATACAATATAAGGATTATAAATGAGTTTCCCAGAAACTTTTATATGCTTCAAGTAGTTTGAATCCTTAAAAGTTTTCACATAAGTTTTGTCAAGTGACAATATTCAACATTTCATGAGTGACATCTTCAAGTGTCTGGATTGCAAATCAAATAAGTTTTACGCTTACCAAAATGCATCCTTTCATGACACTTGATAAATGTTTCTACGTCAGCATGCTTAAATAAACGTAGAATTCAGATCCTCATAATCTTTTACAATATTGCTTCAATATGTATCAAAGATATCGTTAATGATATATCATTTTGTATCGATTCATAATGCGACATAACATTTTGAGATCTCATCACTTCATTATTTTCAGGTACCTGAACCTCCCATAAGGTTTCATGAAGTGTTATGTCGTAGGCTCTTCAAGAGCACATTGTCTTCTTATTATGATTATTTGCTCCTTGTTTCATTTGGAACCGATTAGTCTACCGTGCTTCATGCATGCATAGACTTTGTCCTTCAAGGATACAAAAGAGGAGCACTTGCAGCTTAAATATGAGATGCTTTCGGCATTTGACTTGAACTATCTTATGAATGAGGATCTTATGATAATTCCTAACATATTTCATAGCTGTTTATAATCTCTCCCTTATGTTAGTAAAACTAACATTCATCCTCATCTTCTTTGAAGAATCCATCTTTGTGCATCATGATATATTCATTAATCGTATACCGCATATCAAAACTATTAGATGGAATAGTTGGTTCATGACCTTGAACCAATTGAGGGGGAAAAAATAATCATAATTTATTGGTCTAATGCATACAAATGTTATTGCAATATATCATATTTCAGACCAATACATTAAGTTTTGTTCTCATTAACAATGATTTACATATTTATCGAAGACATCAATGCTAAACCATCATCATCAAGATGAATTATCTTGATTACACAATCTGAAAATTATGCTCAGTTTATATTGAACAAGTAACTTTATGAATGTCAAACGTAAGTTGACCATGAATGTACATGTGATCATCGTATTGATGCATCTTTTCAACATATCACATGATAGATAAATGAGCTCTTATTCACCTTTTATTCTTTTCAGATTTTGAGGGATTCAATCCCAAAAATAGTTGATCCAACCAACTTATCATGAGAACAAACAACATTAAAGTTCATGAAGAATTTTCTAATTCTTTAATATATGTTCAATACTCAGTATGCACATCTTCGGGATATCACAATCGTTCATGTCAACTTATGAACTTTTAATCTAGTAAACTCCAAATTTACCATGATATGTGTTTTTGCTTTAGTAAATTTCAAATTTATTATTACATGAATAAATTTCAGATTTACTACTTTAGAAGTAGATTTCGAAATAACTCTTCTCAGTTATTCTGCCTCATTCGGAGGTACCATCACACTCAAGTGCACATTTGCATTAATAAGTTTCTCATTCCCCAGGAATGGAATATAATCATGCCTTAAGCGTATCAAATTATGATAGCTACTACAAAATCAAATTGGGGCATACATATGATGTAGAGAATTTTTTCTCTAACATATCTTAAGATCATAATATGCGTGTGAAAATATTATCACTTTTGATGATCATTATAATATTGTCCATCCACGCGTATATTCGTGCATTCAATCACTTGTCTTCTTTCAGACATATTATGCACTGTTACCACATACACCTCAAGAATGAAGTAAGTTGTCATATTTCAGACTTATCATATATTGCTACCACATTCACTTCATGGAATGGAGCATATTCAATGGGTCGAATTTCATGACTTTTCACCCAATACCCATAATTTTGTCTTAGCCATCATAATATCATCAATATGGTGCATTGAGATTTAAACTCAACGTCTTACCTATATAAAGACGTCTTAGGCATAAATTAATGGAACTTAAACCCAACATATTATCATCCCTTTTGATAATATTGTTCTTGAGGAATAAATTTAAAACATAAATGGTTTCAAACCAATTATTTTTCCTCAAATTCAATAATAATTATATCATTAGTAGCAAAAGACAAATAACATAAGAAATTACTAAAACAAAAGTCACATATTATACCAAATTAATAATCAACAGTAATAAGATCACATTATATGAATATCACCGGAATATGCAAACTATGTAACTATGCTGCTCCTCGAGATTGATAAAGTAGAAATTAATAGTACATGGTTTGATTATAAGTTAGCTAACATAAATATATATTAATTAATAAAGTTACTCACGTATACTTTAAGACATAATGGTATTGGTTAAAACTTGATATGCATTAACATTAGTGGACACTGATGGAGGCAGCAACATGAGATAATGAATCAGCAGTTTCCGTTCACACAATTTGTAACTTTCTAACGGATCAGACACCCAAACATGAATCATATATACTTACCTGTAATCTTTATTTGACAGAGTCTCGTGTTGATAACGTGTTATAAAATAAAAAAGAATAAAGAAGAAGAGTAGAGAGAATAGAGAGAGTCTCTTATTTCTTCTCTTGAGGGATGAGAGATCATAAGATTATAAATACAATGAACAAAACCTCTCTATTTATAGGGAAAATTTACTTCTAGTCTGAGTAAAAGACGGATGCTTCAAATCCTAATAGATATCAAAGTAGATCTTGATAGACATCCACTATAATGTAAATACATTTATAACAAAATTACAATTCAGGTATCTTATAATATCATTAAAAGATTATTTTTTCTACCAAATCAATTAAAAAAAATAAGGTGGCATGCAATGAAATAAAGACAGTATTACTTATTAAAATACTTTTATCCAAATATCTCTAATACTCATCAATTACAACATTTTAATCTCAAGTTAGTACACATGGTCAGCCATTTCCTTTTTCTTTTCAATTAATAATGACCTATCTATTGTAACTTGTACTGTTTTCACGCTATGCTTCTGAAGCTCTCGTCGTTCTCCACCATCAAAATCACATAACAAAGTTAAAAATATCCTCAAGCTATACGAAACTCGCGACGCGATCATTTCCTAATTACAGAAGTGCATTTAAAGAGGCATCATGGTTCAAATTCATCATTAGCTAATTTAAGTAAACTCTTATCTTTATTTAATATTACTATATTTTATCCACTAGTATATAAATCACTTTCTGTTCTACAAACAGTAGATACAAAATGGGAAACCAAATAACTTACAATAAAGTTATCATCACCTTCATCTTCTTCATTTCATTGCTTGTCCTCCACACTGAGTCAATTCGGCCTCCATTTTCATGTGACTCGTCTAACAAAGTTACATCTTCATTTCCCTTCTGCAATGCTGCATTACCAATCTCACAAAGGGCAAACGACGTCGTTTCGCGTCTCACTGTGGACGAGAAAGTCCTACAGTTGGTTAATGGGGCGCCGGAAATACCTCGACTGGGTATCTCCGCCTATGAGTGGTGGTCGGAAGGGTTACACGGCGTTTCTAGGCATGGAAAAGGCACGCTTTTCAATGGAACAATCAAAGCTGCAACTCAGTTTCCTCAGATCATTCTTACTGCTTCTACTTTTGATGAAGATCTCTGGTATCGCATTGCTCAGGTAGTTGTTAAATTTTCGTTAACAAAAGATGTGATTGATTGAGATAATAATTATTAGTTGAGCATAACTCTTATTGTCATGTTTGTTCAAAGCTTTAAGAAAGATTTTTTTTTTCTTTTTAAACTTTATGTCCTAGTGTGGGAATTCATCAGAAATTGACTAATATAGTACTTATTTATTCTGGGATCTTATTTTAATAAGTACTCTTTCTTTCACAAGATAATTCTCTCTCAACATTTATTAGAGAAAGAATAAAATGTGTGTTTTTTCGAGAGTGGTTTAATTAATTTTTAAAATTAAATTAGATTAGATTATGAATTTAAGTTTTGTGCACTGCTTTTACACTATCAAATAAAAATGACCTGTTATTGCATGTTATTTAATTTTTTTTTTTCAATTTTTATATAAAAAATTACGTAATCTGCAATAACAAATCAAGTTTATATATAGTGTAGAATATTTTGTACACCGACAATGCACAAAACTTAAACTCTTAGATTAATTTAATATTTTAAAATTAAAATATGGATATTCAAAAATTATATGAAAAATATTGTAAGTTGCAATTTGTCTTTTCTCAATATGTTTAAAAATACATATTAAAATATTGACCAAAGTTTATATTATTCGACTTAAAAAAGAAAATAATGTTACGTAAACAGAATGGAGGAGTAACTGATTGTATGTTGATTTTCTAAATTGACAAGTATTTGAAAGTAACAAATAGGAGGACGGAGTAGTTCTAGATAACTTAATGATCTTACAATTTTATATGGCATTCAATAATGTTATATCTACTTGAAGGACATGGTTTTATGAAGTTGGAGAACAGATTATTAGACAGAATATGTATGTTTTGTTTGATTAAAAGGAAAAGCAAAAAATCAGTACTTAGTGTGTTAAACTTCTTGTTGCTTTGTGTAGGCAATTGGAAGAGAGGCAAGAGCAATGTATAATGCAGGTCAGCTGAAGGGATTGACATTATGGGCACCAAATATAAACATATTGAGAGACCCAAGGTGGGGAAGAGGACAAGAGACAGCAGGGGAAGACCCTATGATGGTAGGAAAGTATGCAGTGGCTTATGTAAGAGGAATTCAAGGTGATAGTTTTGAAGGCGGCAAGCTTCAGGATGGACATCTTCAAGCCTCTGCTTGCTGTAAGCACTTCATTTCTCAAGATTTGGATAACTGGAATAACTTCAGTCGTTACACCTTCGATGCTCACGTAAGTCGTAACTAACTATGTTGTTGTTTTACATAGTTACATGTTCAAGTTCGTACACGGAGGAACTTATCATTTTTTGGAATGACAAATACTTTATTTGCCACGCCCAAGAAGTTTTGCAGATCTAGAGTAACGAAAACTAAAAGGATCTATCTCCATTGTATTCACACGCTTCAAGGGTAACATTTACAAGATTGTCAGCATTATTTTTGTTCTAATACATGGAGCTATTCAGGTCTTGAAGCAAGATTTGGCTGATTCATTTGAACCACCCTTTAAGAGTTGCGTGGAACAAGGAAAAGCCAGCAGTGTAATGTGTGCTTACAATCTTGTTAATGGGATCCCTAATTGTGCCAACTTTGATCTTTTGACAACTATTGCCCGTGGACAATGGGGTCTCCAAGGGTAATTTCCCAAAAAAATAGAAGAGAATGTTGAATCATGTTTCATTTCAATCCTACATGAAATCTAACTGCATATCTCTCTCTCTATATATATAAGATTAATTATTGTATGTGATTTAAAGGTACATCGTATCAGATTGTGACGCAGTTGACAAAATGTATACTGCGCAACATTATGCTAAAGAACCAGAAGATGCAGTAGCTGCTACCCTCAAAGCTGGTAACTGATCTATCCTCTGTTTCTATTACTTTGTTGTTAAAAGAGCAAACTTTTCTAAAAAAACTAATACGTAGAAAAAACATATCTTGCTCATTTGTGAAATCGAAGATTGAAAGCCTCACATCAATTATGTATTTGCATGCTTTATTCTAAAGTGTGAAGTGTGACACAATGAAAAAAGTTGATTACTATACAACCCATTCTCTAGTGCTAATGTTTTGTAAAATGCAGGACCATTGGCATGCCCATGACTTGGTCCATTCTGTCCTGAAGTTGGATGATCTGTGCATTACTATTATTAGCATGCTTTCTGGCCCTTTTGAAGTTGGATGATCTGTGCATTACTATTATTAGCATGCTTTGGCCCTTTTAATCAATTTTGTTATTCATACTTCCAATAGTTTTCTCTCTTTAATCTTTTCGGTACTATTGATCTATTTGAGATAGTTCTGGCATAGCATTTACATGCTAAAGCATCTGCTATTCTGATTTGTACATTAAAATTCAACACTTTCTGTTGGCCAATATGAATGTAGGAAAATGAGAAGTAACATGCATGACTTTTCTTGGTAGAGATGAAATTTCTTCCATATGGACCCTAGATTGAATGTAGTTTAATTCTACTTAGAAAATAATAGTACAGTGATAAAAGATAACGTGGATTAAATTTATAATATGTACAATGAGACATTCTGTCGAAATAATTCATGATAATGACAACTAGAAATTCCTTTGATATCTAAGAGAACTTCATTGATGAAAACTAAATGCATCTTTGTTCTTGGCAATGAAATTTCAGGCATGGATGTGAATTGTGGCTCCCACTTAAAGACATACACAAAATCAGCTCTAGAGAAGAAGAAAGTACAAGAATCTGACATAGACCGAGCTCTTCACAATCTCTTCTCCATGAGAATGAGGCTAGGGCTGTTCAACGGTGACCCAAGTAAATTGGAATATGGAGATATTTCTGCAGCAGAGATTTGTAGTCAAGAGCACCGGGCACTAGCCCTTGAAGCAGCAAGAAATGGAATTGTCCTTCTAAAAAATTCTGATAGGTTCCTTCCACTTTCAAAGATGAACACGAAATCCCTTGCTGTAATAGGTCCCAAAGCAAATGATTCTGAAGTACTTCTAGGAAACTATGAAGGCTATTCTTGCAAGAATGTCACATTACTCCAAGGACTTCAGGGATATGTTCCAAACACAATGTACCATCCTGGCTGCAATTTCATCAACTGCACTTCTACTTCAATAAATGAAGCGGTTGATATAGCGAAAAAAGCAGACTATGTTGTTCTAGTAATGGGATTAGACCAGACTATTGAGAGAGAGCAGCAGGATCGGTCAGAATTGGGGCTGCCTGGTATGCAAGAGAAACTAATAACAGCAATAGCACAATCTGCCTCAAAACCTGTAATACTTGTTTTGATGTGTGGAGGTCCAGTTGATGTATCTTTTGCAAAGGACAACCAAAAAATAGGAGGCATTTTGTGGGTTGGTTATCCTGGTGAGGGTGGAGCTGCTGCATTAGCAGAGATTATTTTTGGTGAACATAATCCAGGTGAAGTTCATTTTCAACAATTCACGTGGTTACTCTATTTCCTTAAATGGAGTTTAATTGTTGTCTATTGCTGGAATAAATACTTAATAAACATGCGAGACTACATTACTTTTCAGGGGGGAAATTACCGATCACTTGGTATCCCAAGGAGTTCAGCAAAGTACCTATGAATGACATGAGGATGCGACCTGTAGCATCCAATGGATATCCAGGGCGCACTTACAGATTCTACAATGGGCCAAAAGTTTTCGAATTTGGCTATGGTCTCAGCTACACTAATTACTCTTACTCATTTGCCTCCGTCAGCCAAAACACTCTGCAGTTCAAGAACCTGAAGGTCAACAAGACAACTGAAAACCGTTCTGCTCTGAACATTGCTGTTTCAGACATTGGTCCAGAAGTATGTAACAAAGCGACGATCTCAGTTAAAGTTGCAGTTAAAAACCAGGGAGAAATGGCTGGTAAGCACCCTGTATTGTTGTTCCTAAGGCACTCTAAAGCAGTGGATGAAGCTCCAAGAAAGTCATTGATAGGATTCAAGAGTGTGAATCTGAAAGCAGGGGAAAATACCCAGACTACATTTGATGTGAAGCCTTGTGAGCATTTTACTAGAGCCAATACAGATGGTTCATTAGTTATTGATGAAGGAAAATATCTCCTCCTTGTGGGAAATGGGGAGTATCCTGTTACTGTGGTTGTGTGATCTCCCAGATCTATTTTTTCAGTTAGAATTTAGTTAATAGGAAGGGGAGCCTTGGAGTAATTCATAAAGTTGCTACCAGAGGCGAATGTAGGATTTCTAGAACATGGTGCACCACTAAAAAACAAAAGAAGAAAAAAATGTATTAAGTGGGAATTTATCCCTATTGCATGGGTGCCAAAATGTAATATTATATCAACTTTTAAACATATATACATAAAATATCCAACTTTTCGGAGAGACCACAGGTTCACATACCCCGCATTTTATATCTAAATTTGCCACTGCTTGTTACATGTAATCAAGAGATCACGGGTTCAAGCCATGGAAACAGTCTTTAGCAGAAATGCAAGGTAAGGCTGCATACAATACACCCTTGTGGTCCGACCCTTCCCCAGATCCTACGCATGGTGGAAGCTTTAGTGTAATGGGCTGTCCTTTTTTAGAATATATTTAATCGCAAGTAAAAAATAATTATGGTAGGTGATCTATCCAATATGCTAAATCTGCCAATATTTGCAGAAAGATAGGCTTTCTTAGTTGTATTAATTAAGATCCCACTCAGGATTTTTGTTGAGTAATAAAAATTGTATTGAATAGTTATGATTGCATTTACCCTTTCATGTTAACATTATCAATTTCTAAAAAACAGGATACATTTTTTCCCTTGACCATGAGCCTCCTTAGAATTTTTGATTTACTCAGCTCTTCCATTCTCGATCCAAGATGAAGAAAGGATATAAAATAGAAGTTACTAACTTGAAATTCAAAATATACGTAGTATATACTATTAGAATTAGTTCTACTTGGACCAAAAAAATTAGTTTTAAGTGTGCACCAAAAAAAAGATGTCAAGTTCGAGGATAATGAAATATTATGGAAGAAGTACTCCAAAGCAAAAGTATCAACCCTTAGCTTGTTTGTTCGTCTTGATATTTTTTGAACTACAATATGTCAAAAACAACCCAAACATGTATAAACCCGCAGTTGCTGGGCAAAATGAGTTCCAACAACCTATATTTCACGGTAAATGACTCAAAGGCCAATTCTTTGTTCGATTTTGTAAGCCCTGATAAACATACCAAGGTTACACATGTCCAAGATCATCGTGAGAAAGATTGGATATTTGATATGTCCGTAATCTCAGGCATCCTAATGTTGTTCCTCCTAAAACCATTGGAACTAAAATGGAGAAAAAACATAAAGTGAATCCTGATTTCTAAGTGTGCCACGTAATCGGGATGAGTATTCTCTTTTTTGTGTATTTAAATTGACGTAGCACTACTACTCAGAACTTCTTCAGTCACAAGACTCAAATTTTAAATTTATAATCAAGGATGAAGACATCCCAATCATCCTACGGCTATCACATTCCTTATCAGTAGGAATCATCACTTAAAAGTCCCATTTTCTTTTACATACTTTGTATCGGTACACTATTTACACATTCATATGTAGGTAAATGTCATAATCCAATTTATAATCATGATAATCTAGTATATTTCACTCTGCCCAAAGTCAAATTACACAGAGGGTGAAAAATTAGAATAGGAACAAATGATGATCTCCACTTTTACCTAATTTACACAGTTTGCTCACATGCAAAAGAGTCTTTACCAATTTTAGAACCCAATTCAAACTTGTTACTGGCAAAGGCATCACAGTATTTTCTATACTTTGAACATAAAAAATTGACCTATGTTCTTCCACGAAAGTTAGGCATTCATACTTTTACATAAAAAAATTGATATGATCCATTTGTAATGATTTTCCATAATTGAGTAGTATTTCCAGTTTCATACTTAGATTTGTAATTAGTTGCTAAAATCAGTCAGTCACGTGAGCTGCACGTGGTTCGAGCAGCTGTTAAGACTATTAGGGTCTGTTAAGGTCGATTACTACTAGAGTTAGTTATAACTAACTCTTGGATCCCCTGTTTCACTCTTTTCCTCTTTTTCCTCATTAAATAGTTGTAGTATGGAATGGTTGTAATCACCAGAACATTGACTCAAGGTCAATAAGCAAGCTTCTCTCTTTTCTCTTTCCATAACAACTCAATTGAGTTTTGGATAAGTTGTTCAAGAGCAATTCTTCCTAACTTGCTCTTTAGGCTACTCCAATTCCTTCCTAAATCGTAATATCATTTCAGTAGTGTATCAGTGGCATCACACACATCGATTCTCTGACCGATTTTAGATGGGGGATCATAATAGGAGGATGCAAGAATTACGTAAAAAGGTCGATAGTTTGAAGGGATCGATGGAGGGAATAGTGAATTCCATGGCCGAAATGCGTGATGCTATGGATGGGAAAGTGCGCAAGCAATGGATGAGATTAAGCAATTGCTACTTGGGAATGCGAATCAAAACCCTAACATTGGGGGAAGTGTGAATCGGAACCCTAATAATGGTAGAAACTATCGACCTGTGAATTTGGAAAAAAATGAGCCTCTGACGCGGGAGAGGAATGGAGGTTACCAGCTACCTACGAGGGGTTATCATGTGGAATTTCCTACGTTTGATGGTCGGGTTTTGAAGGATTTGCTTTATAAATGTGAGCAATTTTTTGAAGTTGATAAAACACCGGAAGGATCCAAGGTGAAGTTGGCTTCCTGCAAGATTGAAGGCAAAGCTCTTCAATAGCATCAATCGTATATGAAGCAGAGATTGTCCAGAGAATTGCCTCGATGGGCGGAATACGTGAATTATTTGTATACGAGATTTGGAATAGAGCTGTTAGATGACCCCATGGGGGATTTCAAAGACCTATGTAAGGTAAACTCTGCTCAAGAATACATAGATTTGTTTGATGAATTGTTGACCAGGGTAGAATTACTTGAACATTATGTGGTCTGTTGCTTTATAAGAGGGTTAAAACTAGAGATTGGTCTTCTTGTGAAGATGCTAGGCCCAAGAACTTTAGCTAAAGCAATGAGTTTAGCTAAGATACAAGAGCGGACTTTGTTAGTCCAGAAGCAATCCTTTACTGGTTCAGCTATTCTATCGACTCTTAGAACCAATCCTAAGTTCCAAAATAGCTATAATAACCCTTCTTTTTCTTTCTCACAACCTTCCAATTAGGTATCCAAGCCAACACAAAAAATTTCTAAGCCACCACAAACTACCAGTATATCCAAACCAAATCTGGAAAATGCTAAAATTTCAACCCCTGCTGAAATAGATGAAAGAAGGAGCAAGGGATTATGCTTTAACTGTGATGAGAAATACTTATTTGGACATGTTTGTAAGAAAAAAAAGAGTTATTTTTCATAGAAGTAGAAGAAGGGGAGGATGAGTCTGGGGAAACAAAAGAATTAATGGTGGATCCTGTTGAATTTTTTACTATGATAGGCCGGGAATTGGAAACAGATGAAAATAGATCCATTTAGCCTCATGTGTCAGTCCATGCGATGTATGGGATTCACGACTTTAGGACTATGAGAGTGACAGATTCTGTGAAAGGAAAGGTTGTTCATGTGTTGATAGACACCGAGAGCACTCATAATTTTTTAGATTTAAACACTGCTAGGAGGTTGGTATGCATGTTGACAACTATTTCACCCTTTGGAGTATCTGTAGCTGATGGAAAGAAGAACCAAATTAACTATATTTGCAGAAAACTGGCTTGGAAAATGCAGGGTATGACATTTGATTCTGATATGTTGGTGCTGCCTATTGGTGGATGTAATATGGTTTTAGGTATTCAATGGTTAATATCCCTTGGTGACATTATGTGAATTTCAAAAAGTTGAAAATGGAGTTTAGCATCAAAGGACATAAAATTTCCCTTAGGGGAATAAAACCCACAAAGACTAAGCTAATTCAAGAAAACAGTATGGAGAAATTATTAGGTCAACCCTCTGAATTATGTATGATATCTCTGGGTGTGATGGTGGATAAAACGACGGTTAGTTTATGTTCTATGGAGATTTCTAAAAATGCAGATGAAGAAGTTGATCTGCAGGTAGTGCTTCAGAATTACAAGGACTTGTTTGAAGTCTATACTGAATTGACTCCTAGGTTGCATGACCATAAGATTGTACTAAAAGATGGCACACCTCCAGTCAATATTAGGCCATATAGGTACCCTACTATTTAGAAAGATGAAATAGAGAAAATAGTAAATGAGATGCTCAACAGTGGGATTATTAGGAGCAGCACTAGTCCTTATTCTTCACCATTTGTGATGGTAAAGAAAAAGATGGCTCATGGAGACTTTGTGTGGATTATAGGGAACTAAATCATCATACAGTAAAGGACAACTTTCCCATTCCTGTGATTGAAGAGCTTCTGGATGAATTACATGGAGCAAAATACTTTTCCAAATTGGATCTAAGGTCAGGGTACCATCAAATTAGAATGCTTGAACTTGATATTCCTAAAACAACATTTAGAACTCATCACTGTCATTTTAAATTTCTAGTAATGCCTTTTGGTTTGACAAATACCCCTTCCACTTTTCAAAGTTTGATGAATTAAATTTTTCATGATCAGTTGAGGAAGTTTATTTTAGTATTCTTTGACAAAATTTTGGTATATAGCTCAAACTGGTATGATCACTTAATGCATCTTGAAATAACCTTTCAGATCTTAAGATCTCATGTTCTCTTTGTAAAGCAAAGCAAATGTGCTTTTGGGGTTGCACAAATAGATTACTTAGGACATGTGATTTCTGAATTAGGGGTGGCAATGGATCAACAGAAGGTTGAGTGTGTCTTGAATTGGCCACAACCTAGTACACTTAAGTGTTTGACGGGTTTCCTAGGCCTAGTCGGCTACTACCGGAGATTTATCAAGAATTATGGAGTAATTGCAGACCCTTGCATGATCTATTAAAAAAGAAAAGCTTTTCTAGGAGTTCCACTGCCACCACCGCTTTTGAAACACTAAAGATAGTCATCACTTCAGCCCCTGTGATGGCTCTTCCCGATTTTTCAAAGGAATTTGTAATAGAAACAGATGCATCTGGTGAAGGTATAAGAGCAGTATTGGCTTAAGGTAATCGGCCTATTGCATTTTTCAACCAAGGATTGTGTGACAAAAATAAAGTTGTAACGCCCCAAAATCGGGTCCCGAGACGTCACACGGTGCTTAGGGTCACAAGTGAACCCAAGCTAACCCTTCTACTGGAATAACTCATAAGCAACTGAATAAAAATAAAAATCCATACAAATCAGCAGAAATTAACTCTTTTCTGAATCTGATCGATACAAAAATGGAATTTTACAGGATTATAATTTTGCCTTTACAACCAAAATTGAAACAAAATACATCAACTTCTACTGACTGTCTATGAAGCCTCTACTAGTACTGACTGTAGGTAGCCGGGTCATGACTCCCGACTACCCCAACTCAATACGACTGAATAAAGAAAATACAACACTATAACTCTGCATAACTAACCCAAGCCCTTGAATCAAAAAGACTCATCACCTGCTGACTGGATACCACGAACTGACTGGATCCGAAGGTGCAACTATACCTTGTACCTACATTTCGAGAAAATATAGCCCACATACGAATATGTAGGTCAGGACCGTGGAAAAATACCGAGCATATGGGGGTGCAATGCATATATAAAATAATATCTTAATATCATCACAGTTTATAAAATTATGCATGTTGATATAGCTGACTCACTTAGCTCGAATTAAATCATCAAAATCATGGATGAATAATACATGTAAAGTAAAACAAGTGAGTCATTACAATACGTTCTCAATTCACTTTCATCTCAATTTCAAATCATCAAAACAATCAAATCTCATGTCAATTCTCATTAGAATATATTCCTTAAACCTTTTAAGAATAATGACTTTCTCAAACTCAACCTTTTAAGCAAATATGTTTTCATCTCAGATAGAAGAGTACACACACACACATTGGGAGATCCTATAACCGACATAAATCATGTGAGCTACATGGAGTCCAACGTACAACCCACGTTGGGGAGAGCCGTCCTATCCTTGCCATCGGAGTAGGACTTCCAGTATCAATTCAAAAACACTAGTGATCACTATATAAATCAGCCTCAAGCTCACATCCTACGGGGGCACGTAGTTCTAAGGAAGTAAGGTCACTTTATACCTCCCACTCAGTGCTAAATATTACTCTTGGACTTAGATCAGAAATTTAAATCAGCCTCAGGCTCACATTAAAGAAAATCCACAATAAACACTTCAACAATTTTCATCGGGAGCCAATTTGCTACCCCTTTATCATAATCAATAAAAACGTGGATTTCTTTCACAGTCGAGTTCAAAATAACTCATTCACAACCAAAAGGTCAAATCATTCAAAACATCTCAAATATTCAACATCAACGTGCTTATAACACACATTTTCTCAAAAACACAATTTCAAATGGTGTTCGCGACCCAAATATCAAAATCATGATAAATATCGTTCAAGATTCATGCTTTATATTACCACACATGTAAATTCATCTTTCAAAATCATAAACATCAAGATTTCATAATAATCATCATAAGATATGGGTTCATACTTCAAATTCATAAAAAAAATCAAATAAAAATCATGCCTTTGTAAGAAAATTACTTTTAGGCACAAGAACGAAAGAGAGTTCTTGTTGAAAAACCCCACATAACTTGAATGATGAACTTTAGATCGATACTCGTTTTTGAGATGTTAATCGTACCTTTGAATGATGGTTCTTGGAGTTCTTGAACTAGGAACTTGGAATCTTGAATAAATTTGCAGAATTAATGGTGAACTTTGGAGGTTCTTGAAGTTGGATGTAGGAGCTTAGGGTTTTCTTTTTGAGGGAATTTGATGAAATATAACATATAATACTTCTAATAGGATTTAATATAGGGTTTGGATGGATTTTGGGTGAGGTGGAATGACCAAAACGCCCCTAAAAATTAAATAATTCTCGCATCTGTCCTTTGGTGGACTGTTTTGATAGTCCGAAGTAGATCAACCATAACGTTTTACTCCGATATCCAAATTGGATGAAACCAATTTCATTAGAAAGAGGACTCTTATATATTTCCGTTGATATATAGTATCTCATCCAGATCATTGTGTACGAGGAGTTATGATCGTTTGAAGTTGACCCAAAAATTCACTTTTGATAGGATGAAGTAGATCGACCATAACTTTTTGCTCCGATAGAAAAATTGGATGAAACCAATATCATCGGAAAGAGGACTCACAGATATTTCCGTTGATATATAGTAGATCATCCAGATCATTATGTACAAGGAGTTATTATCGTTTAAAGTTGGAGAAAAAATACGCCAGACCTCAGTACTTTTTTTCCTGCACGTTTTACTGTTCACTACTATTCATGGTTCGATCGGAATGTTCATAACTCGTCGCTCGGGTGTCCGTTTTGGATGATCCATATATCGTTGGAAAGATTATTAGATACTCTATGCAATGGTGGATCATAATCTAAGACATTCCGCACGAAAAATTTATAATTCATCCTAGAAGATAGAACCCAACACGTTTACGCACAAAATTTCAACGAAAAATTTCTCGGGGTATTACATCATCTCCCCCTTGGAAACATTCATCCTCGAATGTCGATGAATAAGTATAGAATACCATGAAAATGAGGACAAAAGGCTGGGATAACGAAGTCAATCCACTTACTTCACTCCAAACTTTCGAATACTTCATAGAACATGCGATTCATAATGAGAATGGTCACATAGTTGGATCTTAAACAAAGGAGACTGATTTTAAGGAATCGATATCTTTGGTTTATTCAGAGACTGAGAATCAAAGGTCTCGAAGGGGATCTCATCAAAAGAAGGACCACTTGCGCCCAAATGAAACGTCCCTCAACACTCCCTCCAAAAGATTCAAATGACATTGTTCGGGGAGAAAATGAACCATAATTTGATACAATCCTATCGTATGGGAACAAGGACCCATATGGCATAAATTAAGATAGGAATTTCTAGGTCTTGGGAAACATAACTCCTTGCTTCCAAACTTAGCAACACTTCCCAATTACTCCCTCGACTAGTTTAAGCCTAACTCTAAGTACTCATGAGATACGCCACATAACACTATAATATTAATCTATATCATGAACCTCAATACACACTGAGCCTCACAACTCCTCACTTCAAACATAACTCTTATTGCTACTCCAACAACTACATACAATCTTATACTAGGGATCCGCTAACTTGCAGTGCATTCTTTTAGATATACAACCATAACATTCAAGCCTATACTCATAACCATATACGCACTTTGCACATGCACCTCTAAACGAACACTCATAAAGCATCTTCCTCGCTTTCTCTAAGATTCCATCAACTACATCATTCACACATACTGGTCAATTCTTTAAACGGCACACATAACATTTTCTCAACCAATTGAACTATACACAAAAACTCTGTATTACTATTCCTACAACCTCATAGAAGTGCATAAAACCAACCCACAACAATCTTTCCAAATAAACATTTAAAACTTCAACTAACCACGACATGTATCAAGGACTTAGCCTCAATCTAACTTCACTTCACCGCCGTGAGAATACCACCTTCTATCATAGATAAAGAAGTATCTCCTCTCCCTTCTAGACAACTGCTCAACACCATTAGCTTGACTTAATGAAAAGGTCACAAAATTTTAAAACATGAAGACCTGAAACATGAAGGGATAATGTAAATAACTTGACTCTCTCTATTGAGGCCTTAGGAATAAAATATCAAATAAAATGGGTTCATTAAGGTATCAAAACTGAAGACACCCATAACGAAAACTGAATCTCACTGATCAATAAGAGTATTGCCTGAGTACTGGAACTGAACATACTGTAAAACTTGAGTATATGAGTCATGGGCGGCATGCCCTGAATTTAGAGCTCATAACTTATGGAATGTGATTCCAACTGCTAGAAGAACTGGAATTTCTCATTTTTGGAACCTAGAAGAGTATGTAATTCTCCATCACGTGTATGAACATGAATTAAGATCATGGAACTGAAATGTAAAGCATGAGTAGGTTTTGGGACAGCTGAAAATACTGAAATAACATTGGGTTAAGCACCGATCTTTCTCACAGCAAATTTACAACTTACTGGTACTTCTACTAAAATGTAAATGCTTGACTTGACTACTTGTTCTATCATCTCCCCCTTAGCTTTAAGGCACCACTCAAATTCTCAAATGCTTACTAATTTCGAATCTCCACGAACATCTCTATCGCCGGAATGTACACCATCTAGTGCTTTAACTCTTATTTCTATTAGCTCAACTTGAATACTTTCTAACCTTTTGATAGACCATGCTACTTTTGTCTTCTCCCTCTAATACCATGCCTATGAACTTATGTTTCTAACCCATAAGAATCAAAATCACACTTAAGAGGCTCAACATTTCTAATCATACGCCTCGCCTTAACTTAGCCATCAAAACATCATCCATCGTCTAACTAGTATTTATCCATCTAACAATCCCATGGCACGACTCACTACACCACATATACTAATCCTTGAAATTAAAGCAGTCCCATAATATCTTGGGTGAACTTTCTCATCATAATAGAATATTAAACTTAATTACAAATCAACTACACTTAAACTCTTGTGTACATTGCTCAAGCCTATTAGGTCACTTCCGACAACTAATACCATTAATCCGGAAACCGTCACATTCGGCTTCATGATCACCAATCGTTCAAACTTAAGGTCTCACACTTCACATAATTTACAACTCCATCTCACGCATAACTCCCACCTGAAGATTACAAAACAACATATCCATGAATACTATCCCACTTAAACTTTATAATAATAATAATTGGTCCTAATCATATAGCCTATCTTACTCACAATCCATTAACACATCCTTCTTTCACCCGTCACTACTATCTATCCTTCATACACAACTTAACATAGTTCATAGCTCTCTACGTCTTAACTTCCTCTTGCAATTTGGAGAGCGCCTAGATTAACAACACTTACCCACTGAGTACTTCCATCACTAGCCTATACACTCTGTCATAAAAATACCGTCAACACCCGTTTCATACCTCGAACAAACTATATCACTTCCTATTAACCCAATTGCATGCAAAAAGGGATTTCGCTATACTTATGCTCAACAAATCACACTTACCATCCTTCTTACTACTACACCTCCACATCCCATATTTTCAGCCAGCACAAGGAACAAGATGAACTACAAGTTGCTAGTGGATCGAAATAGGCCTCACACGGTTTCACTAGACTTTGGTTTTGTGTTTTGATCAAGAAAGTTATATGAATAACAAAGTAACTATGCTAGTAAATCGAAATAGGCCCCACACGGCTTCACTAGACTTTGGTTTGTATTTTGAATAAGAAAATGAGATGAATAACAAAGAAGCTATGCTAGTGAATCGAAAGAGCCCCACACGGCTTCACTAGACTTTGATTTTTCACAAACATAATGATAACAAGATTACATAATACAAGAGATAGAAATTTGACACACAACATTCAACGATCTAAGAATACACCTTACTCTGTCTTAATTAAATAACTCATAAGAATGAGGGCATAACTTTCAACTTAAGGAACTTAACACACTAGAGAGCTCCTCTCAAGCCCTTTGTGTAACTTTTGAAATTTCTTCTAGAAATATAGAAGCATTACCTGGGGAAGAACTAGAGCTTGCGAATTATGTTATCTCAAAAATAATACATAGAGGGAGAAGTATAGATTAACATTGTAGATTCTGAGGAGGAATCTGAAAGCACACCTAACCTACGCTTAGTTCACAACTTTTATGAACATGAATAAAGTACTTCAATCTTTGGAACTCAAAAGCACTGACAGGATACTTTCTAGCTCTCTTACAATCCCATAACTATCTACGAAGAATTAAGATTAATTGTTTCTGATACCTTGAAAATGAGGCAAAGTTGGCCAGAATAGAGTAAGATGAGAATCTATATAAGATTCTTTGAGAACCTTTTTATAGCACGATCTTAGACTTGAAAGAAGGGAAACATTTCCTAAATGCCCTGTAGCCTCTCGAAGAAAAGTACAGACGTCTTCGTACCTTTCCGCAAGAATCTACTAGACACGACTTCATAGACACCCTAGGACACTTGAACTCTGTGCTCTGATACCAAGTTTGTAACGCCCCGAAATCGGGTCCCGAGACGTCACACGATGCTTAGGGTCACAAGTGACCCCAAGCTAACCCTTCTACTGGCATAACTCATAAGCAACTGAATAAAAATACAAATCCATACAAATCAGCAGAATTTAACTCTTTTCTGAATCTGATCGATACAAAAATGGAATTTTACAGGATTACAATTCTGCCTTTACAACCAAAATTGAAACAAAATACATCAACTTCTACTGACTATCTATGAAGCCTCTACTAGTACTAACTATAGGTAGCCGGGTCATGACTCCCGACTACCCCAACTCAATACGACTGAATAAAGAAAATACAACACTATAACTCTGCATAACTAACCCAAGCCCTTGAATCAAAAGGACTCATCACCTGCTGACTGGATACCACGAACTGATTGGATCCGAAGGTGCAACATACCTTGTACCTACATTCCGAGAAAATATAGCCCACATACGAATATGTAGGTCAGCATCGTGGAAAAATACCGAGCATATGGGGGTGCAATGCATATATAAAATAATATCTTAATATCATCACAGTTTATAAAATTATGCATGCTGATATAGCTGACTCACTTAGCTCGAATTAAATCATCAAAATCATGGATGAATAATACATGTAAAGTAAAACAAGTGAGTCATTACAATACGTTCTCAATTCACTTTCATCTCAATTTCAAATCATCAAAACAATCAAATCTCATGTCAATTCTCATTAGAATATATTCCTTAAACCTTTTAAGAATAATGACTTTCTCAAACTCAACCTTTTAAGCAAATATGTTTTCATCTCAGATAGAAGAGTACACACACACACATTGGGAGATCCTATAACCGACATAAACCATGTGAGCTACATGGAGTCCAACGTACAACCCACATTAGGGAGAGTCGTCCTATCCTTGCAATCGGAGTAGGACTTTCAGTATCAATTCAAAAACACTAGTGATCACAATATAAATCAGCCTCAGGCTCACATCCTACGGGGGCACGTAGTTCTAAGGAAGTAAGGTCACTTTATACCTCCCACTCAGTGCTAAAGATTACTCCCGGACTTAGCTCAGAAATTTAAATCAGCCTCAGGCTCACATTAAAGAAAATCCACAATAAACACTTCAACAATTTTCATCGGGAGCCAATTTGCTACCCCTTTATCATAATCAATAAAAACGTGGATTTCTTTCACAGTCGAGTTCAAAATAACTCATTCACGACCAAAAGGTCAAATCATTCAACACATCTCAAATATTCAACATCAACGTGCTTATAACACACATTTTCTCAAAAATACAATTTCAAATGGGGTTCGCGACCCAAATGTCAAAATCATGATAAATATCGTTCAAGATTCATGCTTTATATCACCACACATGTAAATTCATCTTTCAAAATCATAAACATCAAGATTTCATAATAATCATCATAAGATATGGGTTCATACTTCAAATTCATAAAAAAAATCAAATAAAAATCATGTCTTTGTAAGAAAATTACTTTTGGGCACAAGAACGAATGAGAGTTCTTGTTGAAAAAACTCACATACCTTGAATGATGAACTTTAGATCGATACTCATTTTTGAGATGTTAATCGTGCCTTTGAATGATGGTTCTTGGAGTTCTTGAACTAGGAACTTGGAATCTTGAATAAATTTGCAGAATTAATGGTGAACTTTGGAGGTTCTTGAAGTTGGATGTAAGAGCTTAGGGTTTTCTTTTTGAGGGAATTTTATGAAATATAATGTATAATGCTTCTAATAGGCGTTAATATAGGGTTTGGACGGATTTTGAGTGAGGTGGAATGACCAAAACGCCCCTAAAAATCAAATAATTCTCGCATCTGTCCTTTGGTGGACTGTTTTGATAGTCTGAAGTAGATCAACCATAACATTTTACTCCGATATTCAAATTGGATGAAACCAATTTCATTAGAAAGAGGACTCTCATATCTTTCTATTGATATATAGTATCTCACCCAGATCATTGTGTACGAGGAGTTATGATCATTTGAAGTTGACCCAAAAATTCACTTTTGATAGACTGAAGTAGATCGACCATTACTTTTTGCTTTGATAGAAAAATTGGATGAAATCAATTTCAGCGGAAAGAGGACTCACGGATATTTCCGTTGATATATAGTAGATCTCCCAGATCATTATGTACAAGGAGTTATTATCATTTAAAGTTGGAGCAACAATACGCCAGACCTCAGTACTTTTTTTCCTGCACGTTTTACTGTTTACTACTATTCACGGTTCAATCGGAATGTTCATAACTCGTCGCTCGGGTGTCCGTTTTGGATGATACACATATCGTTGGAAAGATTATTCGATACTCTACGCAATGGTGGGTCATAATCTAAGACATTCAGCACGAAAAATTTATAATTCATTCTAGAAGATAGAACCCAACACGTTTACGCACAAAATTTCAACGAAAAATTTCCCGGGGTATTACAAAAGCATTGTCTGTTTATGAGAAGAAGTTGTTGGCATTAATAAGTGTTGTTTATTAGTGGAGACCTTATCTCCTTGGTAGACATTTTGAAGTGAAAAATGATCATCACAACTTGGAGTTCTTTTTGGAACAAAGAATCACTACTCCTTGTCAACTGAAATGGTTGGTCAAGTTGCTTGGTTATGATTATATCATTGTTTACAGGAAGGGAATTGAGAATATTGTGGCTGATGCATTATCTAGGATGGAAGAAATGATCCAGCTTTGCAGCATCTTAAGCTTGCACTCTGTTTCATTGGACCAAATTAAGCACTCATGGACTCAGGACCCCTACCTACATAAACTTATTCAGACTACCCAGACTACAGGAGCTCCTAAACCATATTCTACATACTCGTCTGGTGTTCTCAACAGAAAATAGAAGTTGATGATTGGTAATAATCCTGACCTTAGAAACAAGTTTTTGGATTCTTATCATGCCAGCTTAATTAAGGAGCATTCAGTTATTCAAGCTACCTTACAAAGAATGAGACAAAACCTTGACTGGAAGAGAATGAAGCAAGATGTGTATACTTTTGTGAGGTACTGTGAAATTTGTCAAAAATGCAAGGGTGAGACTGTGGTTTATCCTGGCTTGATGCAATCCCTTTCTATTCCTATCGGGGTATGGCAGGATATCTCAATGGATTTTATAGAGGGTTTACCAAGAGGTGCTGGCAAGGATGTCATCTTTGTGGTTGTGGACAGGCTGTGCAAAGCCACACACTTTATGTCTCTTAAGCACCCTTATACAGCATTGGACGTATCTCAATTGTTTATGGATGGAGTTTTTAAAGTCCATGGCATGCCTATGTCAATTGTATCTGATAGGGACCCAGTATTTACAAGCATGTTTTGGCAGGAACTCTTTAAACTACAAAAGGTATCTCTTTTGACTTCCACAGCTTACCACCCTCAAACAGATGGGCAAACTGAAGTTGTCAATAGATGTTTAGAATGCTACATCCAGTGCATGACCTTTGAACGACCCAAAGCTTGGTCTCATTGGTTTTCCCTGGCAGAATAGTGGTATAACACCTTTTTCCACTCAGCACTAAAGCTGGCACCTTATGAGGTAGTCTATGAACATAAACCCCCTCTTTTATTGCCTTACATGGCTTTTGACTCTCACATTGATACGGTTGATAGAAGTTTGCTGTCTAGGGAAGCTACCATGCGAGTCCTCAAAGCAAATTTGTATAAATCTCAATCTAGGATGAAGACTATTGCTGATGGTAAAAGGAATGACAAGAACTACTCTGTCGAGATTGGTTATTTATAAAATTACAACCCTACAGACAAAACTCTCGCAGATATCATGGTTTTCAGAAACTCTCAGCCAAATACTTTGGTTCTTTTCAAATTGTGGCCAGAGTTGGCAAGGTTGCTTACATACTTGATCTCCATGAAACCTCAAAAATCCACCCCACTTTTCATATTCCCAGTTAAAGGAAAAGTTAGGTTCCAACACTGCCTCTGTTACATTGTCTGTGGTGCAAACTGATTCGGGTCCTTTTTTGGGAGTTCCTGAGGCTATTCATGATACACGTTTAGCTTCCAAAAATGGTCAAGCCATTGCATAGGTTCTCATCAAATGGATGAATGCAACTGATGAGGATAGCACCTGGGAGAATTTGGACTTTTTCAGAGTCGAGTACCCCACCTGGATCCTTGAGGACACGGATGATTTGAAGAGGGGGTATTTGATATGATCCATTTGTGATGATTTTCCATAATTGAGTAGTATTTCTAGTTTCAGACTTAGATTTGTAATTAGTTGCTAAAATCAGTCAGTCACGTGAGCTGCACATGGTCCGAGCAGCTGTTAAAACTGGTAGGGTCTGTTAAGGTCGGTACAACTAGAGTTAGTTATTTATAACTAACTCTTGGAACCCCTGTTTCACTCATTTCCTCTTTTTCGTCATTAAATAGTTGTAGTATGGAATGGTTGTAATCATCAGAACATTGACTCAAGATCAATAAGCAAGTTTCTCTCTTTTCTCTTTCCATAACAACTCAATTGAGTTCTGGATAAGCTGTTCAAGAGCAATTTTTCCTAATTTGCTCTTTAGGCTACTCCAATTCCTTCCTAAATCATAATATCATTTCAGTAGTGTATCAAAATTTACAAAATAAAAATTGTGACATATTCTGAAAGGCTATAGATGAATTTCATATTGACCGGTGTATCTATATATATTTTTTTTCAATTTAAAAAACCTATAATACTACTCCATAGAGCTGTTGTCTGAAGAGTGACCTAATCAGGTAACATTAATTAATTGCAAAAACAGAATGAAATTAAGTTGATGAACAAAGAAGACCATAATATATACCTTCATCATCATTTTTTTCCAAAGGCCAATTAATTACATTTTATGTGGAATATGAGGCAATCCTATATAAAATAATACATCGACTCCTTAGGACTCAGCTATTACATATTATTAGGTGAAAAAGAAGTGGACATATTTGTTATCTTTCCATCATGAGAGACATATACGTACGGTAAACGGCGAAGTTATAGATAAAAATAGGCAAAATGATCCTCTGGACCCTTATACTATGTCGGTTTTGTAAGTTGAACACTTCTACTTACATGTTTGTCATCTGGACTCTTTAACCCATTAAGTAACTTTTTAAACACTTTTTTCGGTGAGTGTGTTACACTTGCTCCACGTCAGCTGCCACATCTGTCACATCATTTTTCACATCATTTTTATATATAAAAAATATTAAATATTAAAAAAAAAAAAAAAAAAAAAAAACACCCCTCTTCTCTCTCTTCACCTTTTTCTTTCTTTTTCTGCCTTTCCTATTCTTTCTTTCTCCATCTCTTCTTTCTTCTTCTTTTTTTAATTCTTCTTCTTCTTTTCCTTTATCATCTTCATCTTGTTATTCTTCTTGCAATACAAAAAAATTAAAAAGCAAGGGCCAAAAAATTTAAGAAGTATGAAAAGAAAGATTTTTGGAGATTTTTGTGAGTTGGGTGATTCAAGAAACTTGAAATTCAACGTAAAGACTCAATTTTATGCTTTCTTTGAATTTTTTGTGATTTGGGTAATTTGGGAAACTTGAAATTCAATTTTTATGCTTTCTTTAAAAATTTTATGATTTGGATAATTCAATTTTTTTTTACAATGAACAACAACAACAATATCAATCACAGCAAAAACTTGACCAAAAAAAAAAAAGACCCTCTTTAGGGATTGCCCAGATCTGTTGTGCGAAGAGAAAGTGAGGAGTGAGTGCGCAAATGGAAGTAATACGAGGAAGGGAAAGGAGGGAGAGACGTTTATTGCTTTTGATGATGAAAGCAATGACTTGTTTGAGTTCGAATGGAGAAGTGAAATGGTGGACAATGGAGGGCGATTGTACATTGTTGTTGGCATCAATGGAGGGTTTGAATTTTTTTGAGGGAAAATGGTTAAGTTGAGATGCTAAGGAAAGTGAATTTTTTGTACATTGTTATTGGTATCAAGTGGGGGTTGCTGGGATGAGGCTGGGTGGGGTTGGGAGTGTTGGGATGGGTCTGGGTGGGGTGGGAGGTGCTGTGATGGGGTTGGAATGGACGGGGGGTGCTGGGACGGGTCTAGGTGGAGTGGGGGAGTGGCTGCATTGGGGAAGGGGGTTGGGGGTGACCTTTTTTTTATTTTTTATTTTTAAATTTGTTATTTTTTATTTTTTAAAAAAAATATTTTAAAATTAAAAAACTGAAAAAAATTGAGTGCCACTTTTTTAAAAAAAAATTATTTTAATATAAAATTAGCCAAAAATTGACCCCCACTCGCACCTCCAGGCGTGTGACTGCACTCTCTTTGTCCTAGTCAGCATTTGAATGCCACATAAGCTCGGTCAATGGTCAAAGAATGCAGAATGTTGCTTTTTAATGGGTTAAAGGGTTCAGATGACAAACATGTAAGTAGAAGTATCCAACTTACAAACCGACATAGTACAGGGGTCCAGAAGGTCATTTTGCCATAAAAATATAGAGCACATAAATTTGTAATTTTTTTGTAAGATTAGATATTTTATATGTAAACATTTTTAAAAAGTAATATAATATTTATCTATTGGACCTCATATTACAAGAATAAATGATGAACTTGATTGAATATTAACTTATTTACCTGAAGAATCAAGAATCAATATCTTCTTGATACAATTTTTTCCTTCTTCTTTTTTTGAGTTCTGGACTAAAATAAGTCATTTTTTAAAAATGAATTCACTAAAGTAATACTCCCTCCGTTCTAAAAAGAATGACCTACTTTGACTTGGCACAAAGTTTAAGAAAATAAAGAAGACTTTTGAATCTTGCGGTCTTAAATTAAAGTTATGTCAAATATACCAAAATGCCCTTTAATCTTGTGGTCCTAAACATGCCATATGAAAATTTGAAATTAAAGTATTGTCAAAAAAGGAAAGGGGTCATTCTTTTTTAAACGGTCTAAAAAGGAAAGTAGGTCATTCTTTTTTAAACGGACGGAGTACTATATTTTTAAATTTTTATCAAACTAGTATAAACGTTGTTCCCAGTAACGTATTATGCTTTAAAAAAGGTTAACGGACCACAAAAAGTTGTGGATGACGTTAAAATAGGAATCGTTACTGTGAGTAACATTACTATGAGTAACGAGACTTCAACTCTGCCACATCAGAATTTTTGTTAAATATGACGTTAAATTTGTTACTGCCAATTACGTTTTAGCTTTAAAACATTACTCTGAGTAACGATACTATCAAATCAACTCAAAACTCTGTGATGTTAGAGATTTGAGTTACTCGGAGTAACGTTTTAAAGCTAAAACGTAATGGAAAGTAACGAATTTAACATCAGATTTGTACAAAGATTCTGATGTGACAGAGTTGCAGAGTCTTGATACTCACAGTAACATTTTATGTCAAAAACGTTACTGTATGTTAAAAACGTTGCTGACAGTAATGATTTCTATTATAACGTCATCCACAGCTTTGTTTGATACATTAACTTTTTTTAAAGCATAATACGTTACTGGGAACAACATTTATACTTCCTCCATTTAAAAAAGAATGACCTACTTTGACTTGGCACAAAGTTTAAGAAAATAAAGAAGATTTTTTAATCTTGTGGCCTTAAATTAAAGTAGTGTCAAATTTACCAAAATGTCTTTTAATCTTGTAGTCATAAACATGTCAGGTGGAAAGTTGAAATTAAAGTATTGCCAAAAAAAGAAAGGGTTCATTCTTTTTAAACGAACTAAAAAGGAAAGTAGGTTATTCTTTTTTAAACGGAGGGAGTACTAGTTTGGTAAAGTTTCAAAAATACATATTACTTTGATAAATTCATTTAAAAAAGGCAAAATGGTTCAGTGGACCCTTGTACTATATACGTTTCGTAACGTGGATACTCCTACTTACTTGTTTGTTATCTGGACCCTTAAACCCACTAAAAACAATATTTTAAACACTTTTCTTAGTAAGTGTAACACACTCGACCCACGTCAGCTGCCATGTCATCTTTCACGTCATTTATATATATAAAAATATTAAATATTAAAATAAATAAATAAATAAAAAAGAAAGAAAACACCCCCTTCCTTTTGTTCCTATTATTAAAGATGCAAAAACTATATCAGTTTGGCCTAATCAGGTAGCATTAAGCAATTGCCAAAACAGAATGAAATTAAGTTGATGAACGCAGAAGACCATAATATATATATGTTCATCATCATTTTTCTCCAAAGCCTGATTAATTATATAAATTAATACACCGACTCCTTATTACTCAGTCGGTTAATGCTGCCCCTGAAATACCTCAGACTCAGTATCTCCGCTTACTAGTGGCGGTCGGAAAGGTTACATGGTGTTTCTAGGCCTGGAAAGGCATGTTTTCCAATGGCACCATTAAAGATGCAACTCAGTTCCCTCAAGTCATTCTTACTGCTTCTGCCTTTGATGAAAATCTTTGGTATCGTATTGCTAAGGTGTGTTCAGAACTTTAGTACGTATGTATCTTTAAAATGTTGTTTTCGACATACATACATACATACATACATACATACATACATACATATTATTTTCTATATGCACAGTAGAAACAGAAGATTTATAGTGACCACTTTTGGTTCAATAATGTAGCTACGTCGCATCTATGTGTGCAATCTCACTCGTGGAGTTAGTTCCCGTTGTTCTTAATCAGAGAAAACCATCAAGAGATTGATGAAGATGAAAGAAAAAAAGTAATTGAAGATTGAGAAAGAGAGAGAGTTGAAATGAAATCAGAAAATTATATTAATACAAGTGGAGGGTATATTTATACTCACCTAATCCTAATATACTTGACATTAATTGACATGTAATTAACTAACTTAACTAACTGTCAGATTGGCTGTTGTAACTGACTAATCTAACTAATTCTGTGAAATTACAGTTCTGCCCTTTTTATCCTTCCAACACCCCTCCTCAAGATAGGCGTGGTGTAAATATGTTCAACACACCTAAGTCCTTTGTGAGGATATTTGACTTGTTGATCAAAAGTAGAGATATATTTTGTGTTGATGAGACCTTGTTGAGCTTTTTCCATGATGAAATGACAATCTATTTCAAATAGTTTCCCAGTCTTGGATCCTGTTAATATACTTAATCACTTCGTGGGTTGCTTCCATTTAAGACCTCTTAGGTTGTGGAAGAAATTGACTAGATGTTTGGAAACTGAATGAGATGTAAGGTATGGTAACAGTTAAAGAATAGAAATTTGCCAATTAACCTTTGATAAGCAGTCTGATTTACACCTGGATCACTGTTTGGATTCTGAATCTTTCATATATGAGTGTCATACTGTCTGGATGTTAGTTTTGTATGGACATCAATAGGAGTTGATATAGGTGTGGGTGATGATAATTCAACTTTTGAAATAAGTTCCAAGTTGTTAAATGAGGTGTGGGTGAGGATAATTCGTCGATACAGGTATCTTTCACCTGTAATATAAACTTTTAGATTAGAAGGTTAACACAATTCAATTACGTTGTTAAATGAGGTTGTTTAAAGAGTAAAATTTACAAGATTGTCACCGCTATTTTTGTTCTAATACATGGAGTTATTCATTTCTTGAAGCAAGATCTGGCAGATTCATATGAACCACCCTTCAAGAGTTGCGTGGAACAAGGAAAAGATGTGTGCTTATAATCTTGTTAATGGGATCCCAAATTGTGCCAACTTTGATCTTTTGACAATTATTGCCTGTGGACAATGGGGTCTCCCAAGGGTTCTTGACACCCAATTTTGACCTCGCGATATCACTTTTGGGCGCCTATTTTCTCAAATATATTTAATTTTAATTATTAATAGTTTTTACATATTATTTTTTATTTTAAATACATACTAACGTGTCTCATTCGCAATTTAGAAAAAAATGCATAAATTATTTTATCATCTTTTAGCATCATTTTTATAATTTTTAAAAATTAAATATGACATTTTACATAATTTTATTATTTTTCACGTAATTATGCACACTCACACTTTTTGCAAATACATTGTCTAGTTTTCCATTATTTAATGTTATTTATTGATATTATTATTTTAATTTAATATATTATTCTGATTTATTATTTTTTATTATTATTTATTATTATTTAATATTATTATTTATTAGTTAATATTATTATTTAATTATATTATCCCTACTTTAATTTAAATAATAGCCTAAATTGTAGTCCTTTATCAATTAATTTATCTTATAGTCCAATTTTGGTCTAAATCGTTACGATTTAGCCCATCCAATGTAAATTATTACAAATATAGCCAAATTACATGCGGCTCATTTCAATTTTAGCCTATTTTATTTAATTTATTACAATTGTAATCACAAGACAACCCAATTCATTTTTTTTAACCTTTTCTTGACCTATTAGGTCCTAGCTGTCGATCAAAGATGATCCAACGGCTGAGATCTAAGGACTACTTTCTTTCCTTTTAAAGACAAACCCTAAACCTAATCCCTCATTTCTCCATCTACCTTCTCTCTCTCAACCTAAACTAGCTGCCCCCCTCTTTTTTCTCTCTCTCGATCTCCTTCTCTCTCCCTCTCCGACGAAGACACCATCGATGCCACCCTCAACATCCCCACTACAGCGCCGATGACCATCACCCCGTCGCCGCCCAGTCAACGGTGACACCATCAGCCATCGAACCTCCATCGCCAACATAACCCCACCGCCGCTCCAACGCTGCCAGCGCCATCAACAGCAACCGATTCCACCAGCGCCTTCGTCGCCCTCCGCACCAGCCGTGGACAACCCTCCTAAAAACAACGAGATCAACTCCACCGCCTTGCAACTACCTCCGATAGCCTCGAACCAACCATGCGTCTCCGTTCGTCGCACCACTGCCACCCTCCTCTCTCCTCGACAATCAGGGCAGCGGCGAGTTCCCTCCGCGATTACTGACAAAATATCGATTAATGACCTATTCGAAAGTGGATTGATTACAGGTTTATCCTATCTTATTGCTTCTGTGACTTGAGATTTACTTAGCTTAATTTGATTCTTGATTTGGGTGGTTAAATCGTTACTTTAACCTCTTATTCTGATTTTGATTATCTGTTATGTGGTTGGCGTGATTTTCATGTGCTCTTAATTTTCATAATCGTGTACAGTGCTACGAACTTGAAAGTATAACAGCTCCCTTGCTTGATTATTTGAATCTATATGATTGATATCAATAAGATATTTATGGGATCTTTTTTTTACAAGTTGAAATTTATTCCGTGCAGGTCACGAGATCTTACTATGTTTATATGATTGACTGCTCACACTTTGTTACGTATGGTAAACAGTCTAGTGAATGCTGCCTATATTTTTTAATAGCTTTATTTATGGGAAAGTCGTTTTTAATTGATTTCTACTTACTTTACATAAGAAAATTAATTATTGTTAATTAATTTTGCTAAACACATGCTTTGTTATTTTTGGACTCATTTGTGGATGATTGACTGATTTATTGTCCCCTTAATTGATTCTGATAATCTTAAAAAAAATATTTCTTTCCTTTTACCTGTTATTTTTATTCTCCTTGATCAATTGGGATTGATTTTTAAAATATTATTTTTCCTTTTCCATGGTGGCTAATTGGACCTTAATTCACGACCTCTTCACTATATAAAAAACTCTTCTTTTTATTAACAGAAAGGTTCACAGTTTCACAATTTCAATCACTACTACTCTTTTAAAACAAACACAAGTTACTCTAATACAAAAAGCAATTACATACCTTAAAGTGTCGTGGTTTCTCCTTCAAGTCTTACTGAAAGCATCTCGCATACTTCACTATTACGGGTGCTTGATTTTCATTATTCTTATTCTCTTTACTGTTGTTCACTGGTACGTTCTCGAAACTATGCAATTTTCATTCTCTGTGTGTTGACATCGTGAAAGCCTCTAGAAAGCATGCCTTTAGGAATGTTTTGATGTACTCTTTCTTGTTTGCTTGCATTTGTATTTTGTTTTCGCAGGTTTTAGACACTTACCAGTTTCGAAGAGTCAACGGGATACTTAAACTATGTATTCTTTAAGCTAGTCGCTTTTCTTTCTCTTTTATTTTTTCGTATCATTGGGTCTGTAATATAATTGTAAAACACTTTTGTTACTAATGATGTAATAATAATTTGGGGGGACTGCTTTGGGGGACCGGGAATTATGTGCTCTATGAACGGCCTAGTAAGCACAATTTAGAATTTTACGTGCATTACGTGCTACATGAGTCACATAATCTTAGGATCTATTAACGCTTGAATCGTTTAGACATTTAATCTACAGTTTATTAATTAATCCGTGTAAATTTTTTATCCAACTAAAAGTGACATACTATATGTGACATTGAGCAAACTAATGCATTTTTTGCACATTAACGTGACAATTTTAATATTTGGCACATCAAAAATTATTTTCAACATCTAGATGTCAAAACTATTTTTTAGCATGTGAATCGAGTTGTACTCCCTTTTAGTGTCAAAATTGCTCTTGGCATATAAACATTAAATCTATTCTTTTAGCATGCAAAGAATGAAGTTGTTGATTAGTGTATAAATATTAAAAACTGCTTTCAACATATGACAATTAATCTCAGCATGTTAGATTTATTTTCTGGCATATTAGGATTAATTTTAACATATTAGAATCAAATCTCAGCGCGCCAGCATATATTTGATCACATAGAATCCCCACGTAAAGTAAGAATTCGGTCGGGAACCTCCTTTGTGGACCTCGAAAGGTGCCTAACACCTTCCTTTTGAGGTAATTTGAACCCTTACCCGAATTTTTGGTGAACTAAGACAAAATAACAAAATAGGCTCGTAGTAGCCTAGACTGGTGCCCTAACGCACCTTAATACGTTAGGTGGAGACTCTCACACCCTTTTTTAACGCATCCTAAAAGAGTTTGTCAAGTCGAATCCCACCTTCCTCGAGGAAAATGGGGCACGACAGAATGGCGACTCTGTTGGGGATATTAGGTTCTAACCATAATGAATTTGTGCTTTATGTGGGATTCTTTTCATGTTTGGCTTTTGACTTGATTTATTGCTTATATGCTCTTCTTTTATTGTTTATTCCCATCATAATTTATTTGTCTTTTCTCCTTTTTGGTGTATTTTTCATGTGTCCCCATGTTTACTTGTGCTTTTATTGATAATTAATTTTCTCATGTTATTCCCTTTCCCTTCCCCTTTGTCGTGTGTCATTCATGTTTCTTCATGCCTACTTTTATGGTTAATTTATACATGTTAATCCCTTCTCCTTCCCCTTCTTATGTGTTATTTGCATTCTCTCCATGCTTATTTCTTCTTGGTCATGTACTTTAATGTTTATTTTTTATATTTGCTAAAGAATGCTATTGTATGTTGCTATGTGCTACGTGTCACTGCTTTATATAACTGCATTCCGCTCATACTCTCTTCCACTTGAAAACCTCTTTTATTTTCTTTTATGAACGGTTGCGTGAATACACGGACGTTCATTCCTAAAACACCTTTTGGGAAATGTCTTGTGGATTGGTCGATCAGGGGAGCGTTGACAGCCACAACCTTTCCCACTCTCAAGTTGTCCACTTGGGGGGACCGTATCAAAACCACTCTTATTCCTAGAGCCAAACCGTTTGTCCCTTTATTAAGGAATAAACATCCCAAAAACCTAGGATGTCATGCTAGAAAACCTAACCCTAAGTTCTAAGGAATCCCACTATCCTAAAAAGAACTCCTCACTATTTATGTGCATTTTTAGAGACAATTATGTCAAAATAATGCCATTTGCTCTATGGGGGGTAGGGTAGACTAACACTTTGTTTTGCAGAATAAATAGCCATCCCAACTTCATACCCAAGATTTGGCATGGTTTGGTGCATGCCTCCGCATATGGAACAATAGTGGTCAGACATGGGGTATTTTGGATGAAGCAAGGTAGAACAGGCATTGGGAAGTCTGCCCTCTCTCATGAGCATCAATCCTTATAGGGAACTTATTGAAGCGACTACTGCATTCTGTGATGATTCAAGATCGGTATTCAAGTTTGGTGATGTGGAAATGACCCCGCTTCTGAAAGAAATAAGAGGATACGTAGAAAACAGAATGTTTCCAAAAGCAATGAGGTGGCAACAGGCTGAGGTCATCATTCCCAAAAGTGTCACTCTAGAAGAAGCAAGCAACAAACTGGGTCTCCATGGCTGCAGGTTGGTAGCATTTATGACAAAGTCAAGAATTCTGGGCAATTACTTGGTTGAGCGATTTAGATACCAACAAGGAAAAGGAACATATCTAGTAGAAGGTTCCGACCCAGACTCTTGGGAAGATAAACGAATCTTTGCATTCATCGTTTACTGGCTAGGAATGGTGGTCTTCCCAATTGGAGCAAAAGAAGTAGTGCATACTCGCTTGATCACCGTTGCTGATACCTTATGCAATGGCATTCAAAATGGGTCTTACACGATTGTACCAATGATAGTGGCAAACATCTATCGGTCTCTTGGGCGTTGCAAAAATGGGGCCAAACATTTTGAAGGGTGCAATTTGTTGCTGCAGTTATGGTTGATTGAGCATCTCAAGAAAATTCATGGTTTGGAAAGTATGCCCATATCGTTTGGAATCGACAACATCTCTTTCCATGATACTCGAGTCACGTTGGGAGTCAAAATGATTAAGCGTCCAGACGAGATAGAAAAATGGGGACAAATGTTGGGTACCCTGACGGAAGATTTCGTACAATGGATGTTCGAATGGTTTCCTAGCACGGACTTCGTGATGTACCACTAGCATTACATTTACTTGGTTTTGATTGGATTTCATGGGCTACAACCATATGTACCTGCTAGAGTAATGAGACAAGCAGGAAGACAATAGGTAATCCCAAAGGTCACCAACATGGACGCGCACCGAGTAGACTACGAAGACAAAAAAATTCCAAATGATAATAAACTTGCCAAGGCTTGGAGCGGAAAGACTCACCTCGATAAGGGGAGTATTTTGGTAGATAGATACAATGCAGGCTATGCGATCGGTTATATTGATTAGTTGCATGCTGATTGGAAGAACGAAGTGACTCCGGGCGTCAAAAGGGGTAGACACATCAATGATAAGGAGGCCGAAGCACAAGACCTCTACCGCAAGTTCAAGAAAAGGACTCTAGAATCTGAAGCCCACAACCGCCACATTATTGCGGAGAATGCCAAAGAAATCACCAACATGGGGAAACAATTGGAGTCTTGGAAGCACCGTACTCTGATAATGAAAAGAAAGGTGCAAGAACTCCGAGAAGAATTCGACAAGCAAGGACAAGAGTGTGCCAATATGGGAAATATGGGAGAGAAAGTGACATTATCTCATCTCTTGACAAGACGCCATCGTTTTGACAAGGCCTTGGAAGCTGACAAGAAGGAGCAAGAAGAGGACATATTTAGAATTTAGTTTAGTATTCATTTTAGGCATTTACTTTTTTTTTATGTTTTCACAATGTTGAAATAGTTCAAATGAAACAAAGTTTATTTTTTATTTTGGGTTTTATCTTCGAACAAATGACATTATTCTATGGCATAATTATCTCTCAAACAACGATAGGGCTACCTCTGGATCAAAAGAGGCTCCCATCATAGGACACATCAAACAATGTGTTATGTGTTAATCTAGTTCATTCTCTTATCACTAACGCACTAACTTCTTCAACTTTGATGTTTTATTTTGTTTCCCCTTTCTCACAGGTTGATTTGTTTAGTCTGGACTATCATACCAGATCAAAAGAGGCTCCTCCTTCTCCTCCTCTTCTTCTTACAAGAAAAAAAGCAATGGGTGATCGTCACATCATTGGGGGAAAACAAGGGACTAGTTTAGAAGGGGATAGCATCATTGATCAGAACGAGGTGATAATGAAAATAGAACAGAGGATCCTGGAACTGCAAGCAGAGTTGGTGCAAGTACACAACTTGTCTAAACTCTCCCTCAACCTGATTACTCCAGAACCGCAAGCCGATATCTTTGTCGTCCCAAAATCCCAAGCTCCCTCAGACCATCCATTACCCCAAAATCCTACCAATATCCAAAATATCCAAAATACCACAACTCCACTATATATGACTACCCAAGAACCAAAAAACTCCACTTATCCTTCTCCTTAAAAGCCTCTCCATCCAAACATATACCATTATCATGCATCCGGAAGCCACAATCTAAACCTCATCTATGTTGAAACACTTCCACTCAACCATCTTCAACCCACTTCTAAAACCCCGAAAGTGATTATACCATGCAGGATGTAGTCAAAAGGTTGATATATTTGGAAGAAAACAAGGGCATAAAGGGGATCAATTATGAAGACTTATGCATTCACCCAGATGTAGAACTGGCGGAGGGGTACAAACCTCCCAAGTTCGAGTTATACAATGGGACTGGAGATCCTAAAGCACATCTGCGTGTGTACTGTGTCAAACTAACAAGAGTATGAAAGAATGAGAAAATTTGGATGAAGTTGTTCATGAGAATCCTCACGGGAGAGGCCCTCATATGGTACATTGAGCAGGATGTTAAAAGATGAGCGGCCTAGCTTGAACTAGCGTCTAGCTTCGTTGATCGGTTTGGGTACAATATCAACAATGCTCCGAGTTGGAATTACATGCAGGCAATGAGGAAGAAGCCTAATGAATTCTTCCGTGAATACTCCATGAGATGGAGGGCCAAGGCTGCAAGAGCTCGGCCTCCAGTTGAAGAGCAGCAGATAAAGGAATATTTTGTCGAGGCACAAGAGCCACAGTACCTTGACAAGTTGATAAAAGTCACAGACAAGAGTTTCTCTGAAATCATACGAATAGGAGAAATGTTCGAGGAGTGTCTCAAGAACGGTAGCATCATCCGCTTAAACACTCAATCTGCAGGAGTAGCGGAGAACAAAAAAAAGAAGGAGATAGGGTCGGTGATGGCAGCCCAGCCTTCAGAAAATATCCCAAGCCATGCAACCCCCGCTTATCCATAAGCACCATATACGACCTCCCACTATCCACCACAACCTCCAATGCCATATCAAGCCCCATTATACCAAATGCCCTCTCCTTACCAAGTGTCTCCGCAATTCTCAAATCCCTCATACCTCGTATATAATACCCAACCCATTCAAGTCCAAACAACCCAACCTACTTTTATCCCTGCCACCAAGCCTTCTACCCCCAAGCCCAAGGAAAATATTAAAATAAGATGGTACACTCCTTTAGCTGAGCCAATGGCTCAACTCTATGAAAGGCTCAAGAAGGCGGGTCATATCACGACCATTCCGGTCGTGCAAGTTGACATGAAATCCCCACAGTACCGACATAATCAGACATGTGCTTACCACTCTGGCATGAGGAGGCATCCTATAGAGGCATGTTTTGCCTTGAAGAACAATGTCCAACAACTGATCGACACTAAGGTAATTCAGTTGAAGGACCCGGAACCCGATGTCACCAGTAATCCTCTCCCCACTCATGAGGTGAATATGCTCAAGCTAATGATAAGGTAGACTTGAAGCACTCCATCTGGGTCATTGAGGAAGGAGACAAAACTCCTATCATGGTACGGAAGCAGGCTCTCTTTGAGGTTGAGGTTGCCACACCCAAAGCTCTTTTCACTGTTGTGAGAGCTACCCCGGCTATGTGCAATCCTCATGTAGTTCCATGGAATTATGCACTCGTTATTCCAAGGAAAGTGAAAGTAGCCGAAGCAGATATTGCGCAAGGTGTCACCAGATGGGGAAGAATATACATGCCTAAAAACTTGCTTCCAGGAAGTCCTAGCAAAGGAAAGCAACCTTCCACTGGGGTTGAAGAAGAGGGTATCTAGAAGAAGGTGCAAGAAAATGAGTACTCTGTGGCAGAGCAGCAGAGCAAGACTTCGGCCCAGATTTCAATCTTAACATTGCTCTAGACTTCAGAAAATCACCCAAAGGACTTGATGAGGGTCTTAGGAGAAACTTATGTTCCGGCCACCATTACAGGCAGAGAAATAGCCCACATAGTAGGGCAAGTATTTGAGGCTTACAAGATATCATTTCACGATGACGAATTACCACCCGAAGGTAGAGCACACAATCGGGCTCTACATGTCACATTGAAGTATGAAGGAAGAATGATATCCCATGTGTTGATTGATCCAGGCTCCGGATTAAATATTTTCCCTTTGAACACCTTGACCTGGTTGGAGATTGATATGATCAAAGTGCAGATGTGGAAAATGAACGTGAAGGGGTTTGATGGCTCCTAAAGAGGCACAATTGGAGAAATTACATTGGACATGATGATGGTTCCAGTTCCTTTCTCTATACCTTTCCAAGTAATGGACATCCCTGCTTCTTATAATTTGCTGATCGGACGTCCGTGGCTTCATGTGAATGGCATCGTATCATCTACTCCTCATTAATGCCTCAAATTTGAATATGATCACCAAGAGGTTGCGATACATAGAGAGAAGGGTCATCCTATATACACTGTTGAAGGAAAAAAGACCTTGACGGAGAAATATTTCATACCCTTGAGTTGGTGGGGAGCATTGAAGGAGGGCCACACAATGACGCATTATTTGTCACCGTACAAAGTGAAGGAAGAGAAATTCCACATGTACTGATTGATCCAAGTTCTGGGGTGAACATCTATCCTCTGGCTACCTCGACAAGTTGTGAAGTCGACATGACCAAAATCCAACCATGAGTAAGGGTCACAAGGGCATATGATGGCTTCCGATGAAATACTATCGGGGAAATCATACTGAACGTCGCACTGGGCCCTGCCACATTCCCCATACTTTTTCAGGTAATGGATATTCCCGCCTTATACAAGTTGCTTCTTAGGCGACCTTGGTTCCATATGGCTGGTGCAGTCACGTCCACCTTACACCGATACGTTCAATTTGAGTACTTTCAACAAGAGGTATTAATATGGGGTGAAAGAGAACAAGGTGGGCTAGACATTCTGCAATGGATCGAGAATATTGAAGAAGATACAATAAGTTGCATGCAACTTGAGAAAACCCTGAACGCTTGGAGTTACATACGTTGGTTTGGGTACAAAGAGGACAAAGGTCTTGGCGCCAGATTGTAAGGACTAATTGATCCTTAGTGTTTGAAGAGAAGGAATACAATTGTGGGTTGGGCTATGAAGAGGCAGATGAAGGCAGAAACACACCTGACCCAGATTATCATTATACCAAATCTGCTATTCGGCAGGATTCTACAAAAATGATAACATTAATGAAATAACAGAGATGCTAAAAAGGCTCACCCTGACCGAGGACATCACTTTTCCTCATGAAGACCCAGATGAGATTGAAACCGAGGAGGCATACATGATCGAGAATGAAATCGTGGAGGTAGACCTAACTTGGATGGGCGTAGGTGAGAAGTTGATGAAAGGGTATGAGCCTGGTAAGGGTTTGGGAGCAAAATTGCAAGGAATCATCGAACCTATACAGCCACAGTTCAAGATGGACACCTTCGGCCTGGGATACAAATACACTAGGAATGAGTACCTCTACTGGAAGTCACCTCTGAAAGTCTACTACCGCCCTCTACCAAATTCTTTGTCTGCACTATGTAAGACATTCCGTCCTGCCAGTTTTCTGGAAAATGGCGAAGAAGACATTTTGGAAAGTTTAAGGCTTTTTTTTCTGACTGAGGAAGATGGTCTCCACATTGTCATTAGAGATGAAGGAGGAGCCCCTAGCCCGATCCATGAACAAAAGGTCACTGTCAGTAGATGGACAGTCACTCTCTCCAGGCCTCACCGAGCACTTGGGTAAACATAATAGAAGTTTGAATGTCTTTTTAAGAATTTCTTTTCTTTTACAATAAACTCGATTATTCGAGATGATTTTGAAGTTTTAGTTTCTTTATTTTTATTTCAACATTATGTTTCAAGACCTTCACACTATAAATAAAATTTCCTTTTGATTATTAATGTTCTTTATTTATCTTTTTACAGCAAAAAACATATTTAAAACTGTTGAATTTGAGATTGTGACATCTAGTGAGACAATGCATCATAACATAAGCGAAGTAGAAGATACAGAAGAATTTGAAATCCCCCAGGAATTTTTCACTAAGGTTGAAGATTTTGAAGACAAACCTAAGGCAAATCTCACAAAATCAGAAACAGTGAACATAGGGTATTCTGAGGACATAAAAGAAACCCGCGTCAGCATTCACTTGCCTAAAAAAGAGAAAGAGGAGTACATCCAGTTTCTGAAAGAGCATACGAATGTCTTCGCTTGGTCATATGCCGACATGACAGGACTAAGCACCTCAATAGTGGCTCACAGACTGCCCACTGACCCATCTTTTCCGCCTGTCAAATAGAAACTCAGAAAGTACAAGCCTGACTTGAGTTTGAAAATCAAAGAGGTGATCTCAAAGCATATTGAAGCTGGTATTCTTCGAGTGACAAAGTACCCGACTTGGTTGGCCAATGTTGTGTCGGTCCCCAAGAAGGATGAAAAGGTCAAAGTGTGTGTAGACTACAGGGATCTCAACAAAGCCAGTCCCAAAGATGACTTTCCACTCCTGAACATTCATATTTTGATTGATAATTGTGCCAAGCATGAAACACAGTCATTCGTCGATTGCTTTGCCGGTTATCATCCAATCAAGATGCACGATGATGATGCTGAGAAAATCTCTTTCATTACTCTGTGGGGAGTGTACTGCTACAAATTTATGTCGTTTGGTCTGAAAAATATTGGAGCCACCTACATGAGGTCCATGACCGCTTTATTCCATGACATGATCCACAAGGAAATCAAAGTTTACATGGACGACGTCATCATCAAATCGAGGAAGGGCACAAGTTATTTGACAGATCTGGAAAGATTCTTTGAAAGATTGAGAAAGTACAATTTGAAGCTCAACCCAGCGAAATGTGTCTTTGGGGTTCTTGCAGAGAAACTATTAGGCTTCATTGTCAGTCGTAGGGGCATTGAGTTGGATCCAACCAAGATCAAGGCCATCCAAGATCTCCCTCCAAAAAACAAGAAAGACGTCATGAGTTTCTTGGGTCACCTCAACTACATCAGTCGATTTATAGCCCAATCTGCGGTTATCTGTGAACCAATTTTCAAACTGTTGAAAAAGGATATTGTTGTAGAATGGACCACGGAGTGTCAACAAGCCTTCGACAAGATCAAGGATTATCTATCAAACCCTCCTGTTTTGGTTCCTCCCGAACCTGGTAGGCCACTGCTACTGTACTTATCTGTAACAGACAATGCCTTCGAATACATCTTGGGATAGCATGACGAGACAGGCAAGAAAGAACAAGAAATCTATTACATGAGTAAAAAGTTCACTTCTTGCGAGGCTCGGTATTCTCTGTTGGAACACACCTGCTGCATTTTAACTTGGGTGGCTCAAAAGTTAAGGCATTATCTCTCAGCACACACTACTTACCTGATCTCCAGAATGGATCCACTGAAATATATTTTCCAGAAGTCGATGCCTACTAGAAAGTTGGCCAAATGGCAGATATTGTTGAGCAAATTTGACATGGTCTATGTCACTCAAAAGGCGGTAAAAGCACAGGCGCTAGAATATCATCTGGCCGAGAATCCTATGGACAATGAGTACCAACCACTGAAGACTTACTTTCCTGATGAGAAAGTAGCATTCGTAGGAGCAGATATCTCTGATGAATACGATGGTTGGAGACTATTCTTTGACGGAGCTGCAAATTTTAAAGAAGTTGGAATTGACGCTATTGTGATCTCTGAAATGGGTCAACACTATCCCGTGTCGTCCAAGCTCAGATTTCCTTGCACTAATAACATGGCTGAATATGAAGCCTGTATCCTGGGGCTTCGCTTGGCTCTCGACTTGAATGTCCAAGAGATATTGGTGCTTAGAGATTCTGACTTACTAATCCATCAGGTACGAGGTGAATGGGTCGTCAAAAATATAAAACTCCTACCCTATCTGGAGTATGTACAAGAGATGTGCAAGAAGTTCCACAAGATAGAGTTTAGACACGTCCCAAGGATCCAAAACGAGTTTGCAGATGCCTTGGCCAGTTTGGCTTCCATAATCCAACATCCAAACAAGAATTATATTGATCCTATTCTCATTCACATGCATGAATGACCCGCTCATTCACATTCTCATTCAATTTTTTTTCATTCAACTTCCACTCCTAATTCACGTTAAAATTGTTAACGGAGAAAAATGCTAACTCGTGGGAAACACCAAGAGAAAAAATGTCAACCTTGTTGTGACGCCACACTCCTCTCCAATGTGAGATCATTCTAGTTTTGATATGATGATGATGTTTATTGTGATCTCCGTTGCGCTCATGAGTAGCTAAACTTCTCTGTTAGGGTTATAGAAGCCTTATGAGATACTATCTACTGCTATGAGTTTGTGAATTCTTGATACGTATGCTGCTTATATCATTTTTCTCTTCATCTTAATTGAATTATTGTGGTTGCAAACATATAGAATACGCCAGTATAGCATTAACTTGTTCGAAAGAAAAGTTATATGTCTGGAAAAGAGAGAATGATAAGGAAATAGGGCTACCAACCCCTGTTTAAAAGTTAGTGCCATAACTGGATTAACCTCTTGGAGAATTCGTACCATTAGTATACGTTTTAAGCTCGAAAGAGTTAAAGTGATATAATCCTTGATGGTCGAAAGACACTAGGATTTACCATAGAATACGAATCTCTATAAGCGCATGCATGTCTGAATTCTGCATAACTCATAGCCAATAGATACGTAAAACTCATAAGGTGGACATAACCCTAACTTACAATTCTCATTGATTAAAACCTACTAAACATTCCGTTTTTCTTTGTTACTTTGATACTCTTAATTCACGCTACAATTAAATCCCCGATTTTTGTAGAATTTTCGATCAACAGTCTACTAATCGTTGCATACTTAGTGACCAAGTATTCCCTGTGGGATTCGACACCCAACCCAGTTGGGTTCTATATTTGACGACGACCGCTTACACTTTTACGAGAGCTGTAGTTTGAGCGTTATCAAATTTTGGCGTCGTTGCCGGGGAATACGATTGTCAGCTAAGTTTGTGATAGTTACTAGACCCTTTGGTCAAAAAATTTCAGATTTTACTTTTAGTTGTTGTTTTTGTTTTATTCAGGTTTGTTTGAAGTGCATGCCAAACACTCGAAGTTCAGGTCAACCGTTATTACCCATAAATACTGAACCTCAACTTATTGGCAGAATGGATGCACATCGTGACATTGACAGAAGGGCAGCTCAACAGGAGCAGGCTAGATTAGCTGCACTGGCAGCTGCTCAAGTGCATCAACAGAATATTGATAACCCAGGTCGGGCAACAAATCCTGATGATGAGGACCTGGGTGATGATGAGTTACTTAATCCACGGCGTGCAGATGAAGTGGAAACACCTATGCACAGGAGAGATCGTCAAGCTAGAATGAGACCTGGCCGCCGAGCTGTGCAGGCTCCTTTTGATGATGATGATGACGATCTGGATAGAGCTGGTACCACAGGGGCTATTATTCCTCCACCCTTGGCACCCGAAGCTAAGTTCAATATCACTAGCACCATGATTCAGTTATTGCAGCTCAAGGGGTTATTTGGTGGACTCGCAGGCGATGATCCGAATATGCATCTGATCAACTTTATTTCAACATGCAAGTCGTTTGACAGTCCAGAAGTTGGGCAGAATGCAATTCGGCTGCGCTTATTTCCATTGTCTCTGTCTGGGGAGGCAACTCTATGGTTGAACGGGCTAACTCCTGATTCTATTACGAATTGGAGGTAATTGAAAGACGCTTTCCTAGAAAGATTCTTTCCGCCATCCAAGAGAGCCCAATTATGGGATGAGATCAGCAATTTTCGACAGCTCCCAACTGAAGCTCTCCACGAAACATGGGAGAGGTTCAAGAAGAAGCTTATGCGGTGCCCAAACCATCAGATGACGAATATCCACTTGATGGAAATATTATATAGGGCTTTGAACTCGATGACAAAGCCAGTGGTGGATAATCCTGCAGGTGGTTCATTAATGGACCTTACTTTTCTCGAGGCAAGTGATATGCTAGATCGTATGACAAAGCAGAGTAGAGTGTGGCATACTAGGGATTCTGAGGTAGCAAGCTCTACCGTATCTGTTGGCATGACTGCAGAGCAGATGCGTAGACAAGAGGAACGTGACCAAGATATGGCTCACATGCAAACGCAGATGGATCTTCTTACCAAGCACTTATTATCAGGGAAGACCGAAAAGGTTAAGGCCATTGTATCACAGAGAAGAGATGAATCTGACTCTGAGGAAGAAGAGAACTACTTGAATAATCAGGGGGGTTTCCGAGGCAATGCCCAAGGAAACCAAGGTCGAAACTATTATGATAAATCTGGATACAAGGATCGCGATCAAGGTGGTTGGAAGAATAAGACTGACAGGAGTGGTTTGTATGTTCCTCCTGGAAACCGTGAGGCTGTGGTGTCTGGCTCTGGGAAGATATCGTTGGAAGATATGATGGCGAAGCTGTTGAAGGGAGTAGAGGCAACTAATACGGGAGTGAATGAGGTGAAGAACGACTTGTCTTCAATAAATCAATTGGTTGACTCGCATTCTACTTCAATAAAGCAACTAGAGCAGCAATTGAGTCAACTTTCAGCGGCATTAAATCAAAGAAAAGCTGGAACACTACCTAGCGACACAGTGCAAAATCCAAGGAATGATGGATCGTGTATGGCTATCACCACCCGAAGTGGTAAAGTGTTGGAAAATCCATCCAAAGGCAAGCAGGTGGTTGATGATATAGAAGATAATGAGATCATTGCAGAACCAAAAGATGCCGAAGCAGCTGATGAGGTTGTTCGTGACGTCACCTCTCAACGTCCACAGCCTGAAAAGATCGCCGAACTGAAGCAAGATGAAAAGGAAGCGGTGGAGAAAACTATTCCCCTTCCACCACACCTTTTCCTTAGAGATTGAAGAAGAAAGCTGACGATACCAGGTTCAATAAGTTTATGACTATGTTGAAGCGGCTAACTATTAATGTTCCTTTGGTCGAGGCACTGGAACAAATGCCTGGGTACGCAAAATTTATGAAGGATCTTTTGACAAAGAAGCGGGCAGCAAGTTATGAGTTGATGGATACTGTTCATCATTGCAGTGCAATCGCTACCAGATCACTAGTTCAGAAGAAGGCTGACCCCGGTGCCTTCGCTATTCCTTGCACTGTCGGATCTTTGAATTTTGCCAAGGCATTATGAGATTTAGGAGCCAGAATCAATTTGATGCCGCTATCTATTTACAAAAATTTGGGGTTGGGTGATCCTACTCCAACCAATATGAGGCTCGTGATGGCAGATAGGTCGGTAAAACGACCTATTGGTATTTTATATGATGTATTGGTGAAGGTTTCTTCATTCATCTTTCCGGTAGACTTCGTTATTCTGGACTGTGAGGTGGACTCTAAAGTTCCCATAATCTTGGGGCGCCCTTTCCTTGCAACAGGGAGCGTGCTTATTGATTTAAGAGCGAACGAGATTTTATTTCGGATGAATGACGAAGTAGTCCGCTTTGATGTATGAAAATCAATGAAGCAACCCAAAGATCTGAACGTGTTCTCGGTAGCTGATGTTTATTTTGATGATGAGAAAGAATTATCCATAGAGGAGCAGCTTATTGTTGACCCATTGGCGGCTATGCTTATGAATATTGAGCGTGAGGATGCTGAAAATTATGAAGAAACTGTTTGTGCTCTAACAGGAATAGGGTCGTGTCCTTATGCTCCCAAGAAGCTGGACCTCGATCTCAAAAATTGGCCTACACCACCAGCTAAACCATCCATTGAAGAGCCACCAATGTTAGAATTGAAGGAGCTACCCAGTCATCTAAAGTACGCATTCTTAGGAAGTGGAAACACCCTCCCGGCTATTGTGGTGGCTGACTTAGGTGAGCAGCAAGTTGCAGCTCTCATCGCTGTTCTAAGAAAATACATGAGAGCCATCGGTTGGACCATCGCTGATATTATTGGTATTCCGCCTGGGATATGTATGCACAAGATTCAGCTTGAAGAAAATATCATACCCACTATTGAGCATCAAAGACATTTGAATCCACCTATGCAAGAGGTGGTGAAGAAAGAAATTATTAAGTGGTTAGATGCAGGGGTAGTGTATCCAATCTCTGACAGTAAATGGGTGAGTCCGGTACAGTGTGTGCCCAAGAAAGGGGGCATGACGGTAGTTGCAAACGAAAGGAATGAGCTAATTCCACTCAGACCTGTCACAGGGTGGAGAGTATGCATGGACTACCGGAAGCTGAATTCATGGACGCTTAAGGATCACTTCCCAATGCCATTCATGGACCAAATGCTTGATCGATTGGCAGGGAAAGGATGGTTTTGCTTCTTAGATGGTTATTCCGGCTATAATCAGATTTGTATTGCTCCCGAAGACCAAGAGAAGACAACGTTTACATGCCCATATGGTACGTTTGCCTTCAAACGTATGCCATTTGGGATATGTAACGCACCCGCCACTTTTCAGTGTTGTATGATGTCCATTTTTTCTGATATGGTTGAAGACACCTTGGAGGTATTCATGGACGATTTTTTAGTTGTGGGCGAGTCATTTGAATCGTTCTTGGCGAATCTAAGTATGGCGTTACAGAGATGTGTTGAATTCAACTTGGTGCTAAACTGGGAGAAGTGCCACTTTATGGTTAAAGAAGGTATTGTTCTTGGGCATAAAATTTCCGAAAGAGGAATTGAGGTGGATCGAGCTAAAATTGAAGTCATCGAGAAAATACCACCTCCAATCTCTGTAAAGGGAGTTCGTAGTTTCCTCGGGCATGCAGGATTTTATCGAAGGTTCATTAAAGACTTTTCCAAGATTGCTAGTCCGTTATGCAAGCTTTTGGAGAAGGATGCAAAGTTCGACTTCGGTGAAGATTGCTTGAAGGCATTCGAATGCCTCAAAGGGAAACTAATTGAAGCTCTTATCATTGTAGCACCTGATTGGTCCCTACCGTTTGAAGTTATGTGTGATGCAAGCGGGGTAGCTTTGGGTGTTGTACTTGGTCAGAGAAGAGAATGGTTATTCCATCCAATCTACTATGCGAGCAAGGCCTTAAACGGAGCCCAGAAGAACTATACTGTCACGGAACAAGAGCTTCTAGCGGTTGTTTATGCTTTTGAGAAGTTCCGTGCTTACTTGTTAGGAACCAAGGTGGTAGTTCATACAGACCACGCAGCTCTGAGATATTTAATGGCAAAGAAGGACGTAAAACCAAGGCTAATTCGATGGGTATTATTGCTGCAAGAATTTGATTTCGAGGTGAAAGATAGAAAAGGTTGTGAAAACCAAGTAGCTGATCATCTATCTAGACTTGAGAATGAGCATATAGCGCAGCCTGATCTTGAGATTGATGATGCATTCCCCGATGAAGAGATCCTAGCTACGATGATAGAAGAGTTACCATGGTATGCAGACTTTGCGAACTTCGTGGTAAGTAATGTGATGCCTGCGAATCTATCTTTTCATCAAAAGAGAAAGTTCATGCATGATGTAAGACACTACTTCTGGGATGAACCATATCTGTTTCGACGATGTGCGGATGGTGTTATTAGGCGATGCATATCTCATGTGGAAGTGCCGAGTATCTTGGAAGCAAGTCATGCTTCCCAAGTTGGGGGACACCATGCAGGTGGTCGAACAGCAAGGAAGGTATTGCAAAGCGGCTATTATTGGCCTTCGATATTAAGAGATGCCTACAAATTTGTGATAAGATGTGACCAATGTCAGAGACAAGGCATGATTTCGAAGCACCATGAGATGCCCATTTCAAAAATTCTTGAAGTAGAGCTGTTTGATGTGTGGGGTGTTGATTTCATGGGCCCATTCGTAAATTCATTTAGGATGAAATATATCCTAGTTGCTGTCGACTATGTATCCAAATGGGTCGAAGCAGTAGTGCTGGCCGATAATGAAGGAAAGCGTGTTGTAGCATTCTTGAAGAGAAATATCTTCTCTCGTTTTGGGGTACCACGTACCATCATAAGCGATGGAGGATCACACTTTTGCAACAAGTTGTTCAAATTCGTGTTGGTGAAATATGGGGTCAAACAACATAAGGTAGCCACGCCTTATCACCCATAAACTAGTGGAAAGGTAGAGGTTTCTAATCGAGAGATCAAGCAGATCCTTGCTAAGACTGTAAACGCTAATAGGAAGAATTGGTCTCGGAAGCTGGACGATGCACTATGGGCTTATAGGACTGCATTCAAAATGTCAATTGGCATGTCCCCGTACCAACTAGTTTATGGGAAAGCTTGCCACTTGCCCATTGAGCTCGAGCATAAAGCATTATGGGCGTTGAAGCGACTGAATTTGAATTAGGATGATGCCATGAATATGAGATTGGAGCAGCTAAATGAGATGGATGAATTCCGTCTACATGCGTATGAAAGATCAGACTTCTACAAGGAGTGGATGAAAAAGTATCATGATCAACGGATTGTTCAACGAAACTTTCAAAAGGGTGATATGGTACTTCTTTTCAATTCCAGACTGAAGATATTCCCAGGTAAGTTAAGGTCTAAATGGTCTGGTCCGTACAAAATTAGCCAAGTCTACTCGTCTGGAGTAGTTGAGCTAGAAGACAATAATGGTGTTGTCTTTAAGGTGAATGGCCAACGAGTAAAACCATATATCGGTCCTCTTGACTCGATAAAATGCATGGCCACCATCTATCTCGACGAAATCTAAGTAATCGAGATAACTATGTCGTGCCGCGACAATAAATAAGGCGCTTGGTGGGAGGAAACCCATCATTTTTAATTGTTTTTGTTGTTTTTGTTTTCCTAGGATTTTGTCGAGCCACGACCAAAACTAAGGCGCTTGATGGGAGGTAACCCATCGTTCTAATCGTTTTTGTTGTTGTTGAATAAGTGTAGGTGCAAGAGGTGTAAAGGAGGAGATCGGTTTTAAATTTTGATTTGGAAGTATTGCATGTTGAAGGTGGTAAGTTGGGAATGAAGAAGAAAAAGGCTATGAGTTAGGCATTGCCTATGAAAATCTAGGCAACGAACAAGGCAAGGCCTATGCTATGTCCTAAGCTCTCTGAATCTAGAATGCCATGGCATAGGCGGCGCCTATGCCTAACAATGCCATAGCATAGGCGCCGCCTATGCTTAACTAGGCTTTGCAAAAGGCGCCGCCTATGCCAAGCACAGGCAAAGCATTAGGCACCGCCTATGCTCACTTTTTGGTCTCCTAATCCGATTCCAAACGGGTCAAAACCCGACCCAAGCTTGTCCTATAAATAGATCCTTAGTCTTAGAACAAAATTTCATTGGAAACTCAACCTAAGCGTCGCCTACCTCTCCAAAATCTCTCAAAAATTTTCTTTTTGCTCTTTTAACTTTGCAAGAATATCTTCCGAGGCCATCAACCAAGTAAGTACTTTTTTGCTCTTCTTTTATATTCCGTAAAGTACTACACCACTACGCCTATAATAAATTGTTAAATCTTGAAGTAGTGTGGGTGATTTGAATGTGGTTGATTTGTTGTGATACAACTAAGTGAGTGAAAGAATATGTATGGGTGTTCTAGGCTTGGTTCCAACGTGAATTTGATTTTGATACACTATCACACTTTTGCAGAATCGACATGGTTAAGATAATTGCATAATCTTGTAACTCGAAAGCTTGTATGTTTGAATGACTTGTCCATCGAGATTAAAATCATGGTTAACTACAAACATGAGATGTTGTGATTATTTCTAAGCCATAAATTGATACGATATCTATGTAGTAGTTTTGTTCAAAGAGATGCATTAGTCCAAACATGAAAACATAGTTAAGAATACATGAAAAAAAATTGAAAAGGATAGTGAAGATGACAAGAAAGGTATGACTGCGCTGAATATTTGTTGGAACATAACAACTAAATGTAGGGCGATGAAGTCTGAGTAATCGACATCTTTCACTTAATTAAGTTTGTCCCAACAAATTAAGTGTGGGGTAGTGCCACTACTATTGGTTTGTCGATTGTATCTACCGAGATGAAGCTAACATGAATATTATTTTAATCTCAGGTACAATGGCACCAAAAAGTCGACCCGAAAAAGAAAAAGCATCTACCTCACAGAAAGGCCAGAAAAGGAGAAGAAAAGAGCAAGTTGAATCCTCCTCACTGCAAATACCTAGACACATGTATGGGATAAAATGGGTCCTAGAGGAGGAAGAAAAGGAGTGGTACAAGAACAATAAAGTAAAAAAATATGTTCATGTGGAGTTGATACAAAAGAAGAGCCTAGCAAAGAAAGAACCCCGCATTTTGGCTAAAATCATAGCGCTACATCTTGATTTCATTTTCCAAGATATGGGAGAATGCAATCTTGATCTAACGTGAGAATTCTATGCTAATTGGTCCCCAAAGACTACCGGAAGCGAAGTAAAGATTCGGGACCAAGTCTTGCAACTGAATGCGGAGTTCTTCAACTTTTTTCTGGGTCTTCCATCTGTGGATCCATCACCGCTCAAGGAGCTTTATCGCAGACCTCCATACAGGGCAATAAGACACACACTATGCGGAACAAGATCAATGGCACGGTGGAGTCGTCACAAGGATACCGGTCGGCACAATACCTTCCCGTATGCCTCCTTGAACAGAGAAGCTCAGATATGATTGTGGATAGTCAATTATTTCTTGATTCCAGGGTCACAGTACACAAAGATCACACGTGATAGAGTGTGCTTGGTGTACGCTTTGATGACGAACATCCCCATCAATATTGGGGCGATTATTCGATCTTCAATGTGTAAGGCCAGGATGCACAAGAGGTCCCACTTCAGCTTTGGCAATCTGTTGACTGCGATATTGAGGAAGGAGGACATCGAAGAGGAACCTGCAGATCATAAGCTTCCACACAACCCGAAGAAGGTTGACCTCACAAAGGTTAAAGATGCTGAATCCATGCATGGCGTCAACCTAACCACTGCAGAAAGACATGCTCGCGACGAAAGCTTCTCCCGCCATTTATATGGCATGATGAGGTTTACCATGATGAGCGGGGGTCGTGTTCCAACTGCTGCAAAGCTCCAACAGTTGGATTATGACTACCCAATGAATGAGCATGCTAGGGCTATGTGTGGAGTAGGTGTATATTTTGAGGAACCTCTTGATGACGATATGCCAACCGATGATGATCGACGAATGCCAGACTCCGACGTGGAGGAGAACTCTGATGACGACGACTCTGATGGTGATTCCGATGCAGGGGGTATGACCCCAGACATAGAGGATGAGTCTGACTAATCAGGTTCTTCTTAATTATTTTCCACTGAGGGCAGTGTGTCCCGTCTAAGTGTGGGGTGCTGGTATTTGTATGCTATACTTCTTTATCTACATTTGCATTTATTCTAGTTCTTGTTTGTTTTAATTAGTCATAATTAGTTAGTTTAATTTTAAATTTTAGATTTTGCATAAAATTATTCTGATAGATGGCATGGTACTATAACAAGAGTTTGTGCTAAATCATTACTATTGAGACATTTAGACTCTACATGTGACTCACTGTGTGATAATTGTGTGGTTTAATTCATTCATCTATTGGGTCAAGAGTCTATACTGCTCCCAATAAAGTTGACCATGTGCCTTGTGTATGTGAGGTTATAGTATATTCTGTGTTGTAACTGATGCTAGAACTTGCCTGGTGTATGTGTAAAGCGAAATAAAGAGTGTGAGTTTAGGAGATGATTTAGGCATTTCTTTGGCAGCCTGTGATTGTTTACCTTCTTTTTACCTACCCATTGACATTACCTTAGTTAACCCTCTTTGAGCCTTTAGTCATTTTCTTTGACAGCCTCATATGTAAGCCTAATCCATTTTTTTTCAAGATCATAATTTGATCCAAATTCCTAAGTGCTTTAAATTGTGAAGTCATGTGACAAAATAAGAGGAAATTGGGTGAGAGTAATGCCTTAGAGTGTATTGGTACTTGAATTTGTTATGAAAAAGAGTGGCTATCATAGAGGTGTGTTATAAAAAAAAAGAAATAGAAAAACGAAAAGATAAATTATGTTTATGATTAAATAAAAAGATAGTTATGCTTGAATGGCAAAATAGGTGAAAAGGGGTGATAGATGAAAGAAAGGTAGCAGGGTTGATTAAAAGAGAGTGTTAATGGCATAATGTGATGTATTAAAGCGCTTAGGGAACTTAGTCACTATTTCTGGCCAAAATAGTCCTACACGTCCCTTAGCCTACATTACAACCTGTAAAGACCTATTTGATCCTAAGCTTAACAGTCTGATATTAGTAGAGCATTACACTAAGGGCAAGCCTCTGGTCATCAGTTGCAACATATGAATTCTTTGTGAGAGTGAGAGCAAGGATAATCTTATACCCATGTTTTGAAAAATGAAATATTTGTGAGTAATTATGGGTGATATATTGTGAGACACACATGGTTGATGAGTTTTGGGTAGTCTTGTATGATTCTTTGTGCCTTAACTTTTGAATACGAATTAACCATCATCACAAGTCTATGTTGGAGGTTGAATTGTTTCTAGAAGTGATTAGAAAACTACTCTTTGTTAATAATTGGTGTGCCTGTCTTGATGAATATTTTGTGCTGTTACTGTGAAACCCTAAGTAGATTTTTATATGGACATGATATATTGTCCGAGGACGAACAAAGCTTTAAGTGCGGGGTGTTGATGTTAGGCGTATTTACACGCCTAAAGCACCTTAATGTACCCATATTTTAGCTAAGTTTTGAGGACAAAATATATAATTCCTACACTTTTAGTCATTTTTCCTGTAAGTGAGCTAACCAACGTGATTAGCAAGTTTTCAGGTATAAATGATGAAGATTTCAGCATTTTATGGACTGTTGGACGCCAAAGAAAACTTCACGTAAGAAGGAAGGCAGCTTCTGGAAGCTTGTGGACTGAAAGTGATGCATGGAGAACTTGTCCCGGGCAAAAACAGTATTTCTAAAGACTTGGGGGATCAGCAGTAACTTAGTAGGATTAGGACAAGTATGCAGTAACCCAGTGGGACTAGGACAAGGATAAAAATCCTATTTCAGCAGGACTAGGACAAGGATGTTATAAAAACCCTATTTGCTGAATTTTTCAGCAAGCTTTTTATTATCGACTCATTCACTAATTCAATTCTTTTTCATTCAACTTCCGCTCCTAATTCACGTTACAATTGTTAACAGAGAAAAATGCTAACTCGTGGGAAACACCAAGAGGAAAAACGTCAACCTTGTTGTGACGCCACACTCCTCTCCAACGTGAGATCATTCTAGTTTTGATATGATGATGATGTTTATTGTGATCTCCGTTGCGCTCATGAGTAGCTAAACTTCTCTGTTAGGGTTATGGAAGCCTTATGAGATACTATCTACTGCTATGAGTTTGTGAATTCTTGATACGTATGTTGCTTATATCATTCTTCTCTTCATCTTAATTGAATTTTTGTGGTTGCAAACATATAGAATATGCCAGTATAGAATTAACTTGTTCGAAAGAAAAGTTACATGTCTGGAAAAGAGAGAATGACAAGGAAATAGGGCTACCAACCCCTGTTTAAAAGTTAGTGTCGTAACTGGATTAACCTCTTGGAGAATTCGTACCATTAGTATACGCTTTAAGCTCGAAAGAGTTAAAGTGATATAATCCTTGATGGTCGAAAGACACTAGGATTTACCATAGAATACGAATCTCTATAAGCGCATGCATGTCTGAATTCCGCATAACTCATAGCCAATAGCTACGTAAAACTCATAAGGTGGACATAACCCTAACTTACAATTCTCATTGATTAAAACCTACTAAACATTCCGTTTTTCTTTGTTACTTTGATACTCTTAATTCACGCTACAATTAAATCCCCCCCTTTTGTAGAATTTTCGATCAACAGTCTACTAATCGTTTCATACTTAGTGACCAAGTATTCCCTGTGGGATTCGACACCCAACCCAGTTGGGTTCTATATTTGACGACGACCACTTACACTCTTACGAGAGTTGTAGTTTGAGCGTTATCACCTGCGCAAGATGGTGGACAACAGCTGACAATGGAATGAAAGTCTACCTTTTGCATTGCTGGGGTACCGTACCACAATCAGGACATCCACAGGCGCTACGCCTTACTTTTTGGTTTATGGCAATGAAGCAGTGATACCGTATGAGGTGGAAATATCACTCTGAGAATCATCCAGGAAGCAGAATTAAGTGATGCCTAATGGATACAAAGAAGATTCGAGCAATTGGCACTCATTGACGAAAGATGAATAAATGCGGTCTGTCACGGTCAACTCTATCAGAATAAAATGGCCAAATACTTCAACAAAAAGGTTAGGCCGAGATACTTCACACCTGGACAGCTGGTTCTGAAGCAAATTTTTTCACACCAAGATGAGGCAAAAGTCAAATTCTCACCTAATTGGCAAGGCCCTTACGTGGTTCATCGAGTCCTGACAGGAGGAGCACTCATATTGGTAGAAATGGATGGCGTAGTTTGGTCTAAGCCCATTAATTCAGACGCTGTCAAGAGATACTACGTTTAATTTTATCTTTATGCCCTCGAATTGTGATTGGAACTATGTTCGACCTGATTCCCGTTTAAGAGGGATACGTAGGCGCTCCTGTGGAGTTCGGTCACTTCATAATAAAATATTTTCTTCCCCCTCATGGAAGTACTGTAACTGGAGAAGAATTTTTGAGACAACCTCAAAAATTTCTATAAGCAGACTTTGGAATACTTACCACAAGTTAAGTTCTATAATGGGGCAGAAATTTTTGAGCGATCCTAAAAAATTTCTAGGCAAGAGAACAAGGATCTGCAAAATATTGCACCATCTCAAAACATGTCACAATCAACGATTCAATGAAATTTTCAACAAATTTTACTTACTACTTCCAAAAGACAAATTTTCTTTTCAAAATATAATTTTTCTTTTAGGAAATGATTTCTCTTTTACCATCTATCTACCCAAGTGAAGGCCCGGACGAAACTCATCAACAAGGCGACGACCTTAAGAGGAAGATACTTCAGTCAAGGTGGAAGCACATATCAACATCCACTTTTACAAACTCATGATTTTTCTTTGAATACAGGATTAACAGGTACAGGTGACAACAATCATTCCATCACGAAGGAGCATAAAGGGCAATCAAACATCATGGCAAGAAACTTCACAGTCAATCCGACAACAAGACAGATATGTATTCTTATCTTCCATTATCTTTACAGTTACGCTTGCTACAATGTTTAATCCTCTATGCACACACATATATCCGCACTAATCATTTCTGTCGAGTCAAGCTACCAGTGGCAGATACGGGCCATAATTTCACGATGGAGAAGCTCAATTGTTGATCCCACGATGGATAAACTCAAATGTTGATCCCACGATGGAGAAGCCCAATACCGATCCCATGATGAGAAGCCAAGTAGTTGCTCCCACGATTTCGTAATGTACAGAGAATCCCTAATGCTGATCCCACGATAGAGAAGCCCCAAAGCTGATCCCACAATAGAGAAGCCCCAAAGCCTATCCCATGATGAGAAGCCAAGTAGTTGATCACACGATTTCATAATGTACGGATAAGCTCAAATGCTGATCCAACGATGGAGAAGCCCAATGTTGATCCGACGATGGAGAAGCCCCAATGCTGATCTGACGATGGAGAAGCCCCAAAGTTGATCCCACGATGAGAAGCCAAGTAGATGATCACACGATTTCATAATGTATGGAGAAGCTCAAATGTTGATCCGATGATGGAGAAGCCCAATGCTGATCTGATGAGAGAGAAGCCCCAATGCTGATCCGACGATGGAGAAGCCCAAATGTTGATCAGACGATGGATAAGCCCCAAAGCTGATCCCATAATGAGAAGCGAAGTAGTTGATCACACGATTTCATAATGTATGTAGAAGCTCAAATATTGATCCGACGATGGAAAAGCCCAATGCTGATCCGACGATGGAGAAGCCCCAATGCTGATCCGACGAAGGAGAAGCCCAAATATTGATCCGAAGATGGAGAAGCCCAAATTTGATACTATGATGAGAAGCCAAGTAGCTGATCACACGATTTCATATTGTATGGAGAATCCCCTATGCTGATCTGACGATGGAGAAGCCCAAATACTAATCCGGTGATGGAGAAGTCCCAATGCTGATCCCACGATGAGAAGCCAAGTAGATGATCACCCGATTTCATAATGTATGGAGAATCCCCAATGCTGATCCCACGATGGAGAAACCCCAATGCCGATCCCACGATAAGAAGTCAAGCAGCGGATCACACGATGCCACAATAAAATAGATATGCTCTCTTTATTTTCACAATTATGTTACGTTTATTAATTGTTTATTTCTTACATGCCTAACCTTGTTAGTTAGTGACACAAAGACGCATGTAACGGAGAAGGAATAACAAACAGATACAATTTTTGTTTTTGTTTTCGGAATATCACCCCACCTATTCTTTCATTGCGTGAACTCATCTTGAAACTCACTTATCTCAATATTTTTAAAAACCTCTCCATACGTCATTTTTTTATCCTATTCACTACCGCCTCACTGACCCACGATACCATTGTTGATGCCCCAACCTTTGTCATTAACATCCTTTAGGAATATTGTTCATTCCTAAATCTAGAACTACACACGGCCTGATTCTCGTAAAAACAGAGATATGTAGGCGACTTAAAGCAAAAGTCTCAGCCACACTATTTTAAAATATCTCCCGTTGCTTTCTCCCTAGCAAACTGTCATCTCGGTCGGATAAAATTGGCTACTACGTCAACTTTCGTTGTTTGACAATTCTTTTATCATTCTCAAATAGCGAAGGGGCAGCTGTTGACACCCAATTTTGACCTCGCGATATCACTTTTAGGTTGCTATTTTGTAAAATGTATTTAGTTTTAATTATTAATATTTTTTACATATTATTTTTTATTTTAAATACATTCTAACGTGTCTCATTTGCAATTTAGAAAAAAATGCATAAATTATTTTATCATCTTTTAGCATCATTTTTATAATTTTTAAAAATAAAATACGACATTTTACATAATTTTATTATTTTCCACGTAATTATGCACACTCACATTTTTTGCAAATACATTGTCTAGTTTTCCATTATTTAATGTTATTTATTGATATTATTATATTTTTAATATATTATTCTAATTTATTATTTTATTATTATTATTATTTATTATTATTTAATATTGTTATTTATTATTTAATCATTATTATTTATTATTTAATTATATTATCCCTACTTTAATTTAAATAACAGCCTCAATTGAAGTCTTTTATCAATTAATTTATCTTATAGTCCAATTTTTGTCTAAATCGTTACGATTTTAGCCCATGCAATTTAAATTATTACAAATATAGCCAAATTACATGCGGCTCATTTCAATTTTAGCCTATTTTATTTAATTTATTACAATTGTAATCACAAGACAACCGAATTCTTTTTTTTATCCTTTTCTTGACCTATTAGATCCCAGCCGTTGATCAAAGATGATCCAACGGCTGAGATACAAGGACTACTTTCTTTCCTTTTAAAGACAAACCCTAAACCTAATCCCTCATTTCTCCATCTACCTTCTCTCTCTCAACCTAACCTCCTCTTTTTTCTCTCTCTCGATCTCCTCCCCTCTCCCACTACGATGAAGACGCCGCCATCACCACCCTCAACAGCCCCGCTACAGCGCAGATGACCATCAACCCATCTCTTCCCAGTCAACGGCGACACCATCAGCCATCGAACCTCCATAGCCAACACAACCCCATCGTCGCTCCAGCGCCATCAACAGCAACCAACGCCACCAGCGCCTCTGTCGCCCTTGGCACCAGCTGTGGAAAACTTACCCAACGACGATGAGACCAACTCCACCGCCATGCAGCTGCCTTCGAAAGACTCAAACCAACCACGCACCTCTGTTTGTCGCACCACTTCCACCTTTTTCTCTCCTCGACAATCGGGGCAGCGGCGAGTTCCCTCCGCAATTACTGAAAAAATATTGATTAATGACCTATTCTAAAGTGGATTGATTACAGGTTTATCCTATCTTATTACTTTTGTGACTTGAGATTTACTTAGCTTAATTTGATTCTTGATTTGGGTGGTTAAATCGTTACTTTAACCTCTTATTCTGATTTTGATTATCTGTTATGTGGTTGGCGTGATTTTCATGTGCTCTTAATTTTCATAATCGTGTACAGTGCTACGAACTTGAAAGCATAACAGCTCCCTTGCTTGATTATTTGAATCTATATGATTGATATCAATAAGATATTTATGGGATCTTTCTTTACAAGTTGAAATTTATTCCGTGCAGGTCACGAGATCTTACTATGTTTATATGATTGACTGCTCACACTTTGTTACGTATGGTAAACAGTATAGTGAATGTTGCCTATATTTTTTAATATCTTTATTTATGGGAAAGTCGTTATTAATTGATTTCTACTTACTTGACTTAAGGAAATTAATTATTGTTAATTGATTTTGCTAAACACATGCTCTGTTATTTTTGGACTCATTTGTGGATGATTGACTGATTTATTGGCTCCTTAATTGTTTCTGATAATCTTAAAAAAATATTTCTTTCCTTTTACCTGTTATTTTTATTCTCCTTGATCAATTGGGATTGATTTTCAAAATATTGTTTTTCCATTTCCGTGGTGGCTAATTGGACCTTAATTCATGACCTCTGCACTATATAAACAACTCTTCTTTTTATTAACAGACAGGTTCACAGTTCCGCAATTTCAATCACTACTACTCTTTTAAAACAAACACAAGTTACTCCAACACATAAAGCAATTAGATACCTTAAAGTGTCGTGGTTTCTCCTTCAAGTCTTACTGAAAGCATCTCGCATACTTCACTATTACGGGTGCTTGATTTTCATTATTCTTATTCTCTTTACTGTTGTTCACTGGTACGTTCTCGAAACTATGCAATTTTCATTCTCTGTGTGTTGACGTCGTGAAAGCCTCTAGAAAGCATGCCTTTAGGAATGTTTTGATGTTCGTTTTCTTATTTTCTTGCCTTTGTATTTTATTTTCCCAGGTTTTAGACACTTACCAGTTTCATAGAGTCACGGGGATATTTAAACCATGTATTCTTTAAGCTAGTCGCTTTTCTTTCTCTTTTATTTTTTGTATCATTGGGTCTGTAATATTATTGTAAAACACTTTTGTTACTAATGATGTAATAACAATTTGGGGGGACTGCTTTGGGGGGCGGGGAATTATGTGCTCTATGAACAATGTAGTAGGCACAATTTAGGATTTTACGTGCATTATGTGCTACATGAGTCACATAGGCACATAATCTTAGGATCTATTAACGCATGAATCGTTTAGACATTTAATCTACAGTTTATTAATTGATCCGTGTAAATTTTTGATCCAACTAAAAGTGACATACTATATGTGACATTGAGCAAACTAATGCATTTTTTGCACATTAACGTGACAATTTTAATATTTGGCACATCAAAAATTATTTTCAACATCTAAATGTCAAAACCATTTTTCAGCATGTGAATCGACTTGTCCTCCCTTTTAGTGTCAAAATTGCTCTTGGCATATAAGCATTAAATCTATTCTTTTAGCATGCAAATATTGAAGTTGTTGATTAGTGTATAAATATTAAAAATTGGTTTCAACATATGACAATTAATCTCAGCATGTTAGATTTATTTTCTGGCATATTAGGATTAATTTTAACATATTAGAATCAAATCTCAGTGTGCTAGCATATATTTTCTGTACATTATAATATATTTCTGCACATTATAACATATCCTCTGGACATTATAGCATGTTTCTACATGTTTTCAGCATGTTTTATGTACATTCTAATAAATTTCCAGCATGTTTAGCTAAGTTCTCTATATAATTAAAACAAACTTCAGCATGTTTAATAATATTTTATGTATAATAAAATGTATTCCAGCATGTTTGTCATAACTTTCAGCATGTCCAATACTGTTATCAACATTTCAGCATGTTAGTATTAAATACTAAACATGTTAATATTTAATTCATGCATTACTAATATTCTTTTTGTGTTAAAACATTAGTGTTTGGCATCTCATCACAGCATTGCACTAGATTTCTTGACACATTTACTACACTTTGACACCTTTTTTGAACACACATTACATCATTGCATACACGAATCACAATCATCTTTTATCACTACTTGTTGAACATTTAGATATCATGTCTATAGGTTAACAACATAATAAATAATTTGCGTGTCTTTACATGTTATTACAGTAATCGACGTTAATTAATCAAGAGGCTAACTTGGGATTAATATGTGCTACTTGTTATCCAATATGTTCGCGCTTCGAGTCCTAGGCAACATAGCTTTCTTTTAGTCAAGAACACAAATCCAAAATAGCAAAGTCCAATGCCTCTTGGGCAATAGGTGGGACGATAAGTATTACTAAAAACGTTAGTTTTATCCTTGTCATAGAACGCCCTTAGACTTGACATCCATCCTAGGTGGGGTGAGACGGGTAGTCATTCGGAAATGATGATCCCAACAGATATTAGTGGCGAGGATAATGACATTATTACTTGTCTAAGAGTTTGGCTCTTGGGTCGGATGATGATTAACAAGTTGGGTTTCTGATCTGAATGAGACCAAAACATTTCTTTGTTTGAATTGGATGATTTCTTTTGTCTTTTTTTTTACTTTACATGTTCATTTATTTGAGGTAGTTAGTATGTTATATAAGCAGTCCCCTTTGTTGTAAATTATATCACTTCTTTTTTCTCGCTTGTCTTGTTTATATATTTTATCACTTAGATGATTAATAGTTAAAATAAATTAGTTAAATATTTTTTAATTACTTTACCACTTAGCTAAACGTTAAATTAATAATAAAACAAAATACCTTTATTTTATCACATAGAATCCCCACGTAAATTACGAATTCAGCCTAAAACCACCTTTGTGGACCTCGAAAGGTGCCTAACACCTTTCTTTTGAGGTAATTTGAATCATTATCCGAATTTCTAGTGAACTAAGATAAAATAAAAAAATAAGTTCGTAGTAGCCTAGACCGGTGCCCTAACGCACCTTAATACGTTAGGTGACAACTCTCACACCCTTTTTTAACGCATCCCAAAAAAGTTTGTCAAGTCGAATCCCGCCTTCCGCGAGGAAAATGGGGTGCGATAAGGATAATTTGGGAATAATTGGCAAAGAAGGAACCCTCCAAAACTAATTTGCCAAATACCCACTTAATTTCTTTTTAATTTATTTTTTAGGTTTAGGGTGTAAAAAGTGGGAAAATGGAAAAAGTGGGGCACACACGTGGGCCAAGGGACCAATTCATTATTTTTACAACTTTACAAATTTAATATAATAAACCTAACACCCTCCACTTATTCCAATATTAAAAAAAATCCACCCTGTCTCTCTTCTTCAAGTCCCAACTCCCACTTTTGAAACTACTTCTCCAAAAAATATCATTTTTGTTTTGTCTTCTTCTCTAGCTGCTAAGGGGTCGTTGTTACTTCTCAAGGTTATTTAAAATCAAGTTTCGATCATTTCTAGATCCATTTAAATAGTTTTTTTGCTAATTGATTCGTAGTGATGTAGGAAAAAAATTCGAATTTGGTGTTTTGGTTTAGTCGTGGTTTTTTTAGCAACGAAGTGTTGAATGGTGGGATAATTGTTGTTTGAAGAGTTATTTTGGCATTTTGATTTGAACAGCAATCTGTTTCTGTCCGTAGATCTGCGATCTATTCGTAGACCCGTGGTCTATGAAATGAGAATGCCCTAGATTGAAATCAATTTTAAGAGGTATGAAATTCTTTTAAAATATGATTGTTGAAATAGTAAAAATTGAAATATTAATAGCTAATTAGTTTGATTAGGCGCACTAGTTTATTTTTTAACAATTGTTGTGTTTTGATATTGCATGTTGGATTTTGGTTCAGTTATTGTATGTTTGTGTAGTGAACTATTTAATGGTGGGGTGTTTGTTAACTTTTTTTTTTTTTGGGGGGGGGGGGGGGGCATTTGAGCATTGAGTTATTTCTGTTGATAGACTTGTGGTCTATGAACTGAAAATGGAAAATTTGTTCTTCAGGTGTAGATTATGTTGAAAATGGGTAAAAAAAATATCATTCCTAAACGCAAAGCCGGTACCGCTGGTAGCAGTAGAAAAAGAAGAGCTGAGGCAGTTGGAAATGTCTCAAAAAGGAAGAAAATTGAAGAGTCGATATCCGAATTAGATTCAGAGTTAAAGAAGATAAGCGACTACGTCGATTCTATTGAAGATGTTTTCAAGCGAAGTGTCAGTGGTGACAGTGAAGAGAGTGAGGAAAGTGGGAGTAATAGTGATGATGGGGATAATGATTCCTTATCCGTGTCATATCTTTTAAGGTGCATTTCCGTGGAGCGGTATGACCTTCGAACGATAATTGACGAGGTCGGATCTTTCCCGGCAAAGCTATCGATCAGATCAAGAATGACTGCTTATCGAGAATTTAAGCAAGTTCTTGTCGTCCAAGAATTGAAGAAAAGATTCAAGCGGTCTTGTTTTGGACACCTGAGAAACCTTCTAGAACATCTCAAGCTCAATAGGCAGTTGGTCCATTATTTGTTGTTGCAATGCATCAGGATCGATAAGATGCGTAATGAGATGTGGTTTTGTGTTAACAACAAGCCTGCCTGTTTTGGCTTGAAAGAGTTTTGTTAGATCATGGAGTTGAACTGCTCATCATACCCCAGTGAATCAAAAATGAAGAAAGTGTTAGCAAAGGGGGAGAATTTTTGTTTTAAGGTGACAAAAAATAAAAATATCACGGCGGCCAACTTATTACACCTGATCAGAAGAAATAAGATGAACGAGGACCAGAAGTTCAAATGCTATCTACTGTGGTTCTTGCACACCATGTTGCTTGTAAAAGATTCGACAAAGATTGTTGACACAAAACTGATTCGAATGGTCGATTCATTGAGTTTCTTCGAGAAGTATCCATGGGGGAAAGAGATATTTCAACTGAACATGGACTATCTAAAGAAGAAAAGTTACCTGAAGAAGTAGAAGGAAGTATTTGACGAGAAGCAGAAGGCATCCTATGCTCTATTCAAATTTCCCTGGGCATTCATGGTATCTACCATAAACCCTTCAGTGAGTTTATCATAGATTCTCATTTTATTTATACTCTGTCATAGACTCTAAGTTATTTTTTTTACTGTTGTACTACTTACAGATTTGGATCTATGAGGCCTTTTCTCATCTTGGAGAATTTGCTGGAAAATTAATGGATGAGCCCTTTCCCATTTCCCGCATCCTCAGATGGCACACTACAAAAAGTGACAACATAAGCGAAGGCGACCCAGTCAAGTATAAAGGAAAAGTTACCGAGGTATGAACTTATTTTGTATTATGCAATAATATTACCATTGTATCGAATGTTATGTAATTTTTAATTGATATTTTGTAGAAAGTGCACCTATACATCATCCCTACTGTTCGTGAGATGAAGATAGATTACATAATTATGTTTGAGCCATATACGAACGAGGTGAAGAATAACGTCCTCGATGTCTTGAAGAAAGAGTTAGAAGGGATGATTGTCCTTACTTCTAATGAGGACAGTGATGATGACGGAGATTTGGGTGGTAACCCCGTTGGAGTACGAGTTGGTGATGATGATTCTCCGAGTACCTCCAAAGATGCAGTGGGAACCTCATCCCCCGGGGATCTTCATAAGTGTATTGCTGCGCTCGAGGAAGCGATGTTGGATATTGTTGCCTATATCAGAGAGAAGAATGAAGAAAAAGGATGAGCAACAACATGAGCGAGGTAACTTCATTCAAAAATTGATGTTGTTAATGAATTTTCAGTTGTAATATGATGATATAGTGCATGTGGACCTTCGTGAATCGGAGAGGAATGAAGAAGGAGGAAAAAAGAGCAAAATGGATGAGTTGGCCGTTGTTGTGGCAGAAGAGGAAAAAAGAAGAAAAGAAGAATGATGAAGAAGAAAAGAGCCAAGAAGAAGGTGGAAAAGTAGTAGCTACAGAAGCAGAGGAAGAAGTGGCAGCAGATGAACAAGAAGGCGAGGAAAAAGAAAAAATTATTGAAGAAGAAGCTGACAAAGATGACAAAGAAGAAGTTGAGAAAGAAGCAGCAGGTGAACGAAAAGAAAAAGTTGAGGAAAAAATAGTTGTTGTAGGTGAAGAAAGAGAAGAAGATATGGAAGAAAAGGAAACTGAAGAAGCACCAGCTGCTGCACATGCTGAAAAAGAAGGAGAAGAAGGTGAGAATGAAGAAGCAACTGCAACTGTTGAGAAAAGAAGAGTTGAAACTGACCAAAAAGATGTGGTCATGGACATTGTTGATGAAATCAACAGTAACACTTGTGTTGACGAAGAACTTAGGGAAAAATTTATTTGAATCCTAAGTTGTTTAATGTGTTGTTGAATCATGATTGTTATGATATGACAATTTTATTTTATTTCACAAATATAAAGGTTGTAGGATCTGGTGGTAAGATATGACAATTATTCTTTTATTTTATGAAACTTGTTATGATTCTGCACTGAATCTGTTTCTGTCAAACTGATTTGCGGCATGGAATTTGAATATGCATGGTGTGGTCATAGTTGGTACATTGTATGCTTGATATCATAGAATTCAAACTTAACATTTCATATACCGTATACATAGTCTATCATTACCCTGCTGGTCTAATTTAAGTTGATGTATTGTTTAATCGACTATGATTCTATCAAAAATAGTATTAACATTATAGAAAAATAGAGCTATTAATATTTATTCAATATCACTACATCCATGTTACACTTTTCCAAAGAACGAATGCTAGCATTATAGCACATAACATCATTTTTAGGACATTCTCCCTTTCTTCGGCCATAATCAATTTTTATTTTAGTTGATCCCTCTCTATTTAGGTGTCATGTAGCAATATTTTAAAGTGATCCCTCTGTTGTTCGGCTTCTTTAAACAAAGTCATGAAAAAATCTTTATTTTCTTCGCATTGTTGGAGCCTTCGTAGTAGATTAAATTTTGTCAAGCCTTAAAAATTTGATGTCTCGAGTCCCGGACTCAACGTTGATGGACTGGTTGTAGTAGATAGCTCATCAAGCCATTTAAAAAACGAGCATGCGCCATTATCCTAGGAAAAAAAATTACATAGCGATTAACTTAACTTTTTTAAAAAAAAAACACAGAGCTCACCTTCGCAATTGCACAATTATAAAATTTGAGACCTGGATTTGAATCCGTGCGTGACGTCCTCAAGACAGTCGCGTTCCCACAATGACAAATTAAAGTATTTTTAAAATTGAATGTTTGAGATGTTTGCGACATTGTAGAATTTTTAAAAATAAAGTGAATGAAATAAAATAATGAGGGATGGACACCTTATATATGAAGTAAAAACGAAGTGTTAACACTAATGGATTACAAAAAGTAGCCGTTTATTACCGTTGGAAAAGTAATTTTTCTTTTGTGAACTGGTGGTGGTACTTAATAGACCGTTGTAGATCATGACCTATGTCAGCCATTGATTTGTCTGGTCTACCGTAGATTTACACCTTTAGTAGTGCATCGATTGATATCCTGGTTATGCATAGACTACGGTGATCTATGTACACTTCTATACACCATCACTTGAATGTGGTTAAAAAATGAATAAATAAATTAAAAATAATTTAAATAGATAATCACATGTTTTGGGGCTGGTGGAAGAAAACAATTAAATTAAAAATGATTTAAATAGATAATGACATGTTTTGGGGTTGGTGGAAGAAAGTAATTTAATTAAAAAAGATTTAAATAGATAATCTTGGAGTGGTGGTGACACTTAATAGACCGTCGTAGATCATGACCTATGTTAGCCATCAATTAGTCTGGTCTACCGTAGACTTACACCTTTAGTAGTGCATCGATTGATATCATGATTATGCGTAGACCACGGTGATCTATGTACACTGTTATAGACCATCGCCTGAATGTAGTTAAAAAATGAATAAATAAATTAAAAATAAATGTAGTGTGGATTTCTACACATGTGGAGGAGTGTAAACAAGTCACATAATCATATTAGAGCTTAAACAAATTAGGGGGTGAATTAAGGAGTGTGTGGATGGGTAGTGGTTGAATGTTCAATATCCTAAGAGTAATGTTTGTCAAAGCACAAGTATGTATTGAGGATGATGATTGTTCTACCACTATCAATTCCACACACTCTTTTGATTTAAGGGTGGTGATGGAAGGAGTATGTGGAATGTGTAGTCATCAAATACATTACATATCCTCAAAACATACTTGTGCTTTGACAAACATTACTCTTACGGTGTTGAACATTCAATCACTACCCATCCACACGCTCCTTAATTCACCCCCCTAATTTGTTTAAGATCTAATATGATTATGTGACTTGTTTACACTCCTCCACATGTGTAGAAATTCACACTATATTTATTTTTAATTTATTTATTCATTTTTTAACTACATCCAAGTGATGGTCTATAACAGTGTACATAGATCGTCATGGTCTACTCATAATCATGATATCAATCGATGCACTACTAAAGGTGTACGTCTACGGTAGACCAGACTAATCGATGGCTGACATAGGTTATGATCTACGACGGTCTATTAAGTGCCACCACCACTCCAAGATTATCTATTTATTTCTTCTTCAATTAAATTACTTTCTTCCACCAGCCCCAAGACATGTCATTATCTATTTAAATTATTTTTAATTTAATTATTTTCTTCCACCAGCCACAAAACATGTGATTATCTATTTAAAAACATGTAATTATCTATTTAAATCATTTTTAATTTAATTATTTTCTTCCACCAGCCACAAAACACGTGATAATTTGTTTAAATCTTTTTTAATTAAATTATTTTCTTCCACTAGCCCCAAAATACTTTATTATTTGTTTTAATTTAACCGATGACCCATCGATTCACATGGTCTACGATCGACTGATATGTCTAGTCGAGGAATGACTAAGTATACGATTGATGATAGACTATATATTACTTTTTACTCTTCCAAAAATTATTCAAGCTGAGACAGTACTGTAATTTGAACAAGGCATACATATTTGATTCGAGTTTTTGTCTGTACAGAAGAATAATCTCCACATAAAAAAAATAAGGGATCACAACAAAGATGGTAAACACAATGTTAAAACAAACATACTTATATTAAACTTGTTCATTGCATTAAATAGTAATATTTACAGCAAAAGGAGGAAAATAGAAGAAGTTTTCTTCTAACAAGATCCTACAAGAAAGCTTCTTCAGCAATGAACAAACCAAAAAAACTTAAAAATATAAACTAAAATAACAAAGTAAACTAAATTATGGGGATGGTGGGGGGTGATGTAGTCGTTGTTTTCCATTCCAAGACGCTCCAGAATTGATCGGAGAAAACGAGTAATTCGGCTGAGCTCACGCTCCAAGTACTATCGATCTTCTCCCAGGCCATAGAAAAGACGGTCAAAATTATTTCGAAGAAGCAGCAGATCATAGTGATGGGGGAGGACTCGTCTGATTAGGTGAAGGGAAATTCTACGACCAGGCATGATTTCAGTTTTGGGTGAAGAAGAAGAAGAAAAAAAAGAAGAGGGTTTCTGATATTTTGGGTTTAGGGACAAGTGAAGGGTTACTTAGAAATAGGCCTTGTACTTATAGACCTATAGATGGCGTCCATTCATATGTCCACCCAATGGTCAGTCGACGTGTTTGAGAAGAGAAAACGCTTGGTTTGCGTATACCAGCAGTTTTTCTCTTGAACAGACATTTTTTGCAGCTTTTCATTAAATGGGAACGGAAAACAAGGGAAATAATGATTCATTGCATCGATTGGAGAGATAAGGCGGTAAAATGACCAAGGTAGCGTGTTGAATGAGGAATAATATAACCAATACATAATATTTTGTAGACCTTGGGAAATATACACCATAGACGTTACGCAGTCTACCGTAGACAATGATTTAGATCTATTACAACTGAAGGCTAAAATCTACAGAAATGCACATTTAGCCACCAAAACAGTAGCTTTACAACTGAAGCAAAAAAAAGTCTATTTATGATTTGATGTCCATTCTACACATGGTTCTTTTGGGCCCGAATTTCTTGCATATTGAACACCTATTCCTCCTTTTGGACTTGTGTGTCTCACCGATGCCCTTAGTGTGTTTGAATTTCTTACTTTCAAGTTTGGGATCGTAGGGGGGTGGAGAAATTTTAGATTCTAGCGATTTCTGTGGCACAGTCCATTTGACCTCCGGAGGGACAACGTTAATTACTTTCGAGTATGCGAGGAGGTAACTTTTAGCTTTATAACCTTCTCCATCGCCATACTTTGCTCACAAAGCTGCCATCGCATGTTCGCATGGCATTTTCACCAAGTCAAATTTTCGACAAGAACAACTCCTCTTTAAGAGATTGACCTTGGCAGTGACGCCATTGCCGAACACCGTGTACTGGTCGAGAACCCCGTTTGTATTACTCACATACAAGGAATCGCTCGCTCTCTTATTATCCCTTAGGATCCTTTCCGCATAAGGCACAAATATGTTCTCTTTACCATCGACAAAGACATGCCGCTCCCTAAATTTTTTATCAAATTTTCTAGCAATTGAATTAAATATGTAGGACACGGGGTACTCCCGTTCATCAATCAAAATTGAGTTGAGCGACTCGGTGATGTTTGTGGTCATCACGTCGTACCTATTGCCTGGAAAGTGTGCTCTAGTATATTTTTCAAAACCAAGCACATTTTAAGGACATGTGCTGCCTCGGTGCACTTACTCTTCAATTCCGTAAAATTATCGCTAAATTCATCAAAGGAATAAGCCTTTACCGCAGCGTAGAATAGATAAAGATGCTCTCCGCAGTGTTGATTTACGCAAAGATTTTCAGCGAGGTGCCTCATGCAAAGTTCGTGATATGCACGACTATATATACGGGAGAGGGCATTGGCGATGCTAATGTGCCTGTCGAAGATGACACATAGATCTGGTTCATCTTCTACAATAGACTTCAGCTTCTGGAAGAAGAAGGTCCAAAAAGCATCGTTCTCTTTATCAACGACACAAAAGGCAATCGGAAAGATATGATTTTCAGTGTCCTGTGCAATGACACTCAACAGAACGCCCCCGTACTTTCCATACAAATGTGTGTCATCAACGGCAATTACCTTTCTCATGTGGACATATCCCCGTATGCAAGATCCGAATGCTAAGAAAGAGTAAACGAATGCTCCATCTATCCGGTTTACCATGATCGAGTAAGAAGACCCAGGATTCAATAACTCCACTATGTAGAAAAAAGCCGGCAAGCAAGCATATTCGTGCTCCGGTGTCCCGAGAATGATGTTCTTCGCAATTACACTTCCTTTCCAACACATCCAATAGCTTGCATTACAACGCAACTCCTTAAACACAATCTTTTGAATTTCTCTTATGTTTGGACCCTTACCAAACCGAAAATAATTTACGCATACTAAAGCAATAAATTCGGATGAGACTTTATTGTGCCTACGGGTGGCGTATTCAACACCGCACGTGTGCAACCCGACATACTTGTATATGCAAAATCTGTCCAAGGTCTCATATTTTTTGTCCGTAATAACCAGCCACAACCACGAGATAACCATTTTGCCTTAAACAATTTCGTGCAGCTCTTCTGCATATAATAATCAAAAGACTGCCTCGCCGTTTCTGCGTTTAGTAGCATTTTCAGCTCTTTCTTATCGGCGAATGTTTGACCACAACAGAAATTGGTTCCATCGGAGAAGGAGTGTCCTGGTTGTGATGCCGTTCCATGGTCTTCTTCATCATTTTGCGAGTCCGATAAAAATTCTTCCATATGCATAGAATCATCTTCTATATTAATTGGATGATCACCACCTTTCTCGTAATCATTCAAATCATTGTCGATCAAATCATCGTTGACTGTCGGGCGCCGCGGTGGGGGTGTTGATGAGTTCAGCGGTCCTTCAAAAGACCTCTCAACCACATTTATCCTCAAAATAGGCCTAAAGCCATCTGCATCAGCATCAATTATGTACGTCAGCACACGTACATCGCTATTTATAATCGTAGGATTCACCTTTTCCCTCGAATGCATTAGATAACTAATAACCACATCGCTCGACGTGCAATCTAGATCCCCGCTCTGCATTACGCTTGCAACGAATTCATCGTATGAACTGTTGCGGCGAATAGGAATGAAAATTGTGACCTTGGTAAATGATCTCTATTTCGAACATTTGGGAGTCTCCACCCATTCACCCATGAAATCACCAGAAACCAGAATAAATTCTGCAATAGACATCCTAGAATTAAGCTTTGGTCGATGGTAGATTATGCTTACGGTCTATGTCGGGTTATATGCACGGTCTAAGCCTGTCAAATGGGTCAGGCTGACCCGACCCAGCCCGGCCCACTTACAAAAACCGGCTCGGTTTGACTCAGCCCGATAAGCCCTGGGGCTTTAGGGTACCGGGTACCGGATCGGGTTTTTTATTGATTTGGGCTCGGTTAACCCAGCCCGGACCAAGCCCGATTAGGGCACGCCGGTTAACCGGCCCGGTTAATTTTTTTAAAAAAAAATTGGATTTAATTATAACTTAGTTTTAATATATTATTAATTTACTATCAAGTATTATTAATTTATATATGTATATATATATCTTCTATAGACGTATATATTTAACGTATACATGTGTATATGTTTTATAAATTAATATATAACTATATATATAATTATATATCGTAGTATATATATATTGTAGTATATTTTATTTAAAGTAGTAGATATATATTGAATGGTACGTATATATGTGTATATATCTTATATAGACGTATATATTTAACGTATACATGTGTATATGTTTTATAAATTAGTATATAACTATATAGTGTGTGTGTATATATTGTAGTGTATATATATTGTAGTATATTTTATTTAAAGTAGTACATATATTTAATGGTACGTATATGTGTGTATATATCTTCTAAAGTAGTATATATTCAACGTATACGTGTGTATATGTTTTATAAATTAGTATATAACTACATATATAGTGTGTGTATATATTGTAGTGTATATATATTGTAGTATATTTTATTTAAATTAGTACATATATATTGAATGGTGCGTATATATGTGCATATATCTTCTATAGACATATATATTTAACGTATACATGTGTATATATTTTATAAATTAGTATATAACTATATATATATATATATATATATATATATAACTATATATATATATATTTATATATAACTATATATATATATATATATATATATATATTGTAGTATATATATATTGTAGTATACTTTATTTAAAGTAGTACATATATATTGAATGGTGCGTATATATGTGTATATATCTTCTATAGACATATATATTTAACGTATACATGTGTATATGTTTTATAAATTAGTATATAACTATATATATATATATTGTACTATATATATGCATATATATATATATTGTACTATATATATGCATATATATATATATATATATATATATATATATATTGCAGTATATGTTTTACTTAAAGTAGTACATATATATTGAATGGTGCGTATATTTGTGTATATATCTTCTATAGACGTGTATATTTAATGTATATATGTGTATATGCTTTATAAATTAGTATATAACTATATATATTGTAGTAAATACATATATTGTAGTATATGTTTTACTTAAAGTAGTACATATATATTGAATGGTGCCTATATTTGTGTATATATCTTTTATAGACGTGTATATTTATTGTATACATGTGTATATATTTTATAAATTAGTATATAACTATATATATTGTAGTATATATATATATTGTAGTACATGTTTTACTTAAAGTAGTACATATATATTGAAAGATGCGTATATTTGTGTATATATCTTCTATATACGTGTATATTTAATGTATACATGTGTATATGCTTTATAAATTAGTATATAACTATATATATTGTAGTATATATGTGTATATATCTTCTATAGACGTATATATTTAATGTATACATGTGTATATGCTTTATAAATTAGTATATAACTATATATATATTGTAGTATATATATATTTTAGTATATTTTTTACTTAAAGTAGTACATATATATTGAATGGTGCGTATATTTGTGTATATATGTTCTATAGATATGTATATTTAATGTACAGATATATCTTCTATAGACGTATATATTTAATGTATACATGTGTATATGCTTTATAAATTAGTATATAACTATATATATATTGTAGTATATATATATTTTAGTATATTTTTTACTTAAAGTAGTACATATATATTGAATGGTGCGTATATTTGTGTATATATGTTCTATAGATATGTATATTTAATGTATACATGTGCATATATTTTATAAATTAGTATATAACTATATATATATTGTAGTATATACATATATTGTAGTATATGTTTTACTTAAAGTAGTACATATATATTGAATGGTGCGTATATTTGTGTATATATCTTCTATAGACGTGCATATTTAATGTATACATGTGTATATGCTTTATAAATTAGTATATAACTATATATATTGTAGTATATATGTGTATATATCTTCTATAGACGTATATATTTAATGTATACATGTGTATATGTTTTATAAATTAGTATATAACTATATATATGGTAGTATATACATATATTGTAGTATATGTTTTGCTTAAAGTAGTACATATATATTGAATGGTATGTATATTTGTGTATATATCTTCTATAGACGTGTCTATTTAATGTATACATTTGTATATGTTTTATAAATTAGTATATAACTATATATATTGTAGTATATATATATATATATATTGTAGCATATATTTTACTTAAAGTAGTACAAATATATTGAATGGTGCGTATATTTGTGTATATATCTTTTATAGACGTGTATATTTAATGTATACATGTGTATATGCTTTGTAAATTAGTATATAACTATATATATTGTAGTATATGTTTTACTTAAAGTAGTACATATGTATTGAATGGTGCGTATATTTATGTATATATCTTCTATATACGTGTATATTTAATGTATACATGTGTATATGCTTTATAAATTAGTATATAACTGTATATATATATATATATTGTAGTATATGTTTTATTTAAAGTAGTACATATATAATATATTGAATGGTGCGTATATATGTCCATATATCTTCTAAAGTAGTATATATTTAACGTATACATGTGTATATTTTTTATAAATTAGTATATAACTATATATATATATATTGTAATATATGTTTTATTTAAAGTAGTGCATATATATTGAATGGTGCGTATATATGTGTATATATCTTCTATAAACGTATTTATTTAACGTGGAAATGTGTATATGTTTTATAAATTAGTATATAACTATTTATATATATTGTAGTGTATATATATATTGTACTATTGTAGCATATGTTTTATTTAAAGTAGTACGTATAGTCGTATATATTGAATAGTACGTATATATGTGTAATTGTGTATATATTTATTAAAAAATATATAGTGTATATTGTGTATATAATTGTAGTGTATATAGTGTATATTGGAATTTTTATTTTTTTTTAAACGGGTTTGACCGGTTTTTTGACCGGATTTAGGTGGGTTTAATCGGGTTGGGTTAAGTGGACCGGGTCAGGGTTGTTTTTAAATTTTTTACTGTTGAACCCGGACCCGTCCTTGCCCACTTAATCCCAAACCGGACCAGCCCGGCCCACCAACCCGGTTAACTATCACGGGCCGATTTTGGGTTGACCCGGCCCGGCCCACTTAACACCCTTGGCACGGTCTATTACTGACGATGACGGGTCGATGGCTGCACAGATTTTCGTACAAAAACTTGAAATTGCAAATATTGCTTCTAATCAATGATTGTTGGGTTTATGGAATAGAGAAATGAACTTGGAGTCGCCTGAGATGTTGTAATGCACTTTCTAAAGTGGTTTTGAGTAATGTGAGTGATTTAAAGCTTTTTAACAATGGTGGAAAGTGTGTTTGAGAAGATAGGAAACAAATGGGGTAACAATGAATGCAATGGACAAACTTATGATGTTTGTGGACTGATTTGCAGCTAACGCCGGAAAATAATGTCGGAAAAGTGGTCGGAATCGGAGCTTTTTGGAGGAAAAAATAACCACCTTCTATTTTTAGCTTTTGGAATTATTTTTTCTAATATTTTTGGAAAACCTAGATATTTTTGTATATATAATGGTGGATGATGCAGTGGGTTGAAGTATATTATTAGAAACTTGTGGGTGAATTTATTAAGTTGGAAGTATTGGGTTAAAGTGAATTATTATAAAGTTGGGGCTGAAATTGTTAAGTTGAAAAGTTGATGGTGAGGTGGAATTATGTGGGTATTTTTCCAATGTTTTAAAACTTTTGGGTATTTGACAAAATAGTTTGGAAAAAGAGTTGTTTGGCATACTTGCCGGGGTAATTTCCCAAAAATAGAAGAGAATGTTGAATCGTGTTTCATTTCATTCCTACGTGAAATCTAACTCCATATATGTAAGACTAACTGTTGTATGTAATTTTAAGCTGCATCGTGATTGCGATGCAGTTGCCACTATGTATATTAATGAAGGTTATGCTAAAGAACCAGAAGATGCAGTAGCTGCTACCCTCAAAGCTGGTAACTGACCGATCGCCTGTTTCTATCACTTTGGTGTTAAAGAGCAAACTTTTCTTTAAAAAAGAAACTAATAATCAGGAAAAAAACAATATCTTGCTTGTTCGTGAATTCAAAGATTGCAAGCTTCACGTCAATTATTTCTTGCATGCTTATTCAAAAGTGTGAAGTGTGACACAATGCATGTCGTGACACTAAAAAAGTTGATTACTATACAACCCATTCTCTAGTGCGCATGTTTTGTAAAATACAGGACCATTGGCATGCCCATGACTTGGTCCATTCTGTCATGAAGCTGGATGATAGGTGCATTACTATTATTAGTATATTTTCTGGCACTTTTTATTAATCCTATCTAGTCATTTTTTCCAACAATGTTTCTCTCTTTAAGCTTTTTTGGTACTATTGATCTATTTGAGATTATTCTGGCACGTCATTTACTTTGTACATGCTAAAACATATACCCTCATGATTTGAGTTAAAACTCAATACGTTTGTGTTGTCCAATATGAATGTAGGAAGGAGAAGTAACATGCATGACTTTTCTTGGTAGAGATGGAATTTAATTTGATCCAGACAAGTCCTTATTGAATGTAGTCATATTCTACTCGGTAGAAAACAATAGTACAGTGATAGAAGAGAACGTAGATTGAATTAATAAGAACATTAAGACAATATGTCGAAACAATAACTTCAATGGTGACCCAAGCAAATTGGAATATGGAGACATTTCTGCAGCAGAGGTTTGTAGTCAAGAGCATCGGGCATTAGCCCTTGCAGCAGCAAGAAATGGCATTGTCCTTCTAAAAAATTCTGGCAGGCTCCTTCCACTTTCAAAGATGAAAACAAGATCCCTTGATGTAATAGTTCCCAAAGCAAATGATTCCGAAGTACTTCTAGGTAACTATCAAGGATATCAGTGCAAGAATGTTACATTACTTCAGGGACTTCTGGTATACGTTAAGAACACAATATACCATCCAGGTTGCAATTTCATCAACTGTACTTCTGCTGCAATAGATGAAGCGGTTGATACAGCCAAAAAAGCAGCCTATGTTGATCTAGTAATGGGATCAGACCAGACACTTGAAAAAGAAAAGCTTGATCGGACGGAATTGGGGCTGCCTGGTATGCAAGAGAAATTAATAACAGCAATAGCACAATCTGCCTCAAAACCTGTTACACTGGTTTTGATGTGCGGAGGTCCAGTTGATGTATCTTTTGCAAAGGACAACCAAAATATAGGAGGCATTTTGTGGGTTGGTTATCCTGGTGAGGCTGGAGCTGCTGCACTAGCAGAGATTATTTCCGGTGAACACAATCCAGATGAGTTCATTTTCATCAATCCTTGTGCTAACTCTATTTCCTCAAATGATGTTTAATTGTTATCTATTGCGGGAACATTTGCTAAACTACATTACTTTGCAGGGGGAAATTACGGGTCACTTGGTATCCCATGGAGTTCAACAAAGTACCAATGAATGACATGAGGATGCGACCTGTATCATCCAATGGATATCCATGGCGCACATTCTGATTCTACAAGGGGCCTAAAGTATTCAAATTTGGCTATGGTCTCAGCTACACTAATTACTCTGACTTGTTCTCCTCTGTCAGCCAAAACAAGCTGCATTTCAAGAACCTGAAGGTCAACAAGGCAACTGATGACGGTTCTGTTCTAAACATTGATGTTTCAGATGTTGGATCAGAAGTATGTAACAACGCGACGATCACAGTTAAAGTTGCAGTGAAAAACCAGGGAGATATGGCTGGTAAGCACCCTGTATTTTTGTTTCTGAGGCACTCTAACACAGTGGATGAGGTTCCAAAAAAGTCACTGATAGGATTCAAGAGTGTGAATCTGAAAGCATGGGAAAATACCCAGACCACATTTGATGTGAAGCCTTGTGAGCATTTTACTAGAGCCAATAACTATGGTTCAATAGTTATTGATGAAGGAAATATTTCCTGCTTGTGGGAGATGAGGAGTATCCTGTTACTGTGTTTGTATGATCTCCCATATCTAAGTTGTAAGTTAGGATTAAGTTGCCAGCTAGTAAAACTAAAATTATCATAGAAGGTGATCTATCCAATATGCTGAATCTGTCAACATGTGCAACCCAAAACAAAAAAAAAAAAAACTCTCCTATGAGTACTAACTAATTAAGATCCAAGTAAGGATTTCTGTTGACTAGTACAAACTAACTGTATGACCTAGTTGTTTTTAATATTGCATTTACCCTTTCATATTAGCTTTTATCAATTCCTCAAAAACTTGATCGAAAAGAAATATATATCAGTTTCACTTCCTTTCCAATCACAAGTGAAAAATCATCAATGCTTCACTTTTGTGAAATAAACCTACCATTTATGATAAAAAAAAAAAAAAAAGAGAGTTTAAATATGCATGAAATAAAAAGTGTCAAGTTCATGGGATCATGAGATATATTATATGTCTTTGATAAAATTACGCCTTAAGTTTTCATACTATCTTAAGTTCTACTTTTTAAAAGTGTATCCCACCTAATGTAATCGACGTTGCATTGCAACTTTCATTTTCTCACTCATTTACCCTCCTCTACTTTCTCAAAATGAGTTACAAAAATTGCAACGTTGCAATTTTGTCCTACAAAGAAACAGGTTAAAGGATGATTAGTCCCTATCATTTCAATTGTAACATCAAATCACTTATGTTATTTAAATTCCAAAACGTCGTTGATGGACCACAATTTAATTGGTAGAACGCTTATGGATAGTCATTGTCCTACTTACTCGTGTAGCTTCTTCCACCCTAACATACAAAATTATTCTTCAAACTTGCTCTACATATTTTTTTAAGTTTTAGGTTGCTGATTGTAAGTTAGCTATTCATATTCTTTATGAATACAGACTACTGAGTAAAAAGTGAAAACAACGGCTATAAATCGAATACAGCGGCTAACTAGGTACTGTATTTATATTTTATATGAATACAGACTATTGATAAAACCGAATATAGCGGACGCAAATTGAATACATCGGCTATAAATGGTAGTTATGTAAAATATGGCTATAAAAGGTGAGTTTTACAGCAAGATTTTTTCATATCTAGGGATTGGATTAGGACTTTAACCTGATACTGTTGGTTAAGGATAAACAAAAGTAATTCATCTCATCACAATTTTTATCAGTGAAGTAAATATCATGTAGTTCCTCCTTCCAATGTAAAACATAGTTCCGGTATTGTAGTGAAAGTGTTAAGGGTAACATGAAAAAAAAAAATATATAGAAATTATTGATGTAAATAATTTAAAGAAAGGGATAGAGATAGGGAATGTACGTGCAGATTTTGTTTTAATTAAATCGTTTCGGTGCGTTGTTCAAATTAAATGTACAACAAAATCATCTAAAAAAAAGGACAGTCCGGTGCACTAAAGCTATCGCTATGCGCGGTGTCCGGGGAACGGCTCCACCACAAGGGTGTATCGTACGCAGCCTTACCTTGCATTTCTGCCAGAGGCTGTTTCCGAAGCTTGAACCCGTGACCTCCTGATCACATGACAACAACTTTAGCAGGTACTCCAAGGCTCTCCTTCAACAAAACCATCTAAAATACTTATAAATTTGCAGTACTGTGATTATCAAATTGAATTGCCTGTTAAGTTTTAACAGTATTTTTATTTTGTATCGTTATTTAAAAGGGTATGAGACAAAAATGATCACTTTTTAGCTATATTAGGGATAATTCATATTCTGTTAAAGAGTATATATCGATGACTAAAACGGTTCAACCTCCAAATATTAAGGATCATTTTGGTAATTTTCTCTTAAATATGACTACAAAAACTTTTCCACACTAAAACGCATTGAGCTTTATTAATTGAAAATTTGAAATGATCTTGATAAATATGGCAAAAACTTAGTATTTAAACTCTATAAATGTGTTGAATTTGACTATAGCGAAGATAAGATACGTTTAGAAGTCTAAAAATTATTAATATTTTGATAACAATTAACTGAACTTTCAAAGATTGGGATAAAAGTTTTATTTTAATTGAATATAATAAATTTCTTAAAACAACATTTGTTAATATCTCGAATGAAAACTTATAAGATAATTATGAATCTTCACTAACAGTACCTCAAGATGAAATCTGTTTATTTATTGACTCAACGCTACAAATTAAAACAAAGAAGGTAAGCATTGATTTAATTGTTATGAATTTCACCTAATTCAGGTGGTTGGGAAGGCCATTACTCAAACGGCCAAAGAGCAAACCAAAGATTAAAGGAGAAATTTTAGGATTATAAATTAGGGATACTTCTTAAATTACCAAACAAGCATTTAAATATCCTTCATTTAATTATTGTTAGTTGTGATTATAAACTAATATAGCAACAATTAAGCAAGATAAATGGTCTGCCTGCCCCTTTTTTTTTCCTTTTCTTCCCCTTTTTCAAGAGCAATATGGGACTCTTTTCAAATGTGTGGATCAGAGTGTGAATTTGAAAAATGAGAAAACATTTATTTCCCAAAAATACTTCCTTAGGACATAAATTGCTCACTTTATTTTGCTTTAGACAGAAAATAGTGAATAATATTCACTTCTTCCCCTCCCTTACAATTTTTGAGAAATCGTTATTTCGATTTATTTGGTCAAATGTTTTAAAACGGCTCATTTTAATTAATTATGTCAAAGTAGGTTTTTTAAAAACATTATTTTTGAAGAATAATACTAATTTATATTTGGCTTATTTATTTTTTTAAAATACTTATTTTAGTATTTGATAAACTAACCAATCTTAAAAAAAAAAAGTGTTTTAATAGTGTCAAATCACAAAAGGAGATGCATGAAAGTCTATTTTATAATTCGTATCTATATCTATATCTATATTTATCTATACTATATTAAAAGTGTGACGATTCTTATAAATATTTATTTGAATTTTTTATATTTTATTAAAAGACCGTGCAGGCCGCTACAGTAAATATATTGGATGAATTATTCTGTAACTTCGACCAACAAGATTTCTCTTACGTCTTAAAGATGAAAGAGGCTCCACAAAGTACTCACAGATTTTGTGACAAAGCCTAAAGATCTACGCTTCTATTGCTACGAACTTGACGATGTATATATGGAATTTGGCATCACAAAAGCCATATCAATTAGAATAGTTACAAAAGTTAATGTCTTACTCAAAATATAACAACTTTTCCTAAATAGAATAAGTTATAAAAGTTAATGTCATACTCAAAATAAAACAACTTTTCCTTAATAAATATTATTACTTTCCCACGTATTAAAATAACAATTCAAATTATAATTATTGAAGAGAAAGAGTGAAAAACATAATTTTGAGCCCGTTTGGATAGGATTAAAATCTGGTCAAACCAGCTTTTAATCTTTTTTTTAGCTTTTTAAGGTGTTTGGTAAAACTAAAAAGTGTTTTAAAAGGTTAAAAACTGATTAAAGGAATCAAAAAGTGAGAAGTTGGGTATCCCAGCTTTTTGCTTTTTAGATTAACATTCTTTTAGGTTTAACCAAAATATTTACCTTTTTATCCCTTATATTTTCCTCCAATTCCAACAATATCCTAAACTTATAACCCTTAAATATATTTTTTTTTTTTCTTTTTCTCTTTGCCGCTTCGCTTTATCTCTTCCCTCCAATTTGCTCTTCATCTTTCTTCTTTGTTTTCATTGAATCCATCATTAATCGGAGGTTTGTTCAAAAATTTTATTTTAAAATTAAAAAGTATAAATAATCCACCTTATTTATAGTGTTAATAACTGTCACACCCCTTTTTCCGCTCGAAGGAATCGAGTCGAAGAGTTTTTCCAATTAAAGTGACAGTATTGAATAGGGATTAATTAAATTACAGAGTCGCCACTTGAAATTGAGTTGTGGTGTTCCAAGTCACCTTATTGTATCCCTAATCAAAAGGAAATGACTCTTTGTTGGTCTGCAAAAACAGAAGACCGGGTAAGGAATTCTGTTGACCGAGGGGAAGGTATGAGGCACCCCTCGAGTCCCGTGGTTCTAGCACGGTCGCTTTTATTGACTTATCTTGAATTAAATTATTTTGATAAATTATGTTAAGACCTAAATTTGCTCATTTTTTATTATACTGAAAATATTTGACTATTATCTTATTTAAATAAATTGATGAAAGTTTAATTTTATGAAAAAAAAAAAAAAAATATTCATCAAGATGTATTATTACATTCTTGAAATTTTAAATGTCTCAAGAAGATGGGTACGCCGCATTCTTAATTGAGACGACTATTTTAAACGTGTCTAAAATTTATTTAATGTTAAAACATTGGTTTGTCACTTGCAAACTTATAACAATTTATTTATTTAAAAATAATTAATCTTAACAATAATCTTTAAGCAAATTTTATTTAAAGCAGTAAATTAATATAGTGAATAATTAATAAAATTTATTAATGACAATTAATAATGATAAAAATAATAATAATAATAATAATAATAATAATAAAAAATAATATATTAATCATTCATTCTGCCAAATTTTAATAATATCTTTCAAACTTATTATTAAAACATTTCAAAACGTGATATTTATTTTTATTACTTTTTCCTCCAAAAATATAATAAAATTAATTACTTTTATATATAATATATTGAAATACTTATAGATCTAGAGATATAAAAACACATTATATTATATGTATATATGATAAGGTAGTGTCAACAACAAAGTAACAGTTTTTTTTTACGTGAAATTGAACGAGAGGGGTATCATCGACGGGATTTGAAGGAAGGAAGAAAGGGGCAGGGTCGGCTTGGCTTTGCCGGTGATGGTAGTTCCGGCCAGATCTCGTGAAAAAGAGCAGAGGTGGCGGAGGCGCTAAGCTTTGCCAACGGGGTGGTGACTGACGGCGGCAACAGCGGATCGCTGGCCTTGAAGGGATTTCGGCGATGGGCTGGGAAGAAAGGATCAATGGCGCGGGGGAGGGGAGAGAGATGACAGGCCGACGATGCTGGACTTCACCGGCAGATCTGGGGATGGAAAGGGGGTGACGGAGCGGCGGCGGCGGCGCTAGTTGGTGAGGGGGAAATGTGACAGCGTTGCTGTCTCATCGGTGGGAGGCGTAACGGAGTGACAGTAATGACTCCTGTAAAAATCAGTCGAAGTCAACTCGAAAATGGATAAGTTTTGATTATTTTTTAGTCACTGATCTGATTTTTTGAAAAAAAAAAAATAGATACTACGGATGAATGTGTATGCATATAACAATGTATAGAATGATAACAATGTCCATTTTTACTGTTTTTCTTAGCATATTAAATTTAACATTCATATAAACATTCCATAATTTAATATACAATACATAATAACAAACAAATTCATATTCTGATTCCTAATAAAATTTAATACGGTAAATAATGTAAGATTATAGAAGAACCTGTATTCCAATTTAATTGAATACGGAAGCCAAGGTTGTCACTGAAAACTTGAACGGGATTCAAATTCACTTTTTCTTTTCTTTGTTTTGCTCTTTGACTGACTTTTCTTTAACTTTCACTCTGTTTTTTATTCCCTGATCTTCTAATTTTTATTTTTTTTAAAGTAGAAAGGAGTCCTTAAATACAGGACTTTGGGGGGAAATTGGGGTGGGAACAATTACAGACAAGATAAGGAATCAGATAAAAAAATTTCAAATTTCAAATTATTTATTTATTTTTATTATATTTTTATTTTTTAAAGAGAAGATAATAATTATACCAAAAATAAAAATAAATAAATAAATATAAATATAAATAATCAAAATAAATATAACAAAATAGTATTAAAATTACTAATTTATTTATTAAAATTTAAGATAAATAAGATATATATATATATATTTTGGCTTTTTGTATTATTTTAAAATTAGGAAAAAAAAATATTTCAAAGTTAACTTTATTTAATTATTTATTTTAAATTAAAAATTTATTAAAAATAATAATCAAAATAATATATGATTAAATATAAATATTTAAAATTGAGGGAAGATCAAAAATCACGTGTCTACATTTTTGCCCACCTTTGTGTGAAATCTCAAAGAGTTTTCATACAAAGAAATAGACATAATATGATTTTTGACCTTCTAATTATTTGAAGACTAAGAATAAAAATAAAAATAAAAATAAAAACAAAAATAAAGAAAAGAATGTGATCGAGTCCTGTTTTTTTAACATCCTATCTATCCCAGGTTATAAGGGAATCAGGTCACGAGCAGTTCAAAGATAATTTGGTGAGAGAAAAAGTCAAAGTCGAGTGAGATTCCGTCAAGTTTCCGGTTGACGACTTTTGCTTTTACATTCAATTGACTAATAAAGATCAAAAATGAAAAAAAATACAAAAAATTGCAATCTCTAGAATCTCGATTCAAGTCTTCGCGACTTGAATTTGAAAATTCACCATATTCTTCAGGTGGGCTCCTGAACTTATAACTTCTTCACCTTGTTCTTCAGGCGGACTCCTGGACTTCCAATTTCTTCACCCTGTTCTTCAGGCGGGCTCCTGACTTGCAATTTCTTCACCCTGTTCTTCAGGCGGGCTCCTGACTTGCAACTTCTTCACCTTGTTCTTCAGGCGGGCTCCTGGACTTACAACTTCTTCACCCTGCTATTCAGGCAGGCTCCTGGACTTACAACTTCTTCACTCTGTTCTTCAGGCGGGCTCCTGGACTTCCAATTTCTTCACTCTGTTCTTCAGGCGGGCTCCTGGATTTTCTTTTTCTTCACTCTGTTCTTCAAGCGGGCTCCTGGACTTGTAACTTCTTCACCCTGTTCTTCAGGAGGGCTCCTGGATTTTATTTTTCTTCACCCTGTTCTTCAGGCGAGCTCCTGGACTTTCTTTTTCTTCAGCCTGTTCTTCATGCGGGCTTCTGGACTTACAACTTCTTCACCCTGTTCTTTAGGTGGGCTCCTGGACTTCCAATTTCTTCACCCTGTTCTTCAGGCGGGTTCCTGGATTTTTTTTTCTTCACCATTTTCTTCAGGCGGGCTCCTGGACTTGCAACTTCTTCACCCTGTTCTTCAGGCGGGCTCCTGGATTTTTTTTTTCTTCACCCTGTTCTTCAGGCGGGCTCTTGGACTTTTTTTTTCTTCACCCTGTTCTTCAGGCGGGTTCCTGGACTCAAAGCAAATAGTGAAACAGAAAAATAACATCCCATTCTTCTGGAGGGTCCTGGATATAAAATAAATTCTTATTATTCAGGAGGGTCCTGAGCAAAAAATAAATTTTATACAACACACATAAAATTTTTGCCCCAGTTTGTACTGAAAAAATTTATGTGTCACTGGATCTTAATATCTCGCAAAGAATAAAGTTTACCATGACCGAGATCCAGTATCGGATGTTGTAACCATGCTTCTTGCATTGAAAAAAGTGTGAAATCGCATCCTTTACCTGAAAACAATTATTTCATCTCTGTTCCAAACAAAGAAAAATTGTGTGTTTTAAAACATGTGGTGGTTGGTTTGTGGCATTTGGCTTTTGAAGTGGCCGCTCTCGCACTTGCCATGCTCAACTCTTTTCCAATCCATGATAATAATCATTGAATTGTCATACTTCTGACTCAGAAATCTAATTACTGAGATCCTCAACTCAAATCATATTTCTGTTGTATGATGCTTCTGAGTTTAGCTTCCAATACATCCCTTAGATTTTCATGAGTTTAAAATGGTCAAATCACAATCATCTTGAGTACCTTACTTTTACTTTGAAACGTTATCTCTATGCATCGACCCTTTATCTTGCTTTGTACCCTTAAAGGAGTTGGTAGCGAGTTTGGAGTCCTTTCTCACTCGACCTGACGTGAATTTGACTCAAAAAACAACAAAAAAATTTTGTTTGATGACAAGGACACAAAAAAATAAAAAATTTAAAAAAAAAATAAAAAGAAAAAGACAATGGACATCTCTTTTTCAAAACAAAGAAAAAATTTATCTGAATGTGGAAACCGATTCTGGTGATTATGACATGCATTTTGAATCAAACAACCAGATCTACCCACACCAATCATTACAACTTTTGTCCACTTACTGAGCTTGAAATTAAGTCAATCTTGAACTTGTTTTTTTCTTGATAACAACCTTTCTTCGGCTAGTGGCACTTCAATGGGTTTTTGCCAATGAGCCTATCTCCTTTTCATTTTTGTCTCAACTCACAGTCGTCTTATGGTGCCTGAAAAAGTTTTCACCAATAAGACTCTCTCATTTTCATTTTTTATTTTTTTTTAGTAGATAAACACCCAAAATATGAAATATCATGCACTCATAACATGTTTAGCCTTGACATTCTCAAAGATTGATCCGAAGGTCTTTCTTTGGTAGTAACTTGACTTTTGTATAGGGTTAGAAAGAAACGTCTGCATGAGGCTAAAAAATTTATATAACATTGAGTGAAACATACAACTTTTGGAATCGATTCTTTTAAGAAAATAAATCTTTGCCCCAGTTTCATTTCATTCTGGGTAATTTAAATTTTCTTCTGGTTAGACCAAACCCCGGAGTAGGGTTGCCTACGTATCTTGTCATAGTAAGAATCAGGTCAAACGTAGTTCAGGCAACATCATTCTTTTGCTTGATTTTGAATTTTTGATTGATTTCTTCTTTTTTTTTTTTTTTTTTTTTTTACTTTAATTTGATTCCAAAAGAGGTGTTCGAAGAAAAATAAAAGCTCAAAGTGGTAAGCAAAAGTTGATATATTATTCAGATAGTAGAACACAATGCCTTCATCATTTCAATCTTTAAAAATATAAGTACAAAACATACATAACATAATTGTACATGAATATCATACACAATATCTTTTAACTGCATCAGCATTGACCGCCATTCCTTCTATTTTTCCTTCTACACCAGTCAGATATAATGCGTCATTAGGTAACACTTTCTTCACCATGAATGGCCCATGCTAATTAGGAGAAAATTTGCCTTTGCCTTCAATCTGATGAGGTAGAATGCGTCTTAGTACCAACTGACCAACTTTAAAATATTTGTGACACACCTTTTTATTATATGCCCGTGCCATTCTCTTCTGGTATAGTTGTCCATGACATACTGACGTCAATTTTTTTCATCAATCAAGCTTAATTTCTCCAAACGAGTCATGACCCATTGATCTTCATCAATTTCAGCTTCCACAACTACTCGAAGAGATGAAATCTCAATCTCTGCAGGTATAACTGCTTCAGTTCCATACACCAACAGGTAAGGAGCTGCACCAATTAAAGTCTGAATTGTAGTACGATAACCCAACAAAGCAAAAGGTAACTTTTCATGCCATTGTCGGAAACTCTGCACCATCTTACGGAGTATTTTCTTTAAATTCTTGTTGGCAACTTCTACAGCTCCATTCGCCTTTGGATGATAAGGAGTTGAATTCCGATACATAATCTTAAATTGTTGGCACACTTCTTGCATCAAATGGCTATTGAGATTCGCAGCATTATCTGTGACAATTATCTTTGGAATTCCGAAATGACAAATGATGTTGGAGTGAATAAAATTGACCACCACTTTCTTGGTCACTGACTTGAAAGTCGCAGCTTCCACCCACTTTGTGAAATAATCAATGGCTACCAAGATGAACCTATGTCCATTCGAGGCTTTTGAGTCAATCGGTCAAATTATGTCTATTCCCCAAGCCAAATAAGGCCATGGAGCAGTCATTGTTGTCACGCCCCAAATCCCATTGGAGCGGACTGGCACCCGTAGCCGAGGAGGCCCGGGAGAACCCGTTCATAACCTATACTTTCACACTTACATTACTTATGAAAATTAGAAATTTGGGCAGCACTTCGTTGTAAATAGAAGAAAACAGTACCTGTATCAGCCCAGCAGACACGCATATATATATATATAAACAGTAATTGGCCGTCAGAGCCATCACGTCTATCAACCAAACACTCCTATGGTTGTACAATATGTCTACAAAAGCCTCTACATAGATACACAACTGAGTTAGGGTCGGGACAAACTCCCGCCCACAAAAGACTTTTATACAAATACCAAAAGTACATATAGAAACGACTTGGGATGCCCCGAAACAACTGGAGCTCACCACTATCAACAGAATATCCTGGCTCTTACTGCGGAGGTGTACGACCTGAAGTACCCGTTCCTGCAGGCATGAATACAGGTCCCCCGTGAGGGACGTCAGTACGGAAATATGTACTGAGTATGTAAGGAAGTGAGTATCAAGATGAGATACAAAAGATCAATAGAACCCAGATACCAGTGAATAAACAGTATGAGTAGACCACACTTAAAAGAGCTGATGGGATACCTGCACATTACTTTCATATCATTACTTCCCGTATTCCTTATCAATACATAACATATGTCATACAATGGCCAACTGATCAGTGGTACTAATACAATACATCAGGGACCACCCCTGGAATAGCATATTTACATAATCTTTATAATACAATGGCCAACTGATCAGTGGTACTAATACAATACATCATATCATCAATTTAAAATAAAGACATTCCATTTCTTAATTCAATTAATCTTTGAGATTGGTTACTTTGTGGTCACACCTTATGGAACTTGAAACCATGATACCTCAATAGGAAAAACATGTAAATAGGTAATCAATATCATGAAAATAAAGTATAGAATCATGGATACCTCATTAAACCATTTCGGAGTCAACAATAGTATATGGATATTTTTTTGACTAGCCGGACATCTTAAAAGTGAAAACAAGTTCAATTGGTAGTGTCGAAGATCATATGATGTTATTATGTCATGTGTCGTAGGACAATGTTGGAAGCTTACTTGAGAGTGTCATGGGTCATTATTCATGCCAAAGATTAGATAGAGTATATCTTACATACCTTGATATAACCACTTCAATACAAGTCCAACTTGACTTCCCGTACTCTTCGAACACTTATCTACAATAAGTCATTTGTGGCAAACTAGTATTAGCAACCAAACCTTACCATTTAGGTATTAACTTCCCCAAATAATGTCTAGGAAGTAATCCTTTAACTCATCAATAAGAGTGCTACATACATCCTCTTACACTCTTATTACATTCACATATCATGCATTTTCATGCAATATCCCTCAACATCACTCTTAGCCTTTATTTCCCCTCTTAATCACCATCCAATACCAACATGATCACTAGGCATACATAACCCCTAATATAATGATATATCACCACAACTCATCCTCCATAATCCAATACAACAACTTCCATAATTTACTACAACAATTTATACAAAACAATTCATAACTATGTTTCTAGTTATCTTCCAACATTAAGACAATACTCGTAATCCTTTATCAATACTTATTCATGGATAAGAATCAAGAATAAACAATATTCATACCTTAACAATGAACTCTTGTATTTAGAATTCTCCTTACATAACCATGGGGTGCTTCTCAAAGCTTTCGAGATGGTGAACACAACTACGGAACCAATTCGAATTTTCTACGGTTGAATCACAAAATATTTGAAGTTGAAATTAGGCTAGGGTTTCACCTTCTCTTAATAATTGGATGATATATGATATATATGAGGCTAAGTGTATGTTTATAAAGACCAATTTTCGTCCAAGAGGTAATAGAAAATGACCATTTTGCCCTAAAAATTTAAATAAATCCGAATCTGTCCCCAGTGGACAGTTTTGACAGGCTGAAGTAAATCGATCATAACTCTTTGCTCCAGTATCGTATTTGGGTGAAACCAATTGCATTGGAAAGATAATTCAAAGGGATTTCATTTTCATATAAAGTATACCACCCAGTTCTTCCTGTACAAGTAGTTATGGTCGTTTAAAGTTGACCCAAAAATCTGTCCCAAAATTCTGTTTTTTTTTATAGGCTGTAGTAAAACGGGTATAGCTCCTTACTCAGAAATTGGATTTGGATGAAACCAATTTCATCGGAAAGAAGACTCTCGGAGATTTTCGTCGATATATAGAAGGTCACACAGTTCTTTTTTTACAAGGAGTTATGATCGTCTAAAGTTGATCCAAAGAAAATTGCCTAGCTGCAGTAATTTTCCTGCAGATTTACTGTTCACAAGCTTCCCGGCCACCGTTTTGAAATTTCGAATGTGCTCGCTTATATGAAATACTCCTCTGTTTTGGGCAAACTTTATATCTTTGGAAATCTTATTCCAATACCTACACATACAACTATTGACGGGATACTTCCGAACACCATAAACTTAATTTAACCCATACGCAAGCCTTTAGGACTCCATATAATCACGATAAGTGTACGAAAAAATTTACGGGGTGTTACAATTGTATGCAACTCAGATGGAGAGGAATATATCAAGTCTCTGTGTACCTGGCATTCATGACATTTACGAACGAAATTGATGGAATCTCGCTCCATGGTAAGCCAATAATAACCTGCTCGGAGTATTTTCTTTGCCAAAACATACCCACTCATATGTGGTCCACAAATCCCAGAATGTACTTCAATCATGATTTTTGAAGCTTCTTTAGCATCTACGCACCTCAGAACTCCTAAATCAGGAGTCCTCTTATACAAGATTCCTCCACTTAAGAAAAATCCACTAGACAAACGTCGAATGGTTCTCTTTTGGTTACCATCGGCATGTATAGGATATTTTCCAGTCTGAATATATTCTTTGATATCATAGAACCACGGCTCCCCATCAAGTTATTCTTCAACCACATTGCAATATGCATGTTGATTATGAATTTGTATATGTAAAGGATCAATATAAGTTTTATGGGGATGTTGAAGCATCGAAGATAAGGTCGTCAAAGCATCAGCAATCTCATTATGAGCTCTGGGAATATGTTTGAACTTCACTGATACAAATCGTTGACATAGATCTTGCAAACAACCTTGATATGGTAGGAGCTTTGAATCACGAGTCTCCCAATCTCCTTGGATTTGGTGGACTAATAAATCTGAATCTCCTAATACCAATAATTCTTGGACCCCCATGTCAATGGCTAATCTCAATCCCAGGATGCAAGCTTCATATTCTGCCATATTATTGGTACAGTAGAATCGAAGTTGGGCTATTATAGGATAATATTGTCCTGATTCAGAAATAAGAATCGCTCATATCCCCACTCTTTTTATATTAGCAGCTCCATCAAAGAACAACTTCCAGCCTGAATGGCAATCTTCAGAAATAACTTCATCAACATATAATACCTTTTCATCTGGAAAATAAGTCTTCAATGGCTCATACTCCGCATCATTAGGATTTTCAGCCAAATGATCCGCCAAGGCTTGAGCTTTCATTGCAGTTCGTGTCACATAAACAATATCAAACTCTGTGAGCAACATCTGCCATTTCGCGAGTCTGCCTGTGAGCATAGGCTTCTAAAAAATGTACTTTAAAGGATCCATACGAGAGATGAGGTAAGTAGTATAAGATGAAAAGTAATGTTTCAGCTTTTGGGCTACCCAATTTAAGGCGCAGCACGTCTTCTCAAGAAGAGTGTACTTAGCCTCATAAGTGGTAAACTTTTTGCTGAGGTAGTAGATGGCTTGTTATTTTCTACCCGTGACATCATCTTGACCCAATATACAACCAAAAGAATTGTCTAACACAGGCATGTACAATATCAAAGGTTTGCCTGGCTCTGGAGGAACCAAAATAGGCCGATTCGATAAGTACTTCATAATTCTGTCAAATGCCTCTTGACATTCTTCAGTCCATTCAACTTTAGAATTCTTCTTCAACAACTTAAATATTGGCTCACAGGTTGTCATAAGCTGAGCAATGAATCTACTGATATAATTCAACCTTCCAAGTAAGGTTATCACCTCCGTTTTATTTTTTGGTGGAGGCAAATCTTGAATAGCTTTTATTTTTGAAGGATCTAACTCAATGCCACGTCGACTGACTATGAACCCCAAGAGTTTTCCTGACGGAACTCCAAATACACATTTTGCTGGGTTAAGTTTGAGATCATATTTTCGAAGCCTTTCAAAGAATTTTCTGAGATCTTTGACATGGTCAGACTGCTCTCTTGACTTAATGATCACGTCATCTACATAAACTTCAATCTCTTTGTGCATCATGTCATGAAACATTGTGGTCATTGCCCTCATGTAAGTTGCCCCAGCATTCTTTAATCCTAAAGGCATGACTCGATAACAATATGTCCCTCATGGAGTAATAAATGATGTTTTTTCTGCATCTTCTTGATCCATAATGATTTGGTGATATCCCGCATAACAATTCACAAGTGATGCAAGATCATGTTTGGCATAATTATCCAACAAAATATGAATATTGGGAAGTGGAAAATTATCTTTCGGACTTGCTTTATTTAAATCACGATAATAAACACACATCCAAACTTTGTTGTCCTTCTTTGGAACAGGGACAATATTTGCCAACCAAGTAGGATAATGGGCCACTCGAATGACTTTAACCTCAAGTTGCTTCGTAATTTCCTCTTTAATTTTTACACTCATGTCAGTTTTGAGTTTTCTTAGCTTTTGCTTGACAGGGGGAAAAACAGGATCAATTGGCAACTTGTGAACTACCAAATCAGTGCTCAAACCGGGCATATCATCATAAGACCACACAAAGATATCTTTATACTCATGAAAAGCTTCAATTATAGCTTTCTTTTGTTGTGGTTGAACATGTACACTTATCTTAGTCTCCCTAATATTTTCATGATCGCCTCAGTTTCTTCCAAATTGGGATTTGTCTTATTCTCAAACTGTTTGAAATCTTTGCTTATATCCTCAAATGTTTATCCTTCATTGTATTCAACTTCTTTATTCATTATTTCATAATTAGATTGGGTTTTTAAATTTGGTTGACAATTCTTCATGCATGTCATATCATTAGAATCGTCATAGAAAGAACTGTATGATAGAAAATAAATAAATAAAAATCAGACTCAAAATAAAATGAAGGGAAACTACGTTTTATTAAAATATAGATAGAAAGAGTTTTAACCTAAAATACCAAGTTTAAAGTTCTGAATTACAATCTTAGAATGATTCAAATTACAGGAGTAAAAACAAACAAACTACTAAGATTGTAAGAAAAACAAACAAACTACCAAGACTCCTTTATAATAGGGAGAGGAGTGGCCTCCAAATTGTTAAGCTGGACATCAGGGCCGACAAACTGCACATCTGCATTGCTGGTACCTTCCCCAATTTCAACCATATCAGCCTCAATGAACAAATTCTAAAAAACGCCAACCAACTCTGTATCATCATCATTCATTAATTTTGCAGCAGGTAACCTGGAGGATCCAATAACACTGAATTTGGTGAAAGACTCGTGAAGTGGTGGTATCGGCTTGGTAAGTGACCATGACTCTTTCTTATGCTTTTTAGCCTTCTTTATATCTTTAGCAGTAGGCTCGTATCCCAAACCAAAAGTATCAAAGTTCTCATAGAGGTTTACCGGACGAACTATGCCTTGCAAAAACATCCCTAGACCTTTTCCAGGTTCGAAAATATGCTTCAACATTTCATTCACTACCATAACCGATGCAGAGGACAATTGTGGTCTTGCGATGAGATTCCCCTCGAGGATATGCTCAACAGCCACTACCTCAGAAGCTTAATGAATTAACACATTATTTGCAGTATCTTCTTCGATGGAGGAAACGAAGTAGTATTTATACATGGATAAATTTCCTTCACCCTGAACAATTATTTCTTACCTGTCGTGTTCAAAGTTGACCATTTGATACAATGTTGATGCGACTACTTTAGCCCTATGAATCCATGGCCTTCCCAATAACATATTATATGAAGTTTCAATGTTCAGTACTTGGAAATACATAGCAAACTCCACAGGTCCAATTGTCAATATGAACTTTATTTCACCAATTGCATCAGTTTTTGATCCGTTAAAATCTTTGACACATATATTATTAGGTCGGATCCTTTCCACATTAACATTCAACTTTTGAAAAGTTGACATAGGAAAAATGTTAGCGCCTGGTCCTCCATCAATTAACACTCGAGTGGCGATGGAATGTTCACATTTCACAGAAATGTATAGACCTTTGTTATGCTCAATACCTTCCATAGGCAATTCATCGTCTGAGAAAGTAATTTTATTTGCTTCAAAGATCTTTCCAACAACTTTTTCTAACTGATTCACTCTAATCTCACTGGGAACACATGCTTCATTAAGAATCTTCATTATAGCCTTGCGGTGTTCCTCTGAATGTATCAATAAAGACAACAAAGAAATTTGTGCTGGTGTCTTCTTCAATTGTTCTACAACAAAATATTCTGGCAATTTCATTTTATTTAAGAATTTTTCAGCTTCTTTATCAGTGACAGGCTTCTTGACTGTCATTCGTTCTTCACCGCCTTGTTTATTCTTTCATAACTCTACTGGAGCATAACATCTTCCAGATCGAGTTAACCCCCTACTTCATCTACATCTTCAGTCACTTCTTTTCCTTGTGCATCACCACAACGCGATCATAATTCTAAGGGACTGCCTTGGTATCAACCATAGGCAGTTGTGACACTGTTTTAATAATAATAGGAGCTATGAGAGCTCCATTTATGATTAAAAGAGGCTCATTGGATCTTCCAGGAATAATGAGTTTTGGATTTATTTGACTTGACCCAATATTTTCTGAAATATCTTTCACCACCACCAAGGGAACATTCGATGATTTGGGTTTTGTTATCATCACCTCTGCTTCTGCAGGCTTTTTTTTTTGTCAAATCTACAGTATTTGTTGATTTTTCCAAATCAGTTTTAATTTTAATGATCGGCTTAAAGGAAATAGTAGAATTTTCGCCACTGAGTATCACTTCGAGCATGTTTGTTTCATTATGATCTGGCAGCGGATTTTGATTGACATTTGAAGCGTCTGGACTTTCTACCATGATCTGTTGGGTATTAATCAACTCTTGAATGGCTCGTTTTAGATATCAATATTTCTCTGTGTCGTGCCCTGGGGCATCAAAACAGTATTCACATCTTCTAGAATAGTCCAAGTTCTTCGGAGGAGGATTCAAGATCCTTCTCTCAATTGGGTTTAGAACATTCATTTTTCTCAGCCTATGAAATAAACTGATATAAGATATTCCAATAGGAGTGAAATTATCTTTTACCATGTTATCCCTTTTGAATTCTGCTTTAGGCCAAAAATTAGACCTAGGAGGGCCTCTTTGAATTTGCGGGGCCATTGGATGATTTTGGATTGCTGGTGCACGCCACTGTGGGTAAGAAGGAGCCCGAGCATATGGTTGTGCATTGTAAATAGGATATTGGGAGGATGGAATGAAATATAATGGATTCTGTGTGTATGGTTGACATGCACCTTTCCAATTTTGTCGTGGACCTGTCACAACAATTGCTACATCCTCTTTTCTTTTCTTTCCCCCAAAACTTCCTGCATCACTTTGAATTGCCTGCGTTGTTGCTTTCAAAACGACCTGGCTGATGATCTTTCCTGATTTTATTCCATTCTCTACCATTTCTCCAACTTTAATAACTTCAGCAAATGTACTTCCAATTGTAGAAAGTAAGTGATGGAAATAATCAGGTTCTTGTTCTTACAAAAAGATATCAATCATTTCAGATTCCTTTATCAATGGTTTGACTCTTGAAGCCTGCTCTCTTCATCTGATAGCATATTCTCAGAAACTTCCAGTCATCTTTTTTCTCATGTTGGCAAGCGTAGTGCGATCTGGCACTATCTCAATGTTATATTGAAATTGTTGAACGAAATCTCAAGCCATATCATCCCATACGTGCCAACGGGAAATGTCTTGATCAATGAACCATTCAGAAGCTATCCCTGTAAGGCTTTCTCCAAAGTAAGCCATCAATAATTCTTCATTTCCTCCTGTTCCCCTTAATTGATTGCAAAACTTTTTCAAATGAGCTACAGGATCGTCGTGTCCTTCCTATTTGTCAAACTTTGGCATTTTGAACCCTATCGGCAAATGGACATTAGGAAACATACACAAATCCTTGTATGAAACACTTTTTGGTCCACCTAATCCTTGCATATTTCTCATACTCTGCTCCAGGCTTCTAACTTTTCTAGCCATCTCCTCCTGTTCCTCATTCTTGGCAATCTTCTCAATCACGATAGGAGTATCGCGTTGATGAACATGATAATGTGGATTTTGAGATTTGAAAGTCATTTCAGGAGGATATAATATATCATGACTTAGTTTCCCCATATTCTTCAGTACTGTCGGTTGAGTACCCGCAGTAGCTGGTGCTACAGAAGTAAAAAATGGGTTATTTGTGACAGATGGATTCGGTGGGTGCATGGTAGAAGTACCAGCAACTCCAGACATATTAGCAAATGGGCCAAATCCTGGTGGGTAAAATGGATCACTAGTTTAAGCTGGGTTAGAATTTGGATCATTTGAAGTCGAAAGTCCAGGGATTGAAGAAGGTGGAGCTTGTCCATTCAACCAAGCTTGGTACATCTCTGCCATCTGTTGTTTCAATGACTTTATTTCTTCCATTGATGCTACTTCCTGCGAAATCAACTGATTTTGCTCTTCTTCACTGTCAAACCCTATACCTTCTCTACGGGTTATTCTTCTTTTACCCTTGTATCTGGTGTTATACGGATATGATGCCAATTTAAACCACAAACCAACCACCAATTACTTTATCTTTCTGTAATCAAGTAGCAAACGGGTGAGTGTTATATTTTTAACACATTACAATGCCAACTTATATGTCATGCCTCTATATGCATTTTCCAACCTATCATGGAAGGCTTTGTGTTTCATCCCGGCTTTTCTAGGCATATTTTTTCAAAAGTTATGATCGAACCTTTTGGAGGGTTGCCTACGTATCATGCCAGAACATGAATCAAATCTTCCGTAGTTCGGGAGGAATTTAACAAAATTGATTTACTATTATTATTATTGAAGAAAATAAATAAAGTAAGTGAAGTAAAACATATGTAATATATATAGAAATAAACAGTCAACTTCATTACATTCTATAATATAAATACGACAAAATAACTGACCCAACTCCTAAAATAAAACCTACTAACTGACATCTGAAAACTAAAAGACATAATATCTAAACAAGAAGTTTTTAAAACTAAAAATGAAAAACTATGACAAAGAAAAGATTCATTCAAGGAGACTTCGGCTTAATATGTCCTCCCAAGCTCAAGTATATGTCCTCCAATGAAGTAGTGAGACGTTGTGCGAAACCTGGTACTTGTGCCAAAAAGTCCTCATGATCCAACTGCTGATAATCCAAACCCATTCTGGCAGTATCTTGTGCTACACGGCGGACCTTCCCTCGAAGGGAACTAAAGGCCTGATCCCATTCCTAGGCCTGTCGATCTCGGGAATCAACCATTTCTCTTGCACGCTGTTCACGAGCAGAAGCAACTTCCAACTGTTCTCGCAATATTCCTCTTTCACGGATCCACTGAGATCTGTCTCGATCAAATTCTTCTTGCATGTAATTTTCAACTTCTTGCAGTTGCTGTCGGCGAGATGCGGCAAGTTCTGCAACGTGTGACCCTCTAGTGGTAGCCAGTTTGATTTGTCCCCAAAGTGCGACCTCAATATTTGCTGATTTAGCTTTCTCTTCAGCAAATTCCCTTTGTTGTTCGTCTATTTTTGCCCTGACATGCTCTAATTCTGCTCTTAAATCTTGGTTGGTCTCATGATGTTCTCGCATGGCTCTCTCAATCCCTATCCTGATTGCAGCCTCCTGATCTATAGGTCCCCTAATCGATCTTTCTGGTCTGACTGGCGGACTTGACTGTTCTTCAAACCATTCACGGTAATCTGGGTGCACTTCTCCTTTATCATGCTCTATGACCATCGTTTCAATCCCCATAATACGGCAACCCTCCCAAATCTACTGGGCCAAATCTTCTGGAAGTGGAATCTCTGGTCTGACCTCAAATACAAACTCAGTCATGTTTTCCGTTATGGGAATTATTTGACGCCTGCCTAGCTGACGTAGAACCCTCAATGGAACATACGGTTGAATACCTCTAATACCCATTAATAACAAGAACGGACGAATGAAAGAACTATGTATGACTTGCCTCCAAGGGAACTAATGGAGATTCCAAGTGATTTTATCTGCTGTCAAAGAACGAAAAAGCTTAACCTAATCTCCAATTTCTTTTGGACATTTATATTTCTCCATCCTTTCCTCGTAATCGTTGATGCGATTAAATCGCTCGGGATCGAACCTTGTCATTATAGGACGTTGATAAAGATGTTCCACAATCCACATCTGTAACAAGATATTACATCCCTCGAAAAAAAAAATTCCCTTCTGACAAACAGTCAGAGCACGGTAAATGTCGGCTAGGATCATTGGTACCATAGTGTAATCTTTTTTAATCAGTATCTGTACCACTCCCGCTAAATGAATATTAATTTTTTCTTCTCTTCTTGGGAAAACCATAGTGCCTAAAAAGGCTACCATGAATGCAAATCGTCTATGAATTTTCCAAGCCTCAAAACTTCCCTTATTACAAAGTTGTTTACCATACTTTTCAAACCCCTCTTGCCTTCCGTATCTATCATACAAAAACTGCAAAGAAACCCAACCTTTTTTCATTGATTCTTCTTTTGTATTAAGTATGTTCATGAGCTTGCAAAATCTATTTATCGAAATAATTCTTGGGGCTATAAGTTTCGTCCGATGCATATCCCCATATCCAACATAGCCTGTTATCTCCTCTAAAGTCGGTGTCAACTCAAAATCTGAAAAGCGAAATACATTATTCCTCGGGTCCCAGAAATTCAGTAATGCAACAATCACTTCCCTATTAGGGTTGATTCTCATGATACTCGTCAAAAAACCCAAATACTTATGTATCTCGCCAAAATCGAATGTATCCATTGTATTCCACCATAACCAAAGCTGCAGAGGATTTCATCAACAACCTGAAGTGGTACACTCCCATCCCTCTTTCTTTTTTAATGTTTTCCACGAACTGGAGGAGACATTTTATACCTATTGATAAGGACGTGAGATTAATAAATGTCTAGACTTAGGCAGAACTTGATTTATTAATTTTGAAAGAATTTAATCTTGACTCGTGAGACCTAATGCGACCATTATTGGAACTTAGTTGTAAGGAACAATTTTATCAAAGTGAGAGAAATATGACTGATAATATTTTTAGAAAAATCATTTATTTAAATTGACACTTTTAAAATTTTTGCAATAACAGACCTCTAGACAGATTTAAACTATATGTTTGAAGACAATACTCCTAAATATACTTAAAAGAATAAAAATAAAATAAAATGACTTAGGAATAAAGAAAAAGAAGAATGATTGTTTTATGCATGAAGTTGTATAAAAATTCCAGCCTCACGACCCCTAAAGGTTCAGGACTGTTAAAATATATGTTTACATAGTTTATTACTTTGCAAAAATTCAGCTCACGACCCCTAAAGGTTCAGGCTATTATGATTTTTATGTTAAAATTAATTTTGAAAATAAGAATGAAAAGTAAAATAAAGATAATAATATTCATGAAAACAATCATTTTTCTTCTTATTATTGTTATTTTTATTTTTATTATTTTTTCTAAAAATATCGTTCAATAAATCTATGAATAAATATATTATTATTACTTTTCAAATAAATGGTCGTATCCTGGGTAGGACTTCCTACGTATCTCACAAAAAGTGAGAATCAGACCCTCGTAGTTCATGAAGATTGTAAAAACTATGTTGCTGTATATTTAAAAAAATAAAATTATTTTAAAAATAAAATTTTATTTCAAAAATGATTAACTAAATTTGAGAATAAATTAATCTCTCGTATTTTAAAATTGCCTAAAGCCGGTCAACAAATAAATAGTCTTCCAAGCAAATGTCAAAGAGCACGTAGGATGCACATGTTGGTCTTTATAAATTAGGTCACCTGTCCTAGATAGACCCGGCCCCTGTGCCGAGTCCCGCTAAGTCAAATGCATATGATGCAAATAAAGCGGTACCTAATAGGGATAACCAGATTCTGAGTTTTCAGTTTTTCTAAGTTTAAACCTAATAGGGATAGGTGTCTAGAATGGCTTACCCGAGCGGACACTCGAGCCGGGGAGGGACAACTTGGTCGGTAGCAGGGCAACACCACCTTCATTGTCGATCTGAACCCCGCCTAACATGTGTGACTATATCCTTCACCAGGTGCCTTGACACTCCGGTTATCTCGAAAAGAAGGTGGGATACATATGTTGCATTCCCTTTATCCTATTTCAGAGACTTAGAAGGGGTACGCGAGAGAAGACAATATATAATACAGTTCAAATAATATCAAAGCAGTAAATAAGCGACAATTAGCACATAAGGCCTACAAACACAATATCAATAATAATTAAAGCAAGTATAAGTCAATATAAAAAGCTCGAATTCTTATTAGTCCCCAGCAGAGTCGTCAGAGATGTCACACCCCTTTTTCCGCTTGAAGGAATCGAGTCAAAGGGTTTTTCCAATTAAAGTGATAGTATTGAATAGGGATTAATTAAATTACAGAGTCGCCACTTGAAATTGAGTTGTGGTGTTTCAAGTCACTTTATTGTATCCCTAATCAAAAGAAAATGACTCTTTGTTGGTCTGCAAAAACAGAAGATCGGGTAAGAAATTTTGTTGACCGAGGAAAAGATGTGAGGCACCCTTCGAGTCCCGTGGTTCTAGCACGGTCGCTTTTATTGACTTATCTTGAATTAAATTATTTTGATAAATTATGTTAAGACCTAAATTTGCTCATATTTTATTATACTGAAAATATTTGACTATTATCTTATTTAAATAAATTGATGAAAGTTTAATTTTATGAAAAAGGAAAAAAAAATATTTATCAAGATGTATTATTACATTCTTGAAATTTTAAATGTCTCAAGAAGATGCGTACGCCGCATTCTTAATTGAGACGACTATTTTAAACGTGTCTAAAATTTATTTAATGTTAAAATATTGGTTTGTCACTTGCAAACTTATAACAATTTATTTATTTAAAAATAATTAATCTTAACAATAATCTTTAAGCAAATTTTATTTAAAGCAGTAAATTAATATAGTGAATAATTAATAAAATTTATTAATGACAATTAATAATAATAAAAATAATAATAATAATAATAATATAATAATAATAATAATAAAATAATATATTAATCATTCATTCTGCCAAATTTTAATAATATCTTTCAAACTTATTATTAAAACATTTCAAAACGTGATATTTATTTCTATTACTTTTTCCTCCAAAAATATAATAAAATTAATTACTTTTATATATAATATATTGAAATACTTATAGATCTAGAGATATAAAAACATATTATATTATATGTATATATGATAAGTTAGTGTCAGCAACAAAGTAACAGTTTTTTTTTGACGTGAAATTGAACGAGAAGGGTGTCATCGACGGGATTTGAAGGAAGGAAGAAAGGGGCAGCGTCGGCTTGGCTTTGCCGGTGATGGTAGTTTCGGCCAGATCTCATGAAAAAGAGCAGAGGTGGCGGAGACGCTAAGCTTTGCCAACGGGTTGGTGATTGACGGCGGAGACAGCGAATCGCTGGCCTTGAAGGGGTTTCGACGATGGGCTGGGAAGAAAAGGTCAATGGCGCGGGGGAGGGGAGAGAGATGACAGGCCGGCGATGCTGGGCTTCACCGGCAGATCTGGGGATGGAAAGGGGGTGACGAAGCGGTGGTGCCAGTTGGTGAGGGGGAAATGTGACAGTGTTGCTGTCTCGTCGATGGGAGGCGTAACGGAGTGACAGTAATGACTCCGGTAAAAATCAGTCAAAGTCAACTCGAAAATGGATAAGTTTTGATTATTTTTTAGTCACTGATCTGATTTAAAAAAAAAAAATATAGATACTGCGGATGAATGTGTATGCATATAACAATGTATAGAATTATAACAATGTCTATTTTTACTGTTTTTCTTAGCATATTAAATTTAACATTCATATAAACATTCCATAATTTAATATACAATACATAATAACAAACAAATTCATATTCTGATTCCTAATAAAATTTAATACGGTAAATAATGTAAGATTATAGAAGAACCTGTATTCCAATTTAATTGAATACGGAAGCCAAGGTTGTCACTGAAAACTTGAACGGGATTCAAATTCACTTTTTCTTTTCTTTGTTTTGCTCTTTGACTGGCGTTTCTCTAACTTTCTCTTCGTTTTTTATTTCCTGATCTTCTAATTTTATTTTTTTAAAAGTAGAGAGGAGTCCTTAAATACAAGACTTTGGGGGGGGAATTGGGGTGGGAACAGTTACAGACAAGATAAGGAATCAGATAAAAAAAATTCAAATTTTAAATTATTTATTTATTTTTATTATATTTTTATTTTTTAAAGAGAAGATAATAATTATACCAAAAATAAAAATAAATAAATAAATATAAATATAAATAATCAAAATAAATATAACAAAATAGTATTAAAATTACTAATTTATTTATTAAAATTTAAGATAAATAATATATATATATATATTTTGTCTTTTTGTATTATTTTAAAAGTAGGAATAAATAAATAAATAAATAAAATATTTCAAAGTTAACTTTATTTAATTATTTATTTTAAATTAAAAATTTATTAAAAATAATAATCAAAATAATATATGATTAAATACAAATATTTAAAATTGAGGGAAGATCAAAAATCACGTGTCTACAATAACTTTAAGGACATTTAAGTCATTTTAACAACAAAAAAGTGCTTAACATCACTTGTTTACCAAACGCATCAACAACTTTCTTCCAGTTTCAGCACTTCTATCACTTATGTTAAGTTTTTAATTACTTAAGCTAAAAAACTATTTTTTTAATATTATCCAAACGGATTCTTTATCTATTGCAAAGATTTTTAATAAAGAGCAAAAAATTCAAACAATATTTCTATGATCTTTTACCCTTTAAATATTTTTTAGATTGAACTTGCATTTATTTATTTATTTTGTATGAGGTGTAAGTACTCGTGTCAATTAATTTCAACAAAATATAATTTCATTTGTATTAATTTTTATTCAAGAATTTAATAGATGTATTGCTTGATTTACGGGGATATAAAGTTTACTTTTAAAATTAACAAAAATCTTTATTTTCTATATCCAACTTAATAAGTAACAGCATCGTAAACCATCCTCATTAGATTAATAAAACTTCATTCTAAAATAAGTTAGGATTCAAGTTAACACACACTAAAAACTAAATGGCTAGATTAAATATTCTTGTGTCCAAAATTAATTTAGATTTCATCCTACATAACATGAAAAGAATAAATTAGCATGGTATGCTAAGGAAATCTATTAAAGCAGAGAGGTTTTTCGCTTTCTGAGACATAAATAGAAAAAAAAAAAAAAAACTTTAGTAGAATATTTTCAATAATTGACTGTCTATATTTGGAAGGAAAATACAATGACTTTAGGGGGAAAGAGTCAAAAATGTCTTTTGTAGAATTTTTTTAATATTTTAATTACCGTGTATGAAAGAAAAAAATTAAAAAGAACTTTATAGTTGAATGATTTTATAGGGGAAAAAAAATTAAAGATAACTTTAGTAAAATTCTTTCAATACATGATGATCGATCATATATGAAAAAAATTTCAAAAAAAAAATTCAGAAGTGACTTTACAAGAAAAAGTATTAAAAATGACTTTAGTAAAATATTTTTAAATACTAGAATGACCATATGTGAAGGAAAATTTAAAAATAACTTTATAGGAAATAACAAAAATGACTAGTAAAATCTTTTCAATACGAATAGAATCTTTTTAATAGGAAATTGCATGTCATAGACCTAATATGAGTGACTTTAGATATTTGATCCCAATAAGAAATTTCTTTAAAGAATAATTTTTCTTACTTTTTGAAGTATATTACAAGTATCATTTTGTCTCTCTACACCTCAAATATATTTTTTAAACTTTTCATACTTATTTATCTCTTAAATTTTATTTTTTATTATTTTCAATTTTTATTTTTTCCTTTAATTTTATTATTCTATTTTTTATTATTTTCACCTTTTTATTTTTTCTTTAATTTTATTATTCTATTTTTATTATTTTCACTTTTTATTTTTTTCTTTAATTTTATTTTCATATTTTAATTCATTTATCTCAACCTTTATTTTTTTCTCAAGCATTATCTATTTCTTTTTTTTCCTTTTTTTAATTTATTTGTCTTTAACCTTTATTTTTCTTCTATTTTTTATTTTTATCAGTTCTTTTTTTTTTTCCCTCATTTTTCTCAAACTTTATTTTTATTTTTTCCTCTCATTTTTTATTTTCTCAAATTTTTAAATTCTTCGCTTTTTTCTTAATCTTTATTTTTTTCTTGCTTTTTTTTCTCACTCTTTTTTTTTATTTCTCCATTTTGTTTGATTGTTTTTTTCTTTTTTTCAATTCTTTTTTTTCCCTCATTTTTCTCAAACTTTATTTTTATTTTTCTTCTCATTTTTATTTTTCTCAATTTTTTTAATTCTTCACTTTTTTCTTGATCTTTATTTTTTTCTTTCCTTTTTTTTCCTCAATTTTTTTTTTATTTCTCTATTTTGTTTGATCGCGTTTTTCTTTTTTCTAAGCTTCTATTATATTTTGCTAATAAATAAAAAATTGAATAATCCGCAAAGGTATCTTCTTTTTTTGACATCAAAGCAAATTTAAGGGCATAAATTATTGTTACAAAATTCTTTAAAAATTCTTGAGATAAGTCGTGTCTCTAAGGCGAGAGTTGTAGAATATCTCATAAATAAAAGCATAATGTGGTAGTGTCAACTCTTATCCGTGGGACATAATTTATTATTTGAAAGTCCTTGAGCCTAAGTCTTGCCTCTAAGGCAAGTGTAGAACATCTCATAAATGAAGACATAAAGTAGTAGTGTCAACTCTTGCCCGTGGGCCATAATTTGTAGTTTGAAAGTCCATGAGCTAAGTTTTGTCTCTAAGGCAATAGTTATAGAACATCTCATAAATAAAAATATAACGTGGTAGAGTCAACTCTTATCCATGGGGCATAATTTGTAGTTTGAAAATCCTTGAGCTAACTAAGTCTTACCTCTAAGGCAAGAGTTGTAGAACATCTCATAAATAAAAGACATAACGTGGTAGTGTCAACTCTTGCCCGTGGGGCATAATTTATTATTTGAAAGTCCTTGAGCTAAGTCTTGTCTCTAAGGCAAGAGTTGTAGAACATTCCATAAATGAAGACACAACGTGGTAGTGTCAACTCTTGCCCGTGGGACATAATTTATAGTTTGAAAGTCCATGAGCTAGGTCTTGCCTCTGAGGCGATAGTTATAGAACATCTCATAAATAAAAATATAACGTGGTAGAGTCAACTCTTGCCCATGCAGCATAATTTGTAGTTTGAAAGTCCTTGAGCTAATTAAGTTTTACCTCTAAGGCAAGAGTTGTAGAACATCTCATAAATAAAGACATAACGTGGTAGTGTCAACTCTTGCCCGTGGGACATAATTTATTTTTTGAAAGTCCTTGAGCCAAGTCTTGCCTCTAAGACAATAGTTGTAGAACATCTCATAAATGAAGACATAACGTGATAGAGTCAACTCTTGCCCGTGGGGCATAATTTATTGTTTGAAAGTCCTTGAGCTAAGTTTTGCCTCTAAGACAATAGTTGTAGAACATCCCATAAATCAAAATACAATGTGGTAGTGTCGACTCTTGCCCGTGGGACATAATTTGTAGTTTGAAAGTTCTTGAACTAATTAACTCTTGCCTCTAAGGTAAGAGTTGTAGAACATCTCATAAATGAAGACATAACGTGGTAGAGTCAACTCTTGCCCGTGGGGCATAATTTGTTGTTTGAAAGTCCTTGAGCTAAGTTTTGCCTCTAAGACAATAGTTGTAGAACATCTCATAAATCAAAATACAATGTGGTAGTGTCGACTCTTGCCTATGAAACATAACTTGTTGTTTGAAAGTCTTTGAGCTAAGTCTTGCCTTTAAGGCAATAGTCGTAGAACATCTCATAAATGAAAACATAACGTGGTAGAGGCCCGTAGGGCATAATTTGTTGTTTGAAAGTCCCTGAGCTAAGTCTTTCCTCTAAGGTAAGAGTTATAAAACATCTCATAAATCAAAATACAATATGATAGTGTCGACTCTTACCCATGAAACAGAATTTGTTGTTTGAAAGTCATAAGACTTGCCTCTACAATGTAGTAATGTCTACTTTTGCTCATGAAACATAGCTTATTGTTCGAAAGTCATAAGTCTTGCCTTTATAATGTGATAGTGCCAACTCTTGCTCATGAGATGTAACTTGAATTGAAGAAATCGAAGAAAAGAACAAAAATTATAAAATTGCGAAAAAAGAAGAAAATGAAGAAAAATATTAAAAAAACAAAATTCAAAGAAAATGTAGAAGTTGAGAGAGAAAAGAAAAAAAATAAAGGTTGATTAAAAAAAAAGAAAGATTACATAAAAATAAAGGTCGAGAAAATTAAAAAAGAATTTTTTTTTCTTTTTTGTAAAAGTAGACGTTGAAAGATGTAAAGAAAAAAAAGTAAAGGTTGAGAAAAACTAAAAAGAACAAAAAAAAAAGGAAAGAAAAAATAAAAAAGAAAAATAATATAAAAGAAAAAAGAAAAAAAAGAAGCTGAGAGGAAAAAGGGAAAAAAGTAAGGGTTGAGACAACTAAAAATAAAAAAGAGAAAAGAAAAAATAGAAATCAAAGTAAAATTAAAAAGAAAAAAAAAAGTTGAAAGATATAAATATGAAGTTGTTATGCATTATGAGGATCATTTATGTAATTTACTTCATTGATTAGGGATAATTTTGTCCAAAAAATATTAGTTAATAAATAACGGCTATTTTGAGGAAACTTTTTTATTTAAGGCTAAAATTAAAAAATCACCTCAAATTGAATCTATTTTTTAGATTCACCCTCTTTTTAATAATGAAAGAAAAATACAAAAATGACTTTAGTAGTGAAACTCAATACTGAAACGAACGTATATGGAATTAACTGTGAATATTACAAAATTAAAAAGAAAAAGTTTCTTCTTTCCCTTATAAATCAGCTCACCGATCTATGTACCGCAACAACTCCAACTTCTTTTTCTCCCCAATTTTCATCACTTCACAATGAAACTGTACATTTTAGCTCTCATTTCAACTACTACTCTCTTATGGCTAACAACACTCGTTTCAACTGTCGCATCAACTCAGCCACCTTTTTCATGTGACTCAACTAATCCACAAACAAAATCGTTAAAATTTTGCCAAACACAACTTCCAATTAGTGTACGTGCGCAGGACGTTGTATCTCGACTTACATTAGATGAAAAAATTGCACAACTGGTTAACTCAGCACCTGCTGTACCGAGACTGGGCATACCGGCTTACGAGTGGTGGTCTGAGTCGTTGCACGGCGTTGGTTCTGCTGGCAAAGGTATTTTTTTCAATGGGAGTATTGTTGGAGCCACCAGTTTTCCACAAGTTATTCTTACTGCTGCTACTTTTGATGAAAATCTATGGTACCGCATTGGTCAGGTTAGACCCAATACACACTCTGTTTTTATGCTTTCCGCTTCATTTAAAATAAATTTCTTACATTGCAAATCAGTAGCAGAACGAAATTTTGGGTAATTTATTCTATCACTTCTATTAATTACTCATATAAATCATCTAATTTATTCTATCACTCTGTCGATTATAAATGCACGCGCAGTGGCCTCTTATGGCTGATGGAAATATACTTTGATTCTCTTGATGACTCAAATCAACATGTGTGTTTACCATACCAACATTAGTAACTTCAAATAAATTAGTATTTGTACCAAGTTAAATAGAGTAGTATTAATTATAGTATCATTTTCATTTTGTTTTCCGCGTGTATCTTGTCGGCGGATCTGTGGGTCTTTTTGGTGTCTCTCAAAATTCAATTATTAATTCATAAGTTACTCCATCTCTTTCCCAGATGAGTAATAAAAAATGTTTTTATTTTTTATTTTCGTTAATAATGATTCATTATTTTCTGAATATATATTTCTTCAATATTTTATAACTTGTAGCACAGCCACATTGTACATGTCTAAATGATTTTCCGTCAATCTCGGCTTAGATAAAGTTAAAGTTAATTTAATGGTCAATATGAAGTTTTGGATTTATGAATTTCAAGTTGTTATCATTTCGTATGGCACAAAACCCTCTCGTCACCAAGCGTGGATTTACTATGGGAAAAGAAATGTATGTATTTAGGTTCCTTAGTAACCAGAATTCGTAAATTATGTAAACGCTTTTTTTAAATACTTTCAAAAAAGGTTCGAGTAAAAAATCAAAAATAATTCTCAACACCCCGTATGAGGTAGTGATGAGTTAAACTACTCGTGTTGTCGTCATGAAAGTCACCCGAAAAACTAATAAAGTGTCGTTTGAAATGAATTTCAATTTAGGTAAGTATTTTATCTTTGAGTTTAAGTTATGCACATATTTGTAGTAGTTACACCATCATTTCAAGTTACCTTACAAAAATTGAAATGTATGAAGGTGATAGGAATGGAGGCAAGGGCAGTGTACAATGCAGGGCAAGCAGTAGGTATGACATTTTGGGCACCAAATATAAATATATTTAGGGACCCAAGATGGGGAAGAGGTCAAGAGACACCAGGGGAGGACCCAATAATGACAGGTAAATATGCAATTAGGTATGTGAGGGGAGTACAAGGTGACAGCTTTAATGGTGGCCAACTCAAGAAAGGTGCTCTTCAAGCTTCTGCTTGCTGTAAACATTTCACTGCTTATGATTTGGATCAATGGAAAAACTTGGATCGTTTTAGCTTCAATGCCATTGTAAGTACTCTTCATTCCTCTAAAACTATGATACTTTTATGACATATAATAACGATGTTTGAATCAATTTGTGCCTAAGTTGTTTGTAGGGTAAATGTATCATGTATTCGCCTGTCTGCAAAGTTAAAACTTTTCTTTCCACTTATTGTTCAGTATGTGTTTTGGGCTCTGGAAAATAAAAAATAAAAAAAAAATCTACGAAGACTTTCTAAAGTAGAAGTATTTCCTAACCTAGGTAGTGATTGTTCAAGAAAATGAATAGAAATTGTCTAGTATTTTCTATTTGTGGTGGGATTTGAACATTATCCTTTCCTTACGCTAAACGAGTTTAATACTGTTGAACAATCTAATTTAACTACGCAAAATACGGAGTCTATAGTATTTTTATGTATCTTCTAAAGTTTAATTTAATAGTAATTTTTAAAAGTATGTTTGGAGGAAGATATTTGTGAGTTTTTACCCCCTTTTAGTTAAACAGCCAATCAGTTATCAGTATTCAACCATTCTCACAACTTTCGAAGTTTAGAATACTTTCGTGTCTATATATGTTTTGTACTTTTCCCATGGTAGATGCAATGGTCACGGGATTTTCTGAATTAATTTGTGTAGGCATTTTGATTTTGGAGCCTTATCTGTCAGATTTTATTGAATAAAAATATATATTTTAATGCTTAAATTTTGGGTGGAATAATTCTTAAATTACCTTTTTTTTAATGCTGAAATAATTCTTAAATGCTTTTCATTATGATAGTAATATATATTGTCGGTCAGATGTCCAAAAAAAAAATTGAAATATAATTTGTCTTGGCAACCTTTGATGGACCAAATTTCAAAAGATTGGACTTTTATTAATTATAGATGGCCCCTTTAGTTTTTGGCTTTTTTTTTCCCCCCTTGATCTAATGCCATGATTACTGGTAGAAGTAAAAGGGACTATTAACATATTTCATCGCTAGCCAAATATGTAACAAAATTATAATATTGATATATAAAATAGGAGTGTAACTATCCTTTCTGTTTTGATGAGTGATTATAGAAACATAAAATTCTCAAAGTGAATTAGAGTCGTTTGTCAATTGAAAATAAAGTTCAGCACATTTTATTCTTTCAAACTCTATTTATAAAAGTATACTCGATTTATTTATGATTGATTAGAGTCGTTTTTGGAGCATATAAAAAAGTGGACGTGACCACTCCCACTATTGAAAAATGATAAACAAGTCCTTGTCTTCTTTTTAGGATTCACACTTTTTCTCATTAGATTTCTACTGAAGATTGAGAAACTGGAGTATTTGTCTTCAACTTCTTGGATAAAAATGAAGCATGAGAATGATACTACTTTTTTACACTGTGTACTTTTATTCTTTTTGTCACCTAATGCTTCAAGATTTAAGGAATCTACAAATTTTTAATATGTAACATTGTACTATAAAGTTTATATTTTAGTTTTCACTTTTTTGCAATGCTGACCTCGGGTACTTTTTGTAATTACTTAGGTTACCCCTCAAGATTTGGTAGATACATTTCAACCCCCATTCCAAGATTGCATACAAAAAGCACAAGCTAGTGGAATTATGTGCTCTTACAACAGTGTCAATGGAATCCCAAGTTGTGCTAATTATAATCTTTTGACAAAAACAGCTCGTCAACAATGGGGTTTTCATGGGTAATTCTATAATTTACTGGACTAATATTTTATAATTAACCTGCTATTAAGTAGTGGTTCACATTCTTAACAAAATTGAAACTAACCTTAACTTATATATGTCAGCAGTATTAATTTTTATAATTATAGTGAAAACATTTAAATATGGTAGGTACATCACATCCGACTGTGACGCAGTTCAAGTCATGCATGACAACCACAAGTATGGAAAAACACCAGAAGATTCAGTAGCATTTGCACTTAAATCTGGTATGATTGTAACTTGAAAGTTCTTTAAAAAGTTTTTTTTTTTTTTTTTTTAATTTTATATATATATATATATTAATACTAATCAATATCACCAAAAAAGAAGTAGTTAACTGAAAACAATCCACGTGCTCTTTGGGCTAGATTGGGCCTACAGCAATCTCAACCCAATCTTTTGAATTTATGTGGACTAGCTATATATTTGGGCCCAGGCCCCAGGGTAATGGTCTTGTGGGCTGAAAGGGAGGCAAATAAAGTCCAAACTGAGACCTTCTATCTTTGACTATCCAATGGGAGGACCTATTGGATTTTTGTCCCATCCTTATCTCAATGAAGGACAACATCCAACTCGATCTAGAAAATAATGGAGAATGAGAAATACTTTTTTTGAAGGAATGAACTAGTTTTCTAACTATTATACCATGTAAGTATATGATATATAGCATGTGAGTATCACAGTGGACTTTGGAGTGTTTTTCTTAAGGAAATGAACTTGTCCTCCATAATATCCTGTCAACGTATAATATATATCGTGTGAATATCATAGAGGACTAAAGTGTTTCTTTTGAAGAAATGAACCGATCCTCTATAACACCATGTCACACTATATGCAAGTTGAATAAAGTATGAAGGCTTTCTCTTCTAAAGGCAGGGTGAGGACTCCATTGTGGCACTAAGTAGGGAGTTTTTATACTACAAAGCAGTCTAACAAGGGGTATCTTCACAAATTTCAGCCAACATACAGTGCATAACCAATATAATCACAGTATATAACGTGTGTAATCAGTGTTATACACTTCGTATACACTTGTTATACATTGAGAATACACCGAGAATGAATACAAATTGTTATAGTTAGAAGGGTAAAGATATTCTTAGTCGGCTCAATGATTATACTAAGATCCCAAAAAATGGAGGCATTAGTTTCTCCTTTATTGCAATATAAACTAACCTTGTAATGGATAAAACCATGTTGTTCACATATGCGATGGGAATTGAAATTTCACAGGCATGGATGTAGACTGTGGGGATTACTTGAAGAAATACACAAAATCAGCAATAACGCAGAAAAAGATTTCAGAAGTTCATATAGACAGAGCTCTTCACAATCTTTTCGCCATAAGAATGAGGTTAGGATTATTCAATGGGAATCCGCAAAAACAAATCTTTGGAAACATTAGTCCCAGCGTTGTTTGTGCTCCACAACATCAAGAACTGGCCCTTGAAGCTGCAAGAAATGGCATTGTCTTGCTCAAGAACAGCGGCAAGTTGCTTCCTCTTTCCAAGGCGAAAACCAACTCTCTTGCTGTCATTGGGCCTAATGCTGATAATGCTTATGTTCTTCGTGGGAACTATGATGGTCCTCCTTGCATATATGTCGAAATTCTCAAGGCGTTGGAGGGTTATGTGAAAGTGCAGTACCATCAGGGCTGCAATGCGGTTAACTGCACGTCTGCTTACATAGATCAAGCTGTCAACATTGCAAGAAATGCAGATTATGTTGTTTTGGTCATGGGGTTGGATCAAGGTCAAGAGAGGGAACAATTTGATCGCGATGACTTGGTGCTACCGGGGCAGCAAGAAAATCTCATTAATAGTGTTGCTAAAGCTGCAAAGAAGCCTGTTATATTGGTGCTTCTTTCAGGAGGTCCAGTCGATGTTACTTTTGCGAAAAACAACCCCAAAATAGGAAGCATTTTGTGGGCTGGCTATCCTGGTGAAGCTGGAGGAATTGCTCTAGCACAAATCATATTTGGTGAACATAATCCTGGTAAGATTGTAGTTATCGTCCTGTTATTATCTGCTATTTCTTGTACATATATTACTTCCTTTTCTGGATTGCTCTGGGCTATTTCTCCTCGGAAACAACCGCTCTATTAAAGAGGCAGGGTTAAGGTCTGCATACACTTTAACCTCCCTGGACCCCACGTTGTTGTTAAAGATATCATCACTTCTCCTTTTTCACTCTCCATTTAACATGTCTGATTTTAATAGTGTCATATGTGCAGGGGGTAAATTGCCTGTTACTTGGTATCCTCAAAGCTTTGTCAAAATACCAATGACAGACATGAGGATGAGACCTGATCCAAAAACAGGTTACCCCGGTAGAACATATCGATTCTACAAAGGTCCAAAAGTATACGAGTTCGGGTATGGTCTTAGCTACACAACCTATTCCTATGAGTTCAACTCCGCCACTCCAAACACAATCCAGTTAAATCAATTATCAACTACAAAGACAGTTGAAGGTTCAGGTTCAATCCGTTATACATCCGTGGATGAAATAGGAAGTGACAACTGTGAGAAGGCGAAATTCTCAGCTCATGTTAGTGTCAGAAACTCAGGGGAAATGGATGGTAAGCATCCAGTACTACTTTTTGTGAAGAATGACAAAGCGCAATACGGAAGTCCTATCAAACAGTTAGTTGGATTCCAGAGTGTGCGCTTGAAGGCAGGAGAAAATTCTCAACTTGTGTTTGAGATCAGTCCTTGTGAACATCTTAGCAGCGCTAATGAAGACGGATTGAGGATGATAGAAGAAGGGTCGCGTTACCTTGTTGTTGGCGATGCAGAGCACCCTATTAACATCGTGATCTGAAACCAAAAAAGAAATTGGTTGCCAAAAATTATTGTTACTATTTTGAATTTCAAGAATCCTCTCTCAATACCTACAGGAGTGGCAATGTTGCAGCAGCAACAGCTAAAATATAGATATCAAGATGAATTTGAGCTATTATCTTTGTTGATGTCTTGCTAGACATTAACTTTATTTTCTCTTTTTCTCAAGAATCTGAGAAAGTGTAGGAGAAATTCAAGTATCAACCACAAGGGTTACCTGATTTTACCTGTTACACATGTGCATTGTAGTTTCTGTTTGACTTGAAAATGACAATTCTGTGTAGCCTCAAGATACGTTAAATGCTATACAAGCAGGGCCAACATGAAGAAAGCAATAATAGATAACAGAACAATCATCAGTAGTGAGCTAAGATTTTCACTAAGAGGGTTCAAAATATAAAAAGTACACACGGAAAGAAATCAAAGGAATTTAATATCTACTATATATATATACATTAAAAATTTAATTTTTTTTAACAAAGGGGTTCAGATGGACCTCCGGCTCCGCCCCTAACACCCACACACAGCTTTCACTAAAAGGAACTACAGTTACAGCACTCACATTGGTTCTGAAAGCAGCAATGACAAAATCATGATTACTAGTGGCATATAATATTTATTAGGTGTTTATATATTTAGGAAAAGTAACACCTACACAAGTTGTAGTACGCGAAATTGAGTGACTTTAATCTTATTTCGTTCTACTCAAAAAGACTTTCTGTACTGACAAATTCATTTGCAAAATGTTGCGTTTTGAGAACTTCAATTTTAATCTACCGTTCCATAACTTTCAACAGTCGACTCTGCAAAAAAAAAAAAAAAAAATACAATGAAAAAACAAGAGGACACAACCTCCGAATTAGCATATGAACACGTATGATTAAGCTAGGACGTTATAGATCATAATGGCTAAAAATACAAAGTTCCTTAAAAATGATTGCGCCTTAAATGACGTTGCGCAAATAGGACGCCTCGTAAAATAGTAAGACATTGAAGCCTTTATACTAGTTTCATCTTACAAATTAAAGGAAAACAAAATTGACACGTTTTCGATCAAGGTTTTTTAAGGACAAAATATAGGTCACTTTACTTGATGAATATTGTGTATATTATGTATATAGACCGGCAGTGCAAAATTCTTTGCAGTGAATAGCATAGGAGATATAACTACTAGTGGAAAAAACAAGCATCAAATTTTTCCAAAATATTAAATCTTTTGCCAGTAATATATTTTTGTTATAAATGTATTTACATTATAGTGAATATCTATTAAGATCTACTTTGATATCTATTAGGATTTGAAGCATCCGTCTTTTACTCAGACTAGGAGTAAATTTCCCCTATAAATAGAGGAGTTTTGTTCATTGTATTTACAATCTTATGATCTCTCATCCCTAAAGGGAAATCACTTTCTCTATTCTTCTTCTTGTTCTTGATTGTTTTATAACACGTTATCAGCACGAAGTCTCTTATCAATTGAGATCTGTACGAAGTCTCTTATCAATTGAGATCTGTTCGTACGTGACTACACAAGTTTTCGAGTCTCTAACTAATTTAGATTATCAACATACGTGGCTACACAAGTTTTCGAGTCTCTAACTAATTTAGATTATCAACACGAGATTCTGCCAAATAAGGTGAGATTATAAATCTAAAGGTAATTTCAAGGTTAGTAATTCCTTATGTTATCTGTCTTTTGCTACTAATAATATAATTATTGTTGGATTTGAGGAAAAATAATTGGTTTGGAACCATTTATATTTTGAATTTATTTCTCAAGAACAATATTAGCAAAAGAGATGATAATATATTGGGTTCAAGTCTCATCGATATATGCCTAAGACGCTTTTATATGGATAAGACGATGAGTTTGAATCCCAATACACCATATTGATATATTATGATGGCTAAGGCAAAATAATAGGTATTTGATGAAAAGTCATGAAATTCGACCCATTGAATATGCTTCATTCCATGAAGTGAATGTGGTAGCAATATATGATAAGTCTGAAATATGACAACTTACTTCATTCTTGAGGTGTATGTGGTAGCAGTGCATAATATGTACGAAAGAAGACAAGTGATTGAATGCACGAATATACGCGTGGAGGGACAATATGATAATGATCATCAAAAGCGATGATATTTTCACATGCTTATATGATTATAAGATATGCTAGAGAAAAATTCTCTACATTATATGTATGCCTCCATTTGCTTCTGAAGTAGCAAATCTTGAAAGAGGTTATAAGCTATCATAATTTAATAGACTTAAGGCACGATTATATTCCATTCCTGGGGAATGAGAAACTTATTAATGCAAACGTGCACTTGATCACAACTCACCTCCGAAAGAGGTTGAATAATTTTGAAATCTACTTCTGAAGTAGTAAATCTGAAATTTATTCATATAATAGTAAATCTGAAACTTACTAAAGCAAAAACACATATCATGGTAAACTTGGAGTTTACTAGATTAAAAGTTCATAAGTTGACATGAACGATTGTGATATTCCGAAGATGTGCATACTGAGTATTGAACATATATTGAAGAATTAGAAAATTCTTCATGAACTTTAATGTTGCTTGTTCTCATGATAAGTTGGTTGAACCAACTAATTTTGGGATTGGATCCCTCAAAATCTGAAAAAAAAATAAAAGGTGAATAAGGGTCCGTTCACCTATCATGTGATATGTTGAAAAGATGCATCAATAAGATGATCACATGTACATTCTTGGTCAACCTACGTTTGACATTCATAAAGTTACTAGTTCAATATAAATTGAGCATAATTTTCAGATTGTGCAATCAAGAAAGTTATCTTTATGATGATGGTTTGGCATTGAATGTCTTTGATAAATAGCTAAACCATCGCTAATGAGAACAAAGCTTCATGTGTTGGTCTGAAATATGATATATTGCATACAATAACACTTGTATGCATTAAACCAATAAATTATGATTATTTCTTCCCTCTCAATTGGTTCAAGGTCGAGAAACAATTATTCTATCTAATAATTTTGATGTGCGGTATACGATTAATGAATATACCATAATGCACAAAGAGGGATTCCTCAAAGAAGTAGAGGATGTATGTTAGTTTTCCTAACATAAGGGGGAGATTATAAGCGCTATGAAATATGTTAGGAATTATCACCAGATCCTCATCCAAAAGATAATTCAAGTCAAATGCCGAAAGCATGTCATATTAAGCGCAAGTGCTCTTATTTTGTGTTCCTAAAGGACAAAGTCTATGCATGCGTGAAACGTGGTAGACTAATCGGTTCCAAATGAAATAGTCCTTGAAAAATAAGGAGCAAATAATCATAATAAGAAGGCAATGAACTCTTGAAGAGCCTACGACATAACACTTCATGAAACCTTATGTAAGGTTCATGTGCCTGAAACAAATGAAGTGATGAGATCTCAAAATATTATGTCTTATTGTGAACCGATACAAAATGATATATCATCAATATATTTGACGCAATATTGTGAAAGATTACGAGGATTTAAATTCTATGTTTATTTAAGCATGCTGACGTAGAAATATTTATCAAGTGACATGAAAGGATGCATCTTGGTGAGTATAAACTTATTTGATTTGCAGTCCAGATATTTGAAGATGTCACTCATGAAATGTTGAATATTGTCACTTGACAAAATTTATGTGAAAAACTTTTAAGGATTCAAAATGCTTGAAGCATATAAAAGTTTCTGGAAAACTTATTTATAATCCTTATATTGTATAAGCTTATAGCTTGAAAATCATTAGAACTCTTGGAGAGTTTTCAAAGCAATAGATTATTTGCTGAAATTTGAAATATATCGAATTGGATTGGTTATGAAGTATCATATCTTAGTGCAATTGATACACTCATGTACCTTGCAAATACTACAAGACCTATAACCTTTTCGGTTAATATGTTAGCAAGGTATATTTCTACTCTTACTAGGAGACATCGAAATAGAATAAGATACATGAGCTTATTTTAATCTAAAGATTGCAGTCCCGATCTTACTGGTCATGCTGATGTTGGGTACTCATCTAACCCGCATAAATCTCGGTATCAAACATACAATGTGTTCACATATGGGGATACTGCCATATCTTGGAGATATACAAAACATTCTATCATAGCCATCTCATCGAACCATGCAAGATTATAGCTATTCATGAAGAAAATCGACAATGTCTGTGGTTTAGGTCCACGATACACTGCATAAAGCTCGGTCTCAAATAGGCTATGTGTTTATATGTGGTGGTACTGTCATATCTTGGAGATATACAAAGCAGTCTATTGTAGCCACTTCATCGAATCATGCTAAGATAATAGCTATTCATGAAACAAGCCGAGAATGTGTATGATTGAGGTCCATGATATATCTCATTCGAGAAAAATATGGTGTGAAATATGACAATCTACCCATAATTCTATACAGATATAATTCAGCATACATAGCACATCTTAAGGGGGATTCATAAATGGAGATAGAACGAAGCACATTTTGCCAAAGCTTTTCTACATACATGAGCTACAAAATAATGATGACATTACCGTGCAACAGATTCGTTCAACTGAAAATATGATTTATTTATTCACCAAATCTTCTCCAATCGCACCTTTCAAGAAGATTCTGCACAAGATCGGGATGCAAAAGTTCAAGGATGTTCTCATTAGGGGGAGCAAATACGCGCTGTACTCTTTTTCCCTTTCAAGGTTTTGTCCCACCGAGTTTCCTTGTAAGGTTTTTAATGAGGCATCCTATATGCGTATTGTTACAGATGTGTACTCTTTTTCCTTCACTAGATTTTTTTCCCACTGGGTTTTTTCTAGTAAGGTTTTAACGAGTCACATTATCTATCTAGACATTTAAGGGGGAGTGTTATAAATGTATTTACATTATAGTGAATGTCTATCAAGATCTATCAAGATCTACTTTGATATCTATTAGGATTTGAAGCATCCGTCTTTTACTCAGACTAGGAGGAAATTTCCCCTATAAATAGAGGGGTTTTGTTCATTGTATTTATAAATCTCTCATCCCTCAATGATACAATGCTAAGTGTGTATCAAGAGATTCCAACCAACACAAGAACAACAAGATGAACAACAAAGTGCTAGTGAATCGAAAATGGCCACACACGGCTTCACTAGGCTTGCAACACTTGCTTGAACTAGAAAAGTGAGTTGAACAACAAGAACAACAAAGACAATATTGCTAGTGAATCGAAAGAGCCCCACACCACTTCACTAGACTTTTATATTCAACAACACAATGTTAACAAGATTTACAAAGAAAGAGATAGAAACTTGACACAAAATATTCATTAATCTAAGAACCCTAACAAGAGAAAGGACCCTAAGACTAATAAATATCAATACCAAGTTCTTACTTGGACCAAGAGGAACTCAAAGTACCTCAAGAACCTAGTTTCTAGCCAAGATACAACACTAGTATCACTCTACTAGTGAGAATTTGATTTTGGCCTCTCCAAATGATGAGAAAGAGAAGTAAAAAATTTACAAGTCTTTGTTTCTTGAATAATATGAATGAACTAAAACAAGACTAGCCCTATTACATGGCTTATATAGTCACTTAGAAAGGAGGGACAAAGACCAAATTACCCTTGGCATTTAAATGGGTAGGTTTGGGGTGTCTTGGTGGGCCTCTTTACATTTTATTAAATATAGGCCCTTAGATAGGCTCACAAGGGCCTCTCACATGGACAAGAATGTGAACAAGGGTTGGATTCGTTGCAACTAACGTGCTTGGCTTCGTGTGAAAGGTCTCGAGCTAGGAATTCCCGTATCATCCTCTCCATCTTGAAGGGAATTTGTCCTCAAATTCGGATCATTGCCTTCCTCCACCGTTTCCACCCGAGAGAGATCACACACGTTGAAAGTGTTGTGTACTTGATATTCTGGGGGTAGATCAATCTTGTAGGCATTGTCGTTGATCCTTTCTAATACTTGGAATGGGCCATCACCCCGTGGCATCAACTTAGCATTTCTTTGAGACGGGAATCTATCCTTCCTTAGGTGCACCCACACCCAATCTCTCGGTTCAAGAATGAGCTTTCTTCTTCCTTTGTTGGCTCGCCTTGCAACTTCTTATTTTTCTTCTCCAACCGCAACCTCACCTTCTCATGTAGCTATTTCATGGCCTCGGCTCATTTGTTTCCATCTAAGCTTATCACAAGATCACTTGGCAAAGGGGTTAAATCCAAAGGGGTGAGGGGGTTGATGCCGTATACACACTCAAAGGGTGTCATCCCCGTGCTCGAGTGTATAACACGATTATAAGCAAACTCAATCAACGGTAAGTGCTCCTCCCAAGAAGTCATTTTTTCTTTAACCATGGACCGTAGCATAGAACCTAAGGTCCTATTTACTACTTCCGTTTGGCCATCGGTTTGTGGGTGGCATGAAGTCGAAAATAACAACTTAGTACCGATTCTACTCCACATGGACTTCCAAAAGTGGCTTAGGAATTTAGAATCTTTATCACTCACTATGGTCCTCGGAACACCATGAAGTTTTACAACATTATCAATAAACAAAGAGGCTACGTTAGGCGCATCATCACATTTAAAACAAGGAATAAAGTGAGCCATCTTGGAAAATCGATCCACCACGACAAAAATACTATCCCGCCCTCTTCTAGTCCTCGGCAATCCCAAACGAAGTCCATTGATATGTCAAGACAAGGATGCAAAGGGGAGGACAATGGGGTGTACAACCCGTAGGGTTGGAGCCGTGACTTGGCTCCTTTGCACTCAACACATTGGCCTCAAATTCGGGCCACATCCTTGTGCATTCTAGGCCAATAAAATTGTTCTTCGAAAATTTCGAGGGTCTTCTCGACCCCAAAATGGCCCATTAGACCGCCATTGTGTGTTTCCCTCACAAATAATTCTCTCCACGAACTTGAGGGAACACACACTCATCTACCTTTAAACAAGTATCCATCAAATTTGGTATAGGGATGGGAACCCCTATCCGTAACCCACCTATCCTTTTCCAACTCTTCACTTTCCCTATAAATAGGAGCGAAGTGAGGGTCCTCGGGATATAAAGACTTGAGGCTTTCAAACCCCATCAACTTAGACGACAAAGTAGACACAAGCACATGTTTTTGGGATAAAGCATCGACAACCACATTGTCTTTACCCTTCTTGTATTGAATAACATAAGGGAATGTTTCAAGAAATTCAATCCATTTGGCATGCCGCCGGTTAAGCTTGTCTTATGTCCATAGATGCTTCAAGGATTCATGATCCATTCGGATCATAAATTCTTTAGGCCATAAATAATGTTGCCAAGTGGCCAAGGCTCTAATCAAGGCATACAACTCTAAATCGTACGTAGAGTAGTTTAGAGTTGCTCCTTTGAGCTTTTTGCTAAAGTAGGCAATAGGCTTCAATTCTTGCATTAAAACCGCGCCTATGCCGACTTTGCTTGCATCACATTCGACCTCAAAAGTCTTGTCAAAATTCGGCAATTGTAGCAAAGGGGCCGAGATGAGCATAGCTTTCAAGTCCTCAAAGGCCTTAGCTTGTTCATCTCCCCACTTGAAAGGTCGATCCTTTTTAATCACTTCGGTCAAGGAGGCGGCAATGGTGCTAAATCCTTTGACAAAACGTCTATAAAAACTAGCCAACCCATGGAAGCTTCTCACTTCACCTACGATTTTGGGAGTTGGCCAATTTTTAATGGCGTCAATCTTAGATTCATCCACTTCGACCCCTCTTGATCTCACCACAAACCCAAGAAATACAACCCCATGGACACCAAAAGAACACTTTTCTAGATTAGCATATAACTTCTTCTTTCGGAGGACATCAAACACACATTGTAAATTCTTTACATGCTCATCTAAGGACTTACTATATAACAATACATCATCAAAATAAACAATAATAAACTTTTCGATAAATGGCTTCATCACATGATTCATTAGCCTCATGAAAGTACTTGGAGCATTTGTTAGGCCGAATGGCATAACCATCCATTCATGGAGACCGAATTTGGTCTCGAAGGCAGTTTTCCATTCATCACCCGGTTGCATACGAATTTGGTGATAGCCACTCCTCAAATCAATTTTAGAAAACAAACACGAACCACTCAATTCATCAATCATATCATCTAACCTAGGAATAGGGTGACGATATTTTACCGTTATCTTGTTGATGGCTCGGCAATCAACTCACATACGCCAAGTCCCATCTTTCTTGGGAACTAGTAGCATCGGGACCGCACAAGGGCTCATACTCTCCTTGATATACCCTTTGTTGAGGAGTTCCTCAACTTGGCGTTGCAATTCCTTGGTATCCATCGGGTTGCTCCTATAAGCCGGTTTGTTGGGCAATTGTGAACCCGTCACAAAATCTATTTGGTGCTCAATTCCCCGAAGTGGGGGCAATCCTTGCGGTAATTCCTTTGGGAAGACATCCTCGTAATCCTGCAAAACATGAGAAATAGGAGTAGAAATTGAAATGTTAGTGGCGTTAGTGTTAAAACAATGAGCCAAGAGGAGCATCAGAGTGTCCTCGTCATGATCCACAAATAATTTTTTCCTCCTAGCCATCATCACCATATTTTCTTGCCCCTTAGAAATTAGGAGCCCCTCGGTTTCCCCTAATCTCTCACTCTCTGGTTCCCCTTTTTTTCCCTCACTCTCGGCCTTCTTTCTTTTTTCCCTCAATTCCCGCATTTTTTGGTATAATTCATTCACTTGGGAAGGCAATAATGGATGAAGAGCGACCTTTGAGCCATCCTTCTCATGTGTATACCGATTGGACCTTCCATCATGTTTGGTCGACCTATCGTATTGTCAAGGCCTTCCTAACAACAAGTGACAAGCTTGCATTGGTATCACATCACAAAGCACATCGTCATGGTAGTTGGCTACCTTAAAACGTATCACACATTGCCTTGTGAACTTTAACTCGCCGCATTCATTCAACCATTACAACTTGTAAGGACTAGTGTGAGGTGTAGTCGGCAATTTCAAGAAGTTCACCATTGCAACACTAACCACATTCGCACAACTTCCACTATCTATCACCATAGTACACACACTTCCCTTCACAAGGCATTTAGTATGGAATAAATTCTCCCGTTGGCTAGGGTCATCTATCGTCTTACTAATCATGGCACGCCTCACTACAAAGTTTAGAACCACGCACTCCCCTTCTTGCGGATAAACATCCTCACAATCATCATCATCATGTGGCTCATTTTTGGGTTTCTCTCCATCTTGAGGCTCGGTCTCTTTCTCTTCTTTTTCAAGTCCCACTTCCTCACCAAGTTAATACAATCTCTCTTCCCTTAGGATCACATTGCGCCGGTTTGGACATTCATTGGCTTTATGTCCCCAACCTTGGCACTTGAAACATTGGAACCCTTTAGGATTAGGATACTTGTGAGATTCTTTTCGGGGAGGAAATTTATGGACGGTTTTAGGCTCGGACAGCCTTGTAGTAGCGGGTTGGTCCTTGTTTTTGGGCCAACCCGAAGATGGTTGAACCATATCTTTACTCCTCGGCCAACCCGAGGTTGATGGTCCCTTTTCCTTGAACGACGACCTCTCTTTAAGCTCCCTTTCAATCTCAAGAGATGCTTGGAAAATCCCTTTTAACGGTATCAAACTTGTGAAACGTCAAATGAGTGGAGATCTCTTTGTTCAACCCACACTTGAACCGAATGATGTCATGGCCAATTTGTTCTTCCCGATGATCAAGCTTCAACATGAGTTATTGAAACTCGTCATAGTATGCCATAACACTTCGATTCCCTTGTCGCAAATTGTACAACCTAGCAAGCAACTCGTAACGATAACTTTCGGGAAGATACCGTTGCCTCATTAGGTACCTCAACCGAAACCATGGTGGTGGTTGTCCCTCTACCAACTCGTTGCCGAACCACTTGACGTATTCCCACCAAGTGTTAGCATATCCTTCAAAATGATCTATGGCATAACAACTCTTCTTCTCCTCTGAGATATCAGTCACTTGAAACACTTTATCACACGCCTACTCCCAAGCAAGATACACCTCGGGGTCACTTTCACCCTTAAAGATATGTAGGCTCAATTTGATGGTATTGATGCCTACGTCTCTCTCTAGGTGCCGGTTTCCCCTTTCTTCATACCCTCGGTATCTCTTTGGATCCACACGACCCCCTCTCATCTCTTCCTCCCTCATGTAGGCATCGTCAAAGGCTCCATACCCTTCATAATCCTATCTACCATATTCCTCAAGGTGGACGGGATGATTTTGGATATTTGGAACTTGATTCAGAGGAATTGGATTTTGTGGAGGTGGTGGTATTTGGTTTAGTGGAGCTTGGAAGGGGGGTTCGGATTTTGTGGAGGCATTTGACGTCCGAGTACCTCTTGCGGAACTTGAGATGTTTAGGAATGGGTTGGTCTATTGGAGTCTCGGTTTAGAGGGTTATAAGTGGTTTGACTTGCGGCATTTAGTGAAGCTAGTAAAGTATTTGGCAATTGTGGCCATGTTTCAGGAGTAACGGTGGCGGAGGAATTTCTATCATGTCCACTTGACGAAACATGTCGAGGAGTAGAAGGACGAGAGTTCCTTTGACTCTCCACTTGTTCTAACCTCCCACTAATAGTTGTCACTTCTCCCCTTATGGCTCCCACTTCCATACTTAACCTTTCAAGAGCTTGAGTCATAGCCTCAAGAGTGACCCTCATATTCTCCATTTCATTAGAATCCACGGTTTGAGATGTGGTTTCCTCCATTATCAAGGTATCACCTACACAAGCAACAAACAAGTTAGTTTAAAATCTCTCTCCTCACTCACACTCTCTTGGTTCACTCACACTCAAGTTCCACAAGTATTGTAGATTGGCTAGGAACCCGTGAATCCGTAAGGTATGAGTATGCTCTTGCCCGGAATGGATTCTTGTTTGAAACTCAAAGAATTCTCGTCGGACTAGAGCCAAGAGTTACAACGTATTCAAACGACAAAAGCACACAAACAAACGTTGACACGAAAACAAGGCTTCAAGTGACTAATTGACAAGCTAGTAGGAATGTACTAGTTTGTTAATTAGTTCTCAAGTCAATTAGAGGAAACTAGGAATCAATAATTAGAAACTAGAACATCCAAATTTGAGCTTAATTATCACGTGAACAGTAACTAGGGTGACGTGGCAGCATGTCAATGGTCGCGGGTCCACATAAATAGTTCATCAACTGGAAGTCTTAGTCCCCTTAGATCTTTTGTAATGGATGACTTGTTATTAGGATGGAAAACATAAAGTGTTGTAACATTTTTCAACCCCCCCCCCCCCCTCTTTTTTTTTCAAACTCAAAAGGTGATGTTTGACCTCACTAGTCCCACAAGACAAGGTTTTTTGTTTTAAGAAAAAGTGGTTGTCAAGTCTTGAAAAGGTGATGTTGGCAAGTCTTCTCACAAATAATTTTCAATTTTGTCTTACAACATTTTTGGATCTATTTACCTTTATAGAAGTTAAGACATAAGATGAGGAGAAGTTTAGGATGAACACAACATCAACACCTTCAAGAACACAACAACAATACACCACAATGGTCACTTCCAAGTTTTTTTTTTCTTTTTCACAACACAATTCTCTTTTTCATTAAGCTCAACTTTAGATTTAGACACCCTTTGTGTTGATGATAAAGAAAACAACACAAGAAACAACTAAACAAGTAAAACTTTTGTAGATCTACAACCAATTTTTTACCAAAATGTTCAAGAACACACTTTTTGGTAAGAGCTTTCCAAGATTGGTTTTGTAAGAGCAAAACCTAGCCTTGAGCTTTGATATCAAATGATACAATGCTAAGTGTGTATCAAGAGATTCCAACCAACACAAGAACAACAAGATGAACAACAAAGTGCTAGTGAATAGAAAATGGCCGCACACGGCTTCACTAGGCTTACAACACTTGTTTGAACTAGAAAAGTGAGTTTAACAACAAGAACAACAAAGACAATATTGCTAGTGAATCGAAAGAGCCCCACACCGCTTCACTAGGCTTTTATATTCAACAACACAATGTTAACAAGATTTACAAAGAAAGAGATAGAAACTTGACACACAATATTCATTAATCTAAGAATCCTAACAAGAGAAAGGACCCTAAGACTAATAAATATCAATACCAAGTTCTTACTTGGACCAAGAGGAACTCAAAGAACCTCAAGAACCTAGTTTCTAGCCAAGATACAACACTAGTATCACTCTACTAGTGAGAATTTGATTTTGGCCTCTCCAAATGATGAGAAAGAGAAGTAAAAAATTTACAAGTCTTTGTTTCTTGAATAATATGAATGAACTAAAACAAGACTAGCCCTATTACATGGCTTATATAGTCACTTAGAAAGGAGGGACAAAGACCAAATTACCTTTGGCATTTAAGTGGGTGGGTTTGGGGTGTCTTGGTGGGCCTCCTTACATTTTATTAAATATAGACCCTTAGATGGGCTCATCAGGGCCTCACACATGGACAAGAATGTGAACAAGGCTTGGAGTCGTTGCAACTCACGTGCTTGGTTTTGTGTGAAAGGTCTCGAGCTAGGAATTCCCGTATCACTCAAAAAGTAATAAGAATTACTCTCTCTTCTCTCTACTCTTCTTCTTTGTTCTTTCCTACTTTATAACAATTTTGCTGTTTTTATGGGCTCTTCATGATCTGAAGGACGAAACTAGATGATCCATTTAAGATTGATCTACCATTCTTCTTCTCATTATAAGCATAAAGTATAGCCAGAGACGCAAATTGAGAATTGTTCAGCGTTGAACTCGATATTTTTGCTCAAATCTTATATATATGTATTAAAATAATTAAATATATAGAGATATTTTACTATAACTTCTGTTAGTATCATATATGAATTTGAATTTATTATAAGAATTCATAAACTTAAAATTAGAATCCTGTCTTTGAGAGTATAATTGAAAGGCAATATAATATGATTACATTTATCAAAACAAACACCTATTTTTAAGTGGTAAATTGCAAGAATATGAAAAAGTCAAACGCTTTTTTTCCCAAAGATGCGTCGTGGACTTTGGATCTTTTAATTACAAACTTATGCATAAGGAGAAAATTCTCAAGAATTTCAACCACTATAATTTTTAATTAATTAGTTGGTAATATAATAATGTAACAAACTACCCATGTTCAGTTGTTCTATGAGATTATGACTAACATAAGAAAAATAATAAAATGCAGCAAGAATTGAGTCATGCTATTTGCAAAAATAAGGATAGACGAATATTTAGGTTCTCACTTATTATTCTCTCTATTAATTATTACTACCATTTGTTTTTGAAATAGCTTTTAACTCAAATACTCAACAGCCACAAGATGATATTCTTGTGGAATGATATTTTTATTGCTGATGTTCTTATTATATATGTATATGGTTGTAGACATCTAAAATTTGTGGGACGAATCCAAATTCTGTTAGAGTTCTAGGAGGCTACTTTATCCTAAATCTCGTCTATTTAAAGGGTAACGTATTCCCTGAAACAGACATCTTGAATATCCCATAAACTGATGGGTATTCGTAAAAAGATCGGGATCTCCAATATCCCACAAAATCATGGGATATTTATAAAAAGATCATCCTATGTTCGAGTAATACGCCACTAACAGCCCTCGAATTAATCCTATGTTCGAGAAACACGCCACTAACGGCCCTCGAATTACGGAGAAAATCGAGAGAAGAATCGAAGGAGGAACAGATTTGTACCCACATCATTTATCAATAAAATTGTTGTTTCTTCATATTTTTATTTTTGGTTGAAGTTTATTTTCCATGAATTAAATTATGTTGGAAACAATGGTAATTTTATGAGTTGTAATGTGGCTTAGATAATCATATTTCATTGATTTTTAAGTGAGCTGATAGTATAAAAAATATTTATACGATTAGTTAGCATATAAAATTAAAGTTAAGTCGTTCGTTATTTAACTTCTTAAAATCAAGAGTATTTCTATATACATTTGCTTAATACAATATCGATTTTGGAAGTGAAGTTTAATTAGTTACGGAGTTTTTAACTGAATAAAGAGAAAAATATCCACTATCACACTTTTATGGGAATGTAGTATGATAAATATATAATAATACTCTCTATATGTTTTCCTTTGTCGAAGTACAACAACATCATACTCTAGTTAGTTTAATTTTTTTCTTATGTTGAAAATATAAATTTACTGATACCAGGAGCTATTATAATATTTATATAGTAACTTAGTTAATGTATGTACGTGTAACTACATTAATAATTGAGTGGATTTATACATTTTAATGAATGTAGGTACATGTAACTACATTAATAATTAAGTAGATTTATATATTTTATTAAGATATACATAGAATATTGAAAATGTATCAGCAAAAATACATGAATTTGGTTAAGTATGCATAATTAATAGTCAATGTAGAAATTAGTTTTCACGTACACCTAGGTGCATTCATAATATGGACCCAAAAAGTATATAATTTATAAATTAATAATTATTAATTTATACGATTAATTAATACCTCGCTAAATTAATAAAATTTGACGGTCCCAACAGTATTAATTTATCGAGGTTATACTGTACTATGATTTATCTAGAATATACACCGTATCTAGGCTATCGTGTTCAAAAGCGAAAATTACACAACTAGGTGGTGCACCACAAAGCAATAAACTTTCAAAAATATCAACAAACATTGCTCGATATGATTCTTATTGATCACCACTCTGAAGAACCATGTAGTCGATGTTGATGCTCCCCAATGCATGTTGAATCGTGAATGTCTTAGAAAGATATGTAATCCTCTTATTTATAGTTGTAAAGAGTAGGCAGTCCAAATATAAATAAATTTTCTTATCTTATTCTAATTGGTTCACGTAAATCATCAAATTTATCATAAATGCTAGAGTATGTGAAAGGTTGTTTGTGATTCATTAAAACATGTCAATTTTATACTTGGCGATTTTTGACTGATTCTTGAATTTTTTTGAGATTGTCACATCATTTTAGCATGTGGCATTGTGTTGTTGGTCTTGAGTTTGACTGAAATGTCAAGTGACCTTGACACGTTGTATGAATTGGAGCTTCAAGGTGAAATAAATCTTGGACTTAAATTTAATAAAATGAGCTTGTTTATTTATAGAGAACTTTTTCAATAAATATTTATGACAACAAAAAACACTTTTCAAAATAAATAGAATTTGAGAGCTTGATGAAAGAAGCTAAGTATGTTGTTTCAACTACTCCCTTCGTTTCAAATAGTTAATCTTTATTGACTTGATATTTTTCTTAACATAAAAAATTATTAGGGAATTTTACCAAATCAGTCTTATTAATTATGCTTTGAAAATATAAATTTAAATATATATTCCCTCCGTTAGGATATACTTGTCACGTTTTGACTTAAAACACTTATTAAGAAAACGGTGATTGATATATTGACTTAACCATCTTACCCATATTAATTGATATCTAATAACATATATTGAAAAATGATTTGAATAATAACTAATTAATGCCAAGGTAAAAAATGAAAAAAAAAAATTATCTTTTCTTGATTAGTCAAAAAGGATAAGTAAAAATAAAAATCAAATTAGAAACTAGTTAGTGACAAGTAAATATGAATGGAGGGAGTACACTTTGTTTAGTCATTTAATGATAGAGGTAGTATTGAAAAAATATAATAATATTCTCTTGATTTCATAAAAAAAAAAACGTAACTAAATTGAAACAAATACTTTTAGAAAGAGGGTCAACTAATTTAAAACTGGGGTACTCCCTCCGTTTCATATTAGTTATCCACATCACTAAAATAATTAATTATTTTTTTTGCACATTTTAACCTTACAATTAATTTCATTTTGAAAGTATAAACAAGTTTGTAAAGGTTCAAAAAGTTTCTTAAAGGGCAAACTAGTAAAACTAATCCCTCTGTCCAACGATACTTGTTCACTATATTAAAAATAAATATCTAATAATACTTATTCAGTTGAAAAATCAATGGATAATTTATCCATTTCTACTCATTTTACTTTTACTATTAAATATTATTCATCACCAATCGCATTTCTCAAGGCATTAAAAAAATTCCTACTATTATTTATTATTTCTTAATATGTTTGTTAATTTATTTTTTTTTGGTAACTAACTTTATTATTTACCAAATAGGAAGTTTACACAATTCTCAAATAGTAGTCTGCAAACCTGAACATAGTCCCAGGTTCAGAACTCAACCAAAACAAAGAAAAAAACATAACTGCTCCGGCATCAAACAAGCTAGCCTAAGGATAGAAATTGAGTTCTTCTACTCTATGTGCTAATCTGGGTTGCAGGCTTGTCCTACACAGTGAAGTTTAAACAATTTGCTTCAGGTTAGCTTCACTATGCCTTTGTTTTGTTTGAAAAACTCGTTGATTGCGCTCCATCCATACTGAGTAAACACATCAGGCCAACACAATGCGAAACATCTCATGTGCAACTTCCTTGCCATTAGCATGATTAAGCAGCCAAGCAATTTCATCAGACCACTTACTAGTCATCCTTTTGCACCCCTGCCAAATTAACAATCTGTTCCAAATGCTAGCAGAGAAGGGGCATTGAAAAAAAATATGTTCAATTGTCTCCGGCTCACTACTACACAACGGACATTGTGCATCATTAGTAATCCCCCATTTCACCAGCCTATCCCCCGTATACAACCTTCCTTGGATAGCAGGATATAAAATAATCTATTCCAATTACAATGTTGAAATCAAGGCTGTTTTATTTGGTATTAATTGAATCAATTTTAATCATAAATAAAATTTTACAAGTTGATTCCACATTGGCGGTAATTAAATGGTTTGAGGATTTTTTTCACTGCCCCATAGGAGCTGCTTCAGGATGTTGAACACATGAAGAGGATAATTGATACTCCAACATTGTTACACATAAAGTAAACAGAGTGACAGATGAAAGCAATATATATATACAAGCTACTTCCTTAATTTCATTTTATTTGTCACATTTTGATTTGATGCAATCATTAAAAAAATAATTGTTAACACGATTATATTATCATAATATCCTTATTTGTTTTTTAGACAAATAATATCCCTATTAATTGATGGTTATTATTGTGTTTTTAAATTAGTTTGGAGAATAAATAACTAACACTAAGAGTAAAGTTGAAAAAAAGAAATTGTTTTTTTTATATGTCAAAAATGACAAGTAAAAATAGAAATTCAGTTAGAAAATTAATGACAAGTAATCTGAACGGAGAAAGTATAGTTTAATAGCTAACATGTTTGACTCAATTTTGCAGGATCTACTTACCAAGAAAAACGTGAACAAAGATTGAATTGATGAGAAAATAGAATCCTGAGTCGTGAATAATGATTCAATTCATGAGGACTTGTCGGTAGATCAGCTAGCTCGTGCTAAGCTAGGGATGCTTTGAGGATAAACAAGGCACATCTAACAAATTTCAGAATCGAACATGAAAGAAATCGCAGATAAAAGAACGCAATAACAGATATAACTTTGAGATTTATCGTTTGATATTACATATACAATTAAAATTCATTTAATTTAGTAAATAAGTAAATCACAAGTCTATGTACCTAGGTACGATATTTGTGTGTGTGTTGGCCGCAAATTTTGCTGGAACTTTGATAGAGCCTTCATCAGAGTTGCCTTTTTTAGGACTCTAAAGAATCTACTACAAGTTCACTTTAAAATTAGTAACAACAAAATATTTTGTATATTCTCATAAAGTGGGATCTGGGGAGGATAAAGTGTACGCAGTCTATATTATTACCTCAAATGAAGTAGAAAGACTGTTTCCGCTAGACCCCATTATGATGTTTCCTAGTTAGTTCATATATAGGTCTTTGAACTTCTCTCAGTTTTTGCAAAGAACAAGACTAATAATTAGATATCCTCTATTTATATGATTTTTTTCTTTCTAGGAATAGGTAAAGAGTATTGTGAAAGCTGAATATAATTGTATTAGGAAAATGGCGCCCTACCAGCGGGAATCGGAATTAGTCGAGCTTCAATACGGATATCGGACACCGGATGAAACCAAAAAGAAAATTGCATTAGGAAGGCATGGTGTAGCACCCCCTCCAGTATATATTTTGTCGATAATTAATTAGGTGGGGTAAACAATGCAACACATTACTGTTTTGTCAGATATTTAACAAATTCGGATTGTTAAGTTTAATTGAAACTGTGAAGAAAAAAGATGACATTTAATCAAAACTCATTACTTTAAAATTTCATAACTATTAGTACAAGATAAAAACTGCACCAAATTAATATGACAAATACTCAAATAGACCAAAAATTGCATTCAAAGATTACACTTGATTCTAGAAATGCGCCGGAAATAACATAAACCGCAAAATTCTTACTTCTTCTGAATAAGAGTTTGCATTAAATATTTTCTATTTTCACAATTTTGATTACATTTAATATTTAAGAGAAATCAAAAGTATTCACTTTTAACGAACCTAAAAGCTCAAAAGGACTATTCAACTAACTTTAACCACCCACAAAAGATACAAAACCATTTTTATCATATTCTCTACATGTAATCATCTTCAAAGCATTTTTTTTTTTTAAGAAAATAATTGTTTTAAAAAAATACCTCATTCTCGTGTTACCATTTTTCTGGAATAGTTGTTGTTGATGGGAAACAAAAACAAAACAAATGATAAAACTTGATATAAACAAGGATTTGTCTTTAGCAAGATCCAATACATGACTTTTTAGTGAACGTTTGGTGCGTTGTACCATGTACGAGTACTGTATAAAAAGTTTTGGGATAAAAGTATTAATTACTGTATTAATTTTCATAAAACCTAAGCACCACTCTGTTAGAAGGTATTTTTTATAAACAAACTAGACGTCGATGGTCCATGCCAATATATGTTATTTTTAAATTTTAATTTTAATTATTAAAATTAAAATAATTTATATTTTTAATTATTGTGATTTATAATATATTTTTTTGTGTTTCAATTTAAATGATGCTGATATAATTTTGAGAGTCAGTCAAATATTTTATATTTTTTAAATTTCTTATGTTGTTAATTATGTAATTTACAATGTATTTTACATTATTTTTCAATAATTATGAATATTCTCCCTGTCTCAATTTATGTGGCACAGATAAAATTTTGACAATCAATCAATTTTTTTTTACATGTATATACTTTTTTATTAAGTTCTTAATTATTGTGATTTATAATACTTTTTATTTCATTTTCAAATAATATATGTTATTTTATGTCTTGCTTTATCCCATCTCAATTTATGTGCACTAATATAATTTCTATAGTCAATCAAATTTTTTATAGTGACATATCATTTTATGTCTTTTTTACCTTTTTTATGAAATATTATCAATTTTTCAATGTTTAGACGATTATAATAATTATTTAGGGGTAATATAGTAAAATCACGATGAAAGCAATGAAACACATTTCTTAAGTGACTTGTAATAACAAATTAGAAGTGACATAACAAAATTACTATAAAAAATATATGTATAATAATTAATTAATGGTTGTATAGTAAAATTACGATTGAAACAGTCATAAATGTCTATTTTATTTTTTGTCTAAATAAAATTATTAATTTTTTAATATGTAAGTGACTTATAATATTTAATTATGAATACAATAATTAATTAGAAATACTATGGTAAAATTACGATTGAAGCAGGTGAAGCAGACATGTCATAAATATCTATTTTAATTTTTTAATTAAATATTATTAATTTTTTAATATATAAATAACTTATAATAATTAATTAGAAATGATATAGTAAAACTATAATTGAAGCAGCTAAAACAGACATATCGACCTCCTTCCTGCTTCAACTACTTAACTCGCTGTTATAATATAAGAGAATAACATCTTCTCATAAGTTATGTAATATATATATCTTCTTAATATAATAGATAAAACAATCAATATAGAATAATATCAAAAATAATTAATTATTTCACATAAATAGTGCCAACATAATTTGTTTTCAAACCAAAATCCCTCGTACAGCCCTGCAACACGTGAATTTATAGCTAGGCTTAGGGTTGATGATGTGGAAGAATTTATGGGCCATAGTAAAACGTTAACACTGACTTATCGTTAATAAATCTAAAAATTACATAAATACATAATTTATGTTTTTAATATTATAAAAAAAATTCAACTTCATAAATATATTACTACAAAAATTTTAACATATACACAAAATATTATATATATGTCGGTTATGTTATGTATATTAATAGAGAGAGAGTAAAGTAATTAAAAAAGTGGAAGAGAGTGTAATTACTTTCAAAAGGTTGGTATTTATTTTCTCTTGTGGGAAAAAAACGTATATAACATTACTTAGATAGGAAATTACAACTTATAACATAACTTTCATTTTATCAAGTTGTAGCAAACCTTATAAAAAAAAAAAAAAGTAAAAACGTTTTTTCCCTTTTAATAAATAAAAAAATATCAATTATATATATGGAAAAAAAGATTCTTCTACCCAAAAAAAGGGATGTCAATTATTGTCGGATATCTTTATCACCTTAAATACTCATTAAACAATTTTCATATAATTAATAAAGATCTTAAACGTATAATTCAAAAGATTCTGTTCTCAAGTTATGAAATTTCAGTTTTTATTAATTTTTTATTTATTCTTGTTAAACAACTTCAGTTATATATAGATAAATAATAGAAATTTAAGTTGCACAAATTAAAGTGACACTCAATGTTTTATAACGATTCATATTGAATGAGAATCTTATTAGTCAAATCCCCTGGAGAATTGCAAGAAGTTTCTCATTAAGCTTTTTTAATTTGAGTTTATTTGTAGTTTTGAGGGTTTGTGATCAAATAAGGAGTTAATAACTCAAATAGTCACTCAACTTATGATTGAAAAATCAATTTCATAAATAAGTATCATATTGAAAGTTAATTAAATCTAATCAGCTAAATGAATATGATTCTGAAAATCTTTAAAATTAACATTAACATTATAAATGAACTGATATAAACCATTTTGGATATTTTAAAATTTCAGCAGGTTATAAAAGTAAACACGAGAATATGTAATAATATGGTTCAAATGATCTTTTAATTTTTTTAGAATTTTGGTTTTAAATAAAATTTCATGTTGGCAAATTTTAATTAAAAATTAAGTAATTAAATAGATTAAGTGACGTAAGTAAAATATTCATAGTTAAGTGACTTTTGAAGTAAAGACAGTAAACACACCAGTCACATACACAAAACATACAATTACCTTATCGCATATATATAATAAAAATATAAGAATGATATTTACAGCACATATAATTATGTGGTTACATGCATTTTGCATGTGTATGTTATTGTATATATAGTGATACATTGAATATACAAATAACATACATTCGGCATACAATTATTCCACCACCGGCAATGAGACGAATGTTTGTTTGACATATGTCAAGTGTATATCTTATGTATCACTGTGCATACACTTACATACATACAATATATAAGTACATAAGACATTCAATTGTGCATATCACTATATGTTTGTGTATATGTCTTGTGCGTGTTAATATATGTGAGAAATATTTCAAATAGGTATGAAGGTCAGAATATGTGTGTGTGACATGTAATATATGTATGCATATATTTAGAATATAATTTGAAAGAATCGAAATGTTACTAATTGCAGAATCGAAAATACAATATTCATGTCAAATGTTACTAATTGCATAATCGAAAAATGTACAAATTTGTTGTAGTTGATATCAAATTTAATACCATCTGATGCAACTTAGTTCATATCAATTTCATTCAACGATGTAAAATGCGAAACAAATGTTAAAGTAGCATAACATTATATAAATACTACTTAAATACAAAAACTAAATTTCGTTCATACCAACAAATCTTAAGAAAACATACAATAATAACCAATTAATTAAACATCAAAATACAATATCTATGTCTATGTATGCCCCCACACTTGGATTTTTTGGTTTGAGTAATGGAATCTCATCTTCAAAATCGGAGTTCGACACTAGTTCACTAACCATATTCTTTCTCTTATAATTCATCTTATCTTGGGGAATAACAACCTCTTCAAATTTTGCTTCTTCGATGGTTCGTGAAAAAAGGAAACTTCAATTTTATCGGGCAAGCACTGATTTTGATTTTTATTGTAAGACCCACTTTCAACAAAAAAAATTTACACTTCGATAGAGGAGAAGGAGTGAAACAACCTAAATCAAACGAAGGTCTAGAAAGATGAATGGGGCTACTATTTTTTATTATTCTAGGACTTCTACGCGAAGGAGTAGAATCGAATTTTGGTTTAGATATGATTCATGTCACACCCTTTTTTTTTACCAAAAAAAGATTTCGTTTTAAGTTTGAAAGGGTTTTTATTATCAAAGTGACAAAAAATGAAAATTTATTTCGAAAAGGATTATTTATATTCAAAACTCAGAGTCGCCACTTGGCATAATCCAGTGTGTCAAGTCACCTTTGGAAAACCCCTTTCAAAATGATTTTGACTCTGTAAAATTGATCCGCGAACAGAGATTCTGACTAAGGATTTCTGTTGATCGAGGGAAAGGTGTTAGGCACCCCTCGGTCCCGTGGTTCGACCACGGTCGCTTGGTGGAGAGTCTCGGCTAATTAGACACCACAAATGTATAAACCACACAAAGCACATAAACAAACATCAAACAACAATCCAAAAACCAAAATAATAATGTCCACTCCAATTATTACAACCCGAAATGAAAAAAAAGGTACTGAAAAATAAACCTACGCTAACCTACACTAATCCTAAACTACGATCCAATACCCTACTCGATGCTTCGGGCCTTCATCACGAACCTCCTTTGCGTACATGATACGTCGGGGCATTCCCCGATGAATAAATATAATGTTTCTCGGGGCATTCTCCGGCCAAATGAGTACAATTTTTCAATGCGAAAAAATCACATATTCACCCAAATTTCAAACATTCAACAATATTTCAAACATTCAACAAAATCACAAATTCTAAACTTTGCCTGCCCAACCTATGTTTTTCTAAACCAATCGGCGTATCATAATACTACCAAGTTCAATTAACGATCATTTCAAGTTTAAACGAACAATTAAATCAAACTAACCAAAATCACCAATTATATCAAATTTTCAATTCTCACCCCTAAATTCATTTTTTCAACCACATGATTAACCAATTTCGATGAAGAATCAACAAATCGATATCAACAATCATTCACGGTGATCCCATATATATCAATCATCAACAAAATAAAATCCACACATAATGAATTTAACAAGCGAAAAAATCAAACAATTAGGAATTAATAGAGAACGAGATGAAAATTGAACCTTAATGTCGCTTCCAATTGAAATTGTTTTTTCGACTAGAACCACGCCCAAACTCTCGAACCGAACCTCAAATCGAACAAGCTCGAAATTCTCAACTCGACCGACTTCAATACCCAATAGATTTAAACACCACTTAAAAATGTCAATGCAACCTTAAACCTCAAATTTTGACTCAAAATCAAGTGGGTCTCACCAGAATCGTTTCACCTCTGTTTAATCACTATTTTTCGGTCAACCCCGTGTGCGTGCGTTTCTGTGTTGAGCCAAGGGAAAATGGAGTGGGACGTGTTTTATTAATATCGTCGCTATAATGTGTTGACGGCTGCACGTGAGTGTGTGTGTGAATTTTGAGAGTGACCGTGAGATTTTTTCTTCCATCCAGCGTATGCAATGGAATGGAAGAAGAAAAAGGAAGATGGTCCTTCTCTTTTCACTCTGGGCCCCTCATATTTTCTATTGTTGTGTAAATTATCAAAATGGAAACCAAAACATGAAAGATCCCCCCTAAAGTGGCGTATGTATATGGTATATGTATGAAATCCCAAAAAGAAAAGTGAGGTCCTCTTTTGGACCTTTTCCCGTGAATCCCCCAGATGGATCCCTTTTTTTTTATATCAATTGGTTTCCATTTGAAGAAAAAGTGAAGAGTAGGGGTATGGGGTAGTGAGGGTGGTTAGCTAGGTAGGTAAGTGTCTTGTTTTGATTGGATAGGTTGTTAGAATAAAAATAAAATTGGTTAGAGTTAGTTATTTTTTGTCATTTTATGGAGGGATAATTACATGATTGAGGGTACACAATAGGATAAGGTAAAAAGGTAAAAATTAATCTTTTGGAGGGACAAAATTAGGTGTCTACATCATGCCCCCTTTGAATGTAAACACGAAGTGTTTTCAGACAAAGAAGTAGACAACAAAATAGAATTTTGTCCCGACCATTATTCAAAAAAAAGAAACAGAAAGAAGAAGAACAACCAAGTTCTGACTTAAAACATCCTACCCACTCAAGTTATGGAGGAATCAAGTGACGGTGTCTCAAAGGATTGGAAGAAAATGGACTATACTGAGTTGGAGAGTCGAGTGAGGTCCCGTCGAGGTTCCGGTCTGTGGCTCTGTCATTACATCAAAAAATAAAAATTACAAGTTAAAAACATAAATGAAATTACAAAATCCTATCTATGCAGCTTCTTCTGGACTTTTGACTTGAGTTTCATCACCTTATTCTTCAGGCGGGCTGCTGACTTTCAATTTCTTCAACTTGTTGTTTAACTTTCCATTTATTCGCCCTGTGTTTCGGGCGGGCTACTGACTTGCCATTTCATCACCCTGTTCTTCAGGCGGGCTCCTGACTTGCAATTTCCTCAACTTGTTGTTTGGCTTTCAATTGTTTCACCTCATTGCTTAACTTTCAATTTCTTTACCCTATTCTTCAGGAGGGCTCCTGACTTGCTATTTTTCAATCTGTTAACTTTCAACTTTTCACCTTGTTGCTTGACTGTCAACTTCTTCACTTTGTTGCTTAAGTTTTCATTTCTTTATCCTGTTCTTCAGGCGGGCTCCTGAAATCACATCAAAACTAAAAAGAAAATTATCCCAAACAAAGATTATTATAAAGAGGTTTCATTTGCCAGAAAAGTGAAGTTCCAAACACAAGAATTAAATTTCGCCCCAGCTTATCATCAAAGGACTTTTGTGAAAGTCAAATCATTATAGGAATCAAAGGGAATGACTCGACTAAAAGGTACGTCTTATAGGAATCAAAGGGAATGACTCGACTAAAAGGTACGTCTTATAGGAATCAAAGGGAGATGACTCGACTAAAAGGTACGTCTTATAGGAATCAAAGGGAATGACTCGACTAAAAGGTACGTCTTATAGGAATCAAAGGAAATGACTCGACTAAAAGGTACGTCTTATAGGAATCAAGGAAATGACTCGACTAGAAGGTACGTCTTATAGGAATCAAGGGGTGATGACTTAACTAAAAGGTACGTCTTATAGGAATCAAGGGAGATGACTCGACTAAAAGGTACGTCTTATAGGAATCAAGGGAGATGACTCGACTAAAAGGTACGTCTTCTAGGGGTCAAGGCCTCAAGGGGAATGACTCGACTAAAAGGTACGACTTATAGGAATCAAGAAAGATGACTCGACTACAAGGTACGTCTTACAGGAATCCAAGGGAATGACTCGACTAAAAGGTACATTTTATAGGAATCAAATGGGATGACTCGAATAAAAGGTAGGTCTTATAGGAATCAAAGGGGATGACTCGACTAAAAGGTACGTCTTATAGGAATCAAAGGGAATGACTCGACTAAAAGGTACGTCTTATAGGAATCAAAGAAAATAACTCGACTAAAAGGTACGTCTTATAGGAATCAGGGAAAATGACTCGACTAAAAGGTACGTCTTCTAGGGGTCAAGGGGGAATGATTCGACTAAAAGGTACGTCTTATAGGAATCAAAGGAAATGACTCTACTAAAAGGTACGTCTTTTAGGGTTCAAAGGGGATAACTCGACTAAAAGGTACGTCTTTTAGGGGTCAAAGGGGATAACTCGACTAAAAGGTACATCTTTTAGGGGTCAAAGGGGATGACTCGACTAAAAGGTACGTCTTATAGGAATCAAAGAAAATGGCTCGACTAAAAGGTACATCTTTTAGGAGTGAAGGTTCAATTTAAAAAGTGTATCACCCAACAAATGAAAACTGAAATCCATGGACAAGAAAGTGTCTCCGAGGGATATAAGATGATGAATTTTACCATGATTTGATTACCAAACCTGTGCAGCAACATTGCTTCGTGCATATTTAAAAATGAGGCATTGCAGGCCTTGATATTTATGCTCTAAAGTCCTTGCTTTGAAGGTAATATGTTTCCTATTTCATCAAAGAAAATTTGTGAGTTTAAAACACGGTGGCTGGTTTGTGGCCTTAGCTTTTGCGACGATCGCTCTTGCCCTCGTTACATTTAACCTTGCTTCCAACCATTAGCATATATCATTGACTTACTGCAATCGTTGACCCAAACTCAGATTATTAAGAGTGACTCTGAAACAAACACGGTATCTCTGCTTCGCCATGCTCATCATATAAACTCTTTGAACCTTGGTATTTTCATGAGTTCCCAAACTTGTTTGTTGACACAATTTTTGTATGCCTTATTTCGGCTCACAATCATGTCTTTTGCATATGCTGGCCCTTTTGTCTTACTTTGTGCAATTGAAGAAGCTGGTAGCCAGTTTTGAAATCTTTTCTCACTTATTTTGACACGGACTTGGCTCAAAGACAAGAAAAGAAAAAAAAATGACATTTTTTTTATTTGGATAACTGACTCAAGAAAGATAAAATAAAAATAAAGAAAAGAAAGGAAAGACAATGAATATCCGCATTTGAAACAAAGAAACAATAAATTAATCTAAAAATGAAAGTCAACTCTAATAATTATGCCATGCAGTTTGGATTAAGCAACCTGATATTTTCATTCAAACTTTCTACCAATTGTTGTTGAGTTAATGGCCTTGAAACTGAGTTACTTACTTGGACCCATTGCATTCGGAGACCTCATTCGGCTAGTGACACCTTGAAGGGTTTTCTCCAACAAGCCTCTCTCATTTTTCTCTCAAATCACCATCACCTTATGGTGCCCGTGAGGATTTTTACCAATAATACTCTCTTATTCTTATCTGTCTCAACTTACCTTCGCCTTATGGTGCCCGTGAGGGTTTTCACCAATAAGACTCTCTCATTTTTATTTCTCTTCTGATTTTTTATGCTGAGGAAGACGAGTAGTTCCCAAAATGTGTCATCACATCCATTTCATGCTTAACCTTAACATTCTCAAAGATTGATCTGAAGGTCTTTCTTTGGTTGTAACTTGGCTTTTGGATAGGGTTGGAAAGAAAGGATGGCATAGGGCCCAAACAATACTAAAAGTGGGGTAGGACTTACAAGTTTTGGAATCGACTCAAACAATGAGGATTAACTCATGCCCCAGTTTTTGACTGGGCAATTCTAAATTATTTATTTGGTTGGACCGAGACCTGAGTAGGGCAGCTTACGTATCTCACCCTCGAGAGAGGAGAATCAGGTCATGCGTAGTTCTGGAAGCTTGTCCTTTCACTTGATTCTATTTTTTTTTCTTTTGTCGACTCTTTTTCTCTTTGGGACTTTTATGACTTTATTTTTCTTGACACTCATCTTTTTCTCTTCTTTTTTTTCTAAACTTTTCTGACTCTACTGTTTTGCTCGACACCTTTTCTTTTGAGCTTTGTTGACTCTATATTGATTCCAAAAGAGGTGTATGAAAGAAAATAAAACTAAGGCTCAAATGGGATAAACAAAGGATGACACAATGTTTGGATAACAGAATGAAATGCCTTCGTCATATCAATCTTTGAAAATGCAAGTACATAACATGCAATTTGAAAGTTGGAGATGAAGATCATGTGCGACATCTTTTACAACATTAACTGTGACTGAGTCTGTGCGTCACTACTTCTTCTGCGCTTTTCTAGCATACAACTCCACTTTTATTGTACATTTCTTACATTGAATGACTCATGATTTCGTGGAGCTAATTTTCTTTCTGTTCCGCTTGATATAGGATCACGCATCCACCGTTTGACCTAATAGAGGCATGCCTTACAATTGATGACCAAGTTGTTCTGGTGATTCTCAAAACAATTGCCTTAATTTTGAAAGAAGGTTTCAACATGGTCACCAAATGTCTTAACACACTACTTATTTCTCACATGTTTTTTCTAACTTTAGCCCTCTGATTCAAAGTTCATGCTCAAATTGGATTTTAAGATCTAGCGAAGAATTTCGCCAGCATGTCATATCACTAAAGCCAACATAAAATGTACTATGTAAAGAAAACAAATAAATAACATATATTTAAACATAAAGGAAAAAGGGACACTCTATTTAGTTGAAATAAAAGATAGAAAAGGTTTGACCATAAACGAAAAAAGAGACAAAACAAGATAGATCCCGAACTACCACCCTGAAATAATTTGGATAACTAAAAAGAAAAGAAAACAAACTACCAGACCTCTTCCTAGTAGGGAGAGGGGTGACTTCTCAATTGCTCAGCCCGACATATTAGCCACTAATTTGCATATCAGTATGACTAGAGCTTCCACCACTGTCAAACACATTTTCTTCAACAAATAAGTTCTGGATCTCCATGTTTAACTCATTGCCTCCCACATATTGTGCAGTACCACGTGCTGGTAAAGAACTCTGTGGGATGGTCGAGGGGCCAATGTTTTGCACCACAATCAATTTATCTTAAATCATCTTTTCTATTTCTCTTTTCAAAGTACGACAATCTTCAGTGCTATGACCCTGAACATCAGAATGATATGCACACCATACATTAGGATCAAAATTTCTTGAATGTGGGTCAGGTATATACGTAAGGAGAGAAGTAATCATGCCCCTATGTCTCAATCTCTGGAACAAACTGGCATAAGACTCCCCAATAGGAGTGAAATTATTCTTTTCCTTCCTCCTATTTGTGAACTCTGGACTCGGATGAAACTTGAATTTAGAGGTTCCTTGGTAAATTTATGGGGGTCGAGGACGATGTTGAGGGACAGGTGCATGCCATTGTGGATAAGAAGGCGGATGGGTACACAATTGTGCATTGTTCAAAGGACATTGAGGAAGTGGAATGGAATTCCTTGGATTTTGAAAAGAGGAACCTTGTTGCAGATGAATAAGTGGATTTGATATGTAAGCTCGGGATTGAGGCTGACAGTATTGGTGAGTTGTACCTCTCAAACTCTGCTTTGGTCCAGGCACGACAACAGATGCGTTTTCCTTTTTTTCCCTTCAGTTTCCCTTGAATGATTACAATATCATCCCAAATGTTTCACAGAATCATTCTGTCTACCAAGCTCCTCAAATTTTGATGTCTCAAAGCTTGGAGGAAGGTTAACACTTGAAAACATGCCCCAGTTTTTATATGAAACATCTTCATAGCCCACAAGTCCCAAGGAACTTTTCATATCATTTTCTACACTCTTAACTTTCCTAACCATTTTCTCTGGGTCTTCTAGCATGCTAGGCTTCTTAGTAAGAAATTTTGGCGGTCCACTTAACTTAACTGTAGGCTCAAGAGTATAACAATGATCATCACGAGTATTGAACGTGGATTCACTAGTGGACTGGGGAAGCACAATCGTTGGATTGATAGCCAAAGTGGAAGCCTTAGTAGAAGGTTGAGCAACAAAATCACAAACAGTATGTGGTGATGTGAATATGGTAGACTTATACTGAGGAGCTAAAGAAAGAGTGGTGAAAGTATTGAGGTGCATTTGACGTGGAATAGATTCTGAGGCATGCTGTGGTGCATCAACCATAGTAGGAAACTGACTTTGCAATTTTGGTGGAAGACTCAAGGTATTTGCAGGGTCAAAAGTGGGGAACTGGGGTGGAGGCAGCCCACTGGCCCAAGCTCGGTACATTTCCATCATTTGTTGTCTCAGTCTCAAATTCTCTTTCTTTAAACTCTCAATTTCCTGACTCTTTGTTTCATCCATGATGCCACTCTCTATATCCTTGTTGGACACAACTAACCCTTCTTTGAATTTGGTGTGATATGAAGGACCAGCCAGGAAGCCACAAATCAACCACCTTAAACTAACTGAACAAGAGACAACAAATATGTTAGAGTTCAATATTTTTTCTTCAAAACCTTTTTTTCTTTTAGAAAAGATCACCGAACTTAAGAAGGGCGCCTACGTATCTTACCCCCGAAAGAGGAGAATCAGGTGTGCGTAGTTCGTGAAGTTTTGCCAAAATGGCCAACCAAACTTTTTTTTCCTCTCTTTTTTCTTTTTTTTTCTTGAAACTTTAAGAAGAAAAAGAAAATAATCAATTATCAAAAGAATTGACGAAAATCTTTTTTGCATTTTTTAGGTTTAAACTCCCTATACAAAAATGAAATTTACGATTACCAAAGAAAAATCTTTTTGGATTTTCAATTTTGAATTTTATATGAAAATTAAACTTGAAGCTCTTAAAGGAAAATCTTTTTATAGTTTTCTTTTAAAAATGTATATGAAACACCTACTCTAATAACGACTGAAGAAAATCTTTTTGAATTTTTAAATAAGATCAACCAAAAATGAAACCTACGACTATTAAGGAAAATCTTTTTGTAGTGTTCTTTTCGAGGCATATGTGAAACACCTACTCTAAGTGAAAAGTGAAATTTTTTTTTTCAATTTTTTAAATAAGATCCCCGAACCAACAATAGGCTGCCTACGTATCTCACTCCCGAGAGAGAAGAATCAGGGGTACGTAGTTCGTCCAGATTGGACAATTAAAGATTAACTAACAGATTGACCCTAACTTAAGAGACACAACCAAAGACAAACGAATAAAATCTTTTTGGGTTTTTAATTAGACACTTCAGCTAAACTGACACCAACAATTATGAAGGAAAATCTTTTTGACATTTTCATTATATGAAATGTACAAATCTTCTACCATTTTTCTATTTCTTTTATAAAAACTGCTAAATTTTTATTTTTTTATTTTTTAAATTTTAAATTATGAATGCATGCTAAAGGAGACAAAGTGAGAAATCTTTTTGATGTTTTGGTTTTTGAACAAATGAGTGCAGAAAATAAAGAAATCTTTTTGAATTTTTAAATTGTGAAAAACAAAAGTCATAAAGAACACTAAAAGCTACGAAACTCCTTTTTTTTCAAACGGTTTCTTGTCTACGCACTTTACCTCTAGCACATGTTTTTCCTCAAATCAGTCCGTCAAATGACCACGTTACCCTCAAAGATGCAACATTTAGCACGTAGGGATGCCTTAGAGGTGAGTCTCCTATAAAAGACTAAGTGGGTCCCGCTAGGTCTCAATATGATGCAGATAAGCATGACCTAAAAGCTGACCTACACTGGGGTTCACTAACAAGGCTGTTCGGGGGAGCGTATGGTCGATAGTGGTTGCTTTAGCTTTCCACCCACTCCATACCAGCCGAAGGCACCCCCCCAAGATAAGGGTGACTCAACTAGAGGTCGTGTACACAGCATGTACTACAAACTTGTTGCAGAAAGAATGACTCGGGTTATGCACATGATGCCAGATATAAAGAGGTAACACATAAGATAAAAACTGTAAACAAAGAGCACGTAGGCACTCAACAATGATAAACAATAACACAAAACAACACAAACAAAATGTCTATACACCTATAGTGCTAAACTAAACCGATACAACTCCAAAATAAGCTCGAATTCTAAAAAATCCCCAGCAGAGTCGCCAGAACTGTCACACCTTTTTTTTTACCAAAAAAAAAATCGTTTTAAGTTTGAAAGGGTTTTTATTATCAAAGTGACAAAAAATGAAAATTTATTTCGAAAAGGATTATTTATATTCAAAACTCAGAGTCGCCACTTGGCATAATCCGGTGTGCCAAGTCACCTTTGGAAAACCCTTTTCAAAATAATTTTGACTCTGTAAAACTGATTCGCGAACAAAGATTCCGACTTAGGAATTCTGTTGACCGAGGGGAAGGTGTTAGGCACCCCTCGGTCAAGTGGTTCGACTACGGTCGCTTGGTGGAGAGTATCGACTAATTAGACACCACAAATGTATAAACCACACAAAGCACATAAACAAACACCAAACAACAATCCAAAAACCAAAATAATAATGTCTAGTCCAATTATTACAACCCAAAATGAAAAAAAAAGGTACTGAAAAATAAACCTACGCTGACCTACACTAATCCTAAACTACGATCCAATACCTTACCCGATGCTTCGGGCCTTCATCACGAACCTCCTTTGCGTACATGATACGTCGGGGCATTCCCCGGTGAATAAATACAATGTGTATCGGAGCATTCTCCGGCCAAATGAGTACAATTTTTCAATGCGAGAAAACCACATATTCACCCAAATTTCAAACATTCAACAATATTTCAAACATTCAACAAAATCACAAATTCTAAACTTTGCCTACCCAACCTATGTTTGTGTAAACCAATCGGCGTATCATGAAACTACCAACTTCAATTAACAGTCATTTCAAGTTTAAACGAACAATTAAATCAAACTAACCAAAATCACCAATTATATCAAATTTTCAATTCTCACCCTCAAATTTATTTTTTCAACCACATGATTAACCAATTTCGATGAAGAATCAACAAATTGATATCAACAATCATTCACGGTGATCCCATATATATCGATCATCAATACAATAAAATCCACACATAATGAATTTAACAAGCGAAAATATCAAAAAATTAGGAATTAATAGAGAACGAGATGAAAATTGAACCTTAATGTCGCTTTCCAATTGAAATTGCTTTTCCGACTAGAACCACGCCCAAAATCTTGAACCAAACCTCAAATCGAACAAGCTCGAAATTCTCAACTCGACCGACTTCAACCCCAAATAGATTTAAATACAACTTGAAAACGTCAATGCAACCTTAAACCTCAAATTTTGACTCAAAATCAAGTGGGTCTCACCGGAATCGTTTCACCTCCGTTCAATCACTATTTTCAGATCAACCCTGTGTGTGTGCGTTTCTGCGTTGAGCCAAGGGAAAATAAAGTGGGACGTGTTTTATTAATATCGTTGCTATAATGTGTTGAAGGTTGTACGTGAGTGTGTGTGTGAATTTTGAGAGTGACCGTGAGATTTTTTCTTCCATCCAGCGTATGCAATGGAATGGAAGATGAAAAAGGAAGATGGTCCTTCTCTTTTCAATCTGGGCCCCTCATCTTTTCTATTGTTGTGTAAATTATCAAAATGGAAACCAAAACATGAAAGATCCCCCCTAAAGTGGCGTACGTTTATGGTATATGTATGAAATCCCAAAAAGAAAAGTGAGGTCCTCTTTTGGACCTTTTTCCCGTGAATCCCCCAGATGGATCCCCCTTTTTTTTTTATATCAATTGGTTTCCATTTGAAGAAAATGTGAGTGGTAGGGGTAGGGGATGGTGAGGGTGGTTAGCTAGGGTAGGTAAGTGTCTTGTTTTGATTGGATAGTTTGTTAGAATAAAAATAAAATTGGTTAGGGTTTGTTATTTTTTATCATTCCATGGAGGGATAATTACATGGTTGAGGGTACACAATAGGATACGGTAAAAAGGTAAAAATTAACCTTTTGGAGGGACAAAATTAGGTGTCTACAATTTACAATAGAGAATGAAAAAAATAAATATATCAATTTTGTGTTTTTTCGAAAAGAAGATGAATATTATCTATGAAACCCTCTTTTTTCAACGAAGAAGATGAATATAATAGGAAGCCCACTTTTTCCAAGGAAAGAATATGAATATTATTTAAGTAAGTTAATGGAGACACAAATTTCAATAAAGTTTTTAAAAGGGTGAGTATTATAATGGAGAAAGAGAGAGGTGAGGTTGAGTATTAGAGAATTTGAATGGAGAGAGAGAGAGAGGTGATTCAGATACTTGTTTGGAACATTAATTTGATTTGGCAAAATGGTTCGATGGACCCTTGTACAATGTCCGTTTTGTAAGTTGGACACTTCTACTTACATGTTTGTCATCTGGACTCCTGAATCCACTAAAAAAAATATTTTAAACACTTTTTTGGTGAATATAATACACTCTCGCCACGTCAGCTGCCATGTCAGCTTTCACGTTTGCCACGTCAGCTGCCACATCAGCCGCCATGTTATTTTTAAGTATTACATTAAATTTTATGTTATTTTTAAAATGAGATAAGAAATTAAATATTAAAATAAATTTAATTAAATAAATTCTTTTTATAAATTGTAGAAATTCTAATACACAAACACAATAAATTTAATCAAACATCAAATTTATTCTAAATAATTGAATTTTCTCTTCAATTAATTTAAAGTTGTAACTATAAATTCACATATACAAACATAATGAATTTTTAATTTTTATTTAAATATCTTTAACAATTTATAAAAGTCACAAAATTAATCCTAAACAAAATGAAAAATTTAAATTGACAAAGTGAATAAAAAAAATTTAAAAAGTAAAACAACAATAATTTATTTTTTTTTGACAATGAACAACAACAACAATATCAACCAACCCTCTTCAGGGATATATAATTTTTTTTCTTTTTGTCCATGAACAACAACAACAATATCAACCAGCAAAGACCAACAACAATAATTTTTTTTTTTACAATGAACGACAACAATATCAACCACAGCAAAGACCAACAACAACCTTTTTTTTTTACAATAAACAACAACAATATCAACCATAGCAATGACCAACAACAATAATTTTTTTTTTTACAATGAACAACAACAATATCAACCACAACAAAGACTTTTTTTTGACAATAAACAACAACAAAAATATCAACCAGCAAAGACCCTCTTCAAGGAACAACAATAATTTATTTTTTTTACAATAAATAACAACAACAATATCAACCCTAACAAAGACAAGGGATATATGATGATGAAGAAAAAGAAGATGAAGAGAGATCCTTGGGGCTGTGGGGGTGGGGGCATTAATGGCAATGATATCCATGGCTAGATGGGGGACGGGGGTGAAGGGGTGGGGTGGGGGTGGCTGGACGGAGGAGGGAGAGGGGGGAGGGGGCTGGACGGGGGTGAGAGGTGGGGTGGGATGGTGGCTGGGCGCGGGGAGGGGGCTGAATGAGGGTGAAGGGTGGGGTGGGCTGGACGGGGAGGGTACTTAAGGAGGGGGCTTTTTATTTTATTTTTTAAAATTTATTATTTTTAAATTTAAAAATATTTTAAATTTAAAAAAATGAAGGGGAAAAAGGGTCTTTTAAAAAAAAATTATTTTTAATTTTTTTAAATTATTTTAATATAAAATTGACCCCCACTCTCCTTGTCCTAGTCAGCAGTTTAATGCCACATAGGCAAAGTCAACGGTCAAAGGGTTTAAAATATAGTTTTTTAGTGGGTTTAGTGGTCCATATGACAAACATGTAAGTAGAAGTGTCCAACTTACAAAACCGACATAGTACAAGGGTCCATCGAACCATTTTGCTATTTGATTTACACGTAATCTTCTTTCAATAAAGTTATTTGATAAAAGTATGTAATCTTTTAAATAAAAAATAACATATATTTACTATAATTATCAAAAGATAATTTAAGGGGAAAATATTGATTACAACCCTATAAATATGGAACTGATTTTAAATTATATAATTAAAATAAATTTTGAAAATACAATTAAAATTATATATCGTTTAATAAGTTGCTATAACTTGTAACTAAATTGTTATTAATGCAATTATCTAAAAGTGTTGCTAAAATTTGTTATTTTAGATCTAATAATACTATAGGGAATAATTTTCTCCCTGAAATTTAATTTAGAATATACAATATAAAATTATCCTAAGACCCTATTATGAAGTAAGACTTCTTTTTTTCATAATGAAGTTGAAGTTTCAACTAAAAATGTTTCTTATGTTATTTAATTTGTTTTCGTTAAGCTATTTAGCGAGAATGCTAAAAAACAATGTTTTAATAACCAAACAAAATTTGAGATGGTACTCCTTTAAAAATTATTATTGCTAGTGCACTAGAATAAAACTTTTAATTTTCCAATCTCATTTCGACAAGAAATTCGCCTTAAGTGTTATGTGCACCTCATCTTTAGAAACTTGTCAGACTAGAAGTCTGCAAGTGTTGTTTGACATGCTCTTTGTCACAGACATCATATACATCAAACTTTAGGACCTTAGTGGGCCCGCTAAGGTTTGCCCACCATCATATCGAAGGAGTGCATGTTTTTATACAATAATATGATTAACACGATTCAACTCATGACATGTATTGTTCGCTGTGGATCTAAGCCAATACGAATTTGCTTTCGAGCTATATGTCACATCGAGCTCGAAAAACACATATAGCATATTTAAGTTATGCCTTGTAAAAATTTTCATTTTCTCATTTTTTCTGATATGGAATTCGCCAAAAATTTCATGTTTATAGTCTCTTTAGAAACTATTCAGCTAAAAACTTGCCAATTCTGCTCAACTTGCCCTCATTAGCTCGCCCTCCAGCAAGAGCATCACAACAACAACATCAACATATCAAGTATATTTTCACAAAGTGGTCGGGTCTGAAGAGGGTAAAGTGTATACAAACCTATACCACTACTGCAGAGAAGAGGTAAAGAGATTTTTTCCAATAGACCCTGATTCAAGACAAAAAAAAAGTATAAAAAACATAATAATAACAAGAAATAATAGGCAGTAACACAACAATAGATAATACCAACAACAAGCTAAGACTACCCACAAAGTAGTACTACGCACGATATCTATCTGAAACAACAAACATCATCAAAACTCCCAAGAACAAGACACTACAAGCATAACACTATATTAACTACTAGCATGGATAACAAAACAAAGCACTCCTACCTACTAGCAAGGACACACTCCTACCTACTAATCTTCTACCCTAATTCGCGTCTTCCACACCTTTCTATCTAGGACCATATCCTCGATTAGCTGTAATTATTTCATATCATGTCTAATCACCTCCCTCCAATATTTCTTCGATTTGCCATCCATAGCCAACCTCCCGAACCTCCATACTGGGAAATCTGTGCACCTCCTCATCACACGTCCGAACCATCTCAACCTCGCTTCCCCATATTATTTTTCATCAAAGTTACTTCCACTTTATCTCGGATAATCTCATTTATAACCTTATCTCTCCTAGTAAATACATCCATCCATCAAAAGCATCACATTAATACTAATTATTTTAATAAGGTTTAAAGAGAAAAGACATAAAGACACCACTGAAGTTGTTTCGAATTTTTAAAAAGACACCTAAAGTTTGTGGGCATCCTATTACCCTTCTAAACAATTTTGAAATGATATTAATACGTCTTTTTTAAATCAATCCCAATTTCTGAAAAATAGGTGCTAAACACGCACCAATCACTGATTGACACATGTTAATTTATTTATTTATTTATAAATATATATTTTTTTATTTTTCTCTTTTTATTTTCTCTCTCTTACAACTTTTTTTTCTCTCTTTTACCCAATTCTCTTCCTCCATGTCAGTCAATACCTCCACACTTCTTTTCTTATTTTCTTCAACTAAATCTCCTTCTCCTCCGTTCCTCTCTTCCATTGTCCAAGCTTTCATAATTGAAGTGGGTTTAGCAAATTAAAATTGAACCTAATTTTTTGAATTCATTTGGTTCGTCAAATTTTTTGCTCACTTTAATATTGATTTCTTTCACCATTATAATCAGCAATCCGATAAAATTTCATCATTTTTTTGGCGTCAGAAAATACCTTTTCGCCGAAAAAATGATAGCTAACATACCATCTTCTTTTTCCCGGTCTTATTTTAATATCTTTATTATTTTTATCGGAAAATAAACACCTACTACGATAAAATTCATCATCATCCCATTAATGGAGAAGAAGAGGAAGGGGAAAAACAAGACACCATTAATGGAGAAGAAGGAAGAAATAGAAGGAAAAAATAGAAATTAGAACATACATGGAAAGTTTTTGTCATTTTAGTCCGATTCAGTTATGAATAACTTGGGAAAAGAGGTCACTTTTTTTTTCTAACATATCATCTCCTTTTTACTGGTCTTATTTTAATATCTTTATCGTTTTTATCGAAAAATAAACGCCTACCACGATAAAATCCATCATCATTCCATTAATGGAGAAGAAGAGGAAGGGGGAAAACAAGACACCATTAATGGAGAACAACGAAGGAATAAAATAAAAAAATAGAAATTAGAACATACATGAAAAGTGCTTGCCATTTTAGGCCGATTCTGTTAAGAATAACTTGAGAAAAGAGGTTACTTTTTTTTTTCAAAGCTCCAACTGCTCTTTCAATGGAGATTTTGAAAAATTGATTCCATTAAAGAGAAGAGAAGATGGTGTTTAAGGTAATTGACAAAAAAAATGGCACGTGGCGTTTTTGAACTTGTGGTTGCGGCAATTTTTCCAGCCCCACGCGCGTCCTGTTGTGTGAATGCAAACATGGGCTAAAAATTAATCAAAATGATGTATTTACAATGATTTGTATTAATTTTGTGGGGTAATAGATCGCCCACAAATTTAAATATCTTTTTAAAAATTCGAAACAACTTTACTGGTTACTTTATGTCTTTTCTCAAGGTTTAAACTATTAGACAATATCTAGGTTGCACCTGAGATTGTGAACGGTCTCATTTATGAAAAAAAAAAAACGCAACTTATTCATATCATTTAGTGATGCAAACTGAATTTTCTCAAAATCTTCCTTGCCCATGAAGCTCGAGAGCAAGCGCTAAAGTGGAAGTACAAGAAAGAAGGGGGCTATGTATATATACAAAGAGACTATTCTTAAAAGCTAACAAAAAAGGAAAAGGATACTCTATAATATTTTTTAAAAATAAATAGTCCAAGTTTGAAAACTTTCTCAAAAGTGGTCAGTCAGATATACTATTTTTGTTTTATAGCCTTTTCCTAATTAGGGTCATTTTGGCCTACGTAGTCCATATACAATATTGATACAATCTATATACAATACTGATACAGTATTCAACTTGGACAATTCCGCCCTTTTAAAAATTTTCAAATTTTTTTTTTGCTATAAATTTTTTAACTGATCAAATATTCTATTTTTTTTTTTTATTGTTTAGAAATAATAATTATTATATAAAAACGATATAATTGTTAAACAGAATATGTATCTATATAAGATATATGTATAGAAATTGTATAGTTCTATCAAATATGTATATGTATAAAATATATATAATAATATACAGAAAGTGTATGAAAATTATATAATTGTTGTATAAAACGTGTAAAAAAAAATGTATAGTTATTGTATAAATTATGTATCAAAACTGTATAATTTTCGGATAGAATATTTATATGTATAAGATATGTATAGAAACTGTATAGAAGGTGTGTAGAAAACGGTATATAACAAGCCAGTAAATTGAAAAGGCTAGAAAGTGAAATTTAAATTCCATGGCCATTTGCATGGAAATAGTTTAATTTGAAGTATCGTTTATGTCCTTTTCCCCCAAAAAAAAATTGAAGCCAAGATTACGTACTACACTATTTGCAAAGTGAAACTAGATTACTCTAATTTATATAATTGCTTATTTATATCATTGAAACATTAAACGTTTAGATTAATACTAGGATTTTCGTTTAATACACGAACGATGTGAAAGGTACCTGCACAATCATATCATAAAGCGAAATTAAATATATAAACTTCACGAACAAAAAAAGTTTAAAAAATTTATTACATTACTAGATCGAATTAAATTACACAAAATGTATGAAATTTTAGATCATTAGTAATATACAAACTATAGCAACTTCTTCAATGTGGTATTTATGTATTGGTGTGTGACAAATACAAGTCATATATTTTCTCCACTTGTTACGTACCAAACTATTTCATCATAGTGTTTTAAAAATAGTCTAACAATATTCTAATTTCCCATAGATTTTTTCAATTCTTAAAGATCTTATTTATTTTCTTTGACAAACTTTTTGTTTTATTAATCTAATTAAGAACATACCAAGATTGTAAAACAATCTTATATTTATTTAATTTATTTCATCAAATAATTTAGAAATAAATGCCAAAAAATGATGCTTTAATAACTGAAGCAAATATTTCGAATAATATTTTTTTTATAATAGTAGTGTAATAATTTTCTTAGTAGGGTTTAAGTTATCAAACAAGATATGAATCACAAACAAGACACGTGTTTTTCTTCTTCTTTTTTTTAATAGTTGTTTCAACCAAACACACATGTAAGTGCACGCGGTTGTATAAGTAATACAAGATGTGAGTCCAGATATCATATTCAAGAAACTTGATGAATTAACGTTCTAGTTTGAATTATTATAGTATTTATTCAGTAGTAACAAACAATAAATAGTGATTTGTGTGTTTTGATTGTAAGTAAAAGCTATTTGAGACAATCCGGAGATTGGTCTTTTGAAATTTAGATTAGAGCGAGAATTTAGGGTTATAGTATTTCGACAATCCAATTGAGTTATCAAATTATACATTTAGTTGATTTCCTAAGTTAATGATTGTGAGTTGACTTTAACCATATTGAGGGTTTTGCCAACAACTCTAGATCTACTCGACTATATTTCTGACACTTATTCCTATGATCGTAGGTTGATAATGAAGTGCATGTGATTTCTCGTCCATATCAACTGCTCAAGACTAATGAGTGCATTCCTATCCGCGTTAGTGAATCGTCCCCCCTTCCCCATAGAGTTCACAATCAAGCCCTACCTTTCCTTATTACGCATGCAAATTCTCTATTCCTAATCCAATCCATGCACCATAAATAATGTTCGGTAGGTGATAAAGTTATCAAATAATTAAGATCAAGAGAAGACAAATAACTCAATAATAAAAATCAAAAGTAAATAATATGATAATCAAACATCAACCTTCATGTCTTTAATCACAAACCTAGATATTAGATGTTAAGTTACTCATGAATTGATTACGAGTTTTTCAATGATTAGAGAACATAGAAAATAAAATAAAATCATATATACTAAACTTGTTCTTCTACTCTTCTTTGAATTTCTAGACTTCAATTCAATAATGATTTACAAGGACTTGGCTCCTCTCCATTTTCACTCTCTCCATTTTCTCCAAGTCCCCCTTTCGATTAATGACATATGGCTTAATTAAAATGAATGACTAAGATTTAATTTATTTTGAACTAAACTCTCAACCATGGTTAATATAATAATTTATTAAATCAACTAAAATAGATTACTTATCCAGTATTCCCTCCTAATTATTGCTCTTTAGCTTTTTCTCATTCCCTCCAAATTTATCAATTCTAAAAAGCTCATAAATTACATAAAAAATAAAATGAGGATCATTACTAAACGATTAGTGAAAATATTATATATTTTTTTAAGACTTGTTAATTAGCTTTAGTCCCTATAAGAAACAAGAGTAAAAGTAGCCTCAACACTACAAATATGTTACATAACTTCTCTTCATTCTTCTTCTTGCAATAAACTATTAGCACACAACTAAAACTGAAAAATAATGAGATATGCACTTCAAGATCCATTACTTTATTTGTCGTTGGAAATGAGCGTGTAACTTTCTTTGTTATTCCTCCTTTGGCTTTCTTAGTATAGATAAAACATTATATTTTACTACTTAAAAAAAAACTTTGTTACTTAAATTAATCATTTACTAGTTACTACCTTTTATTTTAAGACATGTTAATTTCAAGAGCAGAGAATGAGAGAAATCATGACTGTCTACAAGTTATTAATGTTAAGGAGTTGGGGTGGAAGTAACTAGAGTTTGAATTAATGGACAAACATAATTTGCAATTGATGATTAAGCACTATTATTTGTAAATAGAATACACATCAAATCAAATAAGCTAACCCGCTGGAGTTGGCTGAGTTGGTTGTTGGACTTGGAGTATATATTATTAACCATGCGTTTAGATGTATGCTCTATTCTAACAATTAATTATTATGGTTAAAAGTTTGAGTGGGAGATTGGTAGGATATATACTAGTAATCACGTATCTGAATATAATATTTATTATAGAAAAATTATTTATTTAATTTTAATAAAGAATTAAATAGATCATAATCTATTTATTAGTAATCACGGTTTATTTGTTTTCTTTCTATAGATTTTTTGAAAAAAATAATTTTAGTGGTAAAAATATAAAACAGTTTAATTATATCCATAATCTTAGGTGGGTTGCCAAATTAGAATTGATAAATTTTGAGGGAATGAGAAAAAGTTAAGAGCAATAAATGGGAGGGAATATTGGATAAACAATCTATTTTAGTTGATATAATAGTATTTATAATATTAACCATGGTTGGGAGTTTAGTTTAAAATAAATTAAATCTTAGTCATTTATTTTAATTAAGCCACGTGTCATTAATCAATAGGGGGGACTTGGGGAAAACAGAGAGAGTGAAAATGGAGAGGAGCCAAGTCCGATTTACAACGACCTAAAGGAAGTTTATATAGAGTCCCAAAAAGGTTTTGAAGGATTTTCCTTTAAAAATCGAAGCAGGCCAAACCTGACCTGAAATTACACTGTGGAGATGCATGGGCGGCACACCGGCACCTCAAACATATTTTTCAGCAATTTTTTCCCTTGAGTTGGGGGCTGCCCTAGGCATTGTCGTAGCGTATTTTTAGTGTCTTCTTCTCATTTTAGTCGCGTTAAGTTTTCATCTTGATCTACGCCTTTGAACTTGTTCCAAATCAACATATTTGGCCCTACTCAGCCTTCAAAGCTCAATTATGCTTCAATTACGCTCGAACTCTATCAAACTTCATCCCGCGCTTCAAAATAGATGACATAATAAGTGTAATTCACACCAAATAAGCTCAAAACGATAATAAAAGAAAGAGCAAATATAAGGCGAATGATGGTATAAAGGCATGCAGTGGCGGATCCACCTTGTAATCAAGGGGTTCATTCGAACCCCCTTCGATTGAAAATTCTACTATTTTTATAGTATTTTTATACGGTCAAAAATATTTTTATGCATATTTAGTAGATGTTGAACCCCCTTCGACTAGTCCATATATTTACTTCTGACCCCCTCAATGAAAATTCTGGCTCCGCCACTGAAGGCATACCTTTGTACTTCACATCATAGTTAAGATTACGTACAACTTATATTATTTAGATATTAATCACTTATGTTGAAACGAGAATTTCCTTTTACACATTTACTATAACTAGTCAAGTGTACATGTTTTGCACGTGTGTCACGTTAATTAATACTAATAAAGCTATGAGAAGAAGCACGTATGTCACATTAATTAATACTAATAAAGCTATGATAAGAAATTAAAATAGTACAAAATTAAACTATATAAACGTAATACTAAATTACCTTCATATAAATCAATACCATAGTCTCTTGGAAGTTTGGACCACAGGTGACAAAAGAGTTTTAAAATGAGGTGTAGGTGACACAAGTCTTAATTATGAGTTGGAGGTGACAATTACTTTATTATGGATTAAGAAAGTTGAGGAAGTTTGAAAATAACCCACAAGTTTTTAAATTTACTTTGATCCCAATTTATACCTAAAATAACGGAAAATGGAGGAAAAAAAAGCACATTTCTCTCTTTTCTAATCCATTGTTGTTTTCTCTGTCTTAGCAATTTTTGTTGTTCATTGTTTCTGTTTCTGCTGCTTTATTCATCATCTTCTGCTTCATTATCATCATCTTCTACTTCATTATCATCTTCATCTTCTTCTTGTCGACCATTTGTTGTTGGTACAACGCTACTGCTACGATCTGACCAATTTCTTAGGTCAAATTTTGTTTACTACATCATTTTCTACTTTGGCATTACTTCATAGGTGACTTTGGTAAGTAAAATTATGATTTTTATTCGTATTTGTCATCTGGGTACACTTCTATTTTTCCAACAATGGATAGAACCCCAATCATGAATCCAGCATAAGTACCCACAATTTAAACAAATCAATCATCTGGTGCATCAGATGAGTAATCTGTTGCATTAGGAGATTTATCTGTTGCATCAGACTGTTTATCTTTTGCATCAGACGTATTATCTGTTGTATTAGGATATTTATCTATCATAGGTGACTTTGGCAAGTAAAATTATGATTTTTATTCGTATTTGTCATCTGGGTACACTTCTCTTTTTCCAACAATGGATAAAAACCCGATCATGAATCCAGCATAAGTGCCCACAATTTAAACAGATCAATCATCCGGTGCATCAGATGAGTAATCTGTTGCATCAGAAGATTTATTTGTTGCAACAAACTGTTTATCTGTTGCATCAAACGTATTATCTGTTGCATCAGAAGTATTATCTGTTGCATTAGAAGTATTATATGTTGTATCAGGATGTTTATCTGTTGCACCAGACTAATTATCTATTACATCAGAATGTTTATCTGTGGCACCAGACTAATTATCTGTTGCAACGAATGATTAATCTGTTTGAAACAACACAAATCAACCCCTGCCACAAACCCAACAAATAACCAATATGTTTCAACTCTTGCTATTGCTACTGGATTCAAAATTATTCCTTACGTCCAATTACCCGTCCCAAATTTCTTAATTCGATTTCTCATTTTACTTGTCTTTTTCATTAATCAAGGAAAAATTAAAAAAAATCATGTTTTACCCTTTGCATTAATCACTTTTTCTTCAAATTAAAATGAAAACATCATTTAATAGGGGGACTATACGCCGACCAACATTAAAAACTTTCTTCTCTTATGAAATTTCGATTGAATAGCAAACAATGGTTATTTCAAACACTTCTACTGTCCCACCAACTGATCAGTGGGTTATGGTAAACCAGACATGTTATTAATTATTTTTCTTAATCAATGTGGCATCTCAATTTGGGACGGATAATTTGAGACGGAGGGAGCACGAATTAAAACGTCAGAGCCAAGCAAAGCAACAAACTAGTCATCTGTTGAAACAGACTATTTATCTGTTGCATCAGACTTCTTATCTGTTGCAACATGAGTAATCTGTTTTGAACAACACATCAACCCCTACCACAGACCCAACAGATAAATCTTGCTATTGCTACTGGATTCTAAATTATTCCTTTTTACGTCGAATCGTCGACATGTTTGTTGAGAAGATAATAGACAGAATGAAAATTAAATATGGATTAAAACGTCAAAGATCAAACATAATTTATTTATTAAAAAAAATTTAAAAAAATACATATAATAGACTAAAAGAAAAATAATAATCTTATTATTATTATTATTATTATTACTATCATCATCATCATTTCCAGCCGGCCAATCTTCAACCGGAAGTAGCAAGGCCCTCCTCAGCCTGCGTATCTCGCGTAACATTCTTGCTCTAACTCCTCCCAGTTTCCATTGCAGGTCACGAACTTGATTCCGAAGATCATTCACGGCGTCTTGCAGAAAAGCAACATCCCACACTGGGTCAGCCATAATCTTATCTTCTAGAGTGTAATATGAAAAAAGAGATGCAATAAATAAATAGAGTGTAGTTGAATGAACGATTGAGTAAGGAGGGACCTATTTATAGAGGATTGAATTTGAACGAGAGGTAAAAAGGCGCGACTATTCACCTCTATACATTAATTATATTTTTTATTAAATTAAGAAAATAAATATTGTGATATAAGTCATGACTTTTCAGATTATTATTATTATTAATTAGTTCTTTTGAAGAACCATTTTTATTGAATTGTGGCAACAAATTCTATATTTGTTGCATCAGATAACACATCTGTGACAACAGATATATTATCTGTCGCAACAAATATAAAATATGTTGCATCAGATATCCTATCTGTTGCAACATATAATCTAACTGTTCACCTCCATTTATTAATTACATTTTTGATTAATGTGAAAAGTAATGACTTAATTAAATTAAGAAATATTGTGATAAGTTATGACTTTTCAGATTATTATTATTAATTAGTTCTTTCCAAGAACCATTTTTATTGAGTTGTGACGACAGATTCGATATCGGTTGGATCAGATAAATCATCTGTGACAACAGATATATCATTTGTTGCAACAATAGTGAACCTATTACATCAGATAATTTATTTATTGCAACATATAATCTACTTTTTTAAAAAAAACGATCATCATATCATTAATCCAAATTTTCTTACTTTTTTATTTTATAAATAAAAAAAAACACCTTTTCAAATTCCTTAATAAAATAATAACCATTTTATTATATAATAAAGAATTTTAAAAAATAAATCAAAAAATAAAAATAGTGAAAAATCAAGATCAGTTATTAAAATTGTGGTTATAAATTGTGTTTATCATTTTTTTTCTTATTATTTATTTACAAAACATTTTTCATATTGAATAATCGAAAAGTCATGTCTTTTTCTTTTCACCCTCTCAATAACAACAATAACCTTTTTTTATTAATAACTGCCAGGTGCAACATATGATCGATCTGTCGTAGCATATTAACCTCTGTAGACACAAATTGTTGCTCAATCCCTACCACCAACCGTTGACATGTTGAAAACAAGGAATAAACAGAAAGATTATTATTAAATACTAAATAAGAATTAAAAATTCAAAGTCGACAACAAAATGAAATGAATGTTCATAGATTTTTGAATCCCTTGGGTAGATCCGATATACAAAAGGATGAAAATACATACATGCACTAAAATAAATAACATTACCTAATTATTATTACTACTATTATTATTATTGTCAATCAGACATTTTTCATCTGGTAGCCTTGCTTCGAAGTTAGCCAAATCTCTCTGGAGTTCACGCAAGGACTAGATATGAATATTCTTGTACGAATCTGGATCATCCATATTTGTAAGGAAGGACCTATTTATAAATTATTGTATCTCGAAAAGAAAAGAAAATTGCTTTAAAATAAATCTAACAGATGGGTAATCTATTGCAAAATATATTTTTTCTGTTAGATAACTTACAATAAATCGCAATCTTTTGCAACAGATGTATATATCTGTTTGATTTCTGCAACAGGTTGATCAACTGTCGTAACAGATGTCTCCAATTGTTTAACAATATAAACAGATGTGTCATCTGTTGCAACTAGCTAGTCATCTGTTTATTCAATTTAAGCCATAGGTGGACTAGGAAGAATAAGGTGTGTGCAGATGGATCCACTATCATATATGTGGGAGTTAAGTATGTATTACTGATATGGTCACCGGGACAACACACACAAAGTACCATGTTTTTGCGAATGCAGTTTTTAACCGATTAGGCATTGATCATTCAAACAAAATTCTGCATTGTACCATTAAGTTTGATGGGTTCAAAATTAATAAGGATAAGGATCTTATGAAGATGGTACAGATACCCTGTTACGAATTACTGATGGTTGTTGCTCGTGTTTATGCATGTCAAGTTTTGAGAAGGGATCAATATTTGTCGTCACTGTAGAGAACCAATAGTGATTGGCCTTAACTTTAAGTATCTCGAAGCCTCACACTGCATCAAACAAGAATGGAAAACCAATATAGTTATTGCCCTGGCCAAAATTTATATGGTTGGGTTGCTCGCTCGGGGTGATGATTATATGCCAGAAGATGCGGTAGGAGAATGCTTTCGAGGGAAAAAGAGTGGTTGATGGAAGACTATATCATCTGAGAGCTAATTGAAGAAGATACATAGGGTAGAAAGTAACTTCTAGCGAATCTGGTCGATGGAGTTATCTTAACAGATGCAAAATTTGAATCAAGTGCAAATATGAAAGTGTATCCGGTAATGTAATTTTGTCTATTGTGTCTCTGAAAGAAAAATAATGCAGATAGACATTTTGCTAGGGAGCTACGTGGTCGGGATTATCACCTAGGTAGAAAATAGGAGAAGACCAACAAAGCAGCCTCACGGGCATCGAGGGTTGAAATGATGTTCAACGAGTCTAGAAAACTTACGCCAACAACAACTGCAGTTAAAATAAGGAAACTAAGAGAAGGCGGAAATTTCTGAATTTTAAATTTCATCCCATGCCTTCTTGTTTATGTTTTCGATCAGGTCCACTGCCGTTGACCTTATCGGAACCACAAATGAGATTGAAAGGCAAATAGAGTATCATTACTTCCTTAGCAATATGGATTAATTGATTGTGTTTTCTTGCCTTGACATGCTTTCAACATTCCTTGGAGAAGATCAGATGCTTGCTGTAGTATGTGAATCCTGATAATTTTCAAGCTTGCCTCCAGCTTGCTGATTCTGTATTCAAGCTGTTCGTTGCCGTCTTCGAAGTTGGTAAGGAGTTCCTCGTCTCTTGTGCGTTCGACCAGAAACGCTACCTCCAAAGTTGTGGCATTCTAGAAGCCTTTCAGAATACTTTCTTTAGAAGCCTTAAAGGATACACGGAGGGTGTTGTGTTTGTGTTAGGTCAAAATGTGTTGACGCGCGTTGAAGATGTGGTCCCAACAGTTGAACAACATACTTTTATCGAGTGTTTCTCCATGCATCTTGCTCAACCGATTTGATAAATTAGTAAGCATGGAGTTACGCAGCGTGTGATCTAAACCGGCTCTACCAAGCCTATCAAACGTTACGTAACTCTGAGCCCATTACCCTATCAAAAATATATGCCCGAGTTAGTGCACAAATCAAACAAGCCCAATCTGTCAACCTTTCTGCTGATCACTCTTCTCCAATATAGATGACAAGATATCTGCTATGAAAATGTCTACACCATTGCCAGACATGCTTGCCTGGGAGCAATTCTTCGGAAGACATCAATAGAAAACTTCAGAAGAATTGCTCCCAGGCAAGCATGTCTGGCGACGGTGTAGACTTTTGAATAACAGATATCTTGTCATCTATATTGAAGAAGAGCGATCAGTAGAAAGGTTGAGAGATTGAGCTCATTCAATTTGTGCACTAACTCGATCATATTTTTTTGATAGGGTAATGAGCTCAGAGTTACGTAACGTTTGATAGGCTTGGTAGAGCCGGTTTAGATCACACGCTACGTAACTCCATGATTACTAATTTATCAAATTGATTGATCAAGATGCATGGAGCAACGCTCGATAAAAGTATGTTGCTCAACTGTTAGGACCATATTTTCAACGTGCATCAACACATTTTGACCTAAAACAAACACAGCGACCCTTTATGTATCCTTTAAGGCTACTGAAGAAAGTGTTCTGAAGGACTTCTAGAATGCCACAACTTTGAAGGTAGTGTTACTGATCGAGCTTACAAGAGATGAGGAACTCCTTACTAACTTCGAAGACGGCAACAACCAACTTGAATACGGAATCAGCAAGCTGGAGGCAAGCTTGAAAATTATTGGGATTCACATACTACAGCAAGCATCTGATCTTCTCCAAGGAATGTTGAAAGCATGTCAAGGCAAGAAAACACAATCAATTATAACCATATTGCTAAGGAAGCAATGATACTCTATTTGCCTTTCAATCTCGTTTGTGGTTCTGATCAGGTCAATGAACAGTGGACCTGATCGAAAACACAAACAAGAAGGCATGGGATGAAATTTAAAATTCAAAAATTGCCGCCTTCGCTTAGATTCCTTATTTTAACTGCAGTTGTTGTTGGCGTAAGTTTTCTAGACTCGCTGAACATTATTTCAACCCTCGATGCCCGTGAGGCTGCTTTGTTGGTCTTCTCCTATTTTCTACCTAAGTGATAATCCCAACCACGTAGCTCCCTAGCAAAGTGTCCATCTGCATTATTTTTCTTTCAGAGACACAACAGACGAAATTACATTACCGGATACACTTTCATATTTGCACTTGATTCAAATTTCGCATTTGTTAAGATAATTTCATCGGCCAGATTCTCTAGAAGTTACTTTCTACCCTATGTTTCTTCTTCAATTAGCTCTCAGATGATATAGTCTTCCATCAACCACCCATTTTCCCTCGAAGGCATTCTCATACCGCACCTTCTAGCATATAATCATCACCCCAAGCGAGCAACCCAACCATATAAATTTTAGCCAGGGCAATAACTATATTGGTTTTTCGTTCTTGTTAGATGCAGTGCTAAGCTTTGAAGGCCCTTTAAGGGTCCAATGCACCCTAAAAGTTAGTCCAATCGCTATTGAATCTCTTTACAATGACACCAAAACTAGATCCCTTCACAATGCTTGACAAATAAACATGAGCAACAACCGACATTAAATCTTAACAGGGTATCAGAACCATATTCATGGTCCCTCATCCTTATTAGTTCGTACCTACCAATCTTAACAGTAAAATTGCAGACATCTTGTTTGAACGATCTATGACTAATCAGTAAAAACATCATTCAAAAAATCAGTGCACTCTATGTGTGTTTCCACGATAACATTATCAGTAATACATACCTCTCACATATGAAGTGGTTCCATCTGCAAGCAGCTTATTCCTCCGAACCCATCTTTACTGCAGCCTCTTACGATAGTCCGACAAAAGTTGATCAACTGTCAATTCCTTATATCTACAAAGAAGAGGAAAAAATTGAGGTCACAAAAAGAACATTATCCATCTGTTGCATCAGATGTGGAGTATGTTGCAACAGATATGGAATCTGATGGAATACATCAAATCAGCCTTTCTGGTGGTTTGATTTGTTCCAACAGTTTGTCTATTTGTTGCAACATCAATAACAGCATAAACATCAACAACAAAGAAACAACAATATTTGTTTCAACAATATCATCAACAACAAAGAAGCAACATCCTTTGTTCCAGAACCATCAACAACACCACACCACAAGTTCCAACAACGCCAACTCCACCAACAACATCAATAACTGCATCAACAATAATAAAATAAACAAAATACATAAAAAAATGATACTGCCAACAAGGCTTTTAAACTTCTCCCAACAGATGACTTTTTTCGCATATTGTAAGAAAAATTCTCGGTTTGTTTATTCAACACTTAAAAGTTCCTTTAAATTTTTTTAATAAATATGATATGGGTAAATGGTAATTAAATAAAAAAATAGATATAAATAACTTACAAAGAAGAAGACGAGAATGAAAGAGCAATAATGAACCATACCTTAATATCAAAAAGGGGATCAAAAAAGAAAATTTCAGTCGAGAAAAGATATAGATCGATTTAGATCCGAAAAGATCTTTATGAGAAGAGAAGAGAAGACAAAAGAGACAAAAAAGGTTGTGACCCTAAAGATGAGAGAAAGAAAAAGATGAGAGAGTTGAATAAAATAAACTGCAGCTGAAGGAAGATTTCTATAGATGTATTGTGTACGTAGATGTGGGGGTTTTCAGTATTCATTATGTAATATTAATTAATTTCATTAATAATTTGAGGGGCACGAGGAAGACTAAGACTAGTGACATTGAAAAGACAAAACAAGACTGCTCAATGAACTCATTTGTGAGATATTCAAGAAATATTTTTTACCGCCTTTTGTAGTAAGTACTACTACTTGATATTATCTACTCGGACCAGAAGCTTGCTTTAAAATTAAAAGAGAAAAAAAGATTTTTAAATAGATATGTCATCTGTTGCAACATATATAAATATCTGTTTAGAAATCCGAACAACTTAGTCATCTATTACAACAGATATAAATATCTGTTTAAAAATCCCAACAGCTCAATCATCTATGATAATAGATGAAAATGTCCATTTGATAATTAATTAAATCAGATATGTCATCTGTTACAACAAATATAAATATCTATTTAAAAATTTCCAATAGCTCAGTCATCTGTCATAACAGATGCAAATGTCTATTTGATAATTAAATCAGATATGTCATCAATTGTAACAAATATGAATACCTATTTGAAAATTTTCAACAGTTCAGTCGTTTGTTGCAACAGATTTCATTGCAATTGATTTAGGTGGAACTAGGGATGAATGAATGAGCTCGCAAGGTCTACTACAAATCCAATCGAGTCTTTGTAATTGCATGGCATTGGTATTGTGTTATCCCGACCTGAGTCATCGATCGATTACTCTGAGTTGAAATGAGTTCTCATCAACTCAATGTTAGGATAGTGATAGTACCTAAGTTGATTTAGGTGGAACTAGGGATGAATGAATGAGCCCACAGGGTCAACTTCAAATCCAATCAATTTTTTGCAATTGCATGGCATTGGTATTGCATTCATCCCGACCCGAGTCATCGATCGATCACTCTGAGTTGAAATAAGTTCTCATCAACTCAATGTTAGGATAGTAATAGTACCTAAGTTAATTTAGGTAGAACTAGGGATGAATTAATGAGCTCACAAGGTCAACTACAAATCCAATTGAGTTTTTGCAATTGCATGGCGTTGGTATTACGTTCATCCCGACCCGAGTCGTCGATCGATCACTCTAAGTTGAAATGATTTCTCATCAATTCAATGTTAGGATAGTGATAGTACCTAAGTTAATTTAGGTGGAACTAGTGATGAAGGAATGAACTCCCAGAGTCAATTACAAATCCAATCAAGTTTTGACAATTGCATGGCGTTGGTATTGCGTTCATCCCGACCCGAGTCATCGATCGATCACTCTGAGTTGAAATGAGTTTTGATCAACTCAATGTTATGATAGTGATAGTACCTAAGTTGATTTAGGTGGAACTAGGGATGAATGAATGAGCTCGCAGGGTCAACTATAAATCCAATCGAGTCTTTGCAATTGCATGGCGTTGGTATTGCGTTCATCCCGACCCGAGTCATCGATCGATCACTCTGAGTTGAAATGAGTTCTCATCAACTCAATATTAGGATAGTGATAGCACCTAAGTTGATTTAAGTGGAACTAGGGATGAATGAATGAGCTCACAGGGTCAACTATAAATCCAATCGAGTCTTTGCAATTGCATGGCGTTGGTATTGCGTTCATCCCCACTCGAGTCGTCGATCAATCACTCTGAGTTGAAATGAGTTCTCATCAACTAAATATTTTAAAAACTATATCTTTCAAATTTTTAAAATTAATTAAGATCAATTCGGACGAAATTAGCAATTTCAAAACTTGTCATTCTTTTTCAAATTTACAAATTAACCCATACAAATCATCCATTTGCGTGAAAAACTTTTCATTTTAAATCTTAAGTTCTCGCTCTTCTCTCTCTCTCTCGGGGTCTCCCCTCTCTCTCAATAATACAAATAATAACTACTCAGCATATTGCTCAACCCTTCAAAATAGGTCGATTTTCTTCCCATTTACGACTATATATAGTTGTTTTTTTCAACTTTATTCCCGCTTGTATCCGTCATTTTCTCTGTCTTCGCAGCTAACAGAGTTCGAAAAGAATTCTACATTTGTTCTTTATTCTAAAAATTAGGGCTTTTTAGTTAATGATAAAAAAAAGACTTTTAGTTGTATTATCTTCGAGAATGGGTTAACAATTTTGAGTTTTGATGCTAAAAGATAGGAAGCACCCGAGAAAACTCTAGTTTTTCTCACAGTGTTTTGTTGACTGTCGTGGTATTGTTGGATGGTGTTTGTGGTGTTGTTGTTGGTTGTTGTTGGTGGTGGTGGTATTTGTGTTTTTTGGTAGTGGTGTCGGTGGTCTTGGTGGTGGTATTGGTGGCATTGGTGGTGGTGGCATTGGTTGTGGTGGTGGTGGTCCATCTGTTGCAACGGGTGGAAGATCTGTTGAGAGATATTAAATAGGTCTTCAAACAGATTCCCCATCTGTTCCAACTGATGGGTTATCCGTTGGAGTATTTTCTTGTAATGTAGCGTAGAATAATTTATTAAAATTTGTCCACCTGTTGCAACAGCTGAAATATCTGTTGGGAGATATTAAATAGGTCTTCAAACAAATTCGGGTTCCCCATCTGTTCCAACTGATGGGTTGTCCGTAGGAGTATTTTTTTTAGTTATGTGGTAAGAATAATTTATTGAAATTTGTCTCATCTTTCAAAAAAAATTATGCAGACATCAAATGCAATGTATTTTTTGTTTTTCTTTTATTTGTAGTTAAAAGATGTCTCCCAAAAGAAAAGAAACTGAAAGTGGATCAACTTCCAATCACCAAACAAAAAAGGCTAGAGTACTGATAGATTCGGAGGAACTTCCAGAACAATCTCAGTCAGGGCAAAATAAAGCCGAAGAAAGTGATAACTCCTCCTCACCAATGAGGCGTGAAATAATATCAAAATTCCAGCATGATTCTGTCAAAACCATTTGTATTGACAAGTTTTGAGTTGCGATGCCAATGAATAGCCCTAAATCAGTATTTGGTGATTTTGTACTTAAATGTCAGTTGGGGAAACCTTTTGACGAACTTAAGAGTATTATGAAGAAGAAAAACATAGATGGAGTTTTAAGAAGAGCAGCTTTGCATACTTTCTTGAACTGTCTGGGCCCCGCCCTCTTCGTTTCCCAATGATCATGGTATATGGCCTTCTCAAGTGCAGGATCAAGTATGCGGGGATGATGGAGGTCCGAGGGAGGGCGGAAAAAAGATGGATGAAGTCTGGATCAACTACTGTGGCATGTCAATTTGTTTTGGATTGAAAGAGTTTGCCATTGTGACAGGCTTGAGATGCGATCGTCCAGAAGAACCTCCCATCAAGAAAACATCCCACAAAGGTCCAACAAACACAAGGTAAAAAAAGATGGGTTGTTGGGCATTGTTGGACCTAGCTACAAAGTGGAGGATTTGATGGCGGATCTCAAGAATAAAGACATACCAAAGCACTACAAGGAGAAATTGTGCTTAGTTTGGTTTGTCTATTTCATTTTATTGGCAAGAGACGTCAGGAAAGTCATAGAACATGATTTGTTGGCACTTGCTGATGATTTTGAAAAATTCAACGATTATCCCTAGGGATAAGACGACTACTACTTGACTGTCAAATATTTACTGAAAGAGCTAAAGCCAAAGATGACCACATTATACGGCTTTTCTTGGGCTTTCATGGTAAAATTGATCACTATTTTTACTCATTCATTAATATATATTGAATATACTTTTGACTTTTTTTTTGCTTGCTTCCTGTTTACCATTTTTAGGCTTGGGCATGTGAAGCCATTCCTCCCCTCCGAAAGCATTTTAAGGATTACCCGAATAAAGTTTCTCATCCAAGGATCCTTAGGTGGTTGGCTGCAGTAGAGAGCAACAAAAAAATATTAACGAGGCTGATCTCTTTAATCCTCCGGATGATGCAGTACATTTTTTTTCAACTAAAATAATTTGCCTCAAAGAAAGATATCGAAACAGATGTTCCATTTGTTGCGACAGATGGGTCGTTTGTTGTAACAGATTACCTGTCAACTGCAAATGGTGCAACAAATAGGTAATCTATTGCGACAGACGATTCATATTTCACAATAGATTAACTATATGTTGCTATGGTCTCTGAACCCTACTCAACAGATTACCCACCCACTGCAAATTATGCAACAGATGGGTAATTTGATGCAATATATTATCAATCTGTTTCAATATACAAATCAGCTATTGTGGTAGCTAGATCGTCTGTTGCATAAATTGGCTGTGTTAACATAACCCGAGCCCCATGTAACCCAACTGACTGCAAACTATTATTATATGATTTAAATTTCTCCTATCTTTTTTATAGGTTGTGCATCCTTGGATCGTGCCTACCATTGATGAGTTGCGGATAACTTCTTTTCTTACTCTAGGTCTTATTGATACAAAAAAAGATCCAATGGTGGAGTTAATAAAGAAGGAATTAGATAGAGCAATATCCCTAAAAAGAGAAGTTAGGCAAGGTCAGCCTAATGTTGAAGCTCTTCACGACCAACCTCAAACTGCAACAGATCTGGGTACTTCTTCTGGGGGTGTTGCTGGTGGAGTTGTTTGTGATGGTTACAGTCATCCTGTTGTTGCTTCTGCTGTCAGTCGTGATTATGAGTATGTTGGTGCTCAGCAAAAAATAAATATGTTTGAAAACACCCCTTGTACAAGTCCTCCCTCTCACACCTACACCGGTTCTTCCGACCCTTACTGTGGTCTCTCTTACCCCTTCTCACCCTCGTGTTCTTATTGCAAATGCAAAATGTGCAAGGACAGAGAGGATAAAATCCTTGAAAAGCTAGAAGCAATTGCTAAAGCTGCCGAGGAGTTAAAATCCAGGAAGGGTGTCATACCATCCAACGAGGTGAGGGAGCCATGCACTCCTACAGTGGAGGTTAGTAGGAAGAGAAGAAAAATTAGACAAATTCTCTCCGTTCTGAAATCAACAAAAATTGCAACTCCCCCCGCTCTAATAGTTGTTGAAGTTCAGGGGCCGCCGTAGAAGGTGGACATATTCGCGGCGCTTAGCAAGGAGAAGAAGAAGGAACTGGAAGAATTCATCAAGATGAAGGTTCAAAAATAATACACCATGCATTCATTTGCCGCCAAAGACTTCTCGAATATGACAAATATGTATGTGTGGTACGAGGACAAGGTAAGTTTACTTTTGCTAACCTACCCTTCCAATCTACTCCATGAAGAAGAATCTACACAGAAGATGTGTAATCTATTGCAAAAACTTGGTACTCTGTTGTAACATAATAAACATTTGTTTCATAAGTTGCGTTGGCTGGGTAATCTGTGAACTGATTCAGAGAACCCTATGCATCGGATTCTTCCGACTGTGTTTTTATTCCTTACAATTACTAACCTATTTAAAAATTATCTTCTTATACCACAGTATGTTGATGAAATTCTCTGCCTCATAAGGGGTAAGCAATTAGCGTACCCGGATGCTTATGATGCTGCTGATAGGATAATAGACCTCAACTTCTATAATAATTTCAAGGATAGGTACGCTAAACTCTGTAAGATAGCTGATTCCGGTGGCCCGAGATTTAATCAGTTAGTTTCTACGTTCCAATAGGATGAAGAAGTGATTAAATATGTTAGAGGGAAGAGGCCATATCCACACGGCAAGAGCTGGACCAAGGCAAAGAGAATCCTTGCAGTCATGAACATGGATGTCACACATTTTCTCACTATTGAGATACAACTATACGAGGGAAAGATTAAGGTTTATGATTGCAACTTACTTGTCTTCAGCAAGAAGACGTTTTTAACCCACATGAAACCACTCTTGAAGTTGTTGCCCAAGTTGTTGACGCAGAGTAAGTTGATGGATTATTTGCCGGCTGAAGTCTTGGCAAAGGAATCATGCAATTTTGAAGGTCGGAATAAGAATATCCAGCTCCCAAAAAATACAACCGGTGCAGCGTACGGGTCGTACTCGCTTGCATACATCAAATGTTTGTTGACCGGTATACAAATGACTGGTGTGTGCGACACCGTTGTGGAAAAGATGCAATGGGTCTGGGCATATGGGGTACTAACTAAATGGTTGGAGCCCGTGTATAAAAAAGAACATGTACAAAGACAGAGACGAACACAATAATAAATTTTCATTTCAAGCCAATTCACTTTACATGTAGTGGTAATAATTTTTATATCTGGCCAAGATGAATTTTTATAATGCAACAGATTTTATATCTGTCGTAATAGATATAGTACCTTTTGTGACAGATTGATTATTTATTGGAATAGGTTGGTTATCTGTTGCGTTATGGAGATGTTCTTAATCTGTCTGTCGCAACAGATATACGATCTGTTGCAACATATAACTTATTTGTCGCAACTGATCAATAATCTGTTGGAGCAAATAAAAAAAGTAGGAAGACCTGTTATATAATTTCCAGCAGATGACCTACGTGTTGCATCTCATATTGCAACATATGTCTAAATCTGTCTGATAAGATATGTCGTCTATTGCAGCAGATGTATTATCTGTTGCGATATTTGAATCTAGTACTCCATTTCAATTAACATGTTCAAAACTAAGGATTAATTATATTCATAGATAGAATAAAATAAATCGAAGCCTTCGAAAATTACATGAAATAACTCAACAAATAAATAAAATATAAAAAAATTATTATGGGTACAGATGATCTACTCTACAAATAAATCAACAAGTTAAACCAAGAAGGATAGGTTATTACATTGACGGACTCAAGATATAAAGATCTAATCAATATGGACAAGTTATTCTTCATCCGGTGCTACAGAATTTGGCTTTGGTTATCCTGGATCTTTAACGTCGGTTGCGTACGACTTTTGAGCTTTTGATTCTCCGTATTTCCATAAAAAATAGCATATCTTTTGCGGAGTAATCCGGCATCAAGTCCATCATTTGGTACTTGTAATCCATCGCTCAAATACTCTGCCTAGGCGGCAACAAAAGGACCGCAATCCCTGTGTTACAAAAAAATAGATAATCTATATCTTGCAGTTCATGCAAGCGTTGTGAAATTTATGAAATGAAACTAAATCATGACACTTAAACTTACAGGCTACCAATGGTTTGTTGAGCAATTTCGTCAACATATTATACATCAAATGGATTAGCCATTATCCCGGTATGCTTCAATCGTCGACCAATCAGTACGAACATTTTGGTCCAAAAAGCCACTCATATCAAGGTAAGTAGGCAATATTTTGGCCAGCTTTTGTATCTCAGATGACGGCCCGAAATATCTTCTTTGTGACATCGAGTCATAAACTCAGATGCGCCTCTCTTTTAGAACGACGACAACCAACACCCAATGAAATTCATCACCACAATTGATTGGGATATACACTTCATCAACCAAATGCCAAGGTAAGCCAGCCGGAATGCTAAAAGCTTTGATGATGTTGATTAAGCATTCCTCGTTTCGGAAAACTTTCGGCTGCTGTTGACAATACCAATCGTAGGCATTATTAATGTAAACTTTTACAAATAATTGCTTGTTGTGTATCTATATTGTTCTTGTGTTTGCAACTTGGCCTTCTTTCGAAGGTAGTAAAAATGGCATCGATGTACTGCACATATTATCAAACATTTCGAATTACATGACGAAAAAATCAATACACAAATGCAATTAAATAAAGTATTAATTAATAGTAATATGTATGGCATTTAAACCTCATCATTCCAGCAAGTTTGGGGCTGTGACATCAAATAGAACCAATTCTTCATTTCGGGATGTGCAACAACAAAGTCGAACATATCAAAACCAAGACTCGATTCGTTCACTTTGTAGCGCTCGTCATTTTATTTTCTACATGATGATTTGTATGTGTTAATGCCAGGTTCTTACAACAAGAATTGTATAAAATAATATCCATAAAATTGATTTATGTACCTACCGGCTTGATGCTTTAACATCCCATCGGCAATCCATTCTGAATAGTCGTTGATCAACTGTGTTAGTTTTTTTAGAGCCTCATTCGAGATGTTGAACCCTTCAAACGGGTAATTCTTTCGTTCTCCCAAACTGACAGACTCCATTTTTTCTTCATCTTTGGAAGCAGTTGATGGATTATCAACTGTGATATTATGCTCTTCGGCAGTAGCTGTGACATCCACCTGGAAAGCCAAAATTGTCAATGCTAAGTAGAGATATACAACAGATTTTTCATCTGTTGCAACAGATGAGTCTTATGTTGCATCAGATGGATTATCTGTTGGGATAAATTCAAACAGGTAAATCAGAGCAGTACGATAATTTCGAACAGATGACCCATCTTTTGCAATATAAGACTCATCTGTTGAAACAAATAACAAATCTGATGCAACAGGTTAGACAACAGTTGTAACAGATGTATATATTTGTTTGATAATTTTTAGTAGATGTATCGTCTATTGAAACAGATATATGCCTGTTTGTTTTTTGGAATAGATGATGTATATTCACCTTCTTCAGCTCATGCTGCTCTTCTATGGCCCTTGCACACTGAACATCGGTGCAAGACAAAGACAGAGGCGTTGCAATCTTAATTTTTTTAATGATTGATAATGTCTTGGAAGTGTCTTTCCTTCTCCTCTTAGCCTCCTTGATCTCTAGTGGAGTGTCTGGATATGAAATCTTCTTTGATGGAATGACACCCCTCTTAGATGTCATTTCCTTTAAAGAAGCAGTTAGTGCATTAATAACATTAATCACTCCATCGTATTTCGCCTTGCAGTCTTGACATTTGCATGAAGAACATTCGCTAGATGTGGCAAAATCTGGAGAAAAATCTGTCCAACCATTATGATCATTGTTTCAAAAATCATAAGAGGAGCATCATTAGCTCCACCCTCCAAAATTATTTTTCTTGTGATGGTTGTTGCTCCAAATAATTCTATTTTTATTCCATCAACGACCTTAAGGTCCGATAAAGTTTGCACAGACCGTAAAGTAAGAAAAAATGGCATCTTCAACTCTTGATTGGTCGGAACAAGCCACGGATGGATAATCTAAAATAAATCGGTACATATATTAAGAATGATGAAGAAATTATTGAATCATTAATTAAAACAAGAACTTGATTAGAATTGGACTAACTGCTTCCTTGGGGGGATTGAAAAGATCAAGAAATTTTACATTTTTATCAGTTTTGACTGACAACCATCTCAGAATTCTTGAACAGGAAACTTCTGCCTGGTAGTTCACTTGTTGTCTCAAATAAGGAATGACTTCAAATGCCCAAGTCTATAACATAACGTCAATAAATCAAAAGCATTATTGAATAAAAAATGATGAATCATATCATGATAAAAGAAATATTTACCATGAAGGCCCATGGAAATCCATATAAGTTGACTGTTTTTGGCGTTAACGGAGTCAACAAATATTCAACAGTCATTTTAAAGCTTTCATAACCCCAAGGATAGCTGTTAAATACCTCAAGATCCTTGGAGAGATTTATTAAATCGAGGCTTATGTTGTTGTTAACGTCTCTCACCCAAAGAACATTATGTACAAACCAAACCAAGCACAATGATTGTTTGTGCTTCTTTGAAAGTCCTTTACCTTTCAACACTTCTATCAGAATTTTGTTTTTGAAGCTTGGACAAACAATGGACACCAGGTCATTTCGAATTGCCTTTTCCTTTGTTGGGTGTGCAGGGTGCTTTTTTTTTTAGGTCAGAGTAGGTAAACTTGAGAAGGAGAAGGAGGATAACATTTTAGTCCGGTAACTATGGCAAACTCCTTCCAAACAAAACAAACAGGCATGCCACAGTAATTTATCCACACCTCATCCATCTTATCTTTGTTTTCATACATAAAACTGTGCTTGAGAAGATCATATACCATTTTTATTTGGAAACGAGTATTGTTGTCCTCCGACAAATCAAGATATTGCCCAAAGCAGCTTTTCCTAAAATAAGAATCCAATTTTTGTTCTCAAAGTATTTTTCTGAAGGAGTCGAAAGATTTTTCCATGACTGACTTAACCACGAGATCACCCGTTAAATCTGTGGCACCATCGCACTGCATTCTCACAGGATAACGATCAATGCTGAAGGTTTTGACCAACTCTTCGGCGGAAGGGCCATTAGCATTTGGATCATCTCTTTTGAAATATTCCTCCTCCCCGTATTCATTATCTTCTTCTCCTGATTGAGATAACGCTTGTAAAGCAAACTCATAGAGTGGTGGATGTAGCTGAGCTGTTGCACTTGTTCCTTTACTTGGACTTGATTCGATTTATTTTCTTTTGGGAGCCATGTTATCTTAAATTAACAGGAACATAACATAGATTATAATTGATTAATGCATAACAGTAATGTAACAGTTCCAACAGACAACTAATCTGTTGCGTCGGGTATGTTATCTGTTGCAACTATAACCGACATATTGCAACGGATGAGTAATCCGTGGGAATCATCAAAACAAAACTAATTTGTTGCACCTGGTATTTTATCTGATGCAACATATAACTGACCCGTTGCAACAGATGAGTAATTCATTGGAAATCATAAAAATAAATCACTAATCTGTTGCACTAGGTATTTTATCTGTTACAACATCTAAGACATGTTGCAACGGATGAGTAAACCGTTGGAAAGAATAAAAACAGATCACTAATCTTTTGCACCAGGTATGTTATCTATTGCAACATATAACTGACCTGTTGCAACGGATAAGTAAACCGTTGAAAAGAATAAAATAGTCCTAATTTATTGCAAAATAAAGAGGAAACCGTTGGAAAGAATAAAAACAGATCACTAATCAGTTATCTGTTGGATCAATATTATTTAGATTTCTTCTAAATAGAAGAATCGTTTATCGCAACAGATGAATGATCTGTTAGATTGTTCACCTGTTGCATCATATTTTCATCTGTTGCATTAGATTTTCATATGTTGCATTAGATTTTCATCTGTTGCATCATATGTTTCATCTGTTACATCAGATGTTTCATCTGTTGCAATACCATTTTTACCAAGACAAACAATAAATCAACCCAACAATACCAACACATCACACACACACACACACTAAGAACATCAACTGTGACCAAAAATCACCAACAAATTTAAATCAACAATACGACAACAAGAAGAAGAAATGCCAGAAATTAAGATTTTATTTAGTCCACATTTCAATACTAGAAGAGTAGTTGGCTCAAGTTCCTCTATTTCTTCATAATTTTTTGCCTGTGAAAAGGAAAATGGGACAACGAAGAACTCAAAGTTGTTGTCGCCGGAGAAGGAAGTCTTCACGTCGATTGACGGTTGAAAGTCGAAAAGGAACTCGCTCGACTATTTGTCGCTGAAGGTTGAAGGAAGAAATTTTGCAGATCTGTTGGTTGGGAGAGAGTTGAGAGAAGCTGGAGAGAGAGAGTAGTTGATTTGGATTGAAGAGGGGTGTGAGTTGGGTTGATTTGTATTTTTGAAAAGATTAGAAAGTTTTGAAAATATTAATCAAGTCCACAATTAACTTAATCAAGTTTCCTAATGATGTTTGACCCTATCTATTGGTCAATGTCACCAATCTTTCATTCAAGACTTAAAAGACACCTTTTCTTCAATTTTCTCTAGTTTCTTACTATATGAGCATTTTCATATCGTGTATATAAATGAGCACTTTTTATCGGTTAACTCAAAAATCTAACTGTTAAGGACCCACATTGATAAGAAATATCTTATTGATTTGGTTATTGATTTAGTACAACAACAACATACCCACTATATTTCCACCAAGCAGTGGTTATTGATTTAATATGTTTAGAAACTAAAAACTAATAAAACGAATCGATAATGCATAATACCGAACTATAAATCAACCGATGATGGAATACCTTAGAAAGTAGTAATACTTATGGCAACAAAAAAGAGAATCATCATTCTCGTAATATAAATTTAAATTTGTAAGTAAGATAAACATTTATTTTGACTGCTATGTCATTCGGCGGCAACAAGTTTGTCTTATCCAATTAACACAAGAAATTATTAAAAGGGGATAAACCAATATTGTCAATTGTTGTTTACGTATAATTCATATACAATATATAAACTTATCAGTGATGATAATGAATGAAAGAAGACTTCAATCATAATCAAAATAAGAAGAAAAGTACAATAGAAGAATTGGTGGCTTTTCTTTGTTAAAGTTTGATCAAAGCATTATTTAAATAAAATTGTAGAATTTTTTTTATATATATAAAATAAAATTCTAATTGATTTAGAAGTCCAAAATATTTTCTATAAAAAAAATTATCTAAATATAATAGATTTTTATTTTTATTTCATAAATTATCTATCAATACTAAAATAATATGGATTCCAATATAAACTCACAATTTTTTTTATCTTTTTGTTTACTTTTTTTTTTTCAAGACGTGTTGCTTTTTTGTTTCAACTTTGTATGTTATCTTTTATCTAAATAAAATGGCCCAATAAAAAAAATAAGTAAAACTAACTATATTTAAAAGGGACACTTATGATTACCCATGTTTAAATATATTTACTTTTTATATTAAAAAGGTATTACTTATTAAAAAAAAATATTTATTTTCCATAAGCAATGAATATAAAAGATTTAGTACATATAAGCTCTAAATATTAGTGTCATAATTAAATATTTATTTTCAAATTCTTAAATGTGTTCTATACGCATATCTCGAGTCAATCAATAAAAAAATATACAAAAAATAAAATTATTAAAAAATATCAATTAACTTTAAAATAAATAAATCCATGAAATGACTCTAACTTTGGCTTATATACAAAGAAAAATGAGAAAAACAGAGAGTAAAAAGGAGGTATATCCCAATTTTGAATAAAAAAACATGCTTGTAAGTTGCAAAACATCATTTATTATAGAAAGTTATTTTAATTGACAATAGAAACTAAAATTACCCCTGAAAAGAGTGTTTGATCGTATTTTGTATGTATGATAACAATTGGAACCTGTATTCAAAAAAATCAAAAAATCATTGAAGTATATGAATAAACATAATGATGATATGCTAAATCTCATGATTTATTTACAATTAAAATAATTTCATGTAAGCAAAAATTTAAAAGGAACTTCATATAACGAAGAAGGCTAAAAAAACTTAGAAAATATAGAAGTAGAAGATATTTCTCCGTAAAATTTGATCAAATAACTACTTAAATAGAATTGTAGACATTCTTTTTTTATACTAGTTTAACTGCATGTGCCTTGCATGTGTAACATTGATTATTTAAAATTAGTAAATTTTGTCTATTGTGAAGATGTTTAATAAAGTGCAAAAATTTCAAATCACTTCTCAAAGGTCCTTCACACTTTAATATATAATAATATAAACATAACACATATTTTATTGTAAGCACATATATATTTTACCACCAGAAATTTTAAGTGGTTAATTGATCGTCATTTTTACGTTTGTCATGCAATACCTCTTTTACTTGTTGCTAGAGGCTAAGAGAGACACATCGATTTGAATCATATTTGTAGTACGGTTATTTTTTTTTATATTTAAATTTTTTTCTTATTTTCAAAGTTAAATCTTTGGTTATTTAATTTAAAATTTTAAAAATTTGATATTTCTTATATTTTATTCATTCTAAAGTTTTCATATTTATTTCTAGATTTTTCAAATCTTCTTAAAATCAAATTTCGTTGATTTAGAATTCTTAAACTAATGAAAAAAGGTATCCGTTGTCATTAATTCTAATGATTTCTAATAAGAAAAGGTTTTACCATAAATATATTTAATTAATTTTTAACTTTAATTTTAAATATTATAACAATAGTGAAAATACGATTTTGTCTAAAGCAAAAACTTTTAGTGAAAGGCAAAAAGTTCAAACGATAATTTTAAGGCCCTTCATACTTTTAATATATTATAGATTATAGATATAGATATAAATATAGATATAAATATAGATTATAGATAGAGATAGAGATAGAGATTGTAGATTATAGATTATAGATTATCGATATAGATTATAGATAGATTATAAATATAGATATAGATTATAGATAGATAGATTATAGATATAGATATAGATATAGATTATAGATATAGATATAGATATAGATATAGATATAGATATAGATATAGATATAGATATAGATATAGATATAGATATAGATATAGATATAGATATAGATATAGATATAGATATGCATATGCATATGCATATACATATACATATACATATACATATACATATACATATACATATACATATACATATACATATACATATACATATACATATATATACACACATATATATACATACACACATACGTATATACATATACATATACATATATATACACACATATATATACATACACACATACGTATATACATATGCATACATAGTTTCTACTTAAGTGGGTTGCACGAATATTCTTTATCAGTTACTATAATAATTGCGATAGCTCAATACACTTTACTAATTGCATGTGGTTACATCATATGTAAATTTAACATAATTAGATATCATTAAAAACTTTATGCTCTAGACATTGAAATGGTTCTCTCATTATAAGAAATTATACTACACATTAAGCATTAACTAAGCTAAGCAATGGGGCTATGGAACCCTTGAGCCATGTTTTATTGACCTTCTGATTGCTACACCTCGATCAACCATATAGCATGTCCTTACTTTAATTTAATTGTTTCCAAGAAGTAATAGGTAGGCCGATTTAAACATGGTAGCTTATACTCTTCAATTAAGTAGCTAGTTTGGGAATTGAAATCCTAAAGCATTAGTTGTTTATAATTTAATTATAAACATAGATAATATTTTTCAAGACAAAAACTAAATCTTTAAATTAAAATTCTTTAATAGATCGTCACTTTGTGTTTGTCATGCAATACCTTTTTTCTTTGTTGCTAAAGCTATGAGATATGCATCACAAAGTTTATTCATCTATTATTAAATTATAGATTCCATCGATACCTCAAGCATACAAAATATCTAAAAGGGGAAAAAAGAAAAAATATATTCAAAATTAACAACAGAATATATGTAATCCAAATACAAATTTAATAGTAATATAGAAGATAATATGGTCATATAAAAAACAAACACATCATTAAGTGTTCGACAAAAATAATAAAACTAAGCAAAAAGTTGAAAGCTAACCTCGAAGTTGAAAGAATCCTCTTATTATTAGTCATCCAACAAACAACATCTTCTCCGATCTCCATCACGAAGTTTATTCATCTATTATTGAACTATAGATTTCATTGATATCTCAAGAATACAAAATACCTAAAAGAAAAAAAGAAAGAAAATATTCAACACAAAATTTGATTTCATTGAATTATATTTAATTTTCGAATTCATCTTAGTCTACTCCCAAACCGCGACAAATAATATTTGAAAAAAATGCTAAGTTAGACGGAAGAAAGAATATAAAATAACAATTATTGATCTCAAAGAATTATGGTAGTAGCTAGATCTTATTTACGCATGATGAATTATTATCAAGAAATTTGTCTCATAATTTAGTAGGAACAAGTTGGAAACTTATATGCCTATGTAGAAATAAGTGCGCGACCGACATGGGTTGTGGTGCAGTGGATGGGGCTGCTCCGCCCTTCACCAGAGTTCGAGGGCTCGACCCTGGGTATGGAGAAAACTCTGTTGGGAGCGCTGTCACCTTAATGAGCCTGCAACGCGCGATCCAAATTAATCAGGGCTCCAATGCGGGCACCGAACAACGAATAGGAAACCAAAAAAGAAATATAAGTGCGCGATTTCAAGAGCTTTTAGTTTTGGAGAAACTCTAATTGAAACAAAATGGAATGGAGAATATAATTAGAGCGTCAGGAAAACAATAGCTAACATCTTGCTGCTACAAAAATTTGAACGCCGATTATACATGTGTTGTTTTGCGAGAATGCAATGACTTTTTATATAACTGATATGTACTATTGTCCAATTTGAATTAGTATAGGATTCTATTGTCCAATTTGAATTAGTACAGGACTATAGCAATTCAACTATTTTTAGGATTATGATTTTTTTAATAATTAATTAATAATTAAAGAAAATAAGTGAAAAATAATTTTATCTATTGCGAATACTTTTAATGAAGGACAAAAAGTTCAAACAACATTTCTAAGACACTTCAAACTTTTAATATATTATAGATATAGATATAGATATAGATTATAGATACAGATTATAGATTATAGATTATAGATATAGATTATAGATTATAGATAAGGTAAAATTCTATTTGATTTAGAAGTGTTAAATATTATGAATTCTTACATGAATAAAATATATTTTTTTCTTTTCATATATATGTTTTTTAAAATAGTATATTTTGGTTCCTAAAATTTTTTCATTAATAAATTAATTTTTTTCATTAATAAATTGGTACCTTTTCTTTTCTTTCTTTTTCTTAACTATAATGTTTGGTTCTTCTTACCGAAAAAAAAAAACGCTTGTTTCTTAATTTTCTTTTTTTCCTTTTCATGGATAATTTTTTTCCTAAAAAGTTGTGTAGGATTCCTAATTTAAAAATTTCCATATTACATTTAATTCCTTTTAGTTATGTGATTCTTTCTTATTTTTCTTTTTGTATCCTAAATATTTGAATAATAATTTAATGATAATTTATTTATTTTTTAAAGTAAAAAGACGATTTTGTTTATTGTAGGGTGTTTTAATTAAGGTCAAAAAGTTCAAATCACTTTTTTAAAGGTTTTCACACTTTTAATATATTGTAGAGATAGAGATGTAGAGATATAGATATAGATTATAAATTATAAATATATGAAATTGATTAACGTGACTCGTTTACATAAGTTAGATGTTAAACATTTAGGTTAATATTAACTTTTGTATGCATTAACAATATAAAACATACTTGTATAATTATGTCTAAAATAAAACTACATATACATATCAAAATATAAAAGAAAATTTATATTATGTTAGAACAATTTTTCTTTTTAAAACAAATGTTCTTTTTATATTATGTTAGAACAAATGTTCTTTTTAAAAAACAAAAAAAGAAGAAAAAAGGAAAAAGGAAAAAAAAAAAAAGAAGTAGAGAGAGAAAAATAAAGTGGAAAGGAAAAAATGAAAAATAAAAAGAAATTAAACTAAAAAAAAGATTAAAAAAAATGACAAAACTAACAAGAAAAAATAGTTAGAGATATAAGAGAATGATATTTTGAAATTTTGAAGATCATTAAAATAATAATCTTCATATTTGAGTTTGATTTGGAAAAGCAATCTACTAATTCAAATAAGATTAATTTATGATAATTTAGTTAGATGGGATAATTATTCCTTATTTAACTCAACTAATTTGAGTAAAACAAGGGCGGTAAATCTTATTGTATATGTATTTGTATAACAACAGTTTAGTTAAATACAAAATACAATTTGTTATTTTTCGTAATTATGAAACTGTTGCTATAAAAGTTACAATTAAGACTTTATAGTTGCTATTTCTGAAATTTTCGTGAACTCACAATCCATACACAACGACACAATTATCAGAAGAACGCTCTACTTAGAGCTAATAGCTCGTCGTGTTACACAGAAGACATGCAAATAAAAAATATAAAATTGAAACCAAAATTACGTACAACCTCATTTATGAAAATAGATTAACGTATTAGTTTATGTCATTTGGTACTAATTACTTAGGTTGAAATTAGAATTTCCCTAGCACTTACAACATAAAAATGATTAATGTTGACTTGTTTTCATCAACTAAATATTAAATATTCAGGTTAATATTAGGATACATAATATATAAACAGTTATAAAAAAGAAATTTTAAAAATAAGAATTTATATTACACTAGGGCAAATCGAATTACACAAATGTATACTTTTATACCATTGGTGTATAAAATTAAAATAAAATAATACTTTAGTAACCTCATCAATATGACTGATATTTTAGTGAGTGACAAATATGATAGTAATTAAACATGTGCCTTTTCTCAACCTACCAAACTATTTCATTATAATTTTTCCAAATGTATTGAAGAGCTAGAAGATTCTTCAAGAATTGTTTATGTCGTTTGTTCTTATGATAAGTTGGTTGGACCAACTAATATTGAGATTGGATCTCTTCAAATCTGAAAATTATAAAAGGTGAATAAGGGTCCGTTCATCTATCATATGATATGTTGAAAAAATGCATCAATTAGATAATCACATGTACATTCATTGTCAACCTGCAGTTTGACATTCATAAAGTTGTTTGCTCAATAAAATTGAGTTAAAAACATAATTTTCAGATTGTGCAATCAAGAAAGTTATTTTGATGATCATGGTTTGGCATTGAAAGCCTTCGATAAATAGCTAAACCATTATTAATGAGAACAAAACTTCATGTATTGGTCTAAAATATGATATATTGCAATAGCATTTGTATGCATTAGATCAATAAATTATGATTATTTCTCCCCTCTCAATTGGTTCAAGGTCGGGAACCAATTATTCCATCTAATAATTTTGATGTGCGGTATATGATTAATGAATATACCATAATGCACAAAGATGGTTTCTTCAAAGAAATAGAGGAAGTATGTTAGTTTTCCTAACATAAGGGGGAGATTATAAGCGCTATGAAATATGTTAAGAATTATCACCATTTCTTCATCCGAAAGATAATTTAAGTCAAATGCTGAAAGCATCTCATATTAAGTGCAAGTGCTCTTATTTTGTGTTCCTAAAGGACAAAGTCTATGCATGCGTGAAGCGTGGTAGACTGATCGGTTCCAAATGAAATAGTCCTTGGAAAATAAGGAGCAAATAATCATAATAAGAAGGCAATGTGCTCTTGAAGAGCCTACGACATAACACTTCATGAAACCTTATGAGAGGTTCATGTACCTGAAAATAATGAAGTAATGAGATCTCAAAATGTTATGTCGCATTGTGAACCGATACAAAATGATATATCATCAATATCTTTGACACAATATTGTGAAAGATTACGAGGATCTGAATTCTACGTTTATTTAAGCATGCTGACGTAGAAACATTTATCAAGTGACATGAAAGGATGCATCTTGGTAAGTATAAAACTTATTTGATTTGCAGTCCAGATATTTGAAGATGTCATTCATGAAATGTTGAATATTGTCACTTGACAAAACTTATGTGAAAACTTTTAAGGATTCAAACTGCTTGAAGCATATAAAAGTTTCTGGGAAACTTATTTATAATCCTTATATTGTATAAGCTTATTGCTTAAACATCATTGGAACTCTTGGAGAGTTTTCACAGCAATAGATTATTTGCTGAAATTCGAAATATATCAAATTGGATTAGTTATGAAGTACCATATCTTAGTGCAATTGATGCACTCATGTACCTTGCAAATACTACAAGGCCTATAGCCTTTTCAGTCAATTTGTTAGCAAGGTATATTTCTGCTCCTACTATGAGACATCAAAATGGGATAAAACACATGAGCTTATTTTATTCTAAAGATTGCAGTCCCGATCTTATTGGTCATGCTGATGTTGGGTACTTATCTGACCCGCATAAAGCTCGGTCTCAAATAGGCTATGTGTTCATATGTGGTGGTACTGTCATATCTTGGAGATATACAAAGCAGTCTATCATAGCCACTTCATCGAATCATGCTGAGATAATAGCTACTCATGAAGCAAGCCGAGAATGTGTATGGTTGAGGTCTATGATACATCTCATTCGAGAAAATGTGATGTGAAATATGAAAATTTACCCACAATTCTATACAGAGGTAACTCAGCATACATAGCACACATTAAGGGAGGATTCATAAATGGAGATAGAACGAAGCACATTTTGCCAAAGCTTTTCTACATACATGAGCTACAAAAGAATGATGATATTAACGTGCAACAGATTCGTTCAACTGACAATGTGACTGATTTATTCACCAAGTCTTCTCCAATTACAACTTTTAAGAAAATGGTGTACAAGATCGGGATGCAAATGTTCAAGGATGTTCTCATTAGGGGGAGTTAATACACGCTGTACTCTTTTTTCCTTACGAGGTTTTGTCCCACTGGGTTTTCCTTGTAAGGTTTTTAATGAGGCAGCCGAAATGCGTATTATTAGAGATGTGTACTCTTTTTCCTTCACTAGATTTTTTTCCTACTGTTTTTTTTTAGTAAGATTTTAACGGGACACATTATCTACCAATTAGACATTCAAGGGGGAGTGTTATAAATGTATTTACATTATAGTGAATGTCTATCAAGATCTACTTTAATATCTATTAGGATTTGAAGCATCTGTCTTTTACTCAGACTAGGAGTAAATTTCCCCTATAAATAGAGGAGTTTTGTTCATTGTATTGACAATCTGATGATCTCTCATCCCTCAAGAGAAGTAATAAGAATCATTCTCTCTATTCTCTCTACTTTCTTTTTATTCTTTATTGTTTTATAACACCAACAATATTATCTTAATCTACCACAAGTTTGGCCAATTCTTAAATATTTTACCTATTCTCTCTCTGAAAACCTTTTTTAAAAATTAATCCACTTAATAACATACCAAATAATGAAAAAAGTACCGATTTTTTTTGTTTTGAAAATCCAAAAAAATAAAACAAATTGAACACCTGTTGTTTACATTTACGGCTGTTAAACGGATCTAGACAGATAATCACGCGAAGCATTAGATTGAAATGTCATATTTATTGGATAGTTGTTATGTATTGTATTATGTTGTCTTATACCGTATTATTTTAATGAATATAATATTTAGAAAGATTGTATCATTTTTTATTGTTACATAATCTCACGTAGATTCTATCGTTTTTTATTGTTACATAATGTCACTTAGATTATATCGTTTTTCATTGTTACATAATCTCACATCTCAAATTTGAAGAATAAACCTACTAAAATGGTAGGGTATTAGGTACATGGGACTGATATAAAGAGGTATAGGATAAAAGATAAAATAAAATTATTAATACTAAAATATAAAAGTATAGTGAGTGAAAAAAATGTAAGGCAACGAAGTGATCCCACCAAATTGATAATATAAAATGAGACTTTCGCGTTACCTAATGATGAAACTAAATGATACGATGCCATAAAATTTTACTAACAATTAGAAAAAACATAGTATTTAGTAACAATAAAATAAGATGGTAATACCAGCCAAACATACTGTAACTATGTAAGAAGTTATTTGATAGTTAATAAAAAAATAATTTATTCATGTATTAATTTCTGCTAAGTTATATAATATTTGATAGTTAATCAGTGAGTATATTATTTATATATAAAATTTATATGATATTAATTTATAATTAAGAAATTCGCATAACTAATATATATATATATATATATACGTTATGAAGAAATTTGTGTGTTGTCTCACACGAATCATCAGAAGATGGAATAACTAACCTAACAAGCTGCCAAAACACCCCTAAAGGTCCACGGCCCAAACTGGCCATCTTCGCTACGTAAATAAACAAAAGCTTAAGGGCATTTATGTAAATGAACCTCATTATTATAATTCTTAAAATAAACAAACAAATATATATATTAATCCAATTTTAAAAAAAGAAAAAGTAACGCCGTCAGATTAAGTATCTACCGGAAATTCAAATTAAACGGTGATCGGCGTTTTCTCCGGCGAGGTCCGGGGCCCACATGGGCCTTTGTATTTTTCCTATAAATAGGGCTCTCCCCACTCTATTCTTTTCACTTGCATTCTTTTTCTCCTCTCTCTCTCTCTAAAAACGCTCTCTCTCTCTAGAGATTTATACAAAGCACACCAACTATATAGCAAAAAATAAGAGAAATTTATTATTATATTTAATTTAAAATTTTATTTATTTATTATTAATATTTTTTTGCCTTTTTTTTTCTTCTGTATTCGACTCTCTCTAGATTTCGTGGTGCTGTTTGGAGGTACTTTTCCTTTCTCTCTTTCTCTCTCCACACAATTTGATTAATAATTAATAAATTATTCAATAATAATAGTAATAATAATAGAGTGAACAAAAATAGATCGAATTAATTTTGTAGCAACCAAAAAAAAAAATAGATCGAAAAAGTGAGTAATTGTGTTTGATCTGGGTGAATGAATAAATATGAATTTGAATATTTATTTGGTAAATTCACTAATGGTTTAATTTGGTTTTGTATGATTTTTGTTATTTTTTGATTGTTGGAAACCCTAATTTGAATTGGTAAAAATTGAATCTGTTTGATGGGTATTTTTTATTTGGAAAAATTTGATTGGTAGGGGTCAAAATCTGGTACAAATCTTAAAAGGGTTATTAGGGGTGAATTAGTTGGGTGATAGTTGTTAGTTGTATTATTTAATTTTCTTGTGTATACTGAGTGTAGTTTTGTTCACATTGGTTGGATTTGTTTTTGATGTATCATTTATTTACTGTTTGTGCATTACATACTGTATATTTTACTGTGGGGAATTTGGAAAGCTAGGACTATTTTGATGAGTTTGTACTTGTGGATGTGTGGGGGAGTCGATTGATATATGCGAAAGATTGAAGATAGGGTTTGTTAGACATAGTTTTTATTAGGGGATTATGGTTTTATATTATGTATCAAGCCATAGATCTATTGGAATGGTATGAGATAAGGTTGGCATACAGATTTTTTATGCATTTGGATATAGTCTATTTGCTGATTGAAAAACCATGTGTATAATATAGGCACGAATCACTCTAAGAATGTGGACTAGTGGTCTATGAAGTGGGTTGAGAACCATGAGGTCTTAGGTTTAAATCCCAAACATAGATGTCCCATCTGTCCCAACCTTGGTGGACGGAGTTACGTGGTACCTATTGCTGGTGGGAGGTGACAGGTATCTCGAAGAATTAATTGAGGTGCGCGCAAGCTGGTACGGATAACACAATTATTTAAAAAAAAAGAAAAAAGAAATATAGGCGCCGTCTTGGAAAAAACTACTACTTTTTTGGTATTTGTGCAGTCTAATTAATCTTTGTTGCCCATGTTCTTATCCTCTTAGCCCCCCTGTAGTTGCTTTTCCTCCTTCTCGTATTTGGTTGTTGAGACCCATAGTAATTGCTAGCATGTTGTTGCATAAGAGTTGAACTTGCACATACTTTTAGGGCTTGAGCTTGTCGATGAATTTTCAGTATCTTTTGCCTTTTCTTTATTGTTTGATTGATTATTACCCGATTAATCTTTGTGATACTGTAACAATCATTATGATTTAAGAATTTAACTCCCCGTTCAAGGCTTATGCCTTTTTTTTTTAAATCTGCTGAAAGATGAATTGCTGATTAAGATAATAATTTGATCATGCAGGCTATTAATATACGTTCCCGTTTTAAGACATTGCAGCTGTAGCCGTGAGTGCTGACTGCTACTAAAGCAATTCACTTGCTTCATGTTTTTAATATTCCAAATAGACGAGGATGATGTAAACCTTATGCTGTAGAGTGGATTGCAAATCTATGTTTTTGATGCTGTGACATTTGTCCCTTAATAAGTTTATTGTGTTCCCCTAATTGCAGTCTTTCTTGCTTTTAATGTTATTTGAGCAATAAAGAGGTTAGAATATTTGCCAATAGCTCTGCGCGAATTAAATATTAGCGAGAGGTGGTGATATAAGCTCTTTTTATTCAGTGTATATGCAATTATATTTGAGATGGGTTCTAAAGGAAAGGTATTATTTGATCTTAATGAACCGCCTGCCGAGGATGACCAAGATAATGATGGTGTCCTCTGTCTCCAGCCTCGGAGAGCAGTTCCTTCTTCTAGTACAAACACTTCTGAGTTTTTGGCATCCTCTGTTGATCCTCCGGGGATAGTAAACAATCATGCATTTTCCCATGCCTCTTCCGTTTCAGGTTTTCAGCCCTTTGTTCGATCAAAAGGTGCAGAGGCATCTAGAGCACCTGAGGATCAGAGGACTGCTGGACCCTCAACTTCGGGTGGTGCTTCATTTTCTAAATCAAATCAAGAAGACACAATGAAGGCTTTGCTGCAGCCAGATCTAAACTCTTTTGATATGCAAGTGGCTGAAAAGGAAGAAGGTGAATGGTCTGATGCAGAGGGATCAACAAATGCAGATAAAAGTTATGGTTTCAATGATAAGTCGAATACTGGTGTTGATAGAGCTTTGCAGGAGAAATCAGCAGTTGAGCCGGTGAGCAATAATGGTAAAGTTGGCTCTGTCGATAATGCTTCTCGGGATAATGAGAAACGGAATGGTGAAAATTACAATGTTTCTTCTTTAGAATTAGACCGAGATACAAATGACAGGAAAAGTAATAGCAGAAATTCTGAAACCAGTAGTAAAGGTGATATCACCATGGATGGTCAGGAGGATTCTGGGCAGGTGCCAAAGCATAGAGAGATTAGAGGTGTTGAGGCAATTCATGCACTAAAGTGTGCTAACAATTTTGGTAAGCGCCCTAAGATTGACCAGCAGAAGGAAGCGATGCTGGGAAAGAAGCGTAGTAGGCAGACCATGTTTCTTGATTTGGAAGACGTTAAACAGGCAGGTTCTCAAAAAAGTACCACGAGGCGGCAAAATTTTCCAGCACCTGTTACAACTCGTACTGTAAAAGAGTCTCGTAATGTTCCTCCACCTTCTGAAAAGTACGCAGAAAAGCAGAGTCAGCTACTTGTGAAAGATGTGAAACAAATTGATTCAACTAATGAAGGAAACTTGCCTATGGAATCTAATGATTCTAAATCTGAGTCCAGTGCTGATGTGAACCTTGCACCTCTAGGTCGGCCAAGACGGATGAATAGTTCTACTGACCTTATGTCTGAGGCTCAAACACAACCTATGCCTAGACAAGGTTCTTGGAAGCATCCCACAGATCAGAGACAAAATAGGAACTCACAGTTTCCTGGTAGGAAGCCTGCTCTGACCAGTCAAAATTCCATGGATACAAAATTGGGAGCCAAAAAACCTCCATCCAAGAAGCAACCTGTAGTAAGTAGCCTGTGTCTAGATACATCTGTAGAACGCCTTATTCGCGAGGTGACAAACGAGAAGTTTTGGCAACATCCAGGTACTTTTGTGTTCCACTTGATTATTATTCTCATCACTGTGGTTATTACCACTACTTTTTGTTGAAAATATTCATTACTCTTCTGTCTCGGAGATTTCATTCTTCTCTGTGCTTTTAAAGCTATGCAACATAAGTGTATAACCCATCCCTATTGATTCTTGTTTGAGGTATATCCAGATTTCCAGTGCCTCAACTAGGTTTTAATTGAGAGCATTGCTCTTACTGTGCCTAGTAAGGTATGTGATGGGAGATGAGCACTTATATTGATTCTTGTCTTTGATTTTCATAGTTAGTTCTCCTGTTAGAGGTTAAGGATCAAAATTTGCATTTCCCTAGAATATTGTTGGAATGAGTGGTGTGCAAATCCCTTACTTTTTCTTGTGTTCTATAAGACTGATTGTGTCGTGAGATAGTATGGAATTCATCTTTGCTTTAGGTTATAATCAAAGAAGCAAGTATGTGTTTTTGCTCACTGGGCACTGTACCTAAGTGGTCATTCAAAATCTGATTAACCCTTTAAACTTCTTTTGTGTTGTATTTCTCATTTTTCGAGTGTTCTGGATCGTAAAACTTTCTTTCTGTTTTCATTGGAAAGCTGTAAACTGGTATCGTTTTACCAGCTGAACATTGTCCCATCTCTCTTTCTTGTATGATTTCTCAGTTCCCTTATGATGATGTACGCGTGTTCAGTAATTTATGTTTTATACTGCCACTTTCTTCTAGGTTGTTTTACTGGCCATATTTAGCATCCTGTTCTATGGAATGCTTGGTGAGGCAGGATTTACTGTTTTAGTTTATTAAGTGGTGGTGTTTATATTACTCAGGCCCATGCATAGCAAAGGGGATCCTCCAGCTTCATCTGGTGGGCATCTCAATCATCAGGATTGCTTGTGGGATGGAAGATCTTTTGTGTTATCTCAAAGATGGCTATATAATTATTAGTGTATTTTTCATGATCTCTATGACTAACCTGGTCATATGTATTGGGATAAAGTTGTGAATAGATTTTTGTGTTAGCTAATTTTATTATGTAGTGCTCCCATTTGCTCCTCTGAAGCGCCTGTTTAGGCATGTTTAGTAGCAAGTCGCATTGTACAGCTCCTTGAGCTTCATAAGGATTTTTTTTTCCAATTTCTTATTTGCATTCCTAATGTCAAAAAGTGGTGTGGTGCATGAAGTGCCATCATATGGTGTATTATTAAGGGGTGAACTTCTCTTCATGTCAGATGAAGCGGAGCTTCAGTGTGTACCTGGTCACTTTGAATCTGTGGAAGAATATGTTAAGGTGTTTGAACCCTTGCTCTTTGAGGAATGTCGGGCACAGCTGTACAGTACATGGGAGGAGATGACTGACACAGGAACCCATGTGAAAGTCCATATTAAAAACATTGAACGGCGAGAAAGAGGTATGTTATGGCAACTTTTTTTATATATTTATTTTATTTTATCCTTTGACTTGGATATGAGGAACGCCTTTGTTTATACCAAATACATATTTGGGAAGCTAGGCGCACTTATTATATAGCTTGCACTTATAATGGCTTCACTATGAAAGAAAGAGAACACACAAACGTTAAAGAGAAAGTTTAAGAGCCGGAAAGTTGTGGTCGGCCTAGCTGAATCTCTTTTCCTCCCTTTCTAATCAGCACTCTGTTTATTCTGCACAGGATGGTATGATGTAATCCTTTTTCCAGAATGTGAGTGGAAGTGGTTATTCAAAGAGGGAGATGTAGCAGTTCTCTCCACTCCCCGCCCCGGGTCAGGTTGGTATTATATAACTGTTTGTTGATGTGTATTTCAAATTTCCTATGTTTCTTCTTATTTTTAGTAAAATTTCTGAACTTCTTATGAATTAAGCAGTCCGATCACGGAAAAGTGGCACCTCAACATTTGGGGATGGTGATGAGCCTGAAATTAGTGGTCGTGTGGCTGGTACTGTGAGACGACACATACCTATTGATACTCGAGACCCTGCCGGAGCCATCCTGCACTTCTATGTTGGAGATCCATATGACACCAACAGGTTAGTGATTTGACTTTTAATTGCTTCTGCCTTCTGTTACTGGTGAGCTATCATCTTGATATTTCTTCTTTCCGCAATATTGGTAGTGATCACATACTGCGGAAACTGCAACCAAGAGGCATCTGGTTTCTGACTGTTCTGGGTTCTCTAGCAACAACCCAACGTGAATATGTTGCTTTACATGCATTCCGGCGTCTTAATCCGCAGGTTATATCTTAAACCCAGCTCTTCACTGAAAAAGCTTTTTTCTGCATGTTTATCAGTTTGAATAAAGAATTATGATTTTATGTGTAGATGCAAAATGCAATTCTTCAGCCAAGTCCGGAGCATTTCCCTAAATACGAAGAGCAGACACCTGCAATGCCCGACTGCTTTACACCAAACTTTACTGACCACTTGCACAGGACCTTTAATGGACCACAGCTAGCAGCAATCCAATGGGCTGCTACACATACAGCTGCTGGGACTAATGGTATGACAAAGAGGCAAGATCCATGGCCTTTTACTCTAGTTCAAGGGCCACCTGGTACAGGTAAAACACACACAGTGTGGGGAATGCTGAATGTCATCCATCTTGTTCAGTATCAGCACTATTACACAGCATTGCTCAAGAAACTTGCTCCTGAAAGCTATAAGCAGAATAATGAGAATAACTCAGATAATGTTGCTACTGGATCCATTGATGAAGTCCTTCTAAGCATGGATCAGAATCTCTTCAGAACCCTCCCTAAGCTATGCCCAAAGCCTAGAATGCTTGTCTGTGCTCCTTCAAATGCTGCAACTGACGAGCTTCTTGCACGTGTTCTTGATCGTGGATTCATTGATGGCGAGATGAAAGTTTATCGGCCTGATGTTGCACGCGTTGGGGTGGATTCCCAAACGCGTGCCGCTCAAGCAGTTTCTGTAGAGCGGAGAACCGAACAACTTTTGATGAAGAATCGCGATGAAGTTTATGGGTGGATGCACCAGTTGAGAGCTCGTGAAGCTCAGTTGTCACAGCAGATAGCTGGCCTTCAAAGAGAACTAACCATTGCTGCTGCTTCTGGTCGTGCACAGGGATCTGTTGGAGTTGATCCTGATGTTCTTATGGCTAGGGACCAAAATCGAGATACTCTATTGCAGAACCTTGCAGCAGTGGTTGAGAATAGAGATAAAATACTGGTGGAGATGTCCCGCCTTCTGATTTTGGAGAGTAGGTTCCGTGGTGGTAACAATTTCAACATGGAGGAAGCTCGTGCAAGTCTGGAGGCTAGTTTTGCCAATGAAGCTGAAATTGTTTTCACTACCGTCTCAAGTAGTGGGAGGAAATTGTTCTCTCGTCTTACCCATGGTTTTGACATGGTAGTCATTGATGAAGCAGCCCAAGCCAGTGAAGTAGGAGTTCTTCCTCCTCTTTCTCTCGGTGCGGCAAGATGCGTTCTTGTAGGGGATCCACAGCAGCTTCCTGCTACAGTTATCAGCAAAGCAGCTGGAACATTGATGTACAGTAGAAGCCTCTTTGAGAGGTTTCAGCAAGCAGGCTGCCCAACTATGTTGTTATCAGTGCAGTACAGGATGCACCCTCAAATTAGGGATTTTCCTTCTAGGTACTTTTATCAAGGTCGCCTTACTGATAGTGAAAGTGTTGTGAATCTGCCTGAAGAAGTTTATTACAAGGAGCCTTTACTGAAGCCTTACATCTTTTATGACATTACACATGGTCGAGAATCACATAGAGGTGGATCCGTTTCATATCAGAATACACATGAAGCGCAGTTCTGTCTTCGTTTGTATGAGCATCTTCAAAAAACTTGTAAATCTCTTGGTGTTGGGAAAGTTACTGTAGGTATAATCACTCCATACAAACTGCAACTTAAATGCCTCCAAAGGGAGTTTGGGGATGTTTTAAATTCTGAAGAAGGAAAAGACATTTACATAAATACTGTGGATGCTTTCCAGGGTCAAGAGCGTGATGTTATTATAATGTCATGTGTGCGTGCCTCAGGTCATGGGGTTGGGTTTGTTGCAGATATAAGGCGAATGAATGTTGCTCTTACTCGTGCCAGAAGAGCTCTTTGGGTATGTTACTTTGGTCTCTGTTTATGCTCGTAACGCTATATTCATAATCTATACGTGGAAGCAGTGCAACATACAAGTCAATAATAACTCTCTTTTATGTTCTCTTAACAGGTAATGGGAAATGCCAATTCTCTGGTGCAATCAGAAGATTGGGCTGCACTGATTGCCGATGCCAAAACCAGAAAATGTTACATGGACATGGATACTTTGCCCAAGGACTTCTTGCTGCCTTTGCCACCCAAGGCAGCTTCTCATGCTCCTCCACCGACCAAGATGTCTAATAATCGAGGTTTGAGATCTGGGTTACGACACAGAGTATACGATACACACATGGAGTCCAGATCAGGAACACCTTCAGAAGATGATGAAAAGCCAAATGCATTGCATGTAAGGAATGGAAATTATAGGCCTCCTAAGCCATCACTGGAGAATTCATTGGATGATTTTGATCAATCTGCTGATAGATCTAGAGATGCCTGGCAATATGGCTTACAGAGGAGGCAAAATACAGCTGGAAATGGGAGAAGAGACATGTAATTGATGTCTGTGGATATGTGCCATAATTACAGGGACCAACCATTTTGTTCCTGATGTTGTGGCTTTGCTCCTGGCTAGGAGATCAGTTGATGGCACAACTATGCATGCTGATCTTGTGGTGCAACACGGCTTGGTTGGAAGGACTTTTCGGTGATGCGAGAATGGTTGGCAATATGGCAGTAAGGAAGCGTTTTTGCTCGTAAAGACATTGCTCCTGGCTAGGAGATCAGTTGATGGCACAAGTGCATGCTGATCTTGTGGTGCAACATGGCTTGGTTGGAAGGACTTTTCGGTGATGCGAGAATGGTTGGCAATATGGCAGTAAGGAAGCGTTTTTGCTCCTAAAGACATTGCTCCTGGCTAGGAGATCAGTTGATGGCACAAGTGCATGCTGATCTTGTGGTGCAACATGGCTTGGTTGGAAGGACTTTTCGGTGATGCGAGAATGGTTGGCAATATGGCAGTAAGGAAGCGTTTTTGCTCCTAAAGACATTGCTCCTGGCTTGGACAGAGGTCAATGACAGCTGGTTAAGCTAATTTCGTGTTCAGAATATGGTGGTTTGACAAAAAGAATTATTGTCGATGAAGAGAATAAGTGGATTTGTAAAATAGGAAGAGGTCCTGGTTGATTATGAGGGCACTCTAGGAATATTTAACGAGTTGATGGGATTTTGAGGATGGGAGCTCTCTAAGTCAATGCCTGAAGTACGTTTACTGACTGATAGGTAAATCTTCGAAACGAATGATGATGACTTGAAGTTCTTGATATGTACAACATTTTCATTTGGTTTGAGCTTTTCTAAAAGTGCACTTGGCAGCTTATTATCAAGTATTTAGCAGGTCTAATGCATATGCTTCTCTTCCGTTGGGACTGAGAAGAAAAGCTCATCACAGCAGACGATCTTGAATATACAGCCATCTGTGGCTGGAAAATGGGAACCCTGTATGATTGTTCTTCTCTGTTGAATGATATATGCCTCTGGGACTAACCTTAGAGACAACTAGTTCAGGATAGAAGCCCAAGACAGAGAACTGAGCTGGCCATGTGGAAATTGTTTCAGAATTCACTGAAGGCTGAACACGGAACTCGTCAGATGGCAAGTCTGTCATTTGCAGAACCAGTACGATCTGATGAACAAGTCAGGACCGCATATAAACTGACCGAGTACAGTTATTTGGATCCCAAATGTTGATACAGAGGAGGGACTTGGAAGAAACCGACTAGTTCTGTACATGTTCTTGTGGAGAAAATTCTTTTTATTAATTATTAATTAGGTAGACTCATACTTAGGAATGTTGGAGAACTTTTTGTTATCCTTCTCAAAAGAAATCTTGAAGTTCATCTTTTAACTGTGTCCTTTTCCATGCTCAATTTATTTATTGCACGTTCCATCACTTCCATCAATGAAAAATGTGAGAAGGTTGAGCATTTTAGTTCAATTCTCACAACTACTAGCACTTATCAACAATAACTTTGTATATTCATATAATATTACTGAACTGGCATTGTTAATGCTTTCATATAACCGTTAAAAGTGTTTTAATGTTTGCTAAAGTTATTCTTTGTGTGGTTTAAAGATTTCAAAAAAGTATAAAGAACAAATAGCTTCTGTATTACACCAAACATATTTGAATGTATAAAAGGATTGAGGCCACCTTGCCGCCCCATGTTGTGTAATTTTGTGTTTAACTAAATACTATAATGATCAGGGCTGAAGGGTACTATTTTATTAGATCATTGAAAATTAGTCTTATTAGCATTGAAGACATATTATGGACAAGATTGAAGATAAAATATACATTCAATATCTGAAAATTCAGTCGTACTGAATTCGATATCTAATCTGAAATATATAAAAATTTTGTTAAATTCACAATCCAAAAATCCAAATCAAACCTCCAAAGAATTTCGATTGGATTTCAAAATTGGCCCTGCCCACCCCCAACATTAAGAGACTTTTAATACGTTAAAACTTTAGGGGTAAGTCTAGTGGTAGCTTGAATTATTAACGGTCTATATTGAGGACTAAAAAAGCAAGTTACACATTAGGCTGATCAGTTAAAAATAATAATATTTATAATTAAATATATAAAATATAATTGTTAGTATTTTGTATCAAAATTATATATTTTATGTATTTTCTTGGGACCACTTTACTGGCCGTTTTTTTTTTTTTTCACACTCAGTAAGAAAATTATGTAGAAAGTAATTCAACTAAATTATTCGTATTTATTATACTACGCTATTTAATACTTCTTCTTTCTTTTGCACCATATTGAAATCTCTTCATATTCATGACTAAGCGTAAATGTAAAAACAAATAACTAATTATGTCTTGATTTTTCTAAAATGACAAATATTAGGCACCATCTATTTTAGTAAGGATGACAAATAAAGTGATTCAGAGGAAGTAATTATATATTACTATGTACAAACATATATTTATTGACTATTATTTTGATGAACGGTAATTTATTTCAACTTTTCTATGAATCTCTTAGGTCACATTTGGATTTGGCTTTAAAAAAGTTTCTTTAAAGAATTTATTTACGTTACTCCTCAAAAAAAGAATTGATTGTCTGAATTTAATGCTGAAGATATACACTTTCTAGAATATGTCAAAATAAATATACTGCTGCCAATATACGTAGGAAAATTATTGAATAACGTGGTAACCAAGCATTTAGGGGAAAATAGGACCTCTTAATATTCATTGTTTTTTAAGCTAAATGATGTTTTACCACAATATGATAAACTTCACATCTTTTTCATTGTTGATGTTTTTTTGTTACACATAAATATGAGTTCATATGGTTTGAAATTGATACATAGTATAGATTGATCTTAAATAAAATTTAACAATAGATGAAAATATAAAATATGTAGAAAACATAATAAGTAGAGAAATATAACTAAAAAGAATATAATGTACATAAATTAATTTGAATATCTGGACATTATATGTGTATCTGGAGGATTTGAAGTTGATAAATCCTTCATACTTAGAAGAAAATATTTTTTATTTTTTTTAATACTTATGGCTGACGGCAAAGTATGAAGCGTATCAAATGCTTAATCTCTTTAATTAAACAAAAGAGTACCATGAGTAAAATGTTCTTTAATTAACATACACGTTTTTAGCATGAATTTAGTTTATTATGCATTTCTAGTTTTGACATACTTTGACTAATTTAGTGTCTATAAATCATTTTTCATTAATATAAGTATTGAATAATTCTCTCAATAAAAAAAAAACTTGCCAAACTTCTTTGCCCTACTTGGGTTTTAAACCGAAATCACACGGTCCATTTCATCTCCCCTAAATTAATTGAGTGGGTCGGATTATATATAATTGTAAAAGATCTTGAATTTACACACGAATATTAGATTGTAAATTTTTTACTTGATCTGTTAAAAGTGGTGCGTTTTAGACACTTTGAAAACGTTAAGTATTTAAAAGATTGCCCTTTATTAAAATTTTCCACAATAGACAAAATCGTCTTTTCACGTATTTTCTTCAATTATTATTCTTACAATATTGATTGTAGTTTTGAAAAACTTAAAGTGTCCTAAAAATTATGATAAGAGAAAAATATATGAAAAAACTAATAATGGTAGGTTTACTTTTTGGTCTAACGTAAAAAAATAAAAAATCCTAAAATATATGATACGAAAAAAATATTATTAGATTTGTTTTTATTGGGAGAATTATTGTTGGACTCTAGGAGTTGGACGTCGAACTGCGTTTTTTATCTCAAAAGAGATACTTTCATTTTGTAATGCTAAGCATCTTTGTTGTTTGTGATATGATTATATGCTTTGATTGTTATATAAATTTTATTCACCACAATCTTACGAGGTCTTTAAAGATCTTTGTTATAAGTAATAGATTACTATAATATATGTGGTAAAAAAATATATTTTATAAATTGTTATCAAGGACTTTGTTATAAGTAATAGATTACTATAATATATGTGGTAAAAAAATATATTTTATAAATTGTTATCAAGGACTGACGATCAGGAAACAAAGACAAAAAATGAGAATAATACATGAGAAGTAAAATACCTACAAGAATACATTAATTAGGATTCTTTGATTATATTGGTTAGAAGTCATTTCAATATTTTTTTTTTTAATTTAAGAGTTGAAAATTAATTAAATATGTTTATGATAAAATCTTTTGAGATCATCAAAATTAATGACATCTGATACTTTTTTCATTAGTTTAAGAATTTTAAATCAACTAAATTTGATTTTAAGAAGATTTGAAAAATCTAGAAATAATATAAAACAATTAGAATAAGAAAAATTTAAGAAGTAACAGATTTTAAAAAGTTTTAAGTACGTAATAAGAATGTAATCAATGATTTTATAAATATTTGACTTTGAAAATAAGAATTTTTTTTAAGTATATATAAAAAAAACAATTGTAACACAAACTGGTTCAAATTGATGTGTGTCTCTTAACCTGTGGCAAAAAGGGAAAGAGTTAATATATGACAAACGCAAAAGTAATGATCCATCAACCACTTGAAATTTCTGGTGGTAAAACATATATGTGTATATGTTAATGTTTACATTATTATATTTAAAGTGTGAAAGATTTTTGAAAAGTAATTTGAACTTTTACACTTTATTTAAAATCTCCGCAAGAGATAAAATCATTTAATTTTAAATAATCAAACATTACACGTGCGAGACACGTGTGATTAAACTTGTATATATATGTATCAGGAATTTGGTCTCAAGTTTCAAAGATAAGATCTCTATTTAGGAAAAGAATCAAATTTGTTCCTTTACTCTAAAATTAAAATTAATTAAATATACCTTTCGTCATACTTTAGGGTCAAATTTACCTCCACTGTCCTACTTTGAGGCCTTTACCACTCTATGTTGAAAATTTTGCTAAATATACCATTCGTCATTCTTTGTGGTCAAATTTTTCCTCGATGTCATACTTTACGGCCATATTTATCTTCATTGTTAAGAAATTTTTTACATGTATTTTTTTTATAACAAAAAAGTAAAATCAACGTTAAATGCCTCATCTTTTAAAAATAAAACACACTCTAATCTAATTCGTTCGACCCGACTCGAACCACAAAAAAGACATAAATAAATAAACTCCTTCAGTTCTGTGAGTCAAAAATTTTCAACGAGATTAAGCCACTGGATGTTTATCAGTGCATAACTCATGAAAAATTAATTTACATCAGTGCAAACACAAAAAAAATATCCCTCTTTCAGTTCACGGATCTGCATCAGCGCAGAGATCATAAAAAATGACACTTGACGATCAAATGCAATAGATCAGGCCCATCGAATATTTCTATTAAAAGATGGACATTTAACATTGATTTCGCTTTTCTGTTAAAAGAAGGGTACATGTGAAAAGTTTCTTAACAATGAGGGTAAATATGGTCCTAAAGTATAACATTGAGGATAAATTTGACCCAAAGTATGATGGAGGGTATATTTAGTCAATTTTTCAAAGTTGTAGGGCAAATTTGGCCCCAAAAGTATGACAACGAAGGTAAATTTGATCCTAAAGTATGAAAAAGGTATATTTAATTAATTTTTTAAAATAGATGGATAAATTTGACCCTTGTCCCTTGTATTTATTGTACTGCGTATGTTTTACTATTTCTTCGTTGTGTTCATTTTTACTTGTCCACTATATTAAAAATAGATATCCAATAATACTTGTTCAGTTTAGACATCAATGAACAAATTATCTATTTTTATACATTTTATCCTTAGCGTTAAATAAGATTTATTATCCAATGCATTTTTCAAGTCATTAAATTTATTATATTTAAAAGAAAATATGGTAAAATTATCTCTAGCATTTGCTATTTTTTAATTTGTGTGTGAAGTCAATAGTGAACAACTATTGGTGGATGAATGAAGTATTTTAGTTGATCTTTGTTGACTTACCACACTCGTTAAGAAAATATTAATTATAGGTTTGTTTAATTAAATTTACTTTATTAATGATGTTTTAAAACTCTAAATGTGATTACAGATAGCTATTTAATACTAAGGGTGGTACTCCCTCTGTTCTATTTTACTTGACCCTCTTACTAAAATGATTGTTTCAATTTACTTATTCATTTTATAAAATCAATAGAAATTTATCATGTTCTTTCAATATTACCTCTATTATTAGAAGACTGCATAAAGTGTACAATGCTTAAATTTATATTTTTAAAATATATTTAGTAAGATTAATTTAGTAAAATAAGTCTTTAATAAATATCTTTTACTAAGGGTGGTACTCCCGCTGTTTTATTTTACTTGACCCTCTTGCTAAAATGATTGTTTCGATTTACTTGTTCATTTTATAAAATCAATAGAAATTTATCATGTTCTTTCAATATTACCTCTATTATTAGAAGACTGCATAAAGTGAACAATGCTTAAATTTATATTTTTAAAATATATTTAGTAAGATTAATTTAGTAAAATAAGTCTTTAATAAATATCTTTTACTAAGGGTGGTACTCCCGCTGTTTTATTTTACTTGACCCTCTTGCTAAAATGATTGTTTCGATTTACTTGTTCATTTTATAAAATCAATAGAAATTTAGCATTTTTTTGTCAATATTACCTCTATTATTAGAAGACCACATAAAGTGTACAATGCTCGAATTTATATTTTTAAAATATATTTAGTAAGATTAATTTAGTAAAATAAGTCTTTAATAAATATCTTTTTATGGAGAGTATCAAGTCAACAAGGCAAAGTAAAATGAAACGGAGGGAGTATGAGAAAGAAGTACTCCCTTCGTTCCTAAATAAGTGTTTCTTTTGACTGACACGTCCTTTAATAAACTACTCACTCCTAAAAAATTAACGATAACTTTACCAACTTAACCCTAATTAAATTTTAGCTTTTTTAAGTTGACATCGATTATTATATTTAAACTCAAGGGCATATTAGAAAGATTATGATAAAACTGTTCTTGAAAGCTTAATCATACACTTATTTAGAAACAAAATCACAACCCAAAAGAAGCAGTTATAAAAAAAATGAAGGGAGTAATATATCTCTCTTGATTTGCAAAAAATAAACTGAAACATCTCTTTTTAGTATAGAGGCCAACTAAAATGAAATGAAGAAAGTAAATATTACTCGTGTTTACTCCTTCCGTTCGAATTTACTTGATACATTTTGACATGAACACCTATTAAGGAAATAATGATTGATATAATAACTTTATCATATTGTCCCTATTAATTAATTTTTAGTAGGAGTAATATGTATTAGAAAATAATTTGAAGAATAATTAATTCTAGAGGTAAAGTATGAAAAAGATTTTTTTTTAATTTATTAAAATAATAAGTAAAAATAAATTAGAAAAATAATGATAATTAAATCCGAACACAGAGAGCATAAGAGTTGGGAAAAAAACAATAACGGATCGTTTGGTAGAGTGTATAATAAATGCAAAATATGATATATTAATAATGTTTGTGTTAGCTATGCTTGCATTAATTATGCTTGTATTCTTCTTATGCGGTGTTTGATTTGATGTATTAAAAATAATATGTTTTATATAATTTTTATTTAAAAAAATTGTTTCACAAAAATACCCTCTCCAATTTCTTTCCGGTAAAACCCAGACCAACAAATTGAAGCTTTGTATATTCTTCTTCCTTCTCCCATCTTCACTGTTTTCTATTGTGTGTGTATATATTTTTCTTCTCGTGTTCTTCTCACTGTTCTCTGCATATGGATGGATCTGTGTATTTTTTTTTTTTTCGTTTCTTGTGTTTTACTTTGTTTCTCTTCTTCTTGTTGCCACTTAAACATGACAAGAACTATATTATTTGATTCGAGTTATATTCATCCTTCAAATTACTAAATTCTGTTTACTTATGTAATTGAGCAAGTTTTGTGCAATTGATGACTGCCCAGAAGAGAATACTTTTGGAACAAGAACGGAAAAGGAATTGAGAAAAAATTGAGGGGTAAATTAGTCATCTAATAAATTAATGCATGTGTTGAAAGCTTTGTATTACTAATACATCAAAAAATGATGATATTAGTTATACATAACATAATACACAGTAGAGTGTATAACTAATACTTGCGTTAATTATACATAAATTTAAAAAATTTACCAAATAAAATATTAACAATACATAAAGCTAATGCATACATTAATTTTTTTTATCACATTCTATCAAATGACCCCTAAATGAGTTAGACATTCATCACCTAGTGGACTTCTTTTAGTTATTAGAGGAAAATGTCAAAATTGCTAGTAGTCGTGCACAACATAAAGTGAATATATCCCCCATGTAAGATTATTTAAAATTAACAGGTCTAGTTACCAAATTTATGGATAGATTGGTCTATTTTTTTTAATTTTTTTTTTCAATAAAAGAAAAAAATATCCGAATTTGCTTTAAGAATCCAGCCTCTAGGTGGGAGTCCCATATTCTTCCAACTAATTCTAAAAAGAAAAAGGAAGAACAAGATAATATAAAGAGAGATGAGGTTGGTAGGTGTGTCAAATTAATCCATATGGTGCGACCCTGATTTTTCTTTTCTTTGAATTTTATTTGGAACTAACTAATTAACATTCATTTTGAATTTTGACTAATTCAAATTTATGTGAAAGTTAAATTTCATCTTTATTTTTCTGAACATATACATAGATTATACTTTGATTATACGTAAAAATATACGTATATGATACATGAATTATACAAATATTATAATATGCATTCACTATTATTTTTAGATTAAGTAATTGGGTGGGCGACAATCTAGGTTATTCATTTTCTTTCTACTTTTTGAACTCAAGACTTAAATTCAATATCTCTGATTAAAAATAAAAAATACTTACCGACACTATGTGACCCTTGGTAGTGGAGTGAATCCAATATTGTCATTGACTAAAAGGCACTTTTATACTAATCGAACTTTGATCCAAAATCTTTGATTAAAGATAAAAAAAGATATTTATCACACATCATAACAAACTTTGATGAGTCCAGCCGAATCTACTATCTTTAACTAATAAGTTGCTTACACTTTTCAAAAATGCAATCCTACCCGTTTTAAATCCTTTAAAAACACCTTACTTTTGAAGAATTTATTACACAATCGATGACATTTTTAAGATTCGAGCAACATAGATGTTCAACATAGGTCTCATCAAAGTTAAATTTTTGAAACGTATAGAGTGGGTGGGGCTAGGCGCCCTTGTGAAAGTTGGCATGTCAATATGGTATGGACCAGCATGTTGCAAGGTTTTTTTTTTTGTTTTGGTTTCCCAAGGTCCCCACAACCGGCAGTCGTGAGATTAATCCTTCGTTCCTCTGTCAGCGCACTAAGCGGTAGGAAACTGGCGACAGAGTTTGCTCCCTTTGCCAGAGGCGGGGATCGAACCTCGACCTCTTGCTTAAGGGACATGGCGCTGAACCACCATGCCAACTCTAGTGGTTAGCATGTTGCAAGGTTAATGTCCTCTACTTGGTGACATTCTTATAACAACTTGGAAACTTATAACCCTTTCTTTTGTTTCCATTCATTTGAACAGCTCTGTTTGTCCTTGTGCTTTCAGAGCCTAATTGGCTTTTGTCATTGCATTATTATTTTAACACCTAGATAAAGAGATCCTCGAAGTTTTTCAAAAGGAGAATTAAGCAACCTAGGTGATTTCTCAATCAGTTTCCAGAAGATTTCACAAAATATTTGACTTCTTCAATTTGTGGAGTCGACCTATTTTATATGTATATTGTTTAAATTGAACGATTCACGTGTATTAAAAATTAAGGGTCAAAGTCATCGATAGGCACTCAAGCTTGTTTCGAAAATTCACTTAGACCCCTCAACTATGACCTGTACCTATCAGACCCCTAACCCCCCCCCCGAATTTTGATCCAATTGGACATTTTTTGCCTACATGGCACTGCGCATGCAATGCACTTGCAGTAGGCGCGTGAGAATTTTTTTTTTACTAAATTACGAATTGAAATGTGCCAAGTGGCACTGAGGGGCCCAAAAAATATTAATTAAAAAATTTATATTTAAATTATTTATTAATATAATTTTTAATTATTATAATTTCTTAATTCTTTTTTTTTAAAAAGCACCCCACCCCCTATGTCATCTTTTTCACAGCACCCCACCCCACCCCCTATGTCATCTTCTTCACAGCACCCCACCCCACCCCACCCCCTGTGTCTTCAACCCCACCCCGCGTCTTTATCGTTTCAACCCTACCCCACCCCCGCGTCTTCGTCGTCACCCCAATCTCACGTCTTCACATGAACAAATTTTTTTTAATCCACCATAATTATTTTTATTTCTTGAAAATTTCCAACAAAATTCACTTTTTTTTCCTCCACTAGTATCACCATTTCTTGAAAAATTACAACAAACATCACTTTTTTTTTCCATTCCTTGAAATTTTTACAATAAAGATCACTTTTTTGTTGAAAAATTACAAGAAAGATCATTTTTTTCTCCATTAATATCACCATTTTATGAAAAATTTCAATAAAGATGGATTTATTCTAGACCCCTTTTTAAATTCTTGAAGTAGATTTAAACAAAAATTGTGTGTGTGTGTGAGTGTTTTTGAGGTTCACAGAAAAGTTTAATGGAGAAGAGGAACGTCGGGGGGTGGGGAGTGAGGAAGAAGATGAACGCTGGGGGAGGGGGGCTGGGGGATGGTGGGGGAGTTTTTTACTTTCATTTTTTAAAATTTTTTATAATTTCTTTTTAATAATCAGTGTTTTATTTTTATTTTTTAAATAAGTTTATAATTATTTTTTAATAATTTGGATCCTCAATGCAATTTTTTATTTTTATTTTTAAAAAATTTATAATTTCTTTTTAATAATCAGTTTTTTATTTTTTATTTTTAAATAATTTTATAATTATTTTTTAATAATTTGGATCCTCAATGCCATTTTTAAAAGATTTTATAATTTCTTTTTAATAATCAGTTTTTTATTTTTATTTTTTAAATAATTTAGATCCTCAATGATATTTTTTATTTTTATTTTTTAAAAAAATTTATAATTTTTTATTTTTATTTTTTAAATAATTTTAGAATTATTTTTTAATAATTTCCTCAATGCCATTTTTATATTCTTTTTTTAAAAAAATTCTAATCAATTTTTAATAATTATTGGACCCACAATGCCACGTGTCAGCTTTCAATTAACTCGTTTTGCCATATCATCGTGTGTGTGCAACACACACTTTGAGCTTTTAGCTGATAGGGAAAAAAATGCCCAATTGGATCAAAATTCGGAGGATTTAGGGGTCTGATAGGTACAAGTCATAGTTGAGGGGTCTAAGTGAATTTTTGAAATAAATTTAAATGTCTATCGATGACTTTGATCAAAACTAAGTATCAAATTATTAAAAGTTATGATGAGATAGATAAGATTTTTTCATTCTTATTTGAAGTTATGAGCTTGAGATTGTGAATGAAAAGAATTTTGTTAAAGGAACGTTTCTCCCTTTAATACTTATATGTTGTGAATCTTAATTAGTTAGGGCCATAAAATAGGTACAGAATGCTAAATGAGAAGCATAAAGAAATCTAATATTGGAATATTACTTTTATTTTCTGGGGTATAATTACTTGGTATTAAAAACTCACTTTATCGATTATTCTAATTTTTTGCAACGAAAGAGGAAATGTTTCCTATCATAAATTTTGTTGTTTTTCAACGTTTTTGAGTACAAGAATCTATAATTTGACACAATAACTTCAACACTAGTTCAAGTTTAAAATAAAAATATTATGAAGTACAACAACACCCTCAACACAAGATCAAAGTGATCTTTTTAAGAAGTGTGTTTTATTTTTTCAGAAATTAAGATGAAACAGAAATGTAAAGCCAAGTCTCCCGACATCACGGAGTGTCCTTAAGGAATAATTTCCCTCACTGTACCCGAGGTTTTGGAATCTTCCTCACAGGATAAAATGACTTTCAATCCAACTATAATGGTACCTCAAATAATTGGATTCGTCGAACTCACTCAACGATTTGATTGATCACAAGAAATGTTTTGAAGATAAGAAGAGTTTGTATTTCAGAAAATTTTTCATTCCAAAACCTGTGGATAAATGCAGGTTTATATAGCCATCAAGTGCCCCTTTCGAAAGGTGGCAATGGTTCATCCGAAAAGGTGTATCCTTTGGAAAAGTCATGTCTGTTCATTCGAAACATTGTGTTTTTTTTCTGAACAGACACAACTATCTGAATAGTCACTTTTTTTCCAAAATAATATATCTTTTCATAAAATGTTGTGTCCCTCCATTTTCCATTCACACCAATTGAACCCAACAGATTTTTCCTTCAAAGAGTTTGAACAGAAAGCTTTACTTAGAGCAGAGAAATCATATTCATTACGTCACATCATTTAGTTATATTAAGAGGAGAAAATAACAAGATAGGTACATGTATATGTTAGGCAGGGGCGAAGCCACCTTCATCCAAGGGGTTCATCCGACCTTCGCTGAAAAATTATGGTATTATTTATACGTGATTTAAAATTATTTTTTTATGTATATAGTGCATGTTGAAACCTCTTCGACTAATTCGTATGTTTACTTCTGAACCCCCTCAATGAAAATTCTGGCTCCGTCACTGATGTTAGGTGCGTATGAATAAAGTTTCACATTGATTGTTGAAAAGAAAATATAAGTTATGCTTGGTTCTTTTAATAGTATAAGACTTTTGGAATAAATCATGTGTTCGGTTTAAAGCGAACAATATCACACTATGCTAATATTAATATTGGATCAACATATTAAGAGTATCTTAAGATTGTACTGGCATCAGAGCGATAATTCGGCTAGACGAGTATGAAAATGACAGAGTGATGAAATATGACCTGACTTAGTACTTTTTCCCGTCTTTACACGCAGCTTCAAAGACACATACACATAAAAAAAAAATCTATTAAGCTTTGATAGTCATAAATACTCAATTGATGTAGTTGACACACAATTAATCTCCAAATTAGGTTATGAATGATGATGAGTCATGTGGAGGTTAGTTCAAGAAGAAGATTGTTCAGTGTGAGTAAAAAAAAGTTTCACATTAATAATTGAGATAAAAAAGTACTTACTTACTTGTAAGATATTGAATACGAAGTAATATCAATTCTTTTGAAGAAAATTAGCATGAGTTTTAGCCCGACAATATCCACATTAGGGGAGAAGTAAAATAAAAGAATTATCCTACTTTTAGGAAGACTAGAAAAAAGGGTTGAACTTTTGGTAGTTCAACAGTCCACTTTAACAAACCTCATTGGCAAAGCTAGTTTTACATCTTAGATTAAAAAACTTGAGATAAAAAAGCTTAAAAGAACCTTAAAATCAATTTACTCTAATCTCAATTGAAAATTTAAAGAAGTTGTTGCATCTTCTTTGAGTTGTGCTTTTACATAAGATTAATTAATAGTTTTGTTGTCCGGTTCAATGACATTTCTTGTCAAACACGAGTCACTTGACCAATTTGTGATGAATCTTTTTATTTTTGTCAATATTGGAATTTTAGGAACTTTCTACATGATGAAAGGATCAAAACACTAGAAAATCTTGGAATTTAACAAAATCTTCTAGTTTTATTGATGGAAATATATCTTTTAGCATCGTAACACTTTAGGAATTTTGTTAAAATAATCATTATAGATTTTTTTTTCTTTTACACATAAAATATATTACTATACAATAATATTTTCTTGAAGTTACACTTACTCTCTCTTTATGTTTTTTTTTTCATTTTAATAATTTATTTATTTTAAATGATAGTTCAAAAACATTACAAATCCTTCATATTTTCTCAATTTGTTAAATTAAGTCACATAAATTGATACAGGCAATAATATTAGTATTCAAAAGTAAAAAAAATGTTTTAGCTGGAGTAACTTTATCTTACCCTTAAATAGAGGTCAAGGATTCGACTCTAGCTATAGAGAAAACTCTGTTGAGAACGCTATCCCAAATGGGGCCCTATCCGGCGCAAATTCAGATTAGTCAGGCTCCATACGGGATGAGAAAACAAAAAAAAAAAAAAACCTTTACCTTACCTGCTTCATGTTTTTTTTACTATTTTGTCCTTTTAGTACCTTGTCGTCAGCAGGAGGTCTTATTGTAGTCAGTTTGCAGATTGTCTCACATGGTGTGCGCCATTCCTAAACATCTCCATTATTCCCATTTTATATATCTTTAATAATCAGTATGTACAATGTATAACCCCCCACCCCCGCACCCCCCACCCAACCCAAACAATTTCTGACAAGACTGACCTTCTTTCAGTTGACTCCTGTTTCTCTGATTCTTGATCATTCAGAAGATCATTCTTGAGCATTATCCAAGTTTTCATTTTTACACTTACCCAGGTAATAACTCATCAATTTATCTTATGGGTTTTTTGTATTTTTGAAAAATATTTATGGGTTTTTATTTTCTTGACTTTTTTTTTGAGCACCCACTATGTTTGTTTTTTAAATGAGTTTATAGCCTTTTTATTGATATCTATGATCACTTTAACTATCGAATTGTACTTTTTGGTCTGATGATTTGGACGATTGGACTTAAAATTATGTTAAATAACAAGGGTGATGTTTGCAATGTATAGTGGAAGTCTGTGCAGTTGCCAATTTTCAATCACTGAGTTCTGTGTAATTCATTTAAGCTGCGGGTTTATAGGAAATAGCTTCTCTATCTCTACGAGGTAGGGGTGAGGTGTGCGTATATTGTATCCTCCCCAGACCTCACTTGTGGGATTACACTGTGTATGTTGTTGTTGAGTTCCGTATAAATCTTGGGAATTATGAGGAGTTGTGAAGATTGAGTAATAATTTGTTGAGTTTAGAGTTTTGATCAGATTATTCAATTTGTTTTTGTTTCTTTTTTATAATGAGTCACAAGGGCTGAGTTGAGGAATCTAAGTTTGGTCTTGGCTGTGTAAAACTTAGGCTACACGAAGAATGTGAGAAAAGTAAAGGTTTTTTTTTTTTTTCAAAAAATAAGAATTGCTGAAATGAGGATGTGCACTTCGAGTATTGCCTTCGGACATGGAAGCTTCTCCTAGAGTTGCTACTCATGTTTAAGCAAACTGATTTAATGGATGATGACTATCTATTACAAGTTCATTAATGATAGTAGAAATGAAGAAGTGCTTGATAGATTCTAGATGTTGTTTATGATCTCTTGCAGCCAAACCATTAATTTAGGTTTATAATGTTCCGTAGGCAGTTTGTTCCTTAGTAACTTAGTGGCAATAGGCAATACTTTCGTGTTTACATTTGCCTGTTGCACCGTCTAGGAAATGTGAACAGGAAAATCATGTGCTTCCTCAAAGCTTCTCGTAGTTTAAATTTCGCATTTTCAATCTTCAATCTGGTAATTTGAAGAATTTTATACCAAATGTATTGTTCGATAGAGTTTTTATCCGTCAAATATCTAGTTATGACATGGCATGTGATGCCTAAATGGCTTAATGACATATTTGGCAATAGGGAGTGCTAACTGCTAAATTTGTGGTGGTGGTGGTGTCTGGTATCAAGTGTTGATCAAGAAAGAGAGTGGTAAAGAGAATGATCTTTATCATTTTCTAGTTATAATGTCATCAGTTGAGGTGCTAATCTACTGGTAGTGGAGCTAGAATCTTTAATGTGCAATATCATAGCTATTTATAATGAAGATACACACTGGGGCTTTTGAAGCTTTTAGCATGGGTCTAGTTTAAGGGATAAACATACTAAAAATTCAAATTCTGATGTTAGTTCAATTGCAGCTAACGAATGAAAACATGCAAATGTCAGTAGTAACACACAGCGGTGGATCCAGGATTTTCACTAAGGAGTTTGAAAAATAAAAACAAAGTGCTTGTGATTTGAACTTGGAACCTCAAAAGGAATTTTAACCCCCTAAACCAGTGAGCCAACCTCTATTCTTGTGTTCAGGGGATTCAAAATCCATCTCTCTCTCTCTCTCTATATATATATACACACATACATACACAACAACAACAACATACCCAGTATATTCCCACCAAGTGGGGTCTGGGGAGGGTAAGTGGGGAGGGTAAGTGTACGCAGTCCATACCACTACCTCAGATGTGAGATAGAGAGACTGTTTTCAATAGACCCCCGGCTCAAAATAAAACAATCTAGGCAAGGAATAGTAAAAGGACAAGATACAATAGAAATCAATACATCCAATAATAACATATACAAGATACACCAAGTAATGCAACAAAAGATACATCATCCTAAATGCACACACACACACACTCTCTCTCTCTTTAAGAAAACCTTATATATACCGTGTAGTTTTTTGCCGAGGGGGTTTGGCTGAACACCCTTACTCCCTCTTTAAACACCCTTACTCCCTCTTTAATCCGCCCCTGGTAACACGTACATGAAATACCTACTTAAAGATGATAATGAGATCATACAAAGAAATTGTAGCCACTGACTAGGCAATTATTCCTCTCCGTGCTTGAGTGTCATGAACCAATGAAGGCTGATTAGGATTTTTCACATACTATATAGTTCTCAATGGATTTTCCTGTTTGTGCAAGTTGCAAGCAACAAGCAGCTAGTTTCTTATTAGCATTATAAATGAAAAAACCGATATTAGGTATGTTTTTGTGAGTGTGATTTTAAGCTTTGTGTAGCTAATGTCATCTGAAATGGTTGTAATTCAAGGTTTATGTTCAGATTTTGCAATCCCATACGGGTGCTAATAGTGGGGGGTGTTTCTCTCATAGTCATGTACTCATGTCTTGCGAAAATTCATCACTCTAATGGGGAAATGGTTCTTGCCTTTATGTCCTTGATGACAACGAGCTGCCTGAATAAATAATCATATGGGCTTATATATATATTGCCGCCATGTGACCAGGAGGTCACGAGTTCAAGCCTTGGAAACAGCCTCGGCAGAAATGCAAGGTAAGGCTGCGTACTTTATATGACGGGAGCTTTAGTGCACCGGGCTGCCCTTTATATTTTCAATTTGCCAATGAAAAAAGTTGCAACTATTTTCTGCTACATTGATGAGGTTTTTTCTTTCTTTCCAATCTGTGGCTCTTGCATGAGTTGTGTTTGTTCTGATCCATGGTTATAGCTGTGTTCTTGTGAGAGTTGCACTATTAAATCAGAAACTTTAATTTATCATCATTTTCACTACAGTGTGCAGTGGTTGAATAGTTTAACTGATTATACCAGTAAAGTTCCCTGAAACTATGAGTACTGGTCCAACAAAATCTATGTCAAATAGCTTTGAGAATTCTTTGAGACCGGAAGAAAAACAGACCAAGGTATCTCATTTTTTGAAAGTTTCCTTCATGGTTTTAAACTTGGTTTGCGCTAACAGTACTTTATTTCTAGCAGATTGATGAGATGAGAAAGTTGATTGGTCCGCTTTCAGGTAAGTTGGCCTTTTATTGCTCTGATGCATCCATTTCAAGATATTTAACGGCTCGAAGCTGGAATGTGAAGAAGGCAGCTAAGATGCTTAAAACGACCCTGAAGTGGAGATTTGATTACAAGCCTGAAGAAATTCGCTGGGTACTGTTCCAGAACCCCTCTCTCTCTGTCATATTCTGTTTTACCATCTTCAAAAGTGTTTACACACTTGTTTGGGATTTCTTGATGAACTTATGGAACCTGCATTTATGGGTCTTTCTTTCCTTTTCCTATCCTTTTCTGTTCTGTGGAGAATACAGAATGATGTATTTTGTTGATTGAAATTAATTTGTTTTGAGATTTAGGCCTCCTCAATGGTTAGACCTTTGTCATGATTTGCTTCATAATTATTGGTGATATCTTTTTTCCTTTAGATTGTTTCGTGCATTACCTCAGTCTGTATCTGCAAGACTGCAACCTTGAAGCCTGATAGCAGTATCCTCTGTTGTTTCTTGCTATTTTTCAATTTTTTCAAAAAGCATTTCTTTGATACAGGATGATGTGGCTATTGAAGCAGAAACAGGAAAAATTTATAGGTCAAACTATAAAGACAAATATGGGAGGCCAGTTCTTGTCATGAGACCTCGATGCCAGGTAGGTTTCAGTTTTTCTTTTCCTTTCTTGGGTAAAAGACTTTTGTGTTACAATCGTATTGCTTATGATTTTCGTATCCAATTGGTTATTGGGAAAATAATTGCAAGGAAAATGAACATTTTAAAACCAGTTAAACTCAGTCAAGTACGTGGAGTCATTTACTTGTTGATACATACTTGATACGGGTGTGTGTGAGTATTTTATATGGGCGGATGCAGTTATTCGCTAATCAATTAGTGTATTATGAAGAACTTTCAAGTGTTCATGAACATGTCAAACCTCTTTGACACCGGCAAATAAAGGATCTATGTAATATAGGCTTCAAAGCTACAATGTCTATATCATTCTTTTTGTGTTATGTATATTACATTATTTCATGAACCAATTCAAATTGATTATGCTCGTCTGTCAGCAACTAAGAAAATATAATTCAAAATATGCTATTAATAAGTTGCCCCAATTAATGATCGGACACAAGAAACTGACACTAGCTTGTTAAAAACATTTTTGAGTCTCTCCTTGCAGAACACGAAGTCTATAAAAGGACAAATCAAGTATTTAGTATATTGCATGGAAAACGCTGTTATAAATCTCCCAGAAGACCAAGAACAGATGGTCTGGTTGATTGATTTTCATGGATTCAATTTATCACATATCTCAGTCAAGGTGACAAAAGAAACGGCTCATGTATTGCAAGACCATTATCCTGAAAGGCTGGGCATAGCTATTTTATATGATGCACCCAAAATATTCGAACCATTTTGGAAGGTAACTTTCTCTCAAACTTGTTTAGGTTAGCACTTGTTAATTTTGTGAATGTTACACAACAGGATTCTACTTTTATAATGTGTACGACGCAACAGGATTCTACTTTTTATAATGTGTACTGAATGAATGTTTGATTATAGTCATTGGCAGTGACCTCCAACGTTAACATTGAAGCTAACAGACTTCTTGAAAATAAGAGATTTTCTGACTCAGTGTGAGGCTCAGTGTAAGTAAATGCCAAAGAAAAATATTCATGCATGGGGTAGTCATGAGATTGCAGGACTCCCAGCATAATCGATTGGTACTTGCACTTGTTGTATGAGCTGTGTCGCTTTTTAAGATTTCCTCTATCCGTCTTCTGTAGGCCAAGTCCTTCACTCCTGAGTCTGAGTTTGCTGGCAGCTTGTTATCATGAAGATTGGGACCAGCTTGGTTAGCCAAAACTGAGCCGAAGTTGTAATGACTTCTGGCTTTCTGAGGCTGCAAGTTCAGTGTCTTGCATCGTTTGCATATTATAATGATTTTATTAGAAATTCAGTCAGATTTCTTTCAGTCGTGTGTAAGATGATTGATGCATTTTGGTGCAAACCATGGCTTTTCCGGAGGGGCAGAAATGCTGAAACTTTGAAGGATGCTGTCTGCATTAGAAAAACTTAATTCATGTATCGCGATGCATTGACTAGAGTAAGAAGAAAAGAGGACAGTATTGTCAATCATATGATCATGGATTTCTATTTTTTTGAAATCTGAACAGTCATCGAAACAAGGAGTTATAAAAAATAAGTGAGGAAAGAAAGGCACGTGAGAACTGAATCAGGGCTCCGATGAAAGCTATTTTTCACCTGATCAAGAAAAAATTAACTGGAAAAAGATAAAGAAGCCTTTTGAAGAAAAGGAACAGAAAAAACCAGAATTGTTGACAGATGAATGATAAAAGCAAAAAAGTAGGAGTTAAATACAAACTGCTTATCCTCCAAATTTGGTGGTGTTATTGCGACTATTAGAGCGAAAATATGTGCATGCTTTAATTTTAAGCATTCCAAGTTGTTTCATTACTTAAGTTTACTTATTCTATTCCTTGGGATTCCCTTTGGGCTCCTCAGTTTTCTCAACTATTGAGATGACGCATCCCTTACTTGCAGCATCTCCGTTTGCGTTAACAGGTAACTAATTCTTTTATTTGTCCAAATGATGCAGATAGCAAAGCCTTTCTTGGACCCAAAGACTGCCAGCAAAGTCAAATTTATGTATTCAGATGACCCCAACAGCAAGAAAATGATGGAAGAACTGTTTGATATGAGTCTGGTGGAGTCTGCATTTGGCGGAAATGATGAGGCTGATTTTGATGTCAATAAATATGCTGAGAGGATGAGAGAAGATGATAAAAAATTGTCTTCATTCTGGAAGATAAAAGACGATAATTCTGCATCAAGTGCACAACCAACTTTGACAGCTGACCCCTCTTTAGAGTCGACAAATTCAGATTCTGATTCGGAAGTCATAGACGAGAAAGCAGAGAAACCCTTCTCTTGATGTTGATGAAGAGGAATTATCAGTTGAGGAAACTTTGCCTGGAAATGGGAATGTTGACAAATTAAAGCAGTGCAACTAAGGACAATGTCTTCAACTTTTCAGTTTTTACTGTTTTTTTGATTGCTCCTAGTTTTGCTGACTAAAAATGCTCACTAAATGGGCAAATTAACCATTTCTCCAAGTGGCTCATAACTGAAGTTCTCGGCAGAGAGCATTTTCATCTAGGTGTTGTACTGAATGATATGTTATAAAATGAGTGTTCTGCCTCTTAATACTAGGTAGTTCTTTCTGGATTTTTTGCATAATACACTTACTCAGAATAGATATACCAATTTTCCAATACAAGAAAATGTGGAGATACTAGCTTTAGCCCAGCCCCTATAAACAAAATTTCTACCAGATTTAATTTGTTTTCTTGATAGACAGTAGGTGGCCCTGTTGCAAACTGGTAGTTCATTCACTGTCACTATCATGTTTGCATAACTGACTCCGTTAGCCATCAATTTTCTTATGAACAATTAAATGAAAAAATAAATGCTGGAAATTGCAAATGATATGAATAGAAATTGACATCAAACATTTTGAACAATCCAAAAGGTTCAAATTGTTGTATACATTGTAAAACGGAGTATCAAATAGCACTCTTAGGATATTATTGAACTCAGAAGGGAAAAGCCACAGCATGACTTTGCAGGAGACAAATTGTGCCGTGTAGCAGAGTGGGGAGTAACTGGTGCACAATGGTGCCAAAAAAAAAAAAAACTAAACTGCACAAAAATTTGTGTCAGCAAATCAGCAAGGGAACATGAGCTGATCCCTGGAGAGAGTCAGCTTTCACTAGCTCCCAATTTGTTTTCCATCTGGCAACTATTTGATCAATAGCAGAAAAGAAAAAAAGAAACAACATAATGAAAATGGATCCACATAGCTAGCTGAGAAAAGAAACCACCATGTATATTCTACATTGTCTTGTTTATGGGCTGTATAGATGAACAAAAACAATAGTAGCTCATTGCCCTGTTTCTGTCTACTCATATTGAATCAAACCAACATATTCTACATTAAAATTCACAGCATCAAACACTTCTAGAACAACATTTCTGACTACATTGAATGTAAAATGAAAAAAAAATAAAAAATCAATTCCATTTCCAAGAGAAACTAATATCTCCAAGAGGCACATCAAATCTACTTCAGCTGACAGCAAGATCCTGCAAAACGTGACATAAGCAGATTAAAGAATCATAACAGATGTTTCAAAGAACAGGACACCGGAAAAATCGCCATACCTCGTCAGGTTCCCCAAACATATCATCTAGCTTTTGTCTGTACTGAGCCAATGTCTGTGGATTACGAAAAAGAAAGGTCAAACAAAAATAATCAAATAGCTACTATTGGCTATATGCTAAAATGCAGGATTTTAAACAAATGTAAAGACTACTTGCTTTGCTTTTGACTTGTTTCTTCTGTACTAGCTGAAGAATACCTCAATTAATGTTAAGAGAGGTGAAAACCTGAGTGTTCTTATTAAGAGAACTTAAATCAAATGAAATTCCAAAGTATAGAAGCAAGCGCCCCTATTCGGCCAATGTTAGAGGTAGCAACCACTTAATTTTCTGAAAATATACGAGCACACAGTTTGATACTTACTTAGCGAGTTTGAAGTTTTAAGTTTGTGATGTAACCCTATTGTTATGTCAAATAATAGACTTAGCATGTCCTACGCTAGTTTTCTCATCGTTTCATTCAAGCAAATTAAACAGTATAGCAACAGGATAAGTTACATACACTGGTATAAGCATAGACCCCTGCCTCAGATGGTGCTGGAGGACTTCCTCTGCGAATAAACCTTCCATCTTTGAAAATGTAAAGCATGGGGATTCCAGTGGCAAGTTCCAAACTTATAACCTGATAAGTAAAGTTTCAATTCGTAATGTTTCTTAACAGGACAAGACAAAAAGTGCATGAGATTTCAAAAGTTTGAAATTCCACCTCTTGGGATGTTAGCTTGTCAAGATACATAATGATAGACCTTAATGAGTTCCCATGGGCAGCAATCATTAGATTTTTTCCACCTGCCAGTTGGGGTTCAATCTGCAACATTAAACCAACAATGTCATTTAACAACCAAAAAGATAGGGTTGATAACATGCTGGAAAGGAAATATGCTTCAGCTTACGTGCTCTTTGAAGTAGGCAACAGCTCTCTCTGCACACATTTCCAAGCTCTCTCCATTTGGAGGAGGAATATCATAGCTACGACGCCACTCATGAACCTGTTCCTGTCCATATTTATCAGCTGTTTCCTGCTTATTAAGACCTTGTAATTCCCCATACCTACGAAATAGCAAAGTCATACATCAGCACCATCAACTGATATATTAAGATATAGGAAAAATGACTTTCGAAGGAGAAGATAAATTACATTCTCTCATTTAGTTGCCAAGCTGTTACAACTGGTATACATTGCTTTATGGTCTCTTCACTAAAGATCTGACTCCAAGCTCCTGCTTGCTCGCTCTCTTCATGAATGATAGTTGGCACCTAAAATTGACATGAAAGTGACAATTGTACATATTTTAGGATACCAATACAGAAGCCTCAAACACTTCAGAGCGGAATGATAAACCAAACTGAAAGGAGTCTACTGCAGTTTGAAAGCATCTGTGGGCAATGCACCAGGCTTCTAATCAACCATAATATTTCTATATATTGTGATACAGTTACTCCCAAACACATCTTATCCTTGTGAAATGAAAAAATAAGGAAAATCCAAGTTTTACAAGCTTTAACCACAAATTACCTTCTTGCGGCGGTGCTGGGTCAGGGCAAGCATGGCAGTCATTTGAGCACGAATCAAAGAAGAAGTATAGATCATGTCGATCGGTATATTGCTAATTCGCTTCCCGGCGTCAACAGCCTCTTCCACACCCTTTGTAGTTAAGGGCACATCCACACAACCAGTAAACAAGTTTTTTTCATTCCACATAGACTCACCATGTCTGATCAGGATCAAAGCAGCTTCACCTGAAGGGGAAAATGATAATAAGCTTAAAACAATCATATAATTTATCCCATGAGAATCATTTCTGGGAAGGGGGATAAGTGTGATAACAGGAAAAAATGAATGATCACAGAAATTTTTATCTTATGTTGTGCCTATGATTATTTTGAAAACAACAGTTCAAGAGATTGGCTGTCATACTTGTTTTATTCTTGGAGTCACTGGTGGTGGCACTTGACGATGCTGAAGCTTCATCGAAAACCATAGCCTGAGAACCAGAGGCTTGAATTACACAAGTACTTCTCTTTCTAGAACAAAAACTTCCTCCTCTCAACAACCCAACATCAACCTTGAAACCCTTAGACACCGATCTCAAGGAAACATGTCCATAATCAGGACACAATCCAGAGTTACCATAATTTCTACAAGACTGGAGAGTCCCAACTGTTTGGTAAAGTGTCGTTGCAGCCATACTGAGATCAGAGAAAAATAATTGTCAATGAAAGTTCATGCAAATCAAAAGCAGCAGCATTTCAACTAGACAAGATGGAACAAGAAAGTACAACACAGTTACACAGGGAAACAGAAGAACAGAGGAACCAACTCTGAGAGGTATGGTAAAAAATTAGGAGCACTTCATAGGTCATAGCCACATAACTTAACCCAAGATGTTGCCGACATTATCAGGGATTATCTCTACCTTGTTTCCACCATCAAGATGAAAATGAATATGTACACACAAACAATGATAATTTTCCATCTTATTTCAAAGTATTCGAATTTCATTTTTAAAACTATAGAGAGAAAAAGCAAAAGAAAAAATGTAGAGCAAAATCCCATCAATTGAATAAGCATTACCAACAAAATTAGCAATCAAGATAGATCTAATTCAAGATTAAGAACTGCAAACCTACTTACTAACAGATGTGGCATCGCTTAAAGAAAGTGGGGTGGCCGATATTGAATCATATATACATTATATCAAAAGATGAGAGCAGAAATCATGAAAAAGAAAAAGTAGAAATCATAAAATCAAAACATCAACCCGTTTACATAGAACATATCAAAATGAAAACAAAACTCACATATAAACACTTCTGAGAGATAATGGTAAAAAATTATGAACATTTCGTTGGTCATAAGCCATCATTACTTATACAAGGAAGAGGTCCAGCAATTGACCCAATTTTCTATCTTATTCCATAGTATTCAAATTTTCTATCTTATTCCATAGTATTCAAATTTCATTTTTAAAACTACAACATATCCCTACATAGAAAATGCAAAAGCACTTGAATGCATAGAGCAAAATCCATCAATTGTACTAATAAAATTAGCAATCAAGATTAGATCTAATTCAAGATTAACAACTACAAACCAACTTACCAACGAGATATAACATCAATTAAATAAAGTGGGGTGGCCCATATTAAATCATATACTATACATTATATCACAACATCAACGCCAGAAAATGTGTAATACACAGAGAACATATCGAAATGAAAACAAAACTCACATATAAACAAGAAAAAGAAAACCCAGTAAAGATCAACCCATAGAAATAAATAAGAGACTATAGATCGTACGCTTATTTATAATTCCAAACGATGCGAGAAGATTCTTGCGAGTTGGTGAAGAAACCAAAGCAAACGGAAACCCGAAACTATGCTACAAAAAGCTAAGAAAGAAAATGAAATCTTGTTTTTTTTCCCACTTTCTTTTCTTTGTTTTGATGAGTTTATACCAATAAAAGTTGACGGAGAAGAAGATGGAACAAAAAAGAATATGTATGTATACGCAAGAAGAAGACCCAGTTGCTTCACATTACATGCATCAAATGCCAAACAGATTCTGTCTGTATTTATGCTGTGAAAGCAACTGGGTGGCGAGGGAAGGGAAAAGGGACTTCTTAGGAGAAATCGTTTTCTTGAAAAAGTAAGAAAGAAAAGCCAAGAGAGATTTCTCCCAAGAAAGTGTGTGTGTGTGTGTGTGTGTGTGTGTGTAGTTAGTTGGCAATTTGGTGCTTTGAGGAGAATATTATATAGTAGTAGTAGTCTCTATGTGGGTAGGTGTGGCTCTATGTGTGACATGGCACTTTCTATTCACTTCACTTTCTATTTTCCCCTACTATTCTCATTTTGACATAGAATTTGATGCTTAAGTATTAGTACTTATAAAATATTATACTGTAGTAGTTTTCCCTTTTATTTGGATACTTGGGGTATCTTTCTCAGTTTTCGTTGGAAAATTTTACTGAATGTATTATTGCTGTATAGTTAAAGTGCTTATTTCATATCTTCCTAAGGTGTCACATAGCATATTAAACCAGACTAGAGCAGTGGCGGAGCCACATGCAATTCAGGGGGTTCATTCGAACTCTCTTCGTCGAAAAATTATATTATTTTTATATGGTCAAAAATATTTTTATGTATGTATTATAGATGTTGAATCCCCTTCGACTAGTCCGTATATTTACTTCTGAACCCCCGTCAAAGAAAAGTCTGGCTCCGTCACTGGACTAGAGTATATCAATAAATTAACTAATATATTTAATTAATCACATTTTTTAAAATGCAAAATCAGAAACGTTGAAGTCAAAGTTGTTAATAATGGTGGTTAGTAGACAACCCTTGAAGGGTTCACAAGGACCTAACCCTTTCGAGTCTCAACAATATTGACGACTTTTAATACAAAACTAAAATTAATATGCAGCTCTTCAAAAATAGGCCATTTGAATTTAGAATCACCAAACTCCTGCACGTGCCTCCCATTCATGTCACGTGCGTCAGTTTGTTCAATAATATATGGCTGCTAATGCTAATTACATTTCCACCCACCTAACAAATACAAGGAGGATGCATATTGCACTTCTAGCTTCTAACGCCAACTACCTACATATACTTGGTTATTTTCCGTATTTTGATTTTTGTGATATATGATTTAACATATTTTAACTTTTAAATATATATAGTTAGAAATTTTTATAATGTCACCTCGTTATAATAATATTTTATTATAGTGATCTGATTTTCGTCAAAATTGATTTTTTATTTTATGTTTATTTTTCTATAACGGCATTCCACCTGTAACAACAACGACATTTATTATAGTTGTACACTCTTTATAAATTACTTCTCTATAACATCATATTAAAATATTATGTAATAACATATTATAAGTATAAAACAAAATATTAAAATATTTATGGTAATCATCACTAACGTCATGCACACGGTAAATTTTAAGTACAAATATCTAATTTAAAAAAATATATATTTATTTAAATGATACACATCATTATTTCATAAATTCATCAAAAAAAAGACTATTAATGTTTGCTTTTTTATATTTATGCTCTTTCTAACTTTGCACACTTTTGTTTATAATAAATGAGGTTTGAACGTCAAATTTCAGTATACATATATAACAACACCTCTCTATAGCAACTATGAAATTTTCGAACAAACGTTAGTACTATAGAGAGATTTGACCATATTAAATTTGAGTTATTTTTAGAAGCATATGAATAAAAATTTAACATAGCAAATAAATAATTAAATAATTGAATAGTTAATAGTAGCAAAAATAGTTAAAAACACATCTAAAATATCATAACTTTTCAGTTTTCGAGTCTCATGGCTAAATTATTATGGGGAAAGGATAGAAACGGCACTTCAAATTAAATTATTTTTACGAAAATGGCCATGAAATTTAAATTTCACTTTCTAGCCATTTCAATTTATTAGTTTGTTCTATACCATTTCTACACACCTTCTATATAGTTTCTATACATATCTTATACATATAAATATTTTATACGAAAATTATACAGTTTAGATACACAATTTATACAATTATTGTACTTTCTTTACACATTTTATACAATAATTATATAATTTTTATACACTTTCTATATATTTTTTATATATATTTTATACATATTTGATAGAACTTTACAATTTCTATATATATATCTTATATAGATATATATACTATATAACAATTGTACCATTTTTATATTATTATATTTAATTATTTTTTTAAAATAATAAAAAAAAACAAAATATTTTTTCACGTAAAAATTTTATAGCAAAAAAAAAATTAAAATATTTTTAAAAGGGCCGAATGGCCCAAGTTGAAAACTGTAGCAGTATTATATATGGACTGTATCTGAACTACATGAGTCAAAATGACCCAAATTAGGAAATGACTATAAAGTGAAAATGGTATATCCGACTGACCACTTTTTGAAGAAATATCAAATTTGGGTTATTTGTTTTAAAAAATGTTATACAATGTCCTTTTCTCAATTATTAAATGCGCAAATTTACTATCTAAAACTCAGATTATGGTCAAATTTAATCTATAATCTATAATCTATATAATAATAATAATAATAATATATTAAAAGTGTGAATACCCTTAGAAAAGTGATCGAACTTTTTGTCCTTCATTAAAAGACTCTGCAATAGACAAAATTGTAATTTTCTATATTCTTTAAATTATTATTTAATTTTATTATTTTAATATAATTTAATTTTCCTGCCATATTAATACAATAATATTTTTTTCATATTTGATTTCTTGTAGAATACGTGTCAAAATTTTCATCTTTTTTGATATCCTATTACACTCTAGATAAAAATTTAGGTGTAAAAATTCAATTAGAGTCGTGGCTTAAAATTCAACTATACTTTGTATCTTTCGGGTCTGTTGCCAAAGTAGATCTCCACAGAATAATCGTTTTATTGTTTCCAATAATATTAATTCATGATTGCATTAATTTTATTGTACACAAGTTTGAAAAATTAGCATATCTTAGGTAAGAACTAAAGAAGGTAATTAGCAGACATTAACGATAGTAAGAGGCTGAACTCTCATGTGTTTCAAAAGTTTTTCTGGGTCAATTACAGATCTCCATCAAGGAAGAGACTGTAGTCCCTTAAACGCCATGTGATACACTTCTAGAGAGGATAAACCATATGTATGCAATAGCAGGTTTGAGACATGAACTTATAGAGTTTGATAATATTTTGTCGGTCTTTGTTAAATTATGTATCCCATATGTTTTTACTGATCAATCTCGAAGATAGTCAGGTTGCATTGTTGAGGACACTCGAAGCTAACATTATGGTAAATTTTCTCTTCTCAATTGTTAAATTATTTTATGTTGATGTATTTTACTTTTGGTTTTTGATGTATGTATCTAATTTGGACAAAAATATTTTCTGTCTTTGTTAAATTATGTATTTCACATACTCATTAGTTTCGAAGATAGTTAGGTTGTTGAATAATATTAATCTATAGAATGATAATATTTTTTGTTCAAATGTTTTTTTATATCAATAATAGTGAAAATTGTTAAAGCAAAGCTATAGTTTATTTTTTGTCGCTGAATTTGTATTTCATTTTCCTTTTATTTTGGAGCATTCAAGTATTATGTTTCTTTTTTATATTTTAATGTTATTGTTTGCCCTTAATTAAAAGTATTCGCTTTAGATAAAATCGTCTTTTCACTTTTTTTCTAAAATATTAAAAATCGAATTTCACTAATTAAAATTTGGTTATTAAAGCTTACTTTATTTAATCATATACCTAAAATTTAGTTATTTTATAGTATTTAGAATTTTTCGTATTTTACATATGTGGAAGTCCTAATTTGCATATACTATCTACGATGTGAAATTTTAAATCAATTAAAATTTTATTTGTACAAGTTCCTTCCTATTTAAACTAAATAAGATGATGTCCTCCCCACCAGGAATTGACGTTCAGAATTGAATCCAAAAAGAAGGAGACAAGTTCATATTCCACGGTGGAGGGGCCATGTTCTCTGATGGTGCTGATGCCTATGTTGACGATAATGGCATGTCATTCAATCTCAACTATAGTATTTAAATGAATAGATTTTAGTTTTGTGGTATTTCAAATTGAACAAGATCACTTAAGTACACTCGTCGCCACCCGCTTCTGTAGCTTTAGGGTTCTTCTTTCTGAAGGACCTTAGAAATATTGTTTGAACGTTTTACCCTTCATTAAAAGTCTTTACTTTAGACAAAATCATTTTTTTCACTATTTTTTTCTAATATTTAAGAGTTGAAAATTAATTAAATAAATTTATGGCAAAACCTTTCCTTATTAGAAGTCATCACAATTAACGACAACCATTAATTTTTTCATTAATTTAAGAATTCTAAGGGTGTGTTTGGTATGAAGGAAAATATTTTTCATGGAAAATGTTTTCCTAGAAAATGTTTTCTTGGAAAATAAGTAGATTTCTTACTTGTTTTCCTGTGTTTGGTTGGTGGATGGAAAATATTTTTCGGAAAATAGTTTGTAATGTTTGGTTGGTGAATGAAAAAAATATTTTTCAAAAAATACATTTTAATCTTTAGCTAAAGCGTAAAAATACATTTTAGAAAAATATTTTTTGATCTCAAAAAATATTTTTTGGGGTGTGTTCGATATGAAGGAGGAGAAATATTTTCTAAAAAATAAGTTGTTTCTTACTTATATTTAGGGGTGCATTCGGTTTGTTCGGTTTGATTGTTGAATATCAGTACAGTTTTTTTATTTTCGGATTGATGAAAATGACAATCATAACCAAACCAAAATTATTTCGGTTTGGTTCGATTTTTACAAATTCGGTTCGATTATTTAGTATTTTTATTTCGATTTTGAAGATTAAAGTAGTGAGCATTTAAAATTGGTGATTTTTCTAGAAAAATAATCTTTTTTCAAACCTATTTTCATTCTTAAATATAATTAATTCAATACGAATGAAATAACCATAAATATCGACTTCGCTGAGTCATCACCGTTGGCGTAACGACAATGACTGCACGCGATAGCGACTATCGACGGCAGTGACAGGGGTGTCAAAATAGGTAGTAAGGGTGGGTAAGAAAATAATTTTAATTTTTTAAAAAATAATTTTTTTTGTGGGGATGGGGGTGGGGAGAGGTTGGGGGCTAGTACAGGGTAGGGGTAGGGGAGTATGAGTCGGGTAAAAAAAAATTGAAATATATTTTTTGAATGTGGGTAGTAGGGGGTGGGGGTAGGGGTAGGGGAGTGGGAGTGGGGTAACAAAAAAAATGAATTCAAAAAAAAATTAAAAATTTAATTTTTTTGAAGGGAGGGGGGGGGGGGGGGGGGTGGGGGAGGTTGGTAGAGGAGGTAAGAAAAATGTTTGATTTTTTTTAAAAATATTATCTTTTTTGTTTTTGGAAAGGGGAAGGAAGTAGGGTTTTGGGTAGGGGTGAGGTAAAAAAAATTAAAATATATTTTTTAGTAGGGGGTGGGGTGGGGGTGGGGATGGGGGTGGGGGTGGGGTGGAGATTGAGGGTCGGAGTAGGGATGAGTAATTTTGAGAGTTGTATGAATATTTCAATTTAAGAGTGAGGTTGAAAAAGAGTTTTAGAAAATGTTTTCCTTACTTTTTGAAGGGAAGTCATTTTCCTTAGTTTTAAGGAAAATAAGTTGATTTGAAAAATATTTTCCAAAACCTGTAAGCCAACCAAACAAGAGAAAACTAGAAAACATTTTCCAGAAAATGTTTTCCTCCATACCAAACACACCCTAAATCAACTAAATTTGATTTTAAGAAGATCTGAAAAATCTAAAAATAAATATAAAAACGTTAGAATAAGAAAAATTTAAGAAATACCAATTTTTTTAAAATTTTAAGTACTTAATAAAAATGTAATCAATGATTTTATAAATATTTGACTTTAAAAATAAGGAAAGATTTTAAATATAAAAAAGAAAAAAAAATAGTTGTATCACAAATATGGTTCAAATTGATGGTCTTCTCTCGGCCACTGGCAATAAGGGAAAGAGGTATTTCATATATGTGTTTATACTAAAATATATGTTTATGTTTACATTATCTATATCTATAATCTATATCTATAATCTATAATATATTAAAAGTGTGAAAACCCTTAGAAAATTGATTTGAATTTTTTACCCTTCATTAAAAGACTCTTCTTTAGACAAAATTATCTTTTCACTATTTTTTTAATTTATTATTTAATTATTTTTTATTATATTAATTAGACTTCCTAAAATATGTGGTAGGAAAATTAATTAATATTTTCCTTTCTACTAGACTTCCTAAAATATATGGTACAACAACAACAACAACAACATACCCAGTATATTCTCACATAGTGGGGTTTGGGGAGGGTAAAATGTACGCAGTCCATACCACTACCCCCGACGGGGGTAGAAAGGCTGTTTCCGATAGACCCCCGGCTCAGGACCAAAGACTGTAGACCACCAGACAAGCAAAATGATAAAATAACATAGCACCAACATCCACAAAAATAAAGTATAATTAACCAAAAGGCAAGCATTATGTTAAAGTAACAAAGAATCAACATTCACAAACAAGACGTATAGTTAACCCACCAAAGACCCTCCGTCCCCCAAACTTAGAGCTACCAACCAAGCTACCCTTAACCCTCTTATCTACAGACTACGACTCGACCTCACTCCTTAGCCCTCTAGCTTAATACTCTTCTTCCAAACCTTCCTATCGAGGGTCATGTCCTCAGTAAGCTGTAACTGTTCCATGTTACGTATAATCACTCCTCTCCAGTACAACTTAGGTCTACCCTTACCCCGCTTGAAACCCTTCAAGGCCAACCTCTCACACCTACGAACCGGGGCATCCGTGCCCCTTCTCATGATCAATTAGAAAAATACTCCTAAAATAAGACTATATTAAGGAAATACTTCTATAAATATTGAGATGCACGTTAAACTAGAGAACAAACTGGTTTGTATATTGGGAGAATATGACCGATGCTTATCTAACTTGATTCGATTGCATATCTAGATTAGTGGATCCTTGATTTTTTAACCCTCAACTTCTTCACTGTTTTTGTAGCTTTATGACACTGTTATATATTTTTTGTTATAGTTTACAAGTTGTAGATGAATGTCGGTTGGTTTTGAAGAATTTCTTGTGTAAAGGTTAGGTTTAATTGTATCGTTTTGATATATTTATTATCTTATTGTTTTATTTTAATTTACAGATGTTAGATAAATGTGGGCGGGCTTTGAAAAAAAATTTCAGGTAAAGGTTAGGTTTATTTGTATTATCGTAATATCTCTATTAGTTTGTTATTTTGTGATAGTTTACAGTTCGTAGATGAATCTCGATCGGCTTTGAAATTTTTTGTGTATAAAATTTAAGTTTAATTGTATTGTTTTGATATCACTTTTATCGTGCTATTTTGTTGCAGTTTACAGGTAATAGATAAATATTGCTCGATTTTGAGAATTTTTTTTATGTAAAGGATAGGTTTATTTGTATTATTTTGATATCTCTATTATCGTATTATTTTGTTATTGTTTACAGGTAGTAGATGAGTGCCGGACGATTTTAAGAAAATTTTTGTGTGTAAAGAATAGATTTAATTGTATTATTTTGATCTCTCTATCATTATATTATTTTGATGCAATTTACATATGGTAGATGAATGTCGACTGACTTTTAAAAATATTTTTGGTAAAGATAAGGTTTAATAAATAAATTCTTCATCTTTACATACTCAAAAGATATTAAATTTAATTATTATATTAATCTTTATTATTTAAATAAATATCATATTTAAATGTAATGTTTGAACTCATTAAAGTGAGGTACACGCGTAAGGCGCGTACACCTAAACTAGTTATATTAAAGTGTGAAGGATCTTTAAAAAGTGATTTGAATTTTTTATACTTTATTAAAGATCTCCATAATGAATAAAATAATTTAATTTTAAATAATCAAATATTACACATACGAGATATGTGTGATTAATTCTAGTACACCATTAAGTTGGTGAGGCGAAAGAAATATTCGGAACCCCTCAAGAATATGCTTTTTTGCAATTTGCCCGTCAACCTAATGCCTAATTCGCAAAAAGCAATGTGAATTGGTTATTATTGCTTGCACCTTCAGTTAAATTTTATTTGTATCCATTGATTTTATAAAATGAAGAAATATTATTGTATATCTGTTTAGTAATATGGACAAATAAATATGAATGGAGGGATATTATGCCTTTCATAGGAGTCGGGTAAGTCGAGATCTCTTATGGGTCATTTGATTGGAAATAAGTTATTCCGAGATTATCTATTTTGAAATTAGTTATTCCATTCTTAATTTATCTTATACATTTAATTATACTTAAAAAAATGTGTATTTTATACTGCTCATTACTCTCCTTTTAATAATAATATATAGATAAATTTATATTTCACTTCAAATTTTTCTCGGTGCAATTTAAATATATTTATTACTTATTTAAATTGAAACTTAATGATTTGTCCCAATAAAATGATTTTAACTTTCAATGATATTAATTTTTTTTTCATTACGGTGCTCATTAATTGTATTATAATTTTTCTCAGACGCATCTCTCTCTCTATATTCCTACACATTAGTCTATAAAGAGAGGACCAAAAATTTAAATTGAAAAAGATATCATTCAATTCAAAAAGTTTTATTTTAAATTTAAGATAATATCTACCAATAAAATTTAAAATAAGTTAATCAAAGTAATTTTAATTATTTGGAAAGTGGAGTTGATAAATAAAAACTAAATATGTCATATTTCTATTTTTAAATTCTGAATTATGTTTTAGTCATAATTTGTGTTATTAATTATGTTTCTTGATTGTTTTTTTATTTAAATTTTAAATTTTATTTCTTGATCAACCTAAAAATAATTTTTTGATTTACTCAATTTGAATGAAATTATAAATATTGATCATAATATAATATTATTTTTATTTGATAAAATTTGGACTACAATTATTTTAATTTCTTAGTAACACACAATTGTAATACAATTCAAGAAATAAAAGGATGTCAAATTCTTTCTTAAAATGGGAGTGTTTATGATTCTGTTTGGATCATTTTTTTTTTGTTAAAATCAAAACTAAAGTAATGAGTCAATTTTAAATTCTTAAAATAAAATAAAAACTATCAATCTGATTTGATAGTTTGGTTTAAAACTAGCTAATGATAAATTGATAATTCTAAAATAATAAAAAATAATTATTTCAAATGAATACTAGAAATTAATTAATTGATATCTGCGATTATTAGATAAGGATATTTGAATCTTCTACATTACTTTTCAATATTCTTTTGAAGCTTTAGCATTTTATGTTGTTTAATTTTAGAGGTTACTCCATTTGAAAAATCAAAGGATCAATCTATTGAAGCACAACAAAAATCAGTCATATATTATATCACATATAGACAACTAGATTTGGAGTGTTATGTTTGATCATATTTTTCAAGAAATAAAATTTAAAAATATCATAGTACATGTAAAATAAATAGACTAAACTCCAATTAATGATATACGGTATAAAATATTTATATTTAGTTTTGAAATTAATATCATATATTTAAATAATTATAAAATTTATATATATAATTTATTGGTTCGAAGACAGAAAGCTCAAACGTATTTGACTTATTTCTTAAATTAAATAAAGAAAGAGATGATTTGGGGAGAATTTATTCCTCTTCGAGCCATGGTTATTTTTACGTAAAATAAAAATAAAAATAAATATTATTAAATTTAAAACTAAATCAAACCATATATTGATTTCTTAAATTGGTTTGATTTGGTATGATTTTTCACCAAGCCCTAAACACTTCCATTCACCACATTGTTTGAACTATATATATAAAAAATATTGTGCAAATTATTATTATTATTATTATTATTATTATTAGTATTATTGTTGTTGTTGTTGTTGTTGTTGTTGTTGTTGCTGCTGTTGTTGTTGCTGCCGCTGCCGCCGCCGCTGCCGCCGCCGCTGCCGCCGCTGCTGTTGTTATTATTATAAAAGATACCCCTTGTTAATATACCTCAACTTTGAGATATAGAGATTTGGCTATATATATATCTCTACCGTAGTACATATAGCTCAGACGTATCATTTTCGACTGATGGAAGTAAATTTTTTTAAAAAAAAATTATTTATTTTAATTTTTTTAATTACAATAGAATCCTTATATGGGTATATTTGATCCTTCTTGTAATGTTCACGAATATATTTATACTTCTCACACAATATATTTTTATCTTTTATTTTTTATTCAACAGCTAATTTGGGTCTTAAGTATTATTTTTTATTCAACGGTTAATTTGGGTCTTAAGTATCTCCCTTATGGATCTATTTGCTTACTATTATCTTAATAGGCATTTGATCATGAAAACTAAAATCTTCTGGAGTTGGGGTTGGAGTTAGAGTTGGAGCTGGAATTAAAGTTGAAGTTGGAGTTGTGTTTGGCCATGTCTTTGTCACGTCCCAAAATAACCCCTAGGCATGACTGGCTCTCGATAACACCACTTGCCGGGAGAACCAATTTTCTATACATTCACAATATCTACAAACACTGAGATAAAGACATGTGCAACTTCAAGTGCATGAAAATATTATTAAACGTAAAGTAATCATCCACCCGGTTACCGTAATACGATTTATGAAAACAACAATACTTAAATAGTAACTCTCTAGCCTCAAATCCCACACCAAGACCATGGAGCATCTAAACAGAGTTACATGAGTTCAACTTTTGGGCATGCAAGCCCAACATAAGAATTATAATCTAAAATAACTAAAGTTGGATGACTGCCTCCACGAACAATGGGAAGGCTCACCTTAGCAACAGAATCCACACGTAAAGACTGTCAGGCACAAGTCTCTCTCTCCACAACCGTATCTGCATGTATGCAAGGAAGGAGTGAGCTATATAAATATAACCCAGTAAGGTCCTCGACTCGCTACTTTAATACCCCTGAAACAAGTGTTAAAAAAAATACAAGGCACAACAAAATACACAAATAATATGTACATAATATATCTCATAAGATAATCTCAATAAGATCCAAAAGAAAGTTTAAAAATGTCACTCTATATCTCAACTCAATCCACTCTCATGACTTGTCATAAACGACAGTGAAGGTGATCGGCCTAACACCCCGACAAGTCCACGGCAGCATATATAATGCCCCAAGAAGTCTACTACGGCAGCATGTACAAGCCTCTAACATATTACAGCAGCATAAATAATGCCCCTAACATATTACGGCAGCATAAGTAATGCCCCTAACATATTACGGAAGCTATGTATTCCCCTAGAGACTCTAACGATAGCAAATAAAAATATGTTCAACACCCCAACATCACCTCACAAATTATCACGCACTAAGCAACTCTCACTAAACTTTACAAATACATATCCACAAATAATCATTACCACCGATTCTTCTAAGTCGCACGCTTGTTCTAACACATGAACTAGGCAGAAAAATATATATCTATTTTTATAAAGTAGTTTGAAAAGCAAGCATCAAAGTTTAAAGTCTCACTTACCTCGAATGCACAATTCAAGCACCACCTTCTAGTAAATCAAAATATGCTCCCGAAAACTCAAAGAATCTTAAACTACACCAAAAAGGGGTTTAATATAGTCAATACCCCATCAACGATCATACCGTAAAATTTCAGAGCAAGTCAAATATCAAAGTCTATCGCTCAATCCAATTACTCAAATTATGTACTTCTACCATTTAAAACGCAACTGTCAAACTTGTATCCTAGTATGCAGATTTTCAAGTCAAACCACTACTATGTTCCATTTAAACTTTTGACAAAGATTAATATAAATTTTACAACTGCAAGGTAGGAAATTGTCAATTTAGATTATAATATTGCACTTTTCATTCACTGATTGTCGTTAAGCCACTGTAAAGAAGCTAACCTTTTATGTGGTTAATCTTTAGTTCCACATTCTTGAGCATCTGGTGCTCAACAGAACAAAGGAGAGTGACGTTCAAGTTACACCATCAAAGTCCATTAGATAATGACTAACCTTGCTAAGCCATTAGCCAATCATAAGTACCAAATAATCTTATTCTATCACTTAATATCATTAACAAACACCTGCTCTACTGTACGTAAATTTTAATTCCATGCTAAAGAACAATGGAAAAGCTTCATACCTTAGTAACTGAGAAGCTTTAATCCCACCTTTATGTTCCCCAACCTATATTTTTTTTCCTCCTATACTGTCTACTGATTTCTTCCAAGGATAAAAGGGAGCAATATATAGCCCTAGAAGTATACTTATAACGTTATAAACATGAAAGCTGAAGAAGGATTTTAGCTTGTCCACTTTTAATTTCCTTAATTACCATTAATAATTGGTTATAATTACCAATTAATCATTTATTAAAAAGAAATAATAAGCTAGCTATTACATTTTCCCCCACTTAAAATAAAGTTTGTCCTCGAACGGGTCTAGAATCATACCTGAAGTATCAAATAAGTGAGGATATCTAACTCGCATCTCCTCCTCGGACTCCCAAGTAGTTTCTTCGATTGGATGATTATGCCGTAATACCTTGACTGAAGCTATCTTCTTCGACCTCAACTATCGCACTTGCCTATCAAGAATAACTATCGGGCTTTCCTCATAAGTTAGATTCTCATCAAGCTCTACATCCTCTGGCTGGATCTTATGGGTATCATCACGAATATATCTTCTAAGCATCGACACGTAAAACACAGGATGAACCGCAGACAATTTCGAAGGTAAAGCGAGCCTATAAGCCACCAATCCAATTCGGTCCAAAATCTCATAAGGACCAATATATCTAGGACTTAGCTTACCTTTCCTACCAAATCTCATAACTCCTTTCATTGGAGAAACTTTCAAAAAAACTTTTCCCCCCTTTTCAAAGTCCAAATCATGGACCCTCTTATCTGCATAGGACTTCTGCCTGCTTTGTGACGTCTTAAGTTGGTCCCGTATTAATGCAACCTTCTCCAACGCTTGCTGAACTAAATCTGGACCTAATAAATGTGCTTTGTCGGGCTCAAACCAGCCAACTGGTGAACGAAACTTGCGCCCATATAAAGCCTCATACAGTGCCATTTGAATGCTCGACTGGTAACTATTATTATAAGCAAATTCTGCCAAAGGCAACTGTTTATCCCAATGGCCACCAAAATCAATCGCGCAAGCTATAAACATGTCCTCCAAAATCTAAATAACTAGTTCAGACTGCCCGTCAGTCTGCAGATGAAAATTTGTACTCAACTCAACTTGCGAACCCAAAGATTTCTGAAAAGATCTCCAGAACTCAGCAGTGAACTGTGCACCTTGATCAAATATGATCGATATAGGCACACCATGAAGCCGAACTATCTCTCGAAGGTAATTTTTCGCTAACTACCTTGCGCTATAAGTAACTCGAACTGGTACGAAATAGGCAGATTTTGTAAGTCTATCCACTATCACCCAAACTGAGTTGTGCTTCCTGAATGTATTTGGCAACCAAACAACGAAATCCATAGTAATCCTTTCCCATTTCCATTCCGGAATAATCAATTTTTGCATCACTCCACCAGGTTTTTGATGTTCATATTTGACCTGCTGATAATTTAAACAACTAGTCACATATTTCAAAATATCTACCTTCATACCTTTCCTCCAGTACAACACGCGCAAGTCTTGATACATTTTTGTAGCACCAGGGTGGATAGAGTATCGCGAGCTATGAGCCTCATCAAGAATTATCTGCCTCACATCACCCACAATGGGAACACACAATCTTCTATGACGACGTAACACACCTTCACCATCAATAATGAAAGACTTAACACCTCCATTCTGCACTCGATCTTGAATTCCAACAAGGTAGGGATCATCATAGTGGCAAGACTTAACTTGCCCAGCTAAGGACGACCGAACCACCATAACTGCAAGTAACTTTCCAGGCACCGTGTGATCAATTCGAACTCCCTGATTTGATAAAGACTGGATATCCATAGCCAGAGGTCATTTTTCGGCAACAAATCGGGCCAAGCTGCCCATAGATTTCCTACTCAAAGCATCTACTACTATATTCGCTTTTCCAGGATGATACAAGATAGTGAGATCATAATCTTTAAGTAACTCTAACCACCGTCATTGTCTCAGATTCAGATTTTTTTCTTAAATAAGTATTGCAGACTCTTGTGATCAGTATAAATTTCACACGGCTCCCCATAAATATAATGATGCCAGATCTTGAGTGCAAATACAACCGCAACCAATTTCAAGTCGTGAGTCGAATAATTCTTCTCATGGACCTTTAGCTGTCGAGAAACATATGCCACCATTTTACCATTCTGCACTAAAACACAACCCAACCCAATTTGAGATGCATAATAATAAATAGTGAAACCACCGTCTGCCGTAGGTAAGGTCAAAATCGAAGCCGAAATCAATGACATCTTTAATTTCTGAAAACTTTCTTCACATTCATCTGTCCATTGAAAAATGACATCCTTTTGAGTTAAGCGCGTCAATAGAGAAGTTACCTTTGATAAGCCCTCTACAAACCTCCTATAATAATTATCTAAACCCAAGAAGCTACGTATCTTTGTAACAGTACTAGGTCGAGGCCAATCTCAGACTGCTTCAATCTTCTTTGGATCAACATGAATCCCATCTCTTGACACCACATGCCCCAAAAATGAAATTGTGCCCAACCAAAACTCACATTTTGAGAACTTGGCAAAGAGATTATGTTCTCTAAGTGTCTGCATCACAACTCTCAAGTGTTATTCATGTTCCACCTCACTCCGAGAGCAAACCAAAATATCATGAGTAAACTAAAATGTCATCAATGAACACAATAACAAAATGGTCTAAATATGGCTTGAATACCCTGTTCATAAGGTCCATAAATGTTGCAGGTGCATTAGTCAGTCTAAAAGACATCACTAAAAATTCAAAATGCGCATACCTGGTCCGAAAAGCTGTCTTAGTGATATCTTCGGCCTTGATCTCAGCTGATGATAACCCAATCTCAAGTTAATTTTAGAAAAGTGAGTAACACCCTATAACTGATCGAATAGGTCATCAATTCGAGGCAAAGGATACTTATTCTTGATTGTCACCTTATTTAGCTGCCTATAGTCAATGTACATTCTCATCGTGCCATCTTTTTTTTCACAAATAACACAGGTGCACCCCAAGGTGATACACTGGGCCTGATGAATCCCTTATCAAGAAATTCATGTAGTTGAACTTTTAATTCTCTCAACTCAGCAGGAGCCATACGGTAAGGTGGAATAGAGATAGGTTGAGTCGTCCCTGGCACTAAATAAATGTTGAACTCAATTTCTCTCATCGAAGGTAACCCGGGAAAATTATCTGGAAACACATCAATAAACTCTCAAATAATGGGAACATTATTTATAGAAACTTTCTTTGCTCGAGTGTCGTGAACAGTAGAGATAAAACTCAAACAACCATGGTTAATCATTTGACGGGCTTTTACATAGGATATTATCTTTCTTTGAGTTATAGGAGTTATACCTTTCCACACTAAAGGTGGTTCTCTAGGAATATCAAAATGTATAAGCTTATCATAACAATCTACCAAAGCGTAACATGACGCCAACCAATTCATACCCATACTCACATCAAAATCAGTCATTGTTAACACAAGTAGATCAACTGTAGTGTCCTTACCCTGAACGGATATCACACAATCTCTATAAACTCTATCCACTGATAAGGTCTCCACCACTAAAGTAGTAATAATATATGGCTCAACAAGAGTCTTAATCCTTCTCTCTAAGAATAAAGCAAAAGATGGGGACACATACGAATACGTAGAACCAGAATCAATAAGAGAATAAGCCTCATAAGAGTTTACAGTGATAATACATGTGACCACTGCATTAGATGCCTCGATGTCTTATCTAGCCATAACAAAGAATCCTGGTGGTCCACCTGCTACCTGAAAACCCTGATACCCTGTCCATGAGCACCATGTGGAGCATTTTTAGCTGGCTGGGTGTGAGCATAAGTACCTGCAATATCTCTCTGTATTTGTACAGTAGTTTGACTAGAACCAGAATTTCCCTTAGGATAAAACTTAGCAATATGCCCTCTTTCACCACAAGTATAACAAGGATCGCCAACTCCAAAACAATGTCCACTATGATTCCTGCCATAATTAGAACATTTCAAATGCTGCCCGGACTGAAAAAAATCGCTACCATTCCTCTATATCTGCTGTTGTTATCCTTGTTTGGCTGGATAATTATTCCTTGAAAATTGGCCCACTGACTCTGACTGCGTAGGCCTACACTGTCCATGATCAAAACCACTCTTGCTCCCAGGCGGAGCACCACTAAACCCACCTGAGTTACGTGCCTTTTTGTTTTCTCGATTAATCCTTTCTATCTCATAATAGGACTCAGAATGAAGAGCAGTGTCAAACAACTCAGAATAGGATACATTACGCACATCGCGTATCACTGGACTAGGATAACGAGCCTCAAGTCCATCCACAAATCGTCTTACTTTCTTCCTCTGATTTGCAACTAAAGATGGAACATACCTGGACAACTCAGTAAACTTAGCTTCGTACTCAGTGACTGTCATGGATCCCTGTCGTAACTCATTAAATTGACGTCTCATGTCTTCTTGTTTGCTCCAGAGTATAAATCTGTCCAAGAACATAGCTGAAAACTCTGACCAAGTGATTGGTGGTATCCCTGCTTGTTTGCCCCTCAAAACGGAAGTCCACCAAGCCTCAGGAGACCCTGAGAATATAAAAGAAGTAAATTCTACACCACGAGTCTTCTTCAGTCCCAAAGTAGTCAGTATCTTCTCGCAGCGATCTAAAAACTTTTGAGGCTCAACAGAAGATGGTGTAGCATCAAACTCCGGTGGCTTAAGATCCATGAAATTCTTCAGATCCTTGGGTTGCCTTACAGCTGCAATCGAATGACCAACTGGTAGAGGTGCCTGATAGGTTGCAACATTCAATTGAACTTGTGCTTGCGTCAGCGAAGTAGCCTGAGGAGCTGGAGTTCGACCTTGATTAGGCACCAATGCCTCAAGTAAATTCAACATTCTTACTACTACGTCTACAGGCAATGTAACAGTAGGTTCTACAACTGGCACTGCAGTTGGAGTATCTCGATCAACCTGGTCCTGCACTTGCTCGGAAGCCACAACTTTACGTTGGCCCCTATTCCTAATTCCAGATTTTGCACCGGTCTGCATCCTAGTTTGAGGCCTAGTTGGATGAGACCCAGCTCGACCACCACCTTGTGTAGGATCCTGTCCAGCACCACGTCTAGCAGGTGCATTAGATCGACTAGCAGAGGAAGAACCACGTCTCTTAACCATCTACGAAATAATATTTAAAGGTTAGACTTAATTCATCTCAACGCATGAATAATGAATAAAATGAAAAAACTTTCTAGATGTTCCGTAGCCTCAAGTTCATAAGTATGGGCGCCTACATTTCCATGAACAAGAATCTACTAAACACTGCTCCATGACCCGGGACCTAAATACTACGCTTTGATACCAACTTTGTCACATTCCAAAATAACTCCTAGGCGTGACTGGCTCCCGATAACACCACTTGCCGGGAGCACCAATTTTCTATACATTCACAATATCTACAAACACTAAGATAAAGACATGTGCAACTTTAAATGCGTGAAAATATTATTAAACGCAAAGTAATCATCCACCCGGTTATCGTAATACAATTTATGAAAACAACAATACTTAAATAGTAACTCTCTAGCCTCAAATCCCACACCAAGACCATGGAGCATCTAAACAGAGTTACATGAGTTCAACTTTTGGGCATGCAAACCCAAAATAAGAATTATAATCTAAAATAACTAAAGCTGGATGACTGCCTCCTCAAATAATGCGAAGGCTCACCTTAGCAACAGAATCCACACGTAAACATTGTCAGCCACAAGTTTCTCTCTCCACAATCGTATCTGCAGGTATGCAAGGAATGAGTGAGTCATATAAATATAACCCAGTAAGGTCCTCGACACTCTACTTTAATACCCCTGAAACAAGTGTTAAAAAAATACAAGGCACAACAAAATACACAAATAATATGTACATAATGTATCTCATAAGGTAATCTCAATAAGATCCAAAAGGAAGTTAAAAAATGTCACTCTATATCTCAACTCAATCCACTCTCACGACTTGTCATAAACAGTAGTGAAGGTAATCGGCCTAACACCCTGACAAGTCCACGGCAGTATATATAATGCCCCAAGAAGTCTACTACGACAGCATGTACAAGCCCCTAACATATTATATCAGCATAAATAATGCCCCTAACATATTACGACAACATAAGTAATACCCCTAACATATTACGACAGCTATGTATGCCCCTAGAGAGTAAAACGACAGCGAATAAAAATATGTTCAACACCCCAACATCACCTCTCACATTATCACACACTAAGCAGTTTTCACTAAACTTTACAAATACATATCCACAAATAATCAATACCACCAATTCTACCAAGTCGCACGCTTGTTCCAACACATGGACTAGGCAGAAAAAAAAATATATATTTTTATAAAGCAGTTTGAAAAGCAAGCATCAAAGTTTAAAGTCTCACTTACCTCGAATGCACAATTCAAGCACCACCTTCTAGTAAATCAAAATATGCTCCCAAAAACTGAAAGAACCTTAAACTACACCAAAAAGGGGGTTTAATATAGTCAATACCCCATCAACGATCATCCCGTAAAATTTCATAGCAAGTCAAATATCAAAGTTTATCGCTCAATTCAATTACTCAAATTATGTACTTCTACCATTTAAAATGCAACTGCCAAACTTGTATCCTAGTATGCAGATTTTCAAGTCAAACCACTACTATATTCCATTTAAACTTTTGACAAAGATTAATATGAATTTTACTACTGCAAGATAGAAAATTGTCAATTTAGATTATAATATTGCACTTTTCATTCACTGATTTCCAGTCAAGCCACTGTAAAGAAGCTAACCTTTTATGTGGTTAATCTTTAGTTCCACATTCCTGAGCATCTGGTGCTCAACAGAACAAAGAAGAGTGACGTTCAAGTTACACCATCAAAGTCCATTAGATAATGACTAACCTTGCTAAGCCATTAGCCAATCATAAGTCCCAAATAATCTTATTCTGTCACTTAATATCATGAACAAATACCTGCACTACTGTACGCAAATTTTAATTCCATGCTAAAGAACAATGGAAAAGTTTCATACCTTAATAATTGAGAAACTTTAATCCCACCTTTATGTTCCCCAACCTATATATATTTTTTTCTCTTATGTTGTCTGTTGATTTCTTCCAAGGATAAAGGGAGCAAAATATAGCCCTAGAAGTATACTTATAATGTTTTAAACGTGAAAACTGAAGAAGACTTTTGGCTTGTCCACTTTTAATTTTATTAATTACCATTAATAATTAATTATAATTACCAATTAACCCTTTACTAAAAAGAAATAATAAGCTGGCTATTTCAGCCTTTTAGAAAAAAAAATTTAAAACTTTTTGAAAGACTTTTTAAATATAATTTTATGCCCCCAATTTTTAAAAGCTATCAAAATTATTCAACTCAACTAATTTACCTACAAGATACAATCAAATGTGAGAGGAGACAATAATGTTGTCTTTGTTGTTGCTGTTGCATAAAGAGTCACAATAATAGACGGATTAAGGTTCCGTCATATCATGAGGAGATTTTGAGAAAGAAGAAAAAATTTAAAGGTGTCTTCAATTTTGAGATTTTTTATCAATGAAAATAGAAAGAAGTGGGTAATGTGGTAGTTAGACATTTAACTCCGATTATTGATTGAAATTAATAGGGTATTTTTGTAAAAATAAAAAAAATAAAGTCATTTGTAATAATCAATAAAGTTGAAATTGAAGTTGGAAAAAAGTGAAAACAAGTAAAACATGTTGTCATTTTTCCAAAAATAATTTAGAATTGGATTTGAAATTCTCATGGCTAAACAACCAAATTTTCACTAAAGTGAAATAATTTTTTCAAAAAAAATAAAAAATTCTTATGGCCAAACGGGTCCTTAGTTTCTTGTTCTTATTTCATTTTTGCTTTCATTCTCTAGTGCGAAAAATTGAGAAATAAAAAAAGAAATAAGCGTGAATGAAAAACAAGAGAAAAAATAAATTAAAATTATTTTTTGCGGTCATATTGTAATTCAACTTTTTGTAGCTGAGAAAAAAATTGAGGCATCTATACTAGATTTTACAGAAGATGAGTGATTGTTGAATTAAAGAAGGAAAAAACAATATAGGTGAGAGGGATCAAATACGCTGTGGGCGATGCAATTTTATTAAATTTAAATCCGTACAAAATTCAGATTATATTAAATTTAAAATATATTAGCCCCAAATAAATATTGCGGAATAATATAATTGAATTAATTATTTAAGTCCAAATAGGTATGGATTTAAATAAGGCCCAATATTTATTGGGTTAGCCCACTTTACTAAGCCCAAGATATTGTTATATTCTAGAGGCCCAAATAAGCTCCACGTGTCAAATGACGAGGCATGCCAAGTCAAGTGAATGAGCCAATAGGACCGTGCCACATGTCAAACTGATGCAGCAGACCCATGAAATAAAAGCCCATAAAAGGCGCCATATCACTTAAATCTGATTGGTTAAAGTAAGTTCATATTCATCATGACTCTTCTTTTCCTATGACTATAAATAAAGGCCTCATAATTCAGAAAAAAGACCAACCCCAAACCTCTAACAAGTAGCAAGAGAAAACTCGTGGATCAAACGCCGTAATTTCTCTAAAAAGCTCAAGCATTTAAATCAAGTTCATCAAGATTTAAGATCAAGACTTCAATATTCAAGAACAAGCTCAAAAGCCCTTGAATTCAAGCACAAGTCAAGATCAAGTCTCTCAAATCAACAAATCAAGTTCAAATACAAGATCAAGCTTTAAGCCCTTGAATTTATATTTGAAAAGGCGAATCAGAGGATTCATAGAGATTATAACACTCGCATTGAAATTAATAAAACGATTGTTGCAATATTTTCTTGTCTCGATTATTTATTTTTCGGTCTCAAAAATTTTATTGTCCAACAAATTCTGGCACGCCCAGTGGGATAATCTCTACCTCTCATCTCAACTTTTCATACTTCAAAGTTTAAGAACAACGAAATGACTTCCAAGAAGGTCAACTCTCAATCAACTGCTTCCAAGGCTACTGACTCAAAGTTCTCTGCTGAAGTTGAGAATATCCTTGGTGTTACTTTCGAAAGCTTAGGAGCCGTTACAAGGAGCAAGACAGGTTTGCTAGGACAACAAACACATCCAGTGTCATCCGCACTAACTCCAGTTGTTGGATCTTCAACCCCAAAGGGAAAGAAGTCCAATATAAATGCTTCGGAAGGAGGAAACAGTGTCGGGAAATCGCTTAAGAAGACTCTAGCTCTACTTGAGCATTTTGATTCCAAATACTCTGGTGCGAAGAGCGATGGTTGTTCAAGAAACTCATTATCTCCAACTACACTGTATAAGTTGAGCACTTCAAAGATTAAATTATTTGATAATCCATGTTACTCTCCAATGTATCCGGTAACAATGCAAGCAATGGTAACTGATGCCTCATCTATGGAGGAACAACTTGCGAATCTGACAAAGGCAATTGAAGGCCTGACCAACTATGTTCAGAATCAAGAAGCTAGGATTGATAAGATAGTGGATAGGGTGGAAGGCTTGATAGACGGAGAATCTAGCCATGCACCGGGAAAAGCTCCAGAGGTTCATGAGATAGAAAATCCTGTGAAACAAATACCATCGACTAAAGAGGTGCAAGTTTCTGCTGAGGGAATGATCCCGATTGGGCAATTGAGGGAATTTATTGAAGGGACCCTCAAAGACAAGTAAAATGTTGTCACCAAGTCTTCCCTTGCATATGCCAAGCCTTACACTGCAAGAATAGATAGCCTAAAAATGCCTGCTGGCTATCAACCCTCCAAATTTCAACAATTTGAGGGCTAAGGTAACCCAAAACAATATGTCACACACTTTGTCGAGACATGTAATAATGCTGAAACTTACGGTGACTATATTGTCAAACAGTTTATTCGTTCCCTAAAGGGAAATGCCTTTGATTGGTATACAAACCTTGAGCCTAACTCCATCGATAGTTGGAAGCAATTGGAACACGAGTTCCTAAATCGGTTTTATAGCACAAGGCGTATAGTTAGCATGATAGAGCTCACAAATACTCGGAAAAGAAAGGATGAGCTAGTCATCGACTTCATCAATCGATGGAGAAATGTGAGTCTAAACTGCAAAGATAGACTCAGTGAAGCTTCTGCAATAGAGATGTGCGTCCAAGGAATGCACTGGGGACTTCTCTACATCTTGCGAGGAATTAAACCAATATCCTTTGTAGAGTTAGCTACTCGTTCTCACGACATGGAGTTGAACATGTCTTCTGCTGGAAAGGAAGGAACGCTTATTCATGACCCTCGAATAGGAAAGAAAAAGCAGGAACCCAAAAGATGGGGCAAGTTTGTTCCCAAAAATGAAAACAAAGAGTTCATGAATGTTGATGTGTCTTCTGTGAAGGTCACCATAAAGGTAAGCAAGAAGCAAAGTTTAAATATGACTTTTGGAGCACGTCCGAATAAAAAAACTTTAAAGGAGATGCAAGAAAAGGAATATCCCTTCCTTGATTCTGATGTTTCTGAGATTTTCGATGAACTCCTTGAGCATAATCTCATTGAACTCCCAGATATGAAGCATCTCGATGAAGATGGAAGGACCAATGACCCTAATTATTGTAAATATCATAGGCTCGTAAGTCATCCTTTGGAAAAGTGCTTTGTCTTTAAAGATAAAGTCATCCAACTGGCAAAAGAGAAGAAGATTTTCTTCGATGTTGAGATGGCCAGTTCTCATCAAATCTCTATTACTTTTGGCTCTCTCGAACCAGTCCAAATATGTGTCGAAGAGCATAATGAGAAAATATTATAGCCTGACAGGTCTTCAGTTGACGAAGGCAATGATGAAGGTTGAACTCTGGTGACGAGGCTCAGATGCAGGAGGATGAGTCTGCAAAAGGAGTCATTCGAGCAGCCAACCAGAAGGAGAATGGTAAAGAAACTAAGGAAACAGAAGTTGGTTGAATTCCCAAAGAAGACGAGGGTGACTGAGCTTCACCGCCAAAAACCTCGGCGTCCGGTGACTTTAGAGGAATTCTTACCGAGTTGGTTTCGTGTAAAGACTGTCCAAGTCAACCCTGAGGCGTCTTGCTTTAATACCACCAAAGAGGGTGCAAAGGGTGAGAATCTACCCATGGAGGTTCCTTCACCTTCCGAAAAACTTGCTGAAACTCTTGGCGAAGAGGTACATGTGTGTGATACAAAAATCACATTCACAAATAACGATCTTCTGCTTGGTGAGGCCCTACATAACCGTCCCTTATACATGGTGGGTCAAATTCTAGGAAAGAAGATCAATAAAATCTTGATAGATGAGGGGTCTGGAGTCAATATCCTGCCTATTCGCACGATGAAAGAACTTGGCATCTCTACTAGCGAACTGGACGAAAGTCGTATAATGATCCAAGGCTTCAATCAAGGGGGCCAGAGGGCCATGGGATGTATCAAGTTGGAGATTCGTATGGACGATTTTCAATCAAACTCATTGATGCATGTGATCGATGCCAAAAATTCATACAATATATTACTTGGTAGGCCTTGGGTGCATGGGAACAAAATTATCTCATCCTCTTACTATCAATGCTTGAAGTACCTCGAAAGCGGAGTGGAAAGAAATATAGTTGCCGATGATAAGCCATTCACTGAAACTGAGTCACATTTTGCCGATGCAAAATTCTAAGCATGTTGTGGATGAGAAAAGGGTTGAAGATGTCACCAAGACCAAGTGTGATGATCTTGCATTTAAGAAGATCGCGGTGATTGTTGAAAAAGTCGCCACCAAGAAGCCTCTCTCCACTTGAAATAAAGAAGGTGTCGCTTCTACGAAAAAAAAGGCAACTCCCATTCTTCGTTACGTACCGAAGGTAAGAAAAGAAAAAGATCACCCATCGGATTCCTAAGATAATGTGCTAAAGGGGCTAACTTTACCTATCAGGAAAATTGATGCAATAAATCCATCCTCAAGACTTCTTGAAGAGTCTATGGCTCAAAATCTGCCACAGGATATAACACTCCCTATGAAACGTACGAGGGATGGCTTCGATCCACATACATACAAGCTATTTGTAAAGACTGGATACAATCTAAATGAGCTATCAAGGTTGGGAAAACTTCCGTCGGAAGGTACGACCAGGTAGGCACGTGAAGGCCTAGGATATACGCAACCACCTCCAATTCGCATCTCCATAAGAAATGCGGTTAGCAATTACATCACTGTAGAAGAAGAGTCCACTGCATCCAATAAGAGGGCTTCTGTCTTTGACCGACTTGGAGAATCAACTGCAAGAACTTCTGTGTTCGAAATGTTAGGACCTCTAAATAAGAGGAAAAGCAGCAGACGTAAGAGAAGTCGTCAAAGCACGGTGATGCACTCTTCACTTAGAATACGAAAGGATTTTCAAAGTTTGATTCCTTCTAAAATAAAGCGACAGATGGAACTGGTAGTTTCATGCAACGAGGTGCTAAAAGCAAAGGCGCATACTGTGGTTTATACCAAGCAACGCGGATAAGATGAAGAGAGTGTTGGCTCCTCATATCATGTTATGGCCCAGAACGAGAAAGATATCTCGACTCAAATAAAGGTCGATAAAGAGATAGAAGATGCCTTTTGGTGTTATCATATATCCATTAACGACGATGATCCTCAAGAGGAGGAAGATGCTGGAGATGCTCCATCACAACTGGAAAAAGGAGTAAAGGCCACAATAGATCTCTTGAAGGAAGTTAATCTTGGAATCGATGAAGAACCAAGACCAACTTACCTGAGTGCGTTTCTAGAAGTGGAGAAGAAAATTACTTATATGGACATACTCAAAGAATAGATGGATGTCGTTTCCTGGAGCTATAAGGAAATGCCAGGCTTAGATCCAAAAGTAGCGGTCCATCAGTTGGCAGTCAAGAATGGTGCCCGTCCTATTAAGCAAGCCCAAAGACGCTTTAGGCCGGAGTTGGTTCCACTGATCGAAAATGAAGTTAACAAACTCATTGAAGCTGGCTTTATTCGTGAAGTCAAATATCCCACGTGAATTTCAAATATTGTTCCAGTTCGAAAGAAGAATGGTCAAATTCGAGTTTATGTTGACTTTTGAGATCTCAACAACGCATGCCCTAAGGATGATTTTCCAATCCCCATACCGGAGTTAATGATTGATGCCACCACTGGTTATAAGGAAATGTCTTTCATGGATGGTTCATCCGGCTATAATCAAATCCGTATGGCGCCAAAGGATGAAAAACTCACTGCACTTCGTACGCCCAAAGGTATTTATTGCTACAAGGTGATGCCTTTTGGTTTGAAGAACGTTGACCCCACTTATCAAGCGATATGCAGAACATCTTTGATGGCCTACTCCATAAAAATGTTGAATGCTATGTGGATGATCTAGTGGTGAAGTCAAGAAAGAGAGACGACCACTTAAAAAACCTAAGAATGGTATTCGAGTTACTTTGAAGATATCAACTTAGGATGAATCCATTGAAGTGTGCCTTTGGAGTTACTTCAGGAAAGTTTCTTGGCTTCATTGTGCGACACCAAGGAATTAAAATTGATCAAGCCAAGGTCAATGTAATTTTAAAGATGCCCGAACCTCAAAATATTCATGAGCTAAAAAGCCTTCAAAGAAGGCTTGCATACTTAAGGAGGTTCATCTCAAACCTGGCCGGAAAATGTCAACCATTTAGTCGTCTCATGAAGAAGGACACTCCCTTCGAATGGGACCAAGCTTGTAGTAATGCCTTTGAGAGTATTAAATCATACTTAATGAAGCCACCAGTTCTTGCGGCACCCATACCTGGGAAGCCATTGATACTCTACATCGCGGCACAAGAGAGATCAGTTGGAGAATTACTGGCTCAAGAAAATAGTGAAGGCAAAGAAAACTCACTTTACTATCTGAGAAGAATGATGACACCAAATGAGCTGAAGTATTCTCCAATTGAAAAGTTATGTTTGGCATTGGCTTTCTCTATCCAAAAGATGAAACACTACTTTCAAGCTCATGTTGTCCGTCTCATGTCTAGGGAAAATCCCATCAAGTTTGTGATGTCAAAACCAGTCCTAAGTGACTGACTTGCAAGGTGGTACCTTCAATTTCAATAGTTTGAGATTGTGTACGTTCCCCAAAAAGTTGTAAAAGAACAAGCATTGGCTGACTTCTTAGCAGATCACCCAATACCTGATGACTGGGAGCTGAGCGATAAACTCTTTGATAAAGATGCAATGGCTGTTGAAGTTAGATCCTCATGAAAGATGTACTTTGATGGTGCTGCACGTCGAAATGGAGCTGGTGCTGGCGTAGTGTTTTTCACTCCACAAGAAGAGGTCATCTCCTACTTTTTTACCTTGACGAATCGTTGCTCTAATAATGTTGCTGAGTATCAAGCACTCATACTCGGATTAGAGATGGCTGTTGACATGAAGCAACTGCAATTACAAGTTTTTGGCGACTCCCAATTGGTGATAAAACAGCTGTTGGGAAGCTATGAAGTCCGGAAGCCTTAGTTAAGACCATATCATGAATATGCACAAAAGTTGATGGGATGACTTGGAGGAGTAACCCTCCAACATGTGCCAAGGAGAGAAAATAACCAAACTGATGCCCTAGCTGCTTTGGCCTCAACCCTGACTCTTCCAAATCAGACCCAAGTTACTGTCCGCCAAGAATGGGTAGTACCGCCATCAGATGAGGATGTAGAAAATAAGGTTGAATACCTCATTGTCGTGTCTGAAGTTGTAAAATAAGATTGACGACAACCCATCATTGATTACTTATGTTATGGGATACTTCCAGAAGATCCAAGGAGAAAGACTGACATTCGTCGTCGTGCAACTCGCTTACTTTACTACAAAGACACACTGTACAGAAGATCATTTGAAGGAGTACTCTTACGGTGTTTGGGAAAGGAAGAAGCAATTCAAGCTTTGCAAGAAGCGCACTCAGGAGTTTTTGGATCACATCAGTCTGGATCGAAGCTCCATTTTCACATTAAAAGGATGGGATATTATTGTCCAACGATGGTGAAAGATTGCTTGGACTATGCTAGAAGATGCAAAACTTGTCAATTCCATGCAAAGTTCATACATCAACCTCCAGAGGTACTACACCCAACTGTAGCGTCTTGGTCGTTCAATGCTTGGGGAATGGATGTTGTTGGTCCACTACCAAAATCTTCTGGTGGACACTTATACATCTTGGTCGTGACAGATTACTTCTCAAAGTGGGCCGAAGTTATTGCTCTCAAGGAAGTAAAGAAAGAAAATATTGCAAATTTTATCCGAGTGAATATCGTCTACCGCTTTGGAATTCCTCAGTACATAATAACTGACAATGGAAAGTCATTTGATAACAAGCTGATGAAAAAAATATGTGATCTCTTTGGCTTCAAGCAGCGCAAGTCTTCTATGTATCATGTTGCGGCCAATGGTCTAGCTGAAGCCTTCAATAAAACTTTGTGCAACTTATTGAAGAAAGTTGTCTCCAAATCCAAACAAGACTGGCATGAGTGAATGGAAGAAGATTTATGGGCGTATAGGACAACTTACCGTACACCGAAGCAAGCAACCCCATACTTACTTGCTTTTGGAGTTGAAGTAGTCCTACCACTTGAGCGTCAAATACCTTCTTTGAGACTGGCTATTCAAGAAGGGCTCACTGATGAAGAAAATGCTAAGTTGCGTCTTGCGGAGTTAGAAGTTCTTGATAAGAAGAGGCTAGAGGCTCAACAAAATCTTGAATGTTACCAAGCCTGTCTATCTCGTTCCTTCAACAAAAGAGTTTGCTTGAGGTGCTTCCAAGTTGGAGATCAAGTCCTTGCAGTTAGGAGACCCATTATCACTTCTCGTAAGTCTGGGCCCCGAAGTGGGATGGACTATATGTTGTACAAGAGGCATATTCAAACGGTGCTTACAAGTTTGTTGATGCAGATGGCGTGAGGGTTGGCCCCATCAACGCCAAGTTTTTAAAGAAGTACTATCCTTGAAGGAAGATGTACACTCCTTAAGGCACGAGTATAAACTGCATGTACACTCCTTAAGGCACAAGTATAAACTGCATGTACACTCCTTAAGGCACGAGTATAAACTGCATGTACACTCCTTAAGGCACGAGTATAAACTGCATGTACACTCCTTAAGGCACGAGTATAAACTGCATGTCTACTCCTGGCCCGCATGAGTATAAACTGTGTATAGCTAAAAAAAAAATGATGAAAGTCCGCTAGGTTGAAAACCTCAAAAGAGACGGCCTAGGAAAAAGTTAGGACAAAAAAAAACACTCACCCAGAACTACGTTGTGACTTGATCCACTTTACTGAGGTACGTAGGCGCTTGGAATTTCATTCTGAGTTCAGTTGCATGAGTGTCAAAAAAATATATATGTTTCTGCAGTATCTACCATATTGATACCAAGTATGAAACTATTCTAATTAAATTTTGGATTTACTCTAAATATCTGTGACTCAATGGGGGCAACCCGTCGAAAAGAAAGAGAGTTTCTTCAATGGGATTTGGAATGCCAAAGTTCTCCAAGCCTACAACTAAGAGGATCTCAAAATTTTCATGCCTTAAGGTGGACAAAATTTGTCACTTTGCACCTTAAGCTGGCCTCTTATGGGTTTATCCTTACAAGGATATCAATATTTCCATGCCTTAAGGTGGACAAAATTTATCCCTTTGCACCTTAAGTTGGCCTCTAACGGGTTTATCCTTAAAAGGATATCAAAATTTGCATGCCTTAAGGTGGACAAAATTTGTCCCTTTGCACCTTAAGATGGCCTCTTACGGGTTTATCCTTACAAGGATATCAAAATTTTCATGCCTTAAGGTTGATAAAATTTGTCCCTTTGCACCTTAAGTTGGCCTCTAACGAGTTTATCCTTAAAAGGTTATCAAAATTTTCATGCCTTAAGGTGGACAAAATTTGTCCCTTTGCACCTTAAGTTGGCCTCTAACGGGTTTATCCTTAAAAGGATATCAAAACTTGCATGCCTTAAGGTGGACAAAATTTGTCCCTTTGCACCTTAAGCTGGCCTCTTACGGGTTTATCCTTACAAGGATATAAAAATTTCCATGCCTTAAGGTGGACAAAACTTGTCCCTTTGCACCTTAAGCTGGCCTCTAACAGGTTTATCTTTAAAGGATATCGAAATTTCCATGCCTTAAGGTGGACAAATTTGTCCCTTTACACCTTAAGCTGGCCTCTAACAGGTTTATCCTTAAAAGGATCTCAAAATTTTCATGCCTTAAGGTGGACAAAATTTGTCCCTTTGCACCTTAAGCTGGCTTCTCGGAGATTTATCCTTAAAAGGATATCGAAATTTTCATGCCTTAAGGTGGAGAAGATTTGTCCCTTTGCACCTTAAGCTAAACATTGAAAAGGGCACATACTTAAACAAAATCACTGCACCATCTTCAAGTAAAATTGGTCGAATTTAAGGTGACGGATGCGAAGTTAAAATCTCACACCTTAAGCCGATGTCCACCATCTTCAAGTAAAATTGGTCGAACTTAAGGTGACGGAGGCAAAGTTAAACTCTCGCACCTTAAGCCGATGTCCACCGTCTTCAAGTAAAATTGGTCGGACTTAAGGTGACGGAGGTGAAGTTAAACTCTCGCACCTTAAGCTGATGTCTACCGTCTTCAAGTAAAATTGGTCGGACTTAAAGTGACGGAGGCGAAGTTAAACTCTCGCACCTTAAGCCGATGTCCACCGTCTTCAAGTAAAATTGGTTGGACTTAAGGTGACGGTGGCGAATTTAAACTCTCGCACCTTAACCCGATGTCCACCGTCTTCAAGTAAAATTGGTCGGACTTAAGGTGACGGAGGCGAAGTTAAACTCTCGCACCTTAAGCCGATGTCCACCGTCTTCAAGTAAAATTGGTCGGACTTAAAGTGACGGAGGCGAAGTTAAACTCTCGCACCTTAAGATGATGTCCACCATCTTCAAGTAAAATTGGTCGGACTTAAAGTGACAGAGGCGAAGTTAAACTCTCGCACCTTAAGTCAATGTCCACCGTCTTCAAGTAAAATTGGTCGGACTTAAGGTGACGGAGGCGAAGTTAAACTCTCGCACCCTAAGTCGATTGTTGCATATTTCTATCTGTTTCAATTCTCCAAAAAAAAAAAAAAAAAAAAAAAAGGAAACAAGAAAGAAAGCAAAAACACAAATAAAAAGGATGTTACCTATCAAAGCATTGTGATCTTAAAAGTTGTATATCACCAACTTGGATTGAGACAAGATTCCTTGATGATAATAAAACCCTCAAAATCTAGTTTTAGGTAATAAAAACGCCCTTTGGTGGTGACGGTCCCACATCAAGAAATAAATTATTTGATGAGGCAATACAAATCTGGAATCCTCTGTCGGACAACATATAAGATCGACTTCAAAAAATCATCTAGAACAATAAAAAAAGTGTTAAAATCTAAATTTTGTATATGTTATACATTCATGTTTCTGGCATCTATAGGATTAAGCGGATCATAATTTTGGTACTCTCACATTGAGATATAATTTTTTTGGTGATGTCGCGTAAATCTGAAATTGTTGATGCATCAAAACTCAATGTTGATTTCGGGATAACACCTGAAAATATATCAATTGTATTAAATTATAAATTTTGGATATGTTATAGATATTTGTGTCTAGTTTCACAAGAATTAAGCGGCTTGTGATTTCATCCTTCCTACTTCATGATATGAAAGTTTTAGTAAAGATGCGCAGATCTGAAATTTTCAGCATGATAAAATTCAGGGCTAAATTCAAAAAATTATCGAGAATTATATTGAAGGAATTTAAATCTAAATTTTGGATATATTATATATCTCGAAGTCTAGTTTCTTAAATATCAAACGGTTCATAATTTTGATATTCTTACAATTAGATATGAATTTTCTACCACTAACATGTTGTGCTGAAAAAAAAGTGAAGAAAATAAGAGAAAAGTAGGAGGGAAAGAAAGTACCTCAATATTGTTGATGGCTTGAAAACCCCAAAATTAATATTAAAAAAGTGGGAAAACTACCTCCTTTTATAGAGTTGTAGGATAAATGTTTTCTTCTCCAATATAAATTCAGATTGGAATAACTTCCATCTCCAAATTCAAATTGGAGATTGTTTCTTTCTCCAATATAAATTCAGTTTGGGCTAGCTTCTATCTCCAAATTCAAATTGAAGATTGTTTCCTTTTCCCATACAAATTCAAATTGGAGGTTATTTCCTTCTCCCATACAAATTCAAATTGGAGGTTGATTTTCTTCTTCCATACAAATTCAAATTGGAGGTTGATTTTCTTCTTCCATACAAATTCAAATTGGAGGTTGTTTCCTTCTCTCATACAAAGTCAATTTGGAGGTTGTTTCCTTCTCCAATCTAAGTTTAAATCGGAAGAGTTTTATTCCTGGTTAAGTAAGGCAATGAAAAAGTCTTCCAAAACTGTTTGAAATTGGATATCATGTCTCACCAATGGGTCTTAAGTATAGAGATTCGTGAAAAAAAAAGAGAGCTTTGAGAGACAATGTCAACATGGTTCGGCTTTAAAGTTTTTGAATGAGGTGTTCTTATGTATGGAAAATCGTTGAAGCACAAAGGAAACATGTTTAAATAAACATACTTCAAGGCTAGTCTCTAAAATATTAAATGTCTCGACAAGTCTTGAAGTAGGAGGCATTTGTGGGCGATGCAATTTTATTAAATTTAAATCCGTACAAAATTTCGAATTATATTAAATTCAAAATATATTAGTCCAAAATAAATATTGCGGATTAATATAATTGAATTAATTATTTAAGTCCAAATAGGTATGGATTTAAATAAGGTCCAATATTTATTGGGTTAGCCCACTTTACTAAGTCAAAGATATTGTTATATTCTAGAGGCCCAAATAAGCGCCGCATGTCAAATGATGAGGCATGCCAAGTCAAGTTAATGAGCCAATAGGACCGTACCACATGTCAAACTGATGCAGCAGGTCCATGAAATAAAAGCCCATAAAAGGCGTCACATTACTTAAATCTGATTGGTTAAAGTAAGTTCATATTCATCATGACTCTTCTTTTCCTACGACTATAAATAAGGGCCTCATAATTCAGAAAAAAGACCAACCCCAGACCTCTAACAAGTAGCAAGAGAAAGCTCGTGGATCAAACACCGCAATTTCTCTAAAAAACTCAAGCATTCAAATCAAGTTCATCAAGATTTAAGATCAAGACTTCAATATTCAAGAACAAGCTCAAAAGCCCTTGAATTCAAGCACAAGTCAAGATCAAGTCTCTCAAACCAACAAATCAAGTTCAAATTCAAGATCAAGCTTTAAGCCCTTGAATTTATATTTGAAAAGGCGAATCAGATGATTCATAGAGATTGTAACACTCGCATTGAAATTAATAAAACGATTGTTGCAATATTTTCTTGTCTCGATTATTTATTTTTCGGTCTCAAAAATTTTATTGTCCAACATACGCCTCAAAACTTTGTGAGAGAGGTAAACATATTCTTGTATGAATTTTATTTTATTAAAATAATAAAAAATATTTATAGCATTCTCTCACTTCCGTCAATCGAATAGGTTATATCTGCACCATTTGAGAAGGGGTTATATCCGAGAGGAGTTTTTGTATGTTTCTTTACAAAAAGTATATCAATAATATTATATCAAAATTATCAACATCAGTAATAGACACTTCACATCAGTTAAAATTTATCTATCACTCAATGCATTTTTTAAGACATTACATTTATAATATTTTAAAAGTGATCTATTAAAAATTAAACATATTATTTATTACTTCTTAACATGTGCACCAAGTCAATAATGGATAAATATTATTAGACGAGGAAAATATATAGTAGCTAATATTTCTTAGATCGTAAAAGAGAAACTTAAGGAAAAAAAAATTAATGCTTTCATTAGCTAACTAAAATGTAAAAAAATAAATCTAAATCAAATGAGATGTACTAATTAAGCAGCATAATCCATACCCAAAAAGAAAATAAACAAATTAAGCAGCATAATAGTTATTTACAAGGCCAGTGAAAAGAAAAAAACATTAACAAAACAAATTGCTCATTGAAACGATATAATCTTGATTTTCATTACTATCCTCATCAAGTTGAGCACTAAATCCTTACGAACAAAGCATAAAACGGTTCTAATTAAAAAATAAATAAACATTTAAATAATATGTGATTGAGTTTATATTCCTAGTTTTGAAATCTACTGAAGTATATATAATACGTTTATATACTTGTTTTCAAAAATATATATAGTATGTTTTTCAGAAATACATATATTAAATATGTATAATACTCAAAACAAATATATTTGGCTATGAAAAACAAATATATAAAATACATTTTTCAGAAATACTCGTATTAGAAATATATTAGTAATACTCAAAATATTTATAATACTTTATTTTCAGAAAAAGAATGCATTGGGCTTTGTGGTTCCTTTCCCATGTTTGACTATGGAAACTATCAATAATTAATTTCATTAATCATTTTTAATGAATTAGAAATAGGATGGAATTGAAGAGCATATTCAATATTTAAGGAAAGGAAAAATCTTTTGGCCATAAAATTTGACCATAATAGTAATAAATTTTATTCACACTATAAACTAGTTTCTTTTAGACATTTTTGCCCCTTTCATCTTAAATTTAAAATTTTTTCATTACTTATTTTATTATTCTTTCCCAATACATTGAAAATTATCCCAATACATGAGAATTGACAAATTAACATAATTTTCATAAATATGATTGCATAGTACTTATTGCTTGAAAAGAATAGTCTAGGATAAAAATAATAATATAAAATTAATTAATTATATTCTCATATATCCAAAATCAGTGTGACCAAAGTAGTATTATCTGAAAATTTTAATTTAACATTATATATTTATGTATTATATCTACTTAATTATGTGTTTTATCATATAAATAATTCTTAATTTTTTAATCCTTAATTTTAAATTTTATATCTCTTTATTTTATATAGATAAATAGGAGGTATAGATATATATCTTAAAACCTATCAATATTTTTAATAACTTTTAGTTTTTTTGTTTTTGTTGAAATTTGATTCGTAGTTTAGTATTACATAAAATAAGCAATTATCGAAATTTCCAACAACAAAGTTAATTATTTTTTTATGAATTCAGTTGTACAATTTTAATTATGCTATAATTTTTCTCATGATGATTCAAATGATTTTTTTTCCATTTCAAATATTTTCTATCTATATTTTTAAAATATTCTATCTTTAAAATTTAGAACACAAAAACTATTTGACCACAATTTTTGTGTACTATTAGAAAATAACAAAGTAAAGGACATATAATAGCTATAATAGTGATTTTATGAAACTGATTTAAGACACATAATAAATACTAATTCTCATAGCATTTGATTAGGATAAACTTGTGCGAGACTTATTAAAATTTTGTTAGATTTGATATAATTAGTTAATCAACATTAATATAATTACTTATTTTTAAAAATTACATTTAAAATTTAAAAGCTATAAAATTGAATTCAATCATCGACAACTCTAATGACACTTCAAATACTCTCTATGTGAGACAAGGCTATCAATTAATTTTAATCGTGGATATATATATATGTATGCTTAAGATACTGAAATAGCTCATTATTAGTATTAAGTCAATAATAATTCATACAAGCTAAATCTTCTAATCGATAATTAAGTCAAAAAATTAAAAGTTAATTTATTCATTTTTCTTTTATAAAGAGGTTTTCTTTCATCCAAAAATTGACTATAATTTCTTACATAGATTTCATTTTAAAATACTGAACTTCTATCGACGCCATTGCAATAAAGATATTATTATCGAACAAACATAACGTAACACTTAGTGAAATTATTTTAAAAAAAATTAATATAATTAGTTGATTAAAAGCAATTAAATTTAATTATCCATTTATTTAGATATAAATTATTGTATAAATATACTTTTATCATTATTATGTTCAGTTATTAGTCCTTGTTCAACTAACAATAATTACATTTGCAGTAATTATTAATTAATTTAATTTAATAATAGACCATAAAAGTATTATTTCAATAAATAATATTTGAGAGTCATAACAATTATCAAAATATCTGATCAAGATAAAACTTAAGTTTAGACGCAGTAAAATTTTATTTAAATCGACTATAATTAGTTAATTAAAAATAATTACATTATAATCACTGATCTATTTAAATTATATTTCAAATTTACTTGTAAAACTCGGTAAAATTGTATCAAATCAAATGATTAAAAATTTAATTTAATTAGATCGACAAATATATTATTGTGATGAAACTTAGTTTTTGATTTTATGATAAAAAAATTTAATCGCTATGTAGACACAATATAAATTTAGTATTGTATTTTTGTAATCTTTTTTCAAAGAAGTTTATTCGACCTAGTTAACAACAACCTAGGAGAGTACTAACAAATTAATATTGTAGTTTTTGTGCCCTTATTTTATGTCGATTTGACAACTTATGAATCATTACTTATATTTTCAATTAATATGAGCCCTAAATAAGTAATTTTATAAATTATTATGTTTGAATAAAATTTAAACTATATATTTAATTTTTTTTAAATATAACTTTTAAATATTTCAATAGCAACACTCAAAATTCAAAGTACTTTAGTTATGATAGACATTGACATATTATAGAAATCACGAAAATTATACAGTTCATAAGTGTCGACCCTAATTATGAAAATCGAGCATACATATGCTATATTATGAAAATCTTACGCCTATACTTTCCGTAATATTATACCTATTTTTTTAAATATTTAAACAACAACAACAACAACAACAACAATAAAAACAACAAACTCAGTGTATTTTCACAGCATGGGGTCTGGGGAGGGTAAGATGTACGCAGTCCATACCGCTACTTCCGAAGAAGTAGAGTGAAAACAAATTATTACTAATAGTTGGTTTATCCTATTAAATAATTTGTATAATTTCATATCACACTCATTAGAAACAAAAAATATATTTTATAAAATAAATAAATTATCCATTTGCTAAATTTTTATTTTAAATTATTTTCAAATTAAAAATAAAAGAAAAAAATAACAATTTAGCGTCTTTCATCAATTTCTCTCCGAATTAAAAGGTGTCGCATGGATATTTAGCCTCTTTCATCATTCGATTTTTTTATTACTATTTTAGTTTTTGCTTTTTAACCTTAATTTTCTATTTTACATTATTTATGTTCCATTTTCTTTCTTTTTATTTGTCAATCATTACTTCTTGTAATTTTATGTTATGTCACATATTTTTATTATTATTTATTTATTTATTTATTTATTTATTTCCTCATCTAGCATAACTGATTAACTACACTACTATTTTAATTATTGAATTATTATTTTTTTTATTGTTGAACAAGGTTATAGATTCTTTTTTTTCTTTTGAATTAAATTGCGTGGGTCATACAAAATTATCGAAAAATATGAATCAATTATTTTTATAATATTAGTTATAATATATATATATATATATATATATATATTTATTTATTAATATATTTTTAATAAATAATATATGTATCTTGAATATAGTTGCTATCAAATACGAGTCTTACTTTAGACACGGTGGACATCAACACATTATAGAAATCATAAAACTCATATAGTTCATGTGTGTCAATCTAGTTCACAACAATCCTAAAAAGACTTTCGCTAATGTTGTGGGGGGCTTATGTTCTCGTGTTACGCCGATTTGATAACTTGCGAATTATCATTTATATATGTTATTAATACGACCTCTAATTATTAATTATGTTTAAATTATTTTTTCATAGTTATGGTGTCCGAGCTAACTTGCAATAAATTTAAACTATATATTTAGATAATTTGAATAATAACAACAGTTAGAATTCCAAACACACTTTAGACATAATAGACGTCGACACATTATAGAATTCTAAAAATTATACAGTTCACATGTGTTGACCCTAGTTAACAACAACTCGAGATACCAAGACGCATTAATGTTGTAGCCTTAGACCCTTAGGTTATTCTGATTTGATAATTTGTGAATCATTACTGATAATTTTTATGAATATGTCCTTTAATTAAGCAATTTTATTAAATATTTTATTTAAATAAATTTAAATTTTATTTCAATAATTTTTAAATATAATTTTAAAATATTTCAATATCGATAATCAAAATTCAAAACAGTTTAAACATGGTAGACATCGGCATATTATACAAATCGTATAGTTCGTATATTTTGATCCTACTTAACAACAACTCATGAGAGTCATGCATTGATGTTATCGTCTTACGTCCTTATGTTACGTTGATTTTATAATTTGTAAATTATAATTTATATTTTTTATTAATATGATCTCTAATTAAGTAATATTATATTTAAATAAAATTTAAGCTATATATTTAGATAAATTTTAAATATAATTTAATATATTTCATTAACGGCAGTCAAAATTCCAATCATTATACACATAATAGATATTGACAAATGAAAATTATGAAAATCACAAAATTCACATTTGTGGATCCTAGTTAACGACAACTAAAGATATCAAGACGCATTATTGTTGTAATTTTGTACCTCTGTATTACGGTAATTTGATAATTTGTGAATATTACTTATATTAACAATTAATATATCCTCTAATTAAATAGTTTTAATTAATTATTATATTTTAATAAATTTAAACTATATTTAAATAATTTATAAGTCTAATTTGAAAATATTTCAATAATGATAATCAAAATTCAAATATTTTAGACATGATAAACATTAACACATTATAAAAATCACATTTTTCACATTTGTTGAACCTAGTTAATGTTTTAATAAAAATATTTTTGTGATAAACTCTAGAATGAAATGATTTTTATATAATAAATAAATAAATAAATAAATTTTTGTGATAAATTCAAAATTTAGTTAACCACTGATGACCTTTATCCAAAAATATTTTAAAGAATTATGATCAATATATAATAAAATTAGTTTTAAATTTTGATAAAAAGAAAGACTAATGATAGTTTTAAGGTGAGTCTCTCATTTTAAAGTTAAATAAATATTCCTCTTTCATATTTAATGATAGTCATAATTTATTCAACATAAATTTTAGTTACATTTATCTTCTTGAACTTAGAAGATAGTAAAGATTTTTTTTTTTTTTTAAAGGAAAAGGTTAGTATAGTCTTTATATATTTATGATCATTTTTGGGCCAAAAACTTATGGCAAAAAATATGTACTCTAATTAAATAATTTTATTAATTATTATATTTAAATATATTTAAATTATATTTAAATAATTTTTTAATTTTGTAAGTCTAATTTGAAAATATTTCAACATTGGCAATCAAAATTTAAAATACTTTAAATATAATAAACATTGGCACATTACAAAAATTATATTACTCATATTTATCAACACTAGCTAATGTTTTTAAAAAAATGTGTTAAACTTTAGAATTGAATGACTTTTATATAATAATAAATTTATTATTGTGATAAGTTCAAAATTAGTTAATCATAGATGAACTTTTTCTAATAATATTTTAAAGGAAGATCAATTATTAATAATCGTTGATGAACTTTTCTAAAAAATATTTTAAATAATTATGATCACTGTAGTAATAAAACTAATTTTAAATTTTAATTTTTTTTTTAAAAAAGACTAAATTGAAGATTGAGAGAGATAGATGAAAATATGAGTGAAGTTAGGTGGATCCCACGTACTAAAGTTAATTTAATAATTTTTCTTCACATTTAATGATAGTAATAACTTATCCCACATAAATTTTACTCCATCCATTTCATATTAGTTGGTGGACATGGCATACCCATTAAGAAAATACTCTCTTCGTTTCATTTTACCCGTTCAAAATTGGGATGACACAACTATTAAGAAAACAATGATTGATAATGTAACTTTATCATTTTGCCCCTCTTAATTGTGTCTTGTTGTTAGTTCCAATATTGATGAATGACTAATACCAAATCACCATTTATATTATTAATGGCGTACTCTTAATGATACTTATCTTTGCAACATTTTTCAAGAATACGAATAATAAGGAGTAATTAATTACACTAAGAGTATAATGAAAAAAGAAATGTCTTGTCTTGATAAGTAAAAGAGGACAAGTAAATTGGGACAACAAATTAGGAAATTTGGGACGAGTAAAATGGGACATTTATATTTTCAAAGCATAATTAAATAACAAATTAATTAAGGGGTTTATTTTACCAAATTAATCTTATTAATTATGCTTTGAAAATATAAATGTGAGTAAATACACTTTGTTTAGTCATTTAATATTAAAGATATTATTGGAAGAACATAATAAAATTCTCTCAATTTCATTAAAGGAACAACTAAATTGAAACAAATATTTTTAAAAAGAAATTTACTTCCTTTTTATTTAAGGAAAAAGTTAGTATGGTCTTTGTATATTTATGACCATGTTATGACCAACAAATTATGGCCATTTAGAAGCTCCCAATTTGGGCCAAATTTTATGGCCGAAAGGATTTTTCCTTGTCTTGCAGTGGACATGTCTTTTTTACGTTAAGGAATCGTTTGGTAGAGTATATTGAAAATAATAATGCATATATTAATTAATGTGTATTACTAGTATCTTGTTTGACATAATTTTTAGTGTGTGTATAACTAATATTTGCATTAGTTATACACTGTATTGTGTATTGAGATGTGTATTTAATACATACATTAACTTATTAAATGATAAATTTACCCCTTAAAATACAAAATATTAGCAATAAAAAATATTTAATACATGCATTAACTTATTAAATGACAAACTTACCCCTTAAAATATCTTTCAATTCTTTTTCCCACATAATTAATTACATTTCCCAGTTTCATTTTCCCACCATTTTTGGTTGTAGAAAGCTTCTTCTTTCTCTACTCCTTGTATCACTTTCCATGGAAAAGAGAGACTGATTTGGAATGCTATCAAAGTCTTTTGCTAAGTTTGATTGTTTAGCAACTAATAGCAGAAAAATAAGTCTTTCAAAGTCAACAAATTGATGATGAAATTTTGGTGAGAATATCTTTATTTTTTATAAGCTTCTTGGTTATCCATTGTTTTCTAGATACAACATCTTTACTAGATCTATATAGATGCATTACAACCCTTTATCTTATCATGAGCTTCATAAAGCATGAGACCATTCTCTCCATCTTTATTCCGATCAAAATACCGTCAAATTTATTGCAAGGCTTTTGGAATATAGAGAAAAGTTGAAATTGAAATTTTTTGTTTAGCTGCTGGTACTTGCTTCTGCCTTGATGTTCAAAACAAGAATTTCAGTCGAAAAAAAGTTTAATAAATTGTCAATGAACTCCATAATTTCATAAAATATTTGAAGAATTAGTACCAGGAAGTTCCCAAGGTTCACATTTGTTGAGATCAACTTCAGCAATAGCACGAGCAGTAAAGTCGGAATCCAAAACTTTCTTCAGCAAATAGTAAGTAATAAGCTCTTCATCAGTAGGGTGAGAAAAAATTGGGGGTTTTGTTCTTAAGAGAGGCTTATGCTTCTTGCTTACCTTAAAAAGAGTGTGTATAGAGAAGGGTAATTTGGTAAACAAATATTCTTTTATAAAATTTATTTCAATATATAATATTATTAATACATCAAACCAAACATTACATTGCGTACGAAATAATTTCTGCATAATTGATACCAGCATTACTAATACACCTTATTCAGCATTACTCTTATACACTCTACCAAACGACCCATAAATGGAAGCAGGGAGGGACACTATGAATTGCTCCTGCTGTTACATGGATCAAATACAATCAATTAAGCCTTAACAGACACAATTTTTTTATTCTAGATATTACAATGATGTGCATTCCCAGGAAAAAGAAGATGAAGATTGTGTTCGCTAGAATTGATGAATACTAGGGATAAATGCAATCAATTGCTTTACATGGATCAAATACAATCAATTGCTTTACATAGATCAAATACAATCAATTAAGCCTTAACAGAATGACATAGTACACAATTGTTCTCTGCAGATATTACAATGATATGCATTCCCAGGATTTGTCAAGTCAACCGTGGGTGTTGAGGGCTTCCCAAAGTAGATTCTTTGGAACAGGTTTAGTTAAATCCTGAGCCTGCAAAGCGGCAGTTCTGAGGGTGGTGATGGTCAAAGCATTCGCCTTGAAGAAGGAGGCAGAATTGTAAAGTAAGCAATGCTTTATACAGAGGTCTTTGACAAAGGGAGAAACCTTCCTGAGTTGGCATCTTGGTAATCTAGGAAACAAATGATGCTCAATCTGAAACTGCAATCCACCATGAAACCAATCCATCCAACTAGGGCATGATATGTTAAGAGAGCCATTAGTTTGCTTCTCAAACCAATCATTACCTTTAGGTGGGGCAACGTAAATCTCAGATGAGAAATGGTTCAAGCAGAATTGAACATGCTGAATTCCAGTCACTGTGAAGCTAGCAACAACAAACATAATTCTTTCACCCCAATTTGGCAAGCAAGAAACAAGCAACGGATACCAAATCCAGAATGAAATCACCCCCAAAATCTCCTCAACTCTACGGGGCACATTTTTGTTGGATAACAACAATATGAATGACTGAGCAAACAAATTGATTCTAGCAAAACACATAACAGGATAAAATGTCCAATGTTGATTACTGACCAAGAATCTAGTAAAAGAATCAAAAGCCATCTTCCTATCGTAAAAATAAGAAGTTAGTGAATTGAAAAACTTGGAAGATACCACAAAGAATGGCATGTGCTGAAGATCAGGATCATATTCAAGACTGTTGCAGGCAATATGGTGAGCATTGTGGTTCCATTTCCACCAAGCAATGCTGATTCCAGCAATGCAATTCCCAGAGAGGACTTGAGCAAATCTGTTGAGCCCACGGGTGCTCATTACCTGATAATGCCCTGAATCATGACCAATCCACCCACTCTGAATCCAAAGACACCCCAACAATCCACCACTTATCAAATGTGCCAACAGACTTTGACAACACAAGATTCCATAAACACTTGTAGCAAACAACGTTGCCATTAAGCACATGGTGAATAAACAAACATGGCCTTTCTTTTCAAACAACCCCATTTTAGTGAACTCAGATAAAAGCCTTCTATAATCCTTAGACACCTCAGAAGCAGAATAATCCTCGAGGTAAAACCCATTAAAGAACTTGTCAAGATACTTCCAAGCAGTAGCAGGATGGAATGCAACAAAGGCATCAGTGACATCCTGACCAGCAAGGTTCAGCAGTGGGAAATCACCACCAGGGTGTTCCTTTACCCAATCTGAGACATCATACACCTTACCCTGAATGGATATCCACAGATCCCCTGGTTTGTTGTGATTCTTCAGTTCCTCACTGCTAATGTACTTCCTTGAATCTTCCATAACAAAAGATGCCAGATCTGGGAAAGACCCTTGAGATTCAAAATTTGTAAGACCACAAGAAAAAAGCTGTAATCTTGAATTGAGATTCTGATATCTCTACCCTTTTATTTTTAGGCCACAAAAGAAGACATTGTGGGGTATGATGCAGGGAGGGGCCACAGAACAAAGTATCTTTTCCCGAATAAATTAAAAAGAAATGAGCAAAATTCTAGCCTGTCTCATCCAAAGATATTTTGTTTTGGGGGAGTGTATTTGAGTGAAGTGATGAAGTGAGCTGGCGAGGAAACGTTCAGATTCTTGAAATGTAGTGGCAATGGGCCTTGGGGGGTTAGGCCCATTGCTGTTAGCAGGAGGTCTTATTGTAGTCATTTTGCGAATTGTCTCACGTGGTGCGCCGCGCGCCATTCCTAAACATCTCCATTATTCCCATTTTATATATATATATATATATATATATACAGTACTACTTTAATAATCACTATGTACGATGTATAACCCCCAACCCAACCCAAACAATTTCTGACAAAACTGACCTTTGACTCTTGTCTTCCTGATTCTTGACCATTGAGGAAAACATTATCCAAGTTTTCATTTTTACACTTAACCAGGTAACAAATCATCAGTTTTATCTTATGGGTTTTTTGTATTTTTGAAAATTATTTCTGGGTTTTAATGTTCTTGTTTTTTTTTGACCCGCTATGTTTTTTTTTTGGTGATGAGTTTATAGCCTTTTAATTGAATTCTATGATCGCTTGAACTATTAAATTGTACTTTTTGGTCTGATGATTTGGACGATTGGACTTAAAATTATGTTATACAACAAGGGTAAATTGTTGATGTTTGCACTGTACAGTGGAAGTCTCTGCAATTGCCAATTTTCAATTACTGAGTTCTGTGTAATTCATTTAAGCAGAGGGTTATAGGAAATAGCCTCTCTATCTCTACGAGCTAGGAGTGAGGTCTACGTACACTCTAGCCTCCTCAGACTCCACTTGTGGGATTACATTGTGTATGTTGCTGTAGTTGTTGCTGAGTTCCGTATAAATCATTTAAGCTGAGGGTCTATCTTAAGCAGCCTCTCGTATAGAAAGGCTAAGGTCTGCGTATACTCTAGCCTCCCGAGACCCCACTTGTGGGATTACACTGGGTATGTTGTTGTAGTTGTTGTTGAGTTCCATATAATTCATTTAAGCGGAGGGTCTATCGGAAGCATGTCTCTATCTATATGAGGTAGGGATAAGGTCTGCATATACTCTAGCCTCCCCAGACTCCACTTGTGCGATTACACTACTTATGTTGTTGTAGTTGTTGTTGAGTTCTGTATGATTCTTGAGAATTATGAGGAGTTGTGAAGATTGAGTAATAATTTATTAACTTTTGATCAGATTATTCAATTTGTTTAGTGTTTCTTTTTTACAATGAGTCACAAGGGCTGAGTTGAGGAAACTAAGTTTGGTCTTGGCTGTGTAAAGCTTAGGCTACACGAAGAATGTGAGAAAAGCAAAGTGTTTCTTTTTTTTCAAAAAATAAGAATTGCTGAAATGAGGATGTGCACTTTGATTATTGCCTTCGGATATGGAAGCTTCTCCTAGAGTTGCTACTCATGTTTAAGCAAACTGATTTAATGGATGATGACTATCTATTACAAGTTCATTAATGATAGTAGAAATGAAGAAGTGCTTGATAGATTCTAGATGTTGTTTATGATCTCTTGCAGCCAAACCATTAATTTAGGTTTATAATGTTCCGTAGGCAGTTTGTTCCTTAGTAACTTAGTGGCAATAGGCAATACTTTCGTGTTTACATTTGCCTGTTGCACCGTCTAGGAAATGTGAACAGGAAAATCATGTGCTTCCTCAAAGCTTCTCGTAGTTTAAATTTCGCATTTTCAATCTTCAATCTGGTAATTTGAAGAATTTTATACCAAATGTATTGTTCGATAGAGTTTTTATCCGTCAAATATCTAGTTATGACATGGCATGTGATGCCTAAATGGCTTAATGACATATTTGGCAATAGGGAGTGCTAACTGCTAAATTTGTGGTGGTGGTGGTGGTGGTGTCTGGTATCAAGTGTTGATCAAGAAAGAGAGTGGTAAAGAAAATGATCTTTATCATTTTCTAGTTAGAATGTCATCAGTTGTGTGACTTCGGAGTTCATATCCCTATTCAGAAGATTCGTTGCGAAACTGTTGCTGAGTTTCACTTTGAGGTGCTAATCTACTGGTAGTGGAACTAGAATCTTTAATGTGCTATATCATAGATATCTATAATAAAGATGCACCCTGAGGCTTTTGAAGCTTTTAACACGGGTCTAGTTTAAGGGATAAACATCCAAAAAATTCAAGTTTTGATGTTAGTTCAATGGCAGCTAACAAATGAAAACCTGCAAATGTCAGTAGTAACACACAGTGGCAGATCCAGGATTTACACTGAGGGAGTTTGAAAAATAAAAACAAAGCGCTTGCGATTTGAACTTGGAACCTCAAAAGGAATTTTGAACCCCTAACCCATTGAGCCAACCTCTAGTCTTGTGTTCAGGGGATTCAAAATCTATATCTATCTATCTATACACACACACTTTTTAAGAAAGCCTTATATATACCGTGTAATTTTTTGCCGAAGGGGTTCGGGTGAACACCCTTACCCCCTCTTTGATCCGCCTCTGGTAACAGTAACACATACATGAAATACCTACTCAAAGATGAGAATGAGATCATACGAAGAAATTGTAGCCACTGACAATGCAATTATTCCTCTCGGTGCATGAGTGTCACGAACCAATGAAGGCTGATTAGGATTTTTCATATACTATGTAGTTCTCAATAGATTATCCTGTTTATGCAAGTTGCAAGCAGCAAGTTTCTTATTAGCATTATAAATGAAAAAAATGATACTTTGTTTTTGTGAGTGTGATTTAAGCTTTGTGTAGCTAAGGTCATTTCTGAAATGGTTGTAATTCAGGGTTTATGTTCAGATTTCGCAATCCTATACGGTTGCTAATAGTGAGAGGTGTTTTCTCATAGTCGTATCTTGCAAAAATTCGTCACTCTAATGGGGAAATGGTTCTTGTCTCCTTTATGTCCTTGATGACAACGAGCTGCTTCAATAAATAAATATATATATATATATATATATATATTGCTGCCATGTGACCAGGAGGTCTCGGGTTCAATCCTTGGAAACAACCTCTGGCAGAAATGCAAGGTAAGGCTGCCTACTTTATATAACGGGAGATTTAGTGCACCGGGCTGCCCTGAATACTTTCAATTTTCCAATGAAAAAAGTTGCAACTATTTTCTGCTACATTGATGAGGTTTTTTCTTTCTTTCCAATCTGTGGCTCTTGCTTGAGTTGTGTTTGTTCTTTGTGAGAGTGGCACTATTACATGTGAAACTTTAATTTATCATCATTTTCACTACAGTGTGCAGTGGTTGAATAGTTTTAACTGATTACACCAGTAAAGTTCCCTGAATCTATGAGTACTGGTCCAACAAAATCTGTCAAATGGCTTTGAGAATTCTTTGAGACCGGAAGAAAAACAGAAGAAGGTATCTCATTTTTGAAAGTTTCTTTCATGGTTTTAAGCTGGGTTTGCGCTAACAGTACTTTATTTCTAGCAGATTGATGAGATGAGAAAGTTGATTGGGCCGCTTTCAGGTCAGTTGGCTCTTTGTTGTTGTGCTAGTGCTTATCAGATCATGAGTTATTTCTTAGTATTAAATTTTGAACATGCTAAATATACAAAACTTATGCCTGACGCATCCATTTCAAGATATTTAACGGCTCGAAGCTGGAATGTGAAGAAGGCAGCTAAGATGCTTAAAACGACCCTGCAGTGGAGATTTGATTACAAGCCTGAAGAAATTCGCTGGGTACTGATATTCTTTTTCACCATCTTCAAAAGTGTTTGGGGCTTATTTGTTGATGAGCTTATGGAACCTGCATTTATGGGTCTTTCTTTTCTTGTCCTTTTCTGTTCTGTGGAGAACGAAGCTTTAGTTTGTTTTGAGATTTACGCCTCCTCGATGGTTAGACCTTTGTCATGATTTGATTCATAATTATTGGTGATATCTTTTTCCCGTTAGATTGTTTTGTGCATTACCTCAGTCTCTATCTGCAAGACTGCAACCTTGAAGCCTGATAGCAGTATCCTCTGTTGTTTTATTGATGAAGGTTGAATTTGATCGCCAATTTCAGGCGAGTTTGGGATGAAGAAATTGAAGATTTGATTGGTAAAGGAGGAGTTTTCCGGCGGAATCTGCCGGAATATATATATATATATATAGACCCAGATCGATCTTGAAATGAATAAAATCAAGATCTACCTATTTTTCAAAGAGTAAGACGATTAAATAAGTGGATAGAAGAAGAGGCTCATCATAGATCCAAATTAAGAGAAAAAGAAAAAAAACTAAAAGACAATATAGAAAAAATACAGGGTCAAATAACTCGAGAAAACTTAGACGAAGTAGATAAGAGTAAGACGATTAAATAAGTGGATAGAAGAAGAGGCTCATCATAGATCCAAATTAAGAGAAAAAGAAATAAAATTAAAAGACTAGAGAAAAAATACAGGGTCAAATAACTCGAGAAAACTTAGACGAAGTAGATATAAAATATTTGAAAACCCTGCAAAAAATTTCTAAAGAATTAGATTTCAATAACGTAAGAATAGAAAACTCTTATTATAGGACAAATTACTATTTACAACAAGCAAATAAAATTCCATTAGGATAGGGTATGCCACTCAAATACGTTTTACAAATTAAAGAAGCTAGAAGTAAGATATACGAAGAATTAAATTATAGAAATCAACTTAAGGAGATATTAAAAGATTTTAGAGAAAAATTATTTTGGATAAAAGACGAAATAAAACGAGTTGAAAATCTGGTCCTCACAGACACTGAAGTAGACAAAATTATAAAACTAACACAATATTTAAAAAAGTCACTAATTAAAGAACAAACTAAGTTGATAAATAATATAAAAGAAGTAGAACTAGACATTACATATTCTAATATTAGATTAGGATATTGTATAGAAGTCAGTAAATATATAATTACTTATTATCACCTCGGATAACAAGATAGCTTCATTTAAACGTCTTGAATATTTAGATCTTAAGTTTCAACTTGAAAAGAAATACAGAGTGTTAAAGGATAATACATACAACTATAAGGTGTAATTTCAGCCAAAGAGAACACATTTTACATTCAGAAGATAAACAATATAATACTATAATAGACTTAATAATAAATTTAAGCGAAAAAATTTAAGAAAAGATAATAATATAATAAGACTTTCGGAAGAGGTGGAAATTACTCAAAATAAACTAAAAAGGATACTAGAAAATTTAGATTATTTAAAATCACAGGAGTTAGAAATAGACAGGAAAATTCAGTATTTAAATAAAAAATTCAATTTAGAAAAGATACCTATAAAAATAGAAATAGAAAGATTAATAAAAACTATAGCAGAAAAATCAAAAGAATTAGAAATTAAAACCACTCAACTAGTAACAAAAATTGTAGAATAAGTAGAATTAATAAATAAAGAAATAAGAGAGTTGAAAATAACAATACAAAGATTAGAAGAAATTTCACTCTCATGAGTGAAGAAGATATAAATTATAGTAAGGCACTAGAAAAATCAAAAAGCTATCATAGCGAACCAGAAGGATTATCTAAGCATATACCTTCAAGTATAACAGATAAAACTTTATTAAAACAAAACAATACTATAATAGAATTATTATTAGACTTACATAAAAAGATAGATATTTTAAGGGAAAAGATATCGTTTACACCCCAAACTATACCCGAAAAGTCTAAGCCACACCTAAACTATACTAGTGACCTATTACACATCTAAACTATAAAAAAGTGAAACTATTTACACCCTGTCAGGCTACCACTACTTGCATGTGGTGTAGTGTTTTACACGCGCTGTCACGTCAGTAAAAAGTATCACTTTTTTATAGTTAAGGTGTGTAATAGGTCACTTATATTGTTTAGGTGTGGATTCGACTTTTCGACTATAGTTTGGGGTGGAAGCGATGACTTTTTCCTTAATGTTTTTAGCCGTTTACTTTTGTTATTTAATATGTTGAACGCGCCTAAAATAAGTGTAACACATGCACCTTAGAATGGGGGTCGCGGGGAGGTAATAATATCACTTTTTTATAGTTAAGGTGTGTAATAGGTCACTAGTATAATTTAGGCGTGGCTTAGACTTTCCGGGTATAGTTTAGGGTGGAAACGATGTCTTTTTCCATATTTTAATTAAGGGAAAAGAAGCTCAAAAACCAGTTCAACAAGAATCAGAATTGCCAGAATTGCATAAAAAGATAGATGTTTTAATTAAAAGTAAAGAGGATCAATACACAAAACACACAAGGAACAATACATCTAGAAAAATTGGAAACAGAAATGATGAACATAGAAGAAAACAACACCAGCTTAATATGTAACGAAGACAGAGAATTTTCTACAATAAAAGTATTAATAAAAATTAGGATTCAAGACATAGAAACTTTAGCATTAGTAGACCCAGGATGTACAAGTTGTGTAATGAATAGAGAAATAGCACCAGCCCATTTGCTAAAAACATTTAAAAAGCCCATTGCAACAATGCAAATGGATGGTTCTCATAATGTTTATAATCACTATATAGAAAAAGCCCAATTAAGTTTTCTAAATACATGTAATGAATTTTACAAACCTACCTACAATGTTAATAGAATACTAGTAAGAGATTTAAACATAGGCTCAGACTTTGTAATAGGATTACATTTTTGTATACAAGATAGAGGAGGATGTCTCTTAAAAAGAGACGGAATGATATTATTTAAAAATCTAACCTATACTCCAGTACAGACAGTAGAATTACCAACAGTCTATAGACAATTAAAAACACGTAAAAAGAATTTAACATCTAAACCATGTTGTGAAGACTGCCAAAATAACCAATGCCAGAATAGCAACCTATTAAAAGAAGATAAAAAAATTAGAAGAAAACTTAGAGGATGTTAAAAATTATACTTTACTTAATGCAGAAGGGCAAGAATACTTAGAAGACATAGAAAAAGACTATACCCTAATAAGTATTGAAACTCAATTTTATAACTTTAAAAATGGAATCAACACAATAGGAATGATAAATAGTTCAAAAGATTTAGACAATGTAAAAACAATTTTAGATAAAATGGAAATAATAGGTGAAAAGCCTTTAGCACATTGGAATTTTAATGAGATAACGTGTAAATTAGAAATCATTAACCCAGAATATATAATAAAAACAGCATCTATAGAAGCTAATAATGATGATACTGAAGAATTCGATAGACAAATTAAAGAATTATTAACTCTAGAAGTAATAAGAAGATCAACTTCTAAACATAGGTCAACATCATTTATGGTAAGAAATCATAGTGAACAGGTAAGAGGAAAAACAAGAATGGTAATAAATTACAAAAGACTAAATGATAATACTAAAACAGATGTGTATAAATTATCAGACAAAAGTGAATTAATTAATAAAATCCAAGGTAAAAGAATATATAGTAAATTTGATTGTAAATTAGGTTATTGGCAAGTAAAAATGCACCCAGACAGTATAGAATGAACAACATTCACTTGTCCAGGAGGACATTTTGAATGGCTGGTTATGCCTTTTGACTTAAAGACAGCTCCACCCATTTTTCAAAGAAAAATGGATAATATTTTTGGGGAATATAAAAACTTTGTATTAGTCTATGTAGATGATATTCTAGTATTTAGTAAAAATATGCAAGAGCATTTAGGACATTTACAAACAGTCTTTAGGTTATTTGTAAAACATGAAATAATAATAAGTAAAAAGAAAATGGAACTATGTAAAACCTATATTAATTTTCTAGGAGTAATCTTAGGGGAAGGTAAGATTAAACTTCAACCACATATAGCAAAGAAAGTACTAGAAATGCCAGACAAAATAGAAAATACGAAAGACTTACAAAAATTTCTAGGATTAGTAAATTAAGCTAGAAATTTTATTCAAGACTTAGGTAAAATAGCTGGACCTTTATATGCTAAAACTGAAAGTAAAGGTCAAAACCATTTTAATAATGAAGACATTAAATTATTCCAACAAATTAAAGAAAGAGTTAAACATATTCCAGACTTAAAAACTCCACTAGAAATCGATTATTTAATCGTTCAGACAGACGGAAGTAAATTAGGATGGGGAGTCGTATTAAAAACAAGACCTAATAAATATAGTAGTAAAAATGAAGAACAAATATGCGCCTATCAAAGTGGTTTATACAAAGAAAAAGAAAACATGAGTGTTATAGATTTAGAAGTACTAGCCATTATATATGGCCTAAATAGTTTTAAATTATATATATTAAATAAAGATGAAGTTTCGGTAAGGACAGACTGTGAAGCTATGTCAACTAGTTAAAGACAAGTCTAGTAGTAGGAGAAGATGGTTAAATTTCACTGACACCATATCAGTCTATAAAAATATTATTTTTGAGTATATAAAAGGTAAAGAAAATGACTTAGCAGACCAATTAAGCAAATTACAGCTGAAAACTAAACCTGTTTTAAAACTAAATTTATATTTGTTTCAGCATGAGACCAACCGGTCAACCTAATACAGACAAAGGCAAGGGAGTAGCATCTTACTCGTCACAAGACATCTACTACCAGATGATGCTAGGTAATATTAGATTCAAACCACAAGACTTAGTAGATACACTAGAAAGGATAGATTTTGGACCATACAATTTAATTGCTTATCCTTCTTGCAATTTATCTTTTAGACCAAGACCTGAACATGTTTTAGATAAACCCCAAAAATGCTTAGTAGACAATCTATGGATAGCCTTTAATAAAATAGACCATAAACATTTTTTAGCATCCACGAATGCATTATGTCAATATATGTCAGACAAAAGTAAGCCTAAATTTAAATATTATGTAGTCATACATGGTAGAACAAATGGAATTTTTCAGACATGGTTAGAAGTAATGGATTCTGTAAATGGTATGAGAGCCCCTCTTTATAAGGGTTTTAATGATTTTTCTGAAGACTCAGATTATGCCAGAGGACATTTAGGACCAAATTTTTATATATCTCCATCCCTTAGACATAATCCTAACCAGACACCTCAATATAATATCCAAAGAGACATCGAAAAAATAATTTTTTGTGATCACAACACTGCAATAACCGAAGCATTCAAAAGACTGAATCTTCAAAAGGAGACCCTTATCACAGAAAATTCTAAATTAATGGAGCAAGTACAAACTCTCCAAGACAAGCTCAGTAAGTATCAGACAAAGAATACAAACGTAAGTATACAAACACAGAGTTCTCCATCTCCAAGAAAAATGGATGAGAAGGGTGTGCATTCCCCTCTGAATGCTAAAAAATCCACTGTAACGGATGTTGGTAGAACTAGTCCAGTTCAAACGGTAAAGACAAGTCAAATCCGTTAATGACTGTCATTTTGCCCAAAAATGAAGATGAAGCTGATCCTTCATCTAGACAAAAACCTCCTACTACTGTTAATAATAAATTAAGGAAGACTTTGATTTCTAAAAAGAAAAAAGAAAAAATTGAGACCATATTACAACAGACACTAGAAAGGTTTTTTAGTAACCAAGGTCAAGACAAACATATTGATAGAGCCAGTACAAGTACAGAAGGAGTAGTTTCAGATATAAGTAATACAACTAACAATACTCCAAGATTAGACGAAGAAAAAGACGAGTATCAAAATAGTTTAGCCTATCTCCAAGATGCAAGGATCCGAATGAAGACGATGACTCAGGAATGAGCTTTGACTCCATTGCCCTGCACAATTTGGATACAGAATAGATGGCGACAAAAGATAATTAGACATATGAAAAAATAGTAGAGACGTGGAAGAATAAACAACCAGACATGGAAGAAACAACTTACTTTAAGAGATAAGGTTTGTCAGGTGGGGATGCCCACTTTGTGTCCTGTACAAATAATAGAGTGCTTCCTTTATCATTACCCTCCAAAAAGGGGAAAAACTGTAGAAGCACGCGTCTGTAAAAGTCAAAAGCAAATAGTAATGCATGTGATGATGGGGCCCAATGAGCACCCACTTGCATTATTAGATTCTTTTTAAAACTTTTTATCTTTAAGTGTCGGCCATTTGTTTGAAGACCACGTAGAATGTGTGAAGATCACTCCTTTTTCTTTCTTTGAGTCTATATAAGGCTTAAGATATTCAGTAGAAAGACAGAACGAAATCTAGAAAGAAAATCCTTAGAATAAAAATCCTCTCCTCAACCAATCTCTCCCTCTAATGTATAAACCTTCTTTTCTCCACCTACCTCTCCTCTTTGTATAAAATCAAGTTTGTATTATTAAGTGTGGGTATCAATTATTTTTTCATTTTTCTGAAGCTCTTAGGTGATTCCCAAAAGAGAAACCTCTTTCCAAGTTACTTCATGTAAGTTCTTATACATGCTTATTTTTACCCACCAAAAATTATGTTTTCATAAATTTAATATCAATCATGTAAATTATTTACTTTTAATTGACGTGTATGGTTAGTCTCTTAGTTTCTTAACAACAACGATGAATTAGCTTGTAAATTCCTAGGATTTCTGGCCTTGATAGTCCGCCATGTCTACAGAATAAACGAAAGGACGAGTGTTAGTTGCCAGATGAATGTTCTGGGGTGTGGCTAAAGAAGTAAGTTATTAAGAACATAGGCTAAGAGAAAGAGATAACAGGGTAAGTAAAAAAAAAATTATATATTTTCAAATCTAGGGAAAAATAGGCTAAAAAGAACTAAAAACACGAAGAAACAATAGAAAAGAGGGAGTACTGAGTAGGATTTACAACATATTTATTTAAAAACCTCTAAATTATCCGCACATAAATCACCTGCTTTATTAAAAACATAAATATTATTTTATTGAAATAGCTTTTTATCTAGATATTTCAATAAAATAAGACGATTTATCCAATAATATAGACGCTTAGATAAAAAGATATTTCAATAAAATAATATTTATGTTTTTAATAAAGCATTTTTCAAAGAGTAAGACAATTAAATAAGTGGATAGAAAAAGAGGCTCATCATAGGTCCAAATTAATTTCTTTTTCTCTTAATTTAGATCTATGATGAGCTTCTTCTTCTATCCACTTATTTAATTGTCTTACTCTTTATCCAATAATATAGACGCTTAGATAAAAAGATATTTCAATAATTTATGTTTTTAATAAAGCAAAATAAAATAATATTTATGTTTTTAATAAAGCAGGTGATTTATGTGCGGATAATTTAGAGGTTTTTAAATAAATATGTTGTAAATCCTACTCAGTACTCCCTCTTTTCTATTGTTTCTTCGTGTTTTTAGTTCTTTTAGCCTATTTTTTCCCAGATTTGAAAATATATAAAAAAAAAATCTACTTACCTTGTTCATCTCTTTCTCTTAGCCTATGTTCTTAATAACTTACTTCTTTAGCCACACCCTGGAACATTCATCTGGCAACTAACACTCGTCCTTTCGTCTATTCTGCAGACATGGCGGACTATCAAGGCCAGAAATTCTAGGAATTTACAAGCTAATCCATCGTTGTTGTTAAGAAACTAAGAGACTAACCATATACTAAGGGTCAATTTTAAGTAAATAATTTACATGATTGATATTAAAAGTAAATAATTTACATGATTGCTATTAAATTTATAAAAACATATGAAAACATAATTTTTGGTGGGAAAAATAAGCATGAATAAGAATTTACATGAAGTAACTTGGAAAGAGGTTTCCCTTTCGGGAATCCCCTAAGAGCTTCAGAAAAACGAAAAAACAATTGATACCCACACTTAATAATACAAACTTGATTTTATACACAGAGGAGAGGTAGGTGGAGAAAAGAAGGTTTATACATTAGAGGGAGAGATTGGTTGAGGAGAGGATTTTTATTCTAAGGATTTTCTTTCTAGATTTCGTTCTGCCTTTCTACTGAATATCTTAAGCCTTATATAGACTCAAAGAAAGAAAAAGGAGTGATCTTCACACATTCTACGTGGCCTTCAAACAAATGGCCGACACTTAAAGATAAAAAGCTTTAAAAAGAATCTAATAATGCAAGTCGGGTGCTTATTGGGCCCCATTGTCACATGCATTACCATTTGCTTTTGACTTTTACAGACGCGTGCTTCTACAATTTTTCCCTTTTTTGGAGGGTAATGATAAAGGAAGCACTCTATTATTTGTACAGGACACAAAGTGGGCAGCCCTACCTGACAAACCTTATCTCTTAAAGTAAGTTGTTTCTTCCATGTCTGGTTGTTTATTCTTCCACGTCTCTACTATTTTTTCATATGTCTGATTATCTTCTGTCGCCATCTATTCTGTATCCAAATTGTGCAGGGCAATGGAGTCAAAGCTCATTCCTGAGTCATCGTCTTCATTCGGATCCTGTGCATCTTGGAGATAGGCTAAAATATTTTGATACTCGTCTTCTTCTTCGTCTAATCTTGGAGTATTGTTAGTTGTATTACTTATATCTGGAACTACTCCGTCTGTACTTGTACTGGCTCTATCAATATGTTTGTCTTGACCTTGGTTACTAAAAAATCTTTCTAGTGTCTGTTGTAATATGGTCTCAATTTTTTCTTCTTTTTAGAAATCAAAGTCTTCCTTAATTTATTATTAACAGTAGTAGGAGTTTTTTGTCTAGATGAAGGACCAGCTTCATCTTCATTTTTGGGCAAAATGGCAGTCATTAACGGATTTGACTTGTCTTTACCAGTTACCGTTTGAATTGGACTAGCTGTACCAACATCCGGTACAGTGGATTTTTTAGCATTCAGAGGGGAATGCACACCCTTCTCATCCATTTTTCTTAGAGATGGAGAACTCTGTGTCTGAGTAGTTGCGTTTGTATTCTTTGTCTGATACTTACTGAGCTTGTCTTGGAGATTCTGTACTTGCTCCATTAATTTAGAATTATCTGTGATAAGGACCTCCTTTTGAAGATTCAGTCTTTTGAATGCTTCGGTCATTGCGGTGCAGTGATTACAAAAAATTATTTTTTCGGTGTCTCTTTGGATATTATATTGAGGTGTCTGGCTAGGATTATATCTAAGGAATGGAGATATATAAAAATTTGCTCCTAAATGTCCTCTGGCATAATATGAGGCTTCAGAAAAATTATTAAAACCCTTATAAAGAGGGGCTCTCATACCATTTACAAAATCCATTACTTCTAACCATGTCTGAAAAATTTCATTTGTTCTACCATGTATGACTACATAATATTTAAACTTAGGCTTACTTTTGTCTGACATATATTGACATAATGCATTCATGGATGCTGAAAAATGTTTATGGTCTGTTTTATTATCCATTCTACTAAGCATTTTTGCGGTTTATCTAAAACATGTTCAGGTCTTGGTCTAAAAGATAAATTGCAAAAAGGATAAGCAATTAAATTGTATGGTCCAAAATCTATCCTTTCTAGTGTATCTACTGAGTCTTGTGGTTTGAATCTAATATTACCTAGCATCATCTGGTAGTAGATGTCTTGTGACGAGGAAGATGCTACTCCTTTACCTTTGTCTGTATTAGGTTGACCGGTTGGTCTCATGCTGAAACAAATATAAATTTAGTTTAAAACAGGTTTAGTTTTCAGCTGTAATCTGCTTAATTGGTTTGCTAAGTCTTTTTCTTTACCTTTTATATACTCAAAAATAATATTTTTATAGACTGATATGGTGTCAGTGAAATTTAACCATCTTCTCCTACTACTAGACTTGTCTTTAACTTGTTGACTAAACTTGACTATAGCTTCACAGTCTGTCTTTACCAAAACTTCATCTTTATTTAATATATATAATTTAAAACTGTTTAGGTCATATATAATGGCTAGTACTTCTAAATCTATAGCACTCTTGTTTCCTTTTTCTTTGTATAAACCACTTTGATAGGCGCATATTTGTTCTTCATTTTTACTACTATATTTATTAGGTCTTGTTTTTAATACGGCTCCCATCCTAATTTACTTCCGTCTGTCTCAACGATTAAATAATCGGTTTCTAGTGGAGTTTTTAAGTCTGAAATGTGTTTAACTCTTTCTTTAATTTGTTGGACTAATTTAATGTCTTCATTATTAAAATGATTTTGACCTTTACTTCCAGTTTTAGCATATAAAGGTCCAGCTATTTTACCTAAGTCTTGAATGAAATTTCTAGCGTAATTTACTAATCCTAAAATTTTTTGTAAGTCTTTCGTATTTTCCAATTTGTCTGGCATTTCTAATACTTTCTTTACTATATGTGGTTGAAGTTTAATCTTACCTTCCCCTAAGATTACTCCTAGAAAATTAATATAGGTTTTACATAGTTTCAGTTTCTTTTTACTTATTATTATTCCATGTTTTACAAATAACCTAAAGATTGTTTGTAAATGTCCTAAATGTTCTTGCATATTTTTACTAATACTAGAATATCATCTACATAGACTAATACAAAGTTTTTATATTCCCCAAAAATATTATTCATTTTTCTTTGAAAAATGAGTGGAGCTGTCTTTAAGCCAAAAGGCATAACCAACCATTCAAAATGTCCTCCTGGACAAGTGAATGTTGTCCATTCTATACTATCTGGGTGCATTTTTACTTGCCAATATCCCGATTTACAATCAAATTTACTATATATTCTTTTACCTTGGATTCTATTAATTAATTCACTTTTGTCTGGTAATTTATACGCATCTGTTTTAGTATTATCATTTAGTTTTTTGTAATTTATTACCATTCTTGCTTTTTCTCTTACCTGTTCACTATGATTTCTTACCATAAATGTTGCTGACCTATGTTTAGAAGTTGAACTTCTTATTACTTCTAGAGTTAATAATTCTTTAATTTGTCTATCGAATTCTTTAGTATCTTCATTATTAGCTTCTATAGATGTTGTTTTTATTGTATATTCTGGGTTAATGATTTTTAATTTACACGTTATCTCATTAGAATTCCAATGAGCTAAAGTCCCACAAGTATATGTAGCGGGAGATCTACCTTTCACTATCCCAATGCCGACCGCACAAGAAGTTGATCCGTATGAAGAGATGAAAAAAAAAGTAGGTCAAAAGTGGATGAGAATGTTGCAAAAGAGATTCACAGTTTAAAGAAAACATTCATAAGCAGCCAACAACACAAACGATGCGAATGTCTTGAGTATGAAGATTTACGTGTTCATATAGATGCTGATCTGCCAGTTGGGTATAAGGTGTCAAAATTTGATATCTTTGATGGGAAGGGGAATCCTCTAGCTCATTTAAGGTCGAACTGTGACAAACTAAAACTAGTCGAAGTAGGGAAGGATGAGGCCATTAGAATAAAGGTTTATATAAGGAGTTTGACATGAGAAGTTTTAGATTGGTATACGAGTCAATACCCACAGAAATGGCATGGTTGGAATGCCTTGGCGCAAGAATTTATGGATAGGTTCAGGTTTAATACTGAAGTCATACCAGACAGGTTCCACTTTATGAAAATGGAGAAGAAATCGACGGAGTCCTTCAAAGAATATGCCATGCGGTGGAGAGCAGATACCGCAAAAGTTCAACCTCCAATGGCAAAAAGCGAGATGACTTTTCTTTTTATGTAGTCTAAAAAAGAAGTGATGTATTATGACAAGCTGATAACTGTGGTTGCACAAAAGTTCTCTGTGGTTGTTAGGAAAGGAGAATTCGTTGAAGAAGGTATTAAAATTGGGAGAATCAGAAATTTTGTAGCTTTACAAGCAACAAGTAAGGCAATGCAGTCTGATCCAACCGGGGGAGTGAATAAAAAGAAGAAGGATGGTGTTTCTGCAGTTATGACCATTCAGGAGAAAAGACCAAACCAAATGTTAACATACCAAAATCCACCACCCCAACCTTCCTACTATAACCAATATACCCAAACTTCTCACCCATATTACCAACCTTTACCCGCCCCATATCTAGTTTATGCCACCTAGCCAACATATTGTCCACCTCAAGCACCAGCTTATCAAAACCTGCCACAACATCAACTTACTTATCCTACTCAAACCCACTACCAACCACAAAATCGTCCTCTAAATTCACCCAGACCTCGTCCGAACTATGAAAAAAGGCCAACCAAAACCTATATACCTCTAGCTCCCTTATCTTTACTGTATGGAAGATTAAGAACTGCAAGAGTACTCCAGCCGATCCAAGGTAGAATTCCCAATCCTCTTCCTGGATGGTATAATGGGACAAAACATTATTCTTACCACTCCGGGGTTGCTGGGTATGACACGGAGAATTGTCTTATTCTCAAGGACAAGATTGAGGCACTAATCAAAGAAGGAGTTATTCATCTTAAAGGAGCTCCCCCCAAATGTGAACAACAATCCCTTTCCAAATCACGCGGGTGCCCATGTGAACATGATTACCATCGATGGGGAATGTAATTTGGAAGGAACTATTGTATCAGTCGGTGATAAAAAAAAGTGGAAACATCAGCCTTTGTCGCATCTACTTTAGCATAATTTATGTGAACTTTGTACCTTTGTTCTTTATTTTTTAAATAACACATTACAAATATAAACAAAAACATTTCATATTACACCAAACTCCAATGAAAAGTTGGTTCGATATTAGAAAAATAAAAACTAAGAGAATTTCAAAAAACCCTTCAAAAGTATTTGAGTGCTATACTGATTTATCAGGAAAAAATTGTATAGTCGTATTTGTCCATTAGAAAATAAATGTATCTTTATTTATCAGGATTTACAAACTCTTAGACACATCATTGTCGGAGAAACATACTCCTCAAAAGTTGAAGATTTTGTTATTTTGGGAGAAATACTTCAGTGGACTCAACTATACTCTAAACGGTGTGATTATGAGATGTTATGTTGATGGCATGGTTTGACCATTTCATAGACAGTGTTCGTGACATGTTAGATATGTAAGTTCAGGGATGAATCACAAGTTATTGAGCACTTGAGTAAGGAAATATTAGAAATGAAAAAAGCATTAGAGCTTTAGATGATCTTATCTATCAAGGAGCAGATGAAGATGAGCACTTGAAAGTACTTGAAGATCAAAGACTACATTAAGATTCTTCTTATCCGGTATATTCAATTGTTAACGAATGAATAGGCCTCCAAAAATATTTACCCCAAATATTAGATTTTGGAGTGCCATATTGTTGTATTAATCAATTGAGTTTAGTTGAGTCAACATAAAAAAGTAGTTCAAACCGGTGTTTAGATCCTAGTAACAAATACGAAGTCGATGTAGTTTTAGAAACTGACGAAGAAGATATGTAATTATTTACATTGTACATTATGTTGCACTTTGGTGTTACAAAAATTTAAAATTTCATCTCACAATAAAAACCATACACCATTCATTAACATACAAATACGTAATACAATAACATATAAGACATACAATTAAAATCATCTCCTAGAAGTACTAGCACCATCGCAGATATTTTCTGCTCGATATGCATTTGCATTACGCTTTCTCGATGGACAATTGCGTTTATCATGTCCCAATTATTTCCACGAAGAGCATTTTTGGAAGAGACTACTTTGTGAAACATCCATTTCATTGGGAATACGTGTGTTGGGCGTGACCTTTACTTTGCACAAAAAAAAAATTATTTGCAATCATGAAAAACGGACTTTCTGGGTAATAGTCCTCATCACCAAGTGGAATCAACTGACCAGAGTAAGCTTTTTTGTATCAGGCCACAGAGAATTCTGATGCAATATAATCCCATGCAAGATTTCCGACAAATTCAAACTCCCTAATGGCATGAGAACATGGAAAGTGATTTGATTGTCATTTACCACACGTACATGTTCTTTGCGTCTCATTGACAATTTGCTTGTTATCACCTTTTCCATGATGGGAGTTGAATGTCCTGATTTCAAATATGTTATCTTCCATAAGATAATTTTGAATACTGTACATCGATGCCTTTTTCCTGTATTCCTCAATTTTTTGAATGGATTTGGCACCCATTTTGTTTGTTAGCCAATAGTTGTTTTCCGTACTTTGATCTCTGAACAAAATGATCCACAACCATGCTGTAACATATTTTGACCATCGCGATCACTAGTAGGCCTCTAGCGGACTTTAGCAGTCCATTGAATAATTAAGAGCTATTCGTTGTGAGTATGCCCCATCTCCTCCCCTCATTCTTGTGTCCATTTTTCTAAGGCGATCTTCATCAATCACTCATATGCTGGCAAGTGTGTCTCCTTGATCACTCTATTTGTAACAGGAACTTTTTCTCCTACGTTGCAGTTGCAACAACCCATAGTAGGTTCTTCAATCGGACACTTTTGTACGTCCTCTGATAATTGGCCTTCAAGTGCCTTAAGCAACAGTGATAGGCAAAAGGAGCTTGCCAGTTACGCTCTGTCGAGACACTTCCAAGTATGTCGTGGTGTCTGTCAGATATCAACGTAATACCTTGACAACCACACACGACATGCTGATGCAAATCACTCAAAAACTTGGTCCACGTATCAAGGCTTTCATTCGTTGCTATTGCAAAAGCCAATGGAAAAATGGAGTCATTGTCATCCGTACCTACCGCAATCAACAACTTTATATCATACTTACCATATATATGTGTTCCATCTATCGATATCACTAGCCGACAATAACGAAAAACACATGACTTAAGCATCCAAAACACATAGTTGAAAATGCGTTCATCAACTCCCTCACTTGTTCGAATAGTCATTCGTCAACAAAGTCTAAATTGAGATATTTCATAGCAGCGATGAACCTTGACAATTCACGAAATGATCCCTCCCAATTTCCATACATTTTTTCAAAGGCACGCTTTCGTCCAAGATAGGCCTTTCGCCGACTAATTATTTTGCGAAACTTATTAAGAACGAATATTTGGCATTCTTTGATAGGATCCCTATAAGAAAATTACTCTTAGTATTTATAATTGTAAAGATAAATATTGATTTATATAGTCAAATGAACTCAGTCAGAAATAGTACCTCAATATACGACACAAGAACAGTTGCAATCATGTATATATCCAAATTTAAGTGACCTCCGCGACTATCACCCATACTACAAGTGTGTTCGTCAATATATTTTTTGATTTTCCACAAGTTATTACTATTATCCTTGATAGCACCAAGTTTGAAAGAACAACCTTGATCTACACGTTTGCAAGAAATTCTCAAGACTTTCTTTCCCGACTTAACAACAAAAAATCTCTCCCTTCTTTAATAAGATAGAGTTTAACCGCCAGTTGTAAATTTTTTTTGTTGACTTGAACAACATCTAGCTAGAAAGATAAAAACAATCATTTAAAAAATCAGTCGGTTCATGCCACACACCTATAGGGACAATTTTTTTTTCGTGCATATCCATAAAAAACATCGGGTCCTTCCTGAATATGATCAAGAAATGAAATATCATTAGAATAAAAATGGGGTCTATTGTTAGATTGTGACATTAGTGTCGGCCTTTGCATTGATATCTATGGAATTGATTCTTGTTGAGGATATGGGCTCATGGACATGGATCTTTGTTCAAAATTAAACCTCACACCATCATCATTCGATGATGAGTCATTGGGACATTCACCTCCATCAACATTATTAGACGCACTATCATCACTTTGTGATAATTCGCCATAAGTTGCTTGACCGTCATTTTCAATATCTTCTAAAACGACATGCTCATCTCGCGATACATTATCCCTATATTTCATAAAATTAAATATTTTTAATATATGTCAAAAATATATATAAATATAATTATGATTATATTGAACGTACTGATAATAATCTGCAGCACCAAAATTCAATGACAACGGAACATTTGAAGATTTTCCAGCATTGTCCATCCCTCCAAGCTGTGATGATTGACCATAATTATAATCTTGCCCTAAAAATTCTCCATTATTTGTCCCACGGAGAGTTAATCTCCTAAAAAAATATGACAATAATATTACAAAACAAATAAACACAAAGCAGTCATAATAAATAATACGAATAATAAAATAAATTCATGAACATTACCAGTCACTTTGATTTAAAGTTTCGTTCAAATCAGATATTGGAGATTGTTTTGGTACGTTACCCGACATAAAGTATTGAGAAACATTCATGTCGAAAAAATTACTATAATGAGTTAACCGGGCATCACTAATACTAGTTGGATTCTCAAGTTGTCTATGTACATTTGCCTGTGCAGGAGAGTGTGCACGACGATTCGTCCGCTCCTTCTTAATATAAACTTGAAGAATATTTAACTTTATTTGACTTGCATAATTATAAGGAGCCCTAAAAAATTAGGTCAACGAATCATCGTCACTGATAATCCCTTCCTCATAATTTACCAATTCTTTTGATGAGAAGGAATTTAGATATTTTCTGATTATAAACAAATCATAATCGTCACTTTTAATTTTCATCCTTCAGAAATTGAATCAACAAATTCTTGATAACTAATAGAAATTGGATACTTGACGTTGCACTTGGGAGAGATACTATAATATATTGCATTACCCTCATGAACAATTTCACCATCCCAAAAAAATGTAACTTTGATACGTTCACTATTCATTTTCTAAAACTCGAATGAATAAAAATTTAGCTGAATTATAAAATGTTTGAAGATGATGTATGCTCTATACATATTCTCTTTATATAGAAATTTTAAAGATCTGTTGAAAAAACTGAAAATTTGATATAGTGCACATAAATTGTGCAACATACTCGAATTTCATATCAATATGATTGAGATGTGACAGATTGACCTTGACCTGTTAGAATCGGATGTGTCATAATGGATAGTGCACTTTGCACTTTTCACAGAAATTATTTCATTGTGCACTTTTTTAGTGCACTATTCATTTTTTTATAGATACTGTATTAAAAAAGTGCACGATAAATTAATTTTATGGATAGTGCACAAACAATGCATAATGAAATCTTTTTCTCTGAATGGGCAAAGTGTACTTTTTTTGTGCACTATTTATTTATTTTTTAAATTGTGCACAAAAAAAGTACACTTTGCACTATTTACGGAAAAAGAATTCATTGTGCATTTTTTGCATAAAAAATGCACTTCGCTCTATTTATAGAAAAAGATTTCATTGTGTGCTTTTTTTGTGTACTATCCATAAAATTAATTTATTGTGCACCTTTTTAGTACAATATTCATTAAAAAATGGATAGTTCACTAAAAAAGTGCACAATGAAATAATTTCTGTGCAAAGTGCACTTTTTTATGCACCATTTATTATGACACATCTGATTCTAACAGGTCAAGGTCAATCTGTCACATCTCAATCATATTGATATGAAATTTGAGTATGTTGCATAATTTATGTGCACTATATCAAATGTTCAATTTTTTCAACAGATCTTTAAAATTTCTATATAAAGAGAATATGTATAGAGCGAGCATACATCATCTTCAAACCTTTTTATAATTCAACTAAATTTTTATTCATTCGAGTCTTAGAGAATGAATAGTGAATGTATCAAAGTTGCACTTTTTGGGATGGTGAAATTGTCCAGGAGGGTAATGCAATATATTATAGTATTTCTCCTAAGTGCAACATAAAGTATCCAATTTCTATTAGCTATCAAGAATTTGTTGATTCAATTTTTAGAAGGATGAAAATTAAAAGTGTCGATTATGATTTATTTATAATCAGACAATATTCAAATTTCTTCTCATCAAAAGAATTGGTAAATTATGGGGAATGGATTATTAGTGATGATGAGGCGTTAACCTAATTTTTTAGGGCTCCTTATGATTATGCAAGTTAAATAGGAGCGGACGAGTCATCGTGCACACTCTCCTGCACAGACGAATGTCCATAGACAACTTGAGAATCCAACCAGTATTGGTGATGCCCGGTTAACTCATTATAACAACTTTTCCGACATGAATGTTTCTCAATACTTCATGTTGGGTAACGTACCAAAACAATCTCCAATATATGATTTGAACAAAGTTTTGAATCAAAGTGACTGGTAATGTCCATGAATTTATTTGTTATGTCATATTTTTTTCAAAGGATTAACTCTGCCTGAGACGAATAATGTAAAATTTTTGGGGCAAGATTATAATTATGGTCAATCATCAGCTTGGATGGATGGACAATGCTGGAACATCTTCAAATGTTCTGTTGTCATTGAATTTTGGTGCTGTAGATTATTATTATTACGTTCAATATAATCGTTATTATATTTATATATATTTTCGACATATATTAAAAATATTTAATTTTATAAAATGCAGGGATAATGTACCACGAAATGAGCATGTCGTTTCAGAAGATATTGAAAATGACAACCGAGCAAATTATGGCGAATTGTCAAAAAGTGATGATAGTGCACCTAATAATCCTGATGGAGGTGAATGTACCTATGACGCGTCATCGAATGGTGATGGTGTGAGGTTTAATTCTGAATAAAGATCCATGTCCATGAGCCCATATTCTCAACAAGAATCAATTCCACAGACATCAATGCAAAGGCCCACACTAATGTCACAATCTAATAATAGACCCCCTTTTTATTCTAATGATATTTCATTTCTTGATCATATTCAGTAAGGACCCGATGTGCTTATTGATATCAATGAAAATGGTTTTGTCCCTACAGGTGTGTGGCGTGAACCGGCTGATTTTCGAAATGATGGTTTTTATCTTTCTAGCCAGATATTGTTCAAGTTGAAAAAAGATCTGAAATCGACGGTTAAACTCTATCATATTAAAGAAGAGAGAGAGTTTTTTGTTGTTAAGTCAGGAAAGGAAGTTTTGAGAATTTGTTGCAAACGTGTAGATCATGGTTGTTCTTTCAAACTTTGTGCTACCAAGGATAATAGTAATAACATATGGAAAATCAAAAAATATATTGGCGAACACACTTGTAATATGGGTGATTGTCGCGGAGGACACTTTAATTTGGATATATACATGATTGCAACTGTTCTTGTGTCGTATATTGAAAAGACACCGAGGTACTATTTCTTACCGAGTTCATTTGACTATATAAATCATTAGTTATCTTTTCAATTATAAATATTAAGTGTAATTTTCTTATAGGTATCCTATCAAAGAATTCCAAATGTCCGTTCTTAATAAGTTTCAATTAGTCGGCGAAAGGCGTAAAGTGGACGAAAGCATGCCTTTGAACAAACGTATGAAAATTGGGAGAGGTTCATCGTTGCTATGAAAATTTCAATCCAGGATTTTTTGATGAATGGAAATTCAAACGACGTGAGGGAGATGATGAATGCATTTTCAACTATGTGTATTGGACCCTTAAGCCATGTGTTGATGGTTTTCGTTATTGTTAGGCGATGATATCGATAGATGGAACACATGTATATGGTAAGTATAATATAAAATTGTTGATTGTGGTAGGTACGGATGGCAATGACTCCATTTTTCCATCGGCTTTTGCAAAAGCAATGAATGAAATCCTTGATACGTGGATCAAGTTTTTGAGCGATTTGCATCAGCATGTCATGTGTGGTCGTCAAGGTATTACGTTGATATCTGACTGACACCACATCATACTTGGAAGTGTCTGTACAGAGCGTAACTGACAAATTTCTTTTGCCTATCACTGTTATTGCTTAAGACACCTGAAGGCCAATTATCAAAGGGAGTACAAAAGTGTCCGATTGAACAACTTACTATGGGTTGTTGCATCTGCAACGTAGGTGAAAAAGTTCTTGTTACAAATAGAGTTGATCAATGACACACACTTGCCAGCATACGAGTGGTTGATGAAGATCGACTTAGAAAAATGGACTATGCATATGGATGACGGGAGGAGATGGGGCATGCTCACAACGAATAGCTCCGAGTCATTCAAAGTCCGCTAGAGGCCTACTAGTGACCGTAATGGTCAAAATGTCTTACAACATGGTTGTGGATCATTTTGTTCAGGGATCGAAGTACGCAAAATAACTATTGGCTAACAAACAAAAATGAATGTCAAATTCATTCAAAAAAATTGAGGAATACAAGAAAAAAACATCGATGCACAGTATTCAAAATTATCTTATGGTAGATAACATATTTAACATCAGGACATTTAACTCCCATGATGGAAAAAGTGGTAATAAGCAAATAGTTAATGAGACGCAAAGAACATGTACGTTTGGTAAATGGCAATCAAACCACTTTCCATGTTCTCATGCCATTAAGACGTTTGAATTTGTTGGAAATCCTGCATAGAATTATATTGCATCAAAATTCTTTGTGTCCTGATACAAAAGAGCTTACTTTGGCCAGTTGATTCCACTTGGTGATGAGGACTATTGGCCAGAAAGTCCATTTTTTATGATTGCAAATAATTTTTTTTTGCGCAAAGTAAAGGTCACGTCCAACACACGTATTCCCAATGAAATACATGTTTCACAAAGTAGTCTCTCCCGAAAATGCTCTACCTACAAACAATCAGGACATGATAAGCGTAATTTTCCATCGAGAGAGCATAATGCTAATGCATATAGAGCAGAAAATATCTCTGGTGGTGCTAGTACTTCTAGGAGATGATTTTTATTGTATGTCTTATATGTTACTGTATTACGTATTTGTATGTTAATGAATGATGTATGTGTTTTATTGTGAGATGAAATTTTAAATTTTTTATAACACCAAAGTGCAACAAAACGTACAATGTAAATAATTACATATCTTCTTCGTCAGTTTCTGGAACTACATTGACTCTGTGTTTGTTACTAGGATCTAAACACCAATTTGAACTACTTTGTTATGTTGACTCTACTAAACTTAATTGATTTATACAACAATATGACACTCCAAAATCTAATGTTTGGGGTAAATATTTTTGTAGGCCTATTCATTCGTTAACAATTGAATATACCGGATAGGTAGAATCTTGATGTAGTCTTTGATCTTCAAGTGCTTATCTTCATCTGGTCCTTGATAGATAAGATCATCCAATGCATGAAAAAACTCTAATGCTTTTTTCATTTCTAATATTTCCTTACTCAAATGCTCAATAACTTGTGATTCATCCCTGAACTTACATATATGAAATGTCGCGGACATTGCCTATGGAATGGTCAAACCATGCCATCGACATAACGCCTCATAATCACACCGCTTAGAGTATAGTTGAGTCCACTGAAGTGTTTCTCCCCAAATAACAAAATCTTCAGCTTTAGAGGAGTATGTTTCTCCAACAATGATGTGTCTAGCAATTTTTAAATCCTGATAAATAGGGATAGGTTTATTTTCTAATGGACGAATACGATCATACAATTTTTTCCTGATAAATCAGTATAGCACCGAAAAAACTTTTGAAGAGTTTTTTAAAATTCTCTCATTTTTTATTTTTCTAATATCGAACCTACTTTTCATTGAATATTGGTGTAATGTGTTGTAAGATGTAATATTTTCGTTTATATTTGTAATGTGTTATTGATACAAGAATAATCACAAATATGGACTTATGAGGGTGCACGTTGTTCCCGAGACTTGGTGTGTGCAATTAAGTATAGAAGAGGTCCAAAGCACACCAAAAAAATCAGTCCACTCTTGCACTTGAGGGGAGCCTCATCCTTGAGGGGTATTATGGATATTTTGTATTCCATTTTGTAATAACTATATAAGGAACATGTTAGGGTTTTATTTTAGTTAGTTGTCTTATGATATTGAATGAACAAGAACATTTCTCTTGAGAGAGAGAGCCTCCCTAGGCCGAAACTAGGACATGGAAAGTGTGGAATCACCCGTGAATGTGTATTGCTTGGAAACGATGGTGCTTGAGCGGTGGAATTCCTCTCGTGTCTTTTTAAGAGTGTGGTGTTGCTATCATAAGTTCTAGGGGTTCTTAGATTTAATATATCTTTGGGATCTTGGGTCTTATTATAGTGTATGTCTTACTATCTATCTCTACATTTCATGTCTTAGTAGTGTTGTTTAGGGAAATCGTTGGTTCTTGTTGTTCATGTATCTTGTAACTGTTTGTTGTTGTTATTATCCTTATCATATTATTTTCTATCTTCTTGTGTTCATCACGTTTTAGTGGCTGTTTTGGTGTATAAATACACCTTATTTCCTTGTATTCTTGTGTTGTTGTTGTTTGGCCGAAACTAGCTCTCAAAGGGGTCCTCGGATTCCTCTTGATTTGTGGACTATTTTGAGCCTTTCTTGTGTTCCTTGGTCTTCCTGTATCCTTTGGTATCAGAGAAAAAATGAAAATTCCAGAGAAAAAAGAGCAATCTCTCCATGTTGTGTTCTTGGCTGAAATCTGTGTTCTTGATGTGTCTTGGCCAAGATTTTTACTTGTCTTTGTTGTCTCTAAGTGTTAGTTTTGTTCCTCACTAACACATTGTGTCTATATCTTGATTTGAGCTTACATTTGTTGTAGTTTTCACCTTGGCCTTGTGATGTTATTGTTGATCTAAGCTTGGCCTTGTGTTGTTGTTGAGGATTGGTGACCTAAAAACAATTTTGTTGAAATTGTTGTAGCTTAGCCGTGAGTTGGTGTCCAAAAATTATTGTGGATTTGGACTTGGAAGTTGGATGTTGTTGGTTGCTCTTGAAGTTTGTTGTTGTTCTTGGGGAATGTTGTTGTGGTTCTTGATGTTCTTCACAACCTGTATGTCTTGTTAAAATAAAGTATTTATTTGATCCATAAAGGTGAAAGAAAAAGTGGGTGTGACTTGTTAGTTTTGAAAGACACTACAACCACCAAAAACTTTATCAACCATTTTCCAACAACTTTCCTTAAAACAAGGGACCTTGTCTTGTGGGACTAGTAAAGTCAAATCTCACCTTTTGAGTTTGAAAAGTTGAAAGGTTACAAGACTTTACTTTCCCTCCAATATCAAGTCATCCATTACAAAGATTATGTAAAGATTAAGACTTCAAGTGATGAACAAATTGGGTGGGCCGCAACCAATTGTAAACTGTTACGTCACTATATATACTGTTCACGCAATAAATTTTGGCTCAAATTTTGATCTTCTAGTTTCAATTTGTTGTTCTTTAGTTTCGTTTGTTGATTCCAATACTAATTTACAAACTAGTGACCATTAACTAGATTGCAAATTAGTTTTGAAAACCGTTCTTCATGTCTACGTTCCTTTGTGTGTCTTAGTCTTTTTTTTTGAGTCGTTGTAAACGTTTGATTCACCTCTCAACATCTCCCAGAGTACTAGCAAGCTTACAACACTTGTGAGGTTAAATGTGAGGAATTCGAGAGGCAAGGAAATAAAGAAAGAGTGTGAGGACTTTTTTTGTACAACTAATTTGTTTGTGTTTTTTGTACGTAACTTCTTGGCTACAATGGATAACAATGTTCCTCGTGCTATCTTGGCTAGGGTTGAAACTCAATTGGGCCGAATAAAATTGAAGGCAATTCTCAAGATGGAGAGGAAGCCGAGGTGCTAAATAAAGATATTGGCAGAGACTTGTTGTTATTGAGCACTTGGATTCTTCATGTTTTGCGGATTGTTTTGGGTAGTTCTTTTGAAGTGGCCAATTGAACGAGATGAAGCCGTGAATTTGTGGGCAAATTCCTCTCAAGATAGAGAGGATGATGCAAGAATAATCATGGATATGGACTTATGAGGGTGCGCATTGGTCTCGAGACTTGGTGTGTGCAATTGAAGTGTAGAAGAGGTCCAAAACATACCAAAAAATCAGTCCACTATTACACTTGAGGGGCGCCTCACCCTTGAGGGGTATTATGGACATTTTGTATTCCATTTTGTAATAACTTATAAGGAGCATGTTGGTTTTTATTTTAGTTAGTTGTCTTATGATATTAAAAGAACAAGAAAAATTCTCTTGAGAGAGAGAGTCTCCCTAGGCCGAAACTAGGATATGGCAAGTGTGGAATCACTTGTGAATGTGTAATGCTTGGAAACGATGGTACTTGAGCGGTGGAATCCCTCTCGTGTCTTCGTAAGAGTGTGGTGTTTCTATCGTAAGTTCTAGGGATTATTAGATTTAATATATCTTTGGGTTCTTGGGTCTTATTATAGTGTATGTCTCACTATCTATCTCTACATTTCATGTCTTAGTTAGTTTTGTTTAGGGAAACTATTGGTTCTTGTTTTATGTATCTTGTAACCGTTTGTTGTTGTTATTATCCTTATCATATTGTTATCTATCTTCTTGTGTTCATCACGTTTTAGTGATTATTTTGGTGTATAAATACACCTTGTTTCCGTGTATTCTTGTGTTGTTGTTGTTTAGCTGAAACTAGCTCTCAAAGGGGTCCTCGGATTTCTCTTGATTTGTGGACTGTTTTGAGCCTTTTCTTGTGTTCCTTGGTTTTCTTATATCAGTTATGTATAACATAAAGAACAAAGGTACGAAGTTCACATAAATTATGCTAATAAGTTTGTGTTGTCAATGAAATACGTCAGTCAGTCAAAAGAGCATTCATCAGTAGAAAACACATATATTATGTGCACTATGTAGCTTGTACGTAGCAGAATGTGTCATCTAAAATTGTGTTGTCAATGAAAGACGTTAGTCAGTCAAAAGAGCAGTCTGCAGTAGAAAACGCATATATTATGTGCACTATGTAGCTTGTAGATAGCAGAATGTGTCATATAAAGTTGTGTTGTCAATCAAAGACGTCAGTCATTCATTAAAAAGATGAGTGTATAGTAGAAAACGCATATATTATGTAGAAGAATGTGTCATATAAAGTTGTGTTGTCAATCAAAGACATCAGCCAGTCATTCAAAAGAGGAGTGTACAGTAGAAAATGCATATATTATATGCACTATATATGTAGCTTGTAAGTAGCAGAATGTGTCATATAAAGTTGTGTTGCCGGTCATAGACGCCAGTCAGTCATTCAAAAGAGGAGGACCCTCTGTAACGCGCTTAACCCCTCGCATCCACTTCCTACCATATGGCATCAACTGCTCATCCTCATCAATATTCTCAATCGGTATTGGTTGGAAGGGCAGGACCCTTTCCTAAGTCCATATCTAGAAGTTACATATTAGTTAAAGTTAACTATACTAACGAACAATTAAACTGAAATTAACATAATAAGATAATGTACCTGGAGGAGAGGAAGAAATCCTCTAAGTTTTTTCCCAGTAATAGATATCTGACAAAGAGATGGGAAGAAAGTATTACAGTACCTTAGAAATAAAAGAGAACTAATTACCTTGAAAATGGCCGGATGCAAGGACGGAATAATAAATAACGGTTGGCTGCCTTTCTTTATTCAAGCCTTGAATATATTACAAAGAGAGAGATGGGAGAGCAAACTTACTTAGAGAGAGAGATAAAGAAAAAAATGAAAATTTTTCTTCTGACCTTCCCTAACAAATGAAGGTCCTATATATAGAAAACAACAGAATCTATGCATAGTATTTATGGGTCCCACATCCGGGTCCCTATACACAGTGGATCTACTGTGTAAATAGTAACATTCGGGTCCCACATTCGGGTCCCATTATCTCTTCTAAATCTTATTCTTTCCCTTTTTCAATTGGCGGAGAAATTCCTCCGTCCTTTCAATGGCTTCTTCATTCAGAGTATCTTTAGAATCAATAGGTTGAGAATCTTGATCATCTCCCACAATATTATCGCTGGTGATGCTTTTCAATGATGTATCTGAATGTTGTTCGAAAGTCTTCATGAGATTTTTACGAACTTCTTTCAGATGTTGTTCTATCATCTGAACTCTATCTCCATCATATATAGAAATTCTTTTGGTGATATGTTTCAATGATTTGTCCTCAATAATATTTTTCTGAGGAGCATTTGTATATTCTTGAATTTTATTTTCAATGGTATCAAGGAGCTCTTGTCCATTTAATTTTTTAGTATTTGGGTCCTTGCGCATCAGCTTGTTCCAAAAATTATTGTAAAATACCCTATAGAGATAAGGTATTTGTTCTTTAGTAAATCCGAATTCAATACTCCATTTGTGAATCTATGGAATGGAGAATTCAATAAAGAAGTACATCTAGTTGATCTTGTCCAAATTGCATACATGATCTGAATGATATAACTCAGTCAAGAATGAAGATATTTTTGTCCATTTTTTGTATAATTTTAGAAATGAATCAGGTAATATTTGAGTAGTTGGGCCATGATACGCCCACCAATTAATGAACCAGTTAGGGATTTGTTCATCGAATATCTTTGCACAAATCTTGATAAACCATGTGTGTTTATGTTTATTATTATTTTAATATAAGGTCTTGGTGAAGACCTCGATATAGTCCCAATATGTGAAATTAATCTTGGAACCTTTCATTATTATCTTCCTTTCTGCCATTGAGGTCGTACCCCAATCTCCAAGAGTAACAATCTTTTTAATCACAATTTTTTAGAACCCATGCACATCTAGTTCTCCATCATAAGCTTGAAAATGTTCAATTTCTGCACTCCCAGTAGATAGCAGAATTGTCTCATAATATGCTCGAGTCTTATATGACTCTCCTGCAAAATAAAGGTTAGGAATCAAATATTTCTGGATTATCTTCCACGGTTCATTTTGTCTCTGAATTTTAGAGTTTTCAACAAGAACTATCAGCTCTCTATTATCGATTTGTTCATAAGGTTTTCTATAGGCGTTTTCTTTTACAACATTAGCAAACGTCTCTGCTTGCTTTGCAGTTAGATATGATTGCAATTGTCCATATAATGGATGATCCTCCAAAATATCTTCTAGATTGATCGATTGTGAAGATGAAGATTCACCTATCTGTGGAATTTTGGATTTTATCAAACTCATATTTCTCCCTCGTATCACTAGGGCATTAGATGATGAAGCATATGATGATGCCTGGGGCTGTGATGAGGGGGAGGATCTTCCCCCGGATGAGTATCTTCCTCTGGCCATTTTCCAGGGTGGATCTGTAGTCATGCTGCACATAATAGATTAGTCAGATAGATCAATATCATACCAATCTATTTCATCTCTAACTTCATCATAATTGAAGACTGCAAATTTATCTTCTATTAGTTCATGGATGATTTTTTCAATTATAAAAATATGCATATATGCGTTTAAAGGAAGAGCCTTTATAATGGTGATTAATAATTCTTCAGAGAGGAAATAAGTGTAAAAATTTATTTTTCACTGAGGTATTCTCTGGATAAAAAATCAGGTAGGGAATTATCAACTCCTTTCTTATATTGAATCTCAAAATCAAAAGGGGCTAGTTGAGCCTGCCACCTTGCAAAAATCAATTTTGATGCATCATGTTTAAAATCTTTGTTGAACATATACTTTACTGATTGAGCATCTGTTCGAATAATTTTTTTTTGATTATATAAATCATCCTGAAATTTAAGAACTCATTTAACAATGATTAACATTTCGTGTGCAACCGTTGCATACTTCTTTTGACTATCAATCCATTTTCCAGAATGAAATCTTATCAACCGTTCAGAATTATCATGGGGATTAACTTGTTTAATTATTCCACCATACCCAATATTAGAGACATCAGTTTCAATAATTTTTTTCCAAGCAGGGTTAGCTAACGTTAAGCAAGGCAAAGTTTTGACACGTTGCTTAATACGTTTAACAAGGTTTGTATGACTATCAGTCCAGGAACCTTTAAAACCCTTTTTTAGCCTATCATATAAGGGGGCTAAATCTCTTGATAGATTTTAATAAAATGGGGATATATAATTCAAACTACCCAAGAATCATTGCAATTGAGTTTTATCAGTGATGTCATTTGGAAAATTTTCAGCAAAATCAAGAGAACGCTGAATAGGGACTATCTTCCCTCGACAAATATTATGACCTAAAAATCAAATATTTGTTTAAAATAAATTCATTTTTGGTTTAGATATCACCAAACCATTTTGTATTACAATTTTTTAAACATGTCAAGATGTTTAAAATGCAATTCTAATGTTTTAGAAAACACAAGAATATCATCAATATAAACAATAATGAAATCCATATATGGATTAAAAATGTCATTCATTATCTTCTGGAATTCAGTAGGGACATTTTTAATCCAAAAGGCATCACATTCCATTCAAATTGTCTGAATGGGACATTGAAAGCAGTTGTGTAAGTGTGCTCTTTAAATATCTGAATTTGCCAATAACCAAATTTTAGATCAAATTTTGAAAATTTATTGGCATCATACAATCTGGATAATAAATCTTTTTTATTTGGAATAGGGTATCTAATCCATTTTAAACATTTATTAAGAGGCTTATAATTTATCACTAACCTCGGTGTACCACATTCTTTCTCAGCAGCATTATTCACATAAAATGTAGTGCAAGACCATGGTGATTTAGAATGTTTTATCAAACCCTTTTGCAAGAGATTATCAATCTCATTTTTGCAGAATTTGACTAACTCTGCATTCATTTGACAGGGTCTAGATTTCGTTGGGATATTATCCTCGCAGAAACCATCTTCATATGGAAGAGTTACAATGTGCTGTTTTCGATTCCAAAAAGCATTGAGGTGGTCAGCACACACATCAACAATCATTTTCTCGGAGATCATTTTTATTTTCTCCTGAATTTTAGCAGATTTTATGGTATCACCAATATCCATGCTAAACATTTCAAGTTGAAGAAAATTAACATGTTGTTGCTTCATTTCAATTAAAGTGTTTATATCCCTAGTTACAGGATCTGTAATAAAGGGGTAGGATATCTCCTTGTTTTTATAAGTAGCAGTAAATCCTTTAGCATCAATATGAGTGTAAGGATAAATTGCATTTATAAAAGGTGTTCCAAGAATGATTGGGGGTATAATTAATTTTTTACCAAAAAAAAGAAGTGCGGAATGCAAACCTTATTTCGACAAATATGTGCATTGGACAATTTATAATTAATATCAAGAGTATGAACCGATGCAAATTTAACAATATGAGTAGTCTTATGAAAATATCTAGTCGGAATCAAGCCTTCTTGAATGCAACTAACATCAGCACCACTATCAATCATGGCAACATTAGTTACAGAGAATTCATTATCAATTAATATAGTGCAATTAATAAACTCCCTCTGTTTTGGAATAAGTGAATTGTTGGGGTATTTATTGGTGTTTCAAAATAAGTGAATCATTGAAATTTTTTTCCAAATTTACCCTTATGATTGGACAACAATTAACTTTTGAAAAGGTATTACAAGGTCAACTTTTTCTTTTTTGGGGGGTAAAAATGGAAAGTTGTGTTAAATTTATGTCTTTAATGCTTTTTTCTTAATCTGTGTACCAAAATTCAACAATTCATTTATTATGAAACGGAGGGAGTAACATTTATGGGCAGTAATAATTTGCATCATTCCCAAAAAATAGTCATTTTTTACATCAAGATCTTGAATATTAACAATGTCATTTGACTTCATTTTCTGACATCTTTTCCTTTCCTTTGGAACTGGAAGAAACATCATAGTGAGAAGTATCTTTCTCAATTTTTATAATTCGGTGATCACAAATCATTTGGCTTTGTTTTAGAGATATAATCTCTCTTTTCAGGTTATCAACCACGATTTTTAAATCATTGAAAGAAGTACCTTTACCAGGCAGTTTGCTTATAGCAAGTTTTCTATTTACCTCAGATAAAGAATAAGACATGTAATAATCAACATCAGTACTTCGTGTAACATGAGTGCTATCCGCAATTTTTGAAGTACTAGGGGTGCTATTAGCAGATTTTTTAGTAGCAATATGAATATTTTTTTCACGAAGCTTTTCGTCCGAGATTTCTTTTAATAATTCTAGAACGCTATCAGCAGTAAGTATTTGAACATTCAAATCTAAATCTTCAAACTATGATTGCAATTTATAAAAAGCCTCATCACAAACACAATTGTCACCATTGCAGTCAGCACAAATATTCTTATTAGCATGATCACTATCAGATGAATCAGGCAATTCAATATCATTTTCAGATTCAGAATCACAATTATAATCAAACTCAGAACTAGAAGTGTATAACAAATCATAAACTTGATCATGAATATCATCAGCAAGACCTAAAAACTTAAGCTTTTGGATCTTGCAATTGGGAGCAATATGCCCAAAGTTACCACATCTGTAACACTTAATTTTGGCGAGATCTCGCTTAAACCTACTTTTCGTAAATCTAGTGGACTTACGTTGGGCTTTACGAATCTCACGGTCTTCTTTGGATCTATGCCTAGATCTCTTCTTGGGCTTATCAGACTTAGAATATCTTCGACCCTTTCCCTGTGAGGTAGAAGCCAGTTTATCCATACCAAATTGTTCACAAAAATCTCCTAATTGGGATTTTTCTCTAAGCTTATCAAGCTTAATTTGTCTAGTCAATTTTAACATTGCACAAAGCTAAACCTTGCTGAGTACAATCTACTCTCAGCTGACCATAGGTAAAATTTTCATAGGATATTTCACTAGGAACCCGAGCCTCCAAGATCTTTTCTAACCCTTTCAGCAAATAGAGGAGGAAGACCGTCTATGAACTTCGCCTTCCAATGTTCATACTTAATTTCGGGTAAGTTCATGACCCTGCTTAGAAAGGTGTCTTTATACCATCTGAATTCTTCTAAAGTTTTACATCTAAGACCATTTAAGAGTGTTAGAGTATTTTCATATTGATTGGTAAATCTACCTCCAAAATGTTCAATAATAGTAAGCATAAGAGTATAAACAACATCTTCTCTATTCGCAGGTAATGCTCTTCCTAGGTTATCAACACCTTTGGTGGAATTCCTATCTTTAAAACTAGCATTTCTTTTATCATTATATAAGAAATTGTCCCACCAGTCACGAAGTTGGCCAGTAAAGCCAACAACAATCATTTTACAAATAGTTGCATCTGTACGTCTTTGATGATTCTCGACAGATGCAATAACTTTTGCAATAGTAGAATACATTAGCATTCGATGAACAAGGACAGATAATTGTCTTTCAGATAAGCCATCCAAGTTCCATTCATAAATTGCATCTCCGCTATACGACGTATTAGTCTGATTCCAATCTCTTTCCTCTATCAGAACATTTTGAGGAGTTGGATGCGGATAATAGTTAGAAGTCATGCGGGGTATATCAACATATTTTTTTCCCGATTTCTTCCTAACCATACCTCTGAGCTTATTAAGTTCAGAGTAGATTTCATTTCCCATATCTGGAGTAGATTCCATGCTATCATCAAAAGCATTAGACAAATCAATGGGTTTAATATTTAAGCCGGAAAACTTCTTATCAAGCAATTTTTCCAATTCTTCAATGTGAGACAATTTTTCAAATCCCTCAATATCTAGATTTCTATGTATACATGGCCTAGTTGTCAAGTCTTCCTTCTTACTTTACGAAGTGGAAGCAATATCAGATGACTTTGGACTAATACTAAGCTTTTTCACCATCTCAATCAATTCATCAAGTTTTTTATCAAGAGAAGAAATATGTTCTCCCAAAACTTTCAACATAAAGACTCAAATAATTGTTTGGAGAAATCAGATTATTTATTTCTGCAACAGTTACTTTACCAATTTCATTATCAATGAATTTTTGGAAGGCAGAAAAAGTAATACCAGTATTATTAGGTAATACAAAAGGTGATTAAAGAAGGTAAATAGTTTGAAGAATACTACCACTCGCATCTTGGTAAGATCTTTCCAACACCTTAACATATAATGGTAAATATGTAGTTATGAACCACGACACAAAGCACACGATCTGATTATGCAATGCACACATTTCATAAAATTCTTGAGAAATATTATTTAGTTCATCTGGACTATAAGTCTCAAAGAACCAAATTCTAAATCGATTCTATTTTTTATCAAAAAAGTCTCTTTTTATATAACTCTTTGCCTGAGAACCAGGACTAAAATCAATTTGGTGTGGAATCATATTAAACACTGTTAACATCAAACTCCATTTCAGAAGGAGTTAGGTTATCTCTATCAGAGATATTATCACTATCTTGAACAATATTTGTTTTGGGATTAATTTTAATCTTTTCTACAAATCGTGTAGATGCAGGTATAGATGCAGAATCAATAGTATGCAAAGATGCTGCACGATTCCTAGCTGGACCATAAACTGGTTCAATAGGAGATATATGATGTATTATAGGCAATAATTTAGGCATAGAAAAGGAATGTCGGTTTTAACCGTGGATTTATTGTCAAATTGAAGTCAAATCCGTCCATCTAGATTTTGAGTTACATGAGATAACTCAATGTTTGTCACATCATCCGTGACTTGATTCGGAGAAATAACCGAATTTAAGATCCATGTTTCGGGAAAATCAATTTCATCCCATTTGATAGGTCTCCTGGTGGTGACCTTGGATCTTGCAAAGTTTGTTTCGGCAAATAGGGTCTGATTGGATGCATCATCTATCAGTTTGCATCTTGGGTTCAAAGTAGTCAATAATTTGTAATAAATTCAATATGAAAGACAGATCAACCTAGAAACAGGAGCATAGTTATAACCATGAGTTTTTATATTCAAAGTTAGAGCATCAAGGATATTTGCATCAGTCAAAGATAATTGTAAATTTGGCTTGGTGTTAAAATATACTGGACCATAGTCTACAGTGGATTCAATTGAACCCATAAGAGACTGTCTAAAATTTAGATTTCTAGCGTCCCTTAGTGCAGCTAGAAATGTCTCTGGTAACCCTTTAAGGGTTAATGGTTTAAATGCAATCTGAACCATTTCGATATGCATGAAATTATAATGGCGTTTATACATATCAATATCACATTTATTTAACAGTCTAATAGTCTGCTCATCTGCATTTAATGCTAAAGACTGTTTAGTAGTTTTTATAATTTGCTTATGAAACACTTTATCAAAGAAACCATGTTCATTAATTATAAAATTAACTAATGATTCACAAGTTATCAAATCGGCTTAATATAGAGGAGCAAGACTACAACATTAGTGCACGAGTATTCTCTTAGGTCGATGTTAACTAGGGTCATCATTAATTATTTGAATTTTTATTGTACTTTGTAAAAGATGATAACTAATAAATATGTAAAACGTCAATATTTTTTTTTGGTAAATAAACGATTTTATTTAACCAAGTGAGCGTTTACAACACCAGGAAGCTAAAAAACTTTAACATTAATACGTGACACTCTTGAGTTGTTATAAAATAGGATTGACACTTATGGGTCAATGATTTTTATGATTTCTATAGAGTGGCGATTTATACCATGTCTAAAATATTTTTAGCTTAATTTCTACTGTCGTTATTGTATTATTTTCAAATAATGTTTAAATATTATTTAAATTTGTGTTTTAAATTTATTTAAACATAATAATTTATAAAATTATTTAATTAGAAGTCATAATAATAACAATTATAAGTAATGATTCTCAAATTATCAAATCAATGTAATATGGGCGTAAGACTACAATATTAACGTGTGACTCTCTTGGGTTGTTGTTAACTAGAGTCGACGATAATGAATACTTTGATTTTTATAACTTGTCAATGTCCACAACATCTAAAGTGTTTAAGTTTTGGCTGTTGTTATTACAATATTTTCAAATTATATTTAAAATATCGTTCAAATATGAAAAATTTTAGATTTAAAATTTAACCAAAAAAATATGCTCAAATATAAGTAATGATTCACAAATTATCAAACCAACATAACATAAGGGTGCAAGACTACAATATTAATACACGACTTTTTTTGGTTGATATTAACTAGGATCGATACTTATGAACTATATAATTTTTATGATACATTAATGCCTACCATGTTTAAAGTGTTAGAGTTTTAACTTTCGTTATTAAAATATTTTTAAATTACATTTAAAAAATTATTTAAATTATGTAGTTTAATTTTTTTTTAAATATAATAATTTTCTACATAATTTTTAAATAATATATGTTATACCCTTTGTCTCAATTTATGTGGTACTGATACAATTTTGAGAGTGTACTAAATTTTTTTTATATATTTTTTAAATATTTTAATTTATTAATTATTGTGATTTATAGTACTTATTTTTTTGTCTCAATTTATGTGGCAGTAATAAAATTTAGAGAGTCAATTAAATTTTTTACGTATTTTTAATTATCTTAAGTTGTTAATTATTATGATTTATAATACTTTTACGTAATTCTCAAATTATGAATTATTACTTATATTTGTTACTAAAATGATCTCTAATGATTTTTTTATTATTACACTTAAATAAAATTCTTATATATATATATATATATATATATATATATATATATATATATATATAATTTTCAAATATAATTTATAAAATATTGTGATAACAACAAATCAACACACTTTATCTTGATCAAGTGTTACGACAATGGTTATTTTATTCGAAGAATCGAACCTCATCTATCTGAACAATATTTTTATAGTCTAGTACTAAATTATTAATTAATAATTATTATAAATATAGTTATAATTAGTTGAATCAAGGATTAATAATTGAACATACCTATCACAAAAGTGTATTTGTACAATAATTTATATCTAAATAAATAAGTGATTAAATTTTGTTATTTTTTACTCAACTTATATAACAAATTTAAACAAATTTACTTTACTAAATTTTATTTTAGACTTGTTTCATTGAAATAATATCTTTATCGGTCTAGTTTAATTAGTGTTGTCAATGATGTTATTCAATGTTATAACTTGTAAGTTTCAAATTTTTTTTTTTTTAAAAATAAATGTCTATATTAATGATTCTATTAACTTCAATTAACTAATTATAACTTTAATTTTTCAATTCTTTTTAATTTTCACCTACAACATGTCTAGTGTAAGTGAAAAAATTATTTTTCACACGATAAAAGTTAATTTAGCAATAGTAACCTCAGCTTGTAGCTGTAATAAATTATTTCAAACAAAATATTATAATTAATCAATATTTCTACTACAGGTTATTAAGAAATGTGAAAACAATTAAATGTGGACATAGTTAATTTTTATTGAGAAAAATTCAGAAATAGTAACTATAGTCTTAATTGTAACTTTTATAGCAACAGTTTCATAATTACGAAAAAATAACAAATTGTATTTTGTATTTAAGTAAACTGTTGCTATACAAATGCATATACAACAAGATTTACTGTCCTTGTTTTACTCAAATTAGTTGAGTTAAATAAGGAATAATTATCTCATCTAATTAAATTTTCATAAATTACTCTTATTTAAATTAGCAGATTCCTTTTCCAAATCAAACTCAAACATGAAGATTATCATTTCCATGATCTTCAAAATTTCAAAATATCATTCTCTTATATCTCTAACTATTTTTTCTTGTTAGTTTTTTCATTTTTTTAATCTTTTTTTTATTTTATTTTTTTTTTCTTTCCACTTTATTTTCTCTCTTCTACTTCTTTTTTTTTTCCTTTTTAGTTTTTTATTTATTTTTTTCTTTTTTTGTTTTCTTTTTTTTTGTTTTCTCATTTTTTTTTTCGTTTTCTTCTTTTTAATTTATTTTTTTCTCTTTTGTTTTTACACTTCTATTTCTAGTTTCTATTTCTCTTTTTTTTTTCTTTTCCACTTCTTCTTTTTTCAGATTTTTATTTTTCATTTTTTTTTTCTATGTTTTCTTTTTTCTTTTTTTTTACTCTTCTATCTCTATCTTTTATTTTTAAAAGACAAATAACTATATCATATATACATGTTCAAAAAATATACAAAATAAATAGACATACAAATCTGCATATGTATTTACAGTAAAAAATATACATATATGTATCTGCATATGTATTTACAGAAATACATATTTGACTCACATGTATATATATAAACATATAGGATACAAAATCTCTATAACAAAAATGACAATTATATACATATACATATGGGTAGTAAAAAATAAATGATACATATCTTAAAAAATAATAATAAAAAAAAAAGTACATATGTTACCCTCTAAAATTACATAGTATGTACAGTTCAAAGACAAATTCAACACCGTATAAAATACATATAGCTCTGTATATGTATTTACAGAATACATACCTGATCCATATGTATATTCTTATTTTATATAAGTCACATTTGTATTTCGCAAATACATATGAAGATATATAGTATAGTTATGTTTGTTACTATTTAATATGAATATGATATGTATTTCGTAAATACGTATGTATGTTTGTACTGTAAATATATATCCAGATCTGTATGGCTACGTATTTTGTATGTTTTTTGAATATGTGTATGTGATATATACATATTTGTCTTGTCAAAATAAAAGTTAGAGATAGAAGAATAGAAAACGGAAAAAAACAAAAAGAAAAAAAGAAAAAAACGAAAAAAAGAGAAGGGAAAAAGAAAAAAAAGAAGAAAGAGAAATAGAAGTGTAAAAATAAAAAATTTCCAAAGTATTTATCTTTTAAGTAACTATTATATGTTTTTGTAGTTGCGTATACGAAATCATATAATTTTGCGAAAAAAATAAATTTTAATCAAGGGTTATCTAGAATATGGATTCAAATGGATAAAATTTTGATTTAAAAAATAATTTATTCTCAAAATAATTTATTTGGAAAATATTTATTTGATTGAATCGAGAAACTCGGGATTGAATTGGTTGTTAATTCGTTTCAAATGTTGTTTCAATTTAGTCAATTTATTAAATTAGAACTTAATTGAAAAATTAAATTAACCATAATTGCAATGCAAATTGGTCAATTGAATTTTAATTAGGCTAAAGTTTAAATATAATTGTCTAAATTCTCATTTCTCGCTATTTAATAAATAGCCTAAATAACCTAAAATCCCTTAAGTCCTAATTTCCACCAAACCCAACCCAATTCCAACCCCTTTTCAATTTTGGGCCTGCTCAGCAGGCCATTACCTTTTTCCTTCGAAAAAAAAAAAACGTATATAGCAATTATTAGATAGGAAATTACAACTTATAGCATAACTTTCATTTCTTCAAGTTGTAGCAAATCTTATAAAAAAAATAAAAAGTTTTTTTTTTTTTTTTTTTTAAATACAAAAAAATAATTACTGAAAAGAAAAATAAAGATTTAATACAACTAATATGCAATAATCCTTCCTTAAATATAGTTATCCTTAATTATTGATATCAATCCACCCCAAATTGCTCTAACCATTTTTCTTTTCTCCTATTTTAATGCTTCCATTAAGAGTTTCCATCTTCATACACAACCTTTTTTTATACACCATTTATTTGTTCCAGTCACAAACGTTTTAATGAACAAGCACGATCAATATGTCTCCATTTAATCAATATGTCTCCAAGGGAGCACTATTTGATTATTAAGATTTTAGCCCCCATCTCCTCAATTTGCTTGTGATTGAAGCGCAGTAAGAGTTGCATACATAGACATGAATATTGTATTTTAATATTTTTTGGTGCACATTATTGTTGTCTTTCTATGATTGTTGGTATGAACAGAGTTTAGTTTTTGTATTTAAATATTTTTTTATTCGGTGTTATGTTAATTTAACAGTTGTTTTGTATTTCACATTATTGAATGAATTGGATATCAATTAAGTTTGTGTCAACTAGATTTACTGTAATTTTTCTTTACAAATCGTGATTATTTTTTTCAGTATGAAAGATGACAGTGTTCATTAAATCTTAATTTAATACAAAAGTAGATGAGATAGAATCTTGATTCAAAGAGAGAAGCACATAGTGTATGGAATGAGTATATAAATTGGTATCACCTAAATTTAATATCGCAATCCATAAATATCAATTTATATATCTATTTCATACAAATATAACATGTAAGAAAACACTGTATAAACTGATTCCATTCAATTTATAATCATAAGTATATCTTCTTTATTGAATATCACAATCACATTATACTCATTCCATATAAATATAACATGTAAGAAACTATTTTATAAACCTTGAATGTAATATTGATATTATACAAGTTTCATATATGAAATAATTCAAAAAATACAAGTTTGTATATTTATTTCATACACTAAAATAAATAATAACGTATAATATTTGGCGAAAGTCGATTTCTATACCAACTTCTGCAATCATTATACTTATTTCATACTGGTTCTATACAAAATTCATACACAAAACAGTTTAATAAGTATATATAAGATAATTTTCACTATATTATTCTTATGAAAGATTACGATCTATATTTAAATCCGTATTTATGTTGTTACCAACACAAACTGATTGTTCAATATTTTTTCTCTAATATCCTTTGACATATTTTTTATTGTTATATACAATGAGTATATAATAAAGAAATTGACAATACTCCGTATATCATATTATGTTTAAAGAACAAAAGAAAAAATAGAAGAAAGAGAATTTCTGATGAAGGAGAACAAATCATTGGTTGAATAATGTTTTACAATGGAACAAATTGTTAGTTGAATATTCTAGGACTTCTACGCGAAGGAGTAGAATCGAATTTTGATTTAAATATGATTCACAATGGAGAATGAAAAAAACAAATATATCAATTTTATATTTTTCGGAAAGAAGATGAATATTTTCTTAAATCCACTTTTTTTCAATGAAAAAGATGAATATTATATGAAATCCACTTTTTTTCAATCTTATATTTTCAAGGGAAGAATATGAATATTATATGAGTAAGTTAATGGAATCAGAATTTTCAATAAATTTTTGAAAGATTGAGTATTAGAACGGAGAAAGAGTATATATTTACCATAATTATTAATACACAATTTAAGGGGAATATTGATTACAACCCTATAAATATGAAACTGATTTTAAATTATATAATTAAAAATAAATTTTGAAAATAGAATTAAAATAATATATCTTTTAATAAGTTGCTATAACTTATAACTAAATTGCTATTAATGCAATTATCTAAAAGTATTGCTAAAATTTATTATTTTAGATCTAATAATACTACAGGGAATAATTTTCTCGTTCCCTAAATCTACCCAGGCCCAAAGTACCCCAGCCCTTTCCACACGACCCGGCCCAACCCATTGCTTTTCTCCCTTCTCTCTTCCCCTAAATCAGGGTACAACACAGCAACATCAATACACACAATTTCAATGCAGCCAACAACATCTTTTTTTATTTTAATTTCTTTTTTATTTTAATTTCTTTTTTATTTTTTTCTTTCCACTATATTTTCTTTCTTCTACAAATTCTTTTTTTCCTTTTTAGTTTTCTTATTTAGTTTTTTCTTTTTTTTTTTCTTTTTTTTCCTTTTCTCATATTTTTTTTCGTTTTCTTCTTTTTAATTCTTTTTTTCGATTTTATTTTTACACTTCTATTTCTAGTTTCTATTTCTCTTTTTTTTTTTTCCTTTTTCACTTCTTCTTTTTTCGGATTTTTATTTTTTTCTATTTTTTCTTTTTTCTTTTTTTTTTTACTCTTCTATCTCTATCTTTTATTTTTAAAAGACAAATATCTATATCATATATACATATTCAAAAAATATACAAAATAAATAGACATACAAATCTGCATATGTATTTACAGTAAAAAATATACATATATATCTGCATATGTATTTACAAAAATACATATTTGACTCACATGTATATATATAAACATATAGGATACAAAATCTCTATAACAAAAATGACAATTATATACATATACATATGGGTAATAAAAAATAAATGATACATATCTTAAACAATTAAAAAAAAAAAAAGTACATATGTTACCCTCTAAAATGACATAGTATGTACAGTTCAAAGACAAATTCAACACCGTATAAAATACATATAGCTCTGCATATGTATTTACAGAATACATACCTGATTCATATGTATATTCTTATTTTATATGAGTCACATTTGCATTTCACAAATATATATGAAGATATATTGTATAGTTATGTTTGTTACTATTTAATATGAATATGATATGTATTTCGTAAATACGTATGTATGTTTGTACTATAAATATATATCCAGATCTGTATGGCTACGTATTTTGTATGTTTTTTGAATATGTGTATGTGATATATACATATTTGTCTTTTCAAAATAAAAGTTAGAGATAGAAGAATAGAAAACGAAAAAAAACAAAAATATAAAAAGAAAAAAACGAAAAAAAGAGAAGGGAAAAAGAAAAAAAGAAAGAAAGAGAAATAGAAGTGTAAAAATAAAAAATTTCCAAAGTATTTATCAAGGTAATTTTAGTCATTTTAAGTAACTATTATATATTTTTGTAGTTGCGCATACGAAATCATATAATTTTGCGAAAAAAATAAATTTTAATCAAGGGTTATCTAGAATATGGATTCAAATGGATAAAATCTTGATTTAAAAAATAATTTATTCTCAAAATAATTTATTTGGAAAATATTTGTTTGATTTGATTGAATCGAGAAACTCGGGATTGAATTGGTTGTTAATTCGTTTCAAATGTTGTTTCAATTTAGTCAATTTATTAAATTAGAACTTAATTGAAAAATCAAATTAATCATAATTGCAATGAAAATTGGTCAATTGAATTTTAATTAGGCTAAAGTTTAAATATAATTGTCTAAATTCTCATTTCTAGCTATTTAGTAAATAGCCTAAATAACCTAAAATCCCTTAAGTCCTAATTTCCACCAAACCCAACCCAATTCCAACCTCTTTTCAATTTTGGGCCTGCTCAGCAGGCCATTACCTTTTTCCTTCGAAAAAAAAAAACGTATATAACAATTATTAGATAGGAAATTACAACTTATAGCATAACTTTCATTTTTTCAAGTTGTAGCAAATCTTATAAAAAAATGAAAAGTTTTTAAAAAAAAAAAGAAAATACAAAAAAATAATTACTGAAAAGGAAAATAAAAATTTAATACAACTAATATGCAATAATCCTTCCTTAAATATAGTTATCCTTAATTATTGATATCAATCCACCCCAAATTGCGCTAACCATTTTTCTTTTCTCCTATTTTAATGCTTCCATTAAGAGTTTTCATCTTCATACACAACCTTTTTTTATACACCATTTAGTTATTTCAGTCACAAACGTTTTAATGAACAAGCACGATCAATATGTCTCCATTTGATCAATATGTCTCCAGGGGAGCACTATTTGATTAATAAGACTTTAACCCCTATCTCCTCAATTTACTTGTGATTGAAGCGCAGTAAGAGTTGCATACATAGACAGGAATATTCTATTTTAATATTTTTTAATGCTCATTATTGTTGTCTTTCTATGATTGTTGGTATGAATAGAGTTTAGTTTTTGTATTTAAATAATTTTTTATTCGGTATTATGCTAATTTAACAGTTGTTTTGTATTTCACATTGTTGAATGAATTGGATATCAATTAAGTTTGTGTCAACTAAATTTACTGCAATTTTTCTTTACAAATCGTGATTATTTTTTTCAGTATAAAAGATGACAGTGTTCATTAAATCTTAATTTAATACAAAAGTAGATGAGATAGAATCTTGATTCAAAGAGAGAAGCACATAGTGTATGGAATGAGTATATAAATTGGTATCACCTAAATTTAATATCACAATCCATAAATATCAATTTATATATCTATTTCATACAAATATAACATGTAAGAAAACACTTTATAAACTGATTCCATTCAATTTATAATCTTAAGTATATCTTCTTTATTGAATATCACAATCACATTATATTCATTCCATATAAATATAACATGTAAGAAACTATTTTATAAACCTTGAATGTAATGTTGATATTATACAGGTTTCATATATGAAATAATTCAAAAAATACAAGTTTGTATATTTATTTCATACACTAAAATAAATAATAACGTATAATATTTGGCGAAAGTCGATTTCTATACCAACTTCTGCAATCATTATACTTATTTCATATTGATTTTATACATAATTCATACACGAAACAGTTTAATAAGTATATATAAGATAATTTTCACTATATTATTCTTATGAAAGATTACGATCTATATTTAAATCCGTATTTATGTTGTTACCAACACAAACTGATTGTTCAATATTTTTTCTCTAATATCCATTGACATATCTTTTATTGTTATATACAATGAGTATTTAATAAAGAAATTGACAATACTCTGTATATCATATTATTTTTAAAGAACAAAAGGAAAAATAGAAGAAAGAGACAATGGAACAAATTGTTAGTTGAATATTCTAGGATTTCTACGCGAAGGAGTAGAATCGAATTTTGGTTTAGACATGATTCACAATGGAGAATAAAAAAAACAAATATATCAATTTTATATTTTTCGGAAAGAAGATGGATATTATCTTAAATCCACTTTTTTTCAATGAAGAAGATGAATATTATATGAAACCCACTTTTTTTCAATCTTATATTTTCAAGGGAAAAATATGAATATTATATGAGTAAGTTAATGAAATCAGAATTTTCAATAATTTTTTGAAAGATTGAGTATCAGAACGGAGAAAGAGTATATATTTACCATAATTGTCAATACACAATTTAAGGGAAATATTGATTACAACTCTATAAATATGAAACTGATTTTAAATTATATAATTAAAAATAAATTTTGAAAATAGAATTAAAATAATATATCTTTTAATAAGTTGCTATAACTTATAACTAAATTGCTATTAATGCAATTATCTAAAAGTATTGCTAAAATTTATTATTTTATATCTAATAAATAATACTACAGGGGATAATTTTTCTCTTTCCCTAAATCTACCCAGGCCCAAAGTACCCCAGCCGCCCCAGCCCATTTCATACGACCCGGCCCAACCCATTGCTTTTCTCCCTTCTCTCTTCCCCTAAATCAGGGTACAACACAGGAACATCAACAATATCTTCAGCAAAAACCCAAACAACAAACTGATCCGAACCAGCAATATCGAGCAGCAACAACTTCAACGGAAAAACCCGAATCCGACGGCGACCCGACCCGCGACAACGAACCTTAAATCACGAAAAACTCTATCTTTTCATCTTATCTCTGAACTTTGCAGGCTTAGAGCCATTGTTGTTGACTTTTTTTTTTTGAGATTGTGTGTTTCCAAACCCAAAATTCAATCCAAGTCAGAGGTCATAGTGTCAAATCCGAAATTTAGGGGATATGTTCCTCCATTTTTGAAGCTGAAAAATCAGTATCTTCCCCTATAAATAGAGAGGAGATTGAGAAAAAAAAGAGGGCTTTTGGGGATCCTTTGGGGAAAAATTGGGGATTCGTGAGGAGCGTTCCTTTAATCTCACGTAACCAAAGGATTCACGATGAGTACACTCTAAAAAATCAGATTCCGGCAAAATTGTTAAACTCCGGCAAGGTTAATCGAAACTCCGGTGGTGAATGTCCGTTTGAAGAAGGCCCGTTGTCCTAGTTCCTGCCCCGTAAAAGTTGATGCATGTGAATTCATCTCAGTCCGATTGGACTCCACATCCCGCATTCCCTTTGGGTCAAGCCCGTGATCAACTCAAGCCTCATCAAAGTCCAAAAATAGACTGATATACACGGGACTGCACTGGTATACAGGCTGGTATACACCTGTATACAACTGATATACATTGGAAGCGGCAGCTGCACATTGTTACACTGTACACAGTAAAAAATGAAGGGGAAATAAGCAGGTTTTCAGGCTGATATACACTGTATATGCAGCATATACAACAAATGGTGAAGAAAATTGAGGCCGGTATACATGTGATATACATCCTGGAAATGGATCCAAAGTCCATAAAAAAATTGCAGCCCAAGGCTGGACAGACCAAATGGGCAAAAAGCCCAATCCAAACTTCTATTTATTTATTGTATAAATAAGGAAAAATTACAGAAACTAGCATTTTTAAGACTATAATTATAATAAATAACAACACTTCTTCAAAATTACAACTTATAGCAAAAGTAACAATATTTTACCCACTTCATAGTAATAGAAGAATATGTATTTTTCAGTTGTGCATATGTATTTATGAGTAATACATATATATTTGTATATGTATTTATATAACAACATTTTACTTAAATACAAAATACAATTTGCTATTTTTCGCAATTATGAAACTGTTGCTATAAAAGTTATAATTAAGGCTACAAAGTTGCTATTTCTGAAATTTTCCCTATAAATAACATAAATACCAACCCTTTTGAAAATAATTACACTCTCTCCCACTTTTTTAATTACTTTACTCTCTCCTTATTAATATACATAGCATAACCGACATATACATAACATTCTGTGTATATGTTGAGATTTTTGTAATATATTTAGGGAGTTGAGATTTTTTGTAATATTAGTAACATAAGTTGTGTATTTGTGTAATTTTTAGTTTATTTATTCATTTCCTTTGTAACAACAACAAAAACATAAACAACAACAACAACATAAACATACTTAAGTAATTTCTTTTTCTTTATCATAAAAACACAAACTTATTTCTTTCTTGAGTTCAAGTGTGCAACCTAGTTTAAACGAATTTCTCTTTAATTAAAATATTTCGTAATTTTTTAAATAAATATGAGTTAAGTAGAATTTTCTCAATTAGATATTCCTTGATTTTTTTTTTTCAGATTCTAATTTGTCGCAATTAATTATGAATTAAGTAAAATATTTTTCAGGTAGAATATTTTTGTAATTTTTCTCAAAAAAATAATTAGGAATTAAACGAAATATTTCGTAATTTTTTCTCAAAAATTAATTTTGGATTAAGTAGAATATGTTTTAGTTTTTTTTCCTAACTCAAGTAGACTTTTTCTCGTTTGAATAAACAAATGTCAATTTTAAATATATAAATAAATATTTTATAAAAGCAAACTTTCACAAAGTTAGTCACTCTTTTAAGTTAGTAAAAAAAAAAGATCTTTTGGTGAACTGTTTTAAAACGGACGCTCCTAAGTGTCGTAAAAACCTTCGTAGGGCATTAATTGAACCCTTATTTAGTTTCTCTAATTTCAAAGATTTATTTCTGTTTTTGAATCCTTAAAATTTCATTAAAAAAAATTTCTTGATATTTTTTCTATAAAAATCAAGTGGCGACTCGGTGAATTCTAAAAAAAAAATATTTTGAAATTTTCCTGAATATTTTTGAAATAGTTTAAGAAGGTTTAAAACCATTTTCTTTTAATATAAAATCTAAAAAGGGATAAAACAGCAAGGTCCCCCGCTACATCTTTTGTAAGCAAAGAGCAAAAGAAGAAGGATGAGAAAAGGGGGGGAGAATATGGCCAAGGTGATGACCCAACTTGGCCTTCTTACCAAACATGTATTTGGGGCTCCTCTTAAAGCGGTCAATGTCGTTGATTCCTAGAGTGCTAGGGCTTATGATGATGAAAATCGAAAAAGCTTGATAAGGAGATTCAATTCTTGTCATACCATTTGGGGGTTCCTGCCCTACCTATCAAAGGGAAAGTGGGAACTAAGGTTGGAATGATCGAGATCGAGATAGAGATTGGAGGGATAGAGACCGTGATAGAAGATGGGAGTGGAGAGACAAAGAGAGAGACTATGACCGGTACATACCCCCTTATAAAAGGCCCAAGGAGAAGGAGTCGAGCTCCATTAATCTGGTAAAATTCAAGAGTGACGATGCCTTAGCCCGAATTCTAATACATGTATAAGAGACCGACAAAATGATAAGAGAGATCAAAAGTGACTTCTCTCAACTAAGCCAAACCGTGACCTCTCATTCTGCCTCCATCAAGCAATTGGAAACTTAAGTAGGCCAAATCTCAACTCAACTCAATGCTAGGCCAAAAGATGGTTTGCCTAGCGATACGATGGTAAATTCTAAAATGATGCTCATGTTATGGCCATCATCACTTGAAGTATCTGAACCCTTGGTAAAGATATGGTTGAGATCGAAAAGAATCCCAATGAAAAGATACATGATAAACAAGCAATTTCAAAGAAGAAGCGTCTAGTAAAGCCAAGTGAGAATGCTGCAAAGTCCAATGAAATAATTGTTGAGGAATCAATGGTAGTTGAAGAGAAGGAGGAAAAAGAGGGAACTCCTAAAGTGATCAATGGTGATGCATCAAAATTTAATGAGCCCCAAATTGTCCCATTGCCACCAATCAAGATGCCTCCACCATTCTTACAAAGGCTTAAGAAGAAAGAGGACAATATCAAGTTCAAGAAGTTCCTGGCAAAGTTTAGCAACCTATCAATAAATATTCCATTATTAGAAGCTCTTCTAGAGATATGGGGGTATACTAACTTTATGAAGAACTTGGTCTCAAAGAAGTGACTTGTGGATTGTGAACCGATCGAGGTAACTCATAGTTATAACTCTATAATGTCAAAAACAATGACGATGAAGAAAGATGACCCAGGTGCATTCACCGCTCCTTGCACTATTAGGGTGTATAAATTTAGAAAGACGTTGTGCGATCTTGGAGCAAGTATTCTTGATTCCATATGCTGTGTTTTGAAAGTTTGTATTGGATGCTCCTATACCCACTACCATGAGGCTTTTAATGGCTGACCTTTCAATCAAAAAGCTCGTGGGCGTGTTATATGATGTATTAGTAAAGGTTGACTGGCTTATCCTTCCGATCGATTTTGTCATTCTCGATTGTGAAATTGATAATGAGATACCAATCATTATTGGTTGTCCATTCTTAGCCATCAGAAGAGCCTTAGTTAATATGAAATGTTGAGAAATGAAGATTTGGGTTAACAATGAGGAGGTCCCCTTCAGTCTATGCAATACTAATAAGCAATCAACGGTGTTGCAAGTAGTGCCAGTGATTGAAATGGTGGATGACGAAGTAACTAACACTATGGAAATGGATCTTGGTTCAGTTCAAGTCAAATATCCAAATTGATCCTAAGTAGATGTCGTGTCGCGACATTAAATCAAGCGTTAAATGGGAGGCAATCCATCATTGCCATAAATATGGTTCGTATCCTTTGAATTTTGGTTGTTAGAATAGATTAGGATTTTTTTTAGTTAGTCCACAAAATCTTTAAACTTAAAAAGGTGACATGAACAGGTGAGGAGATAAAAACTAAAGTGGAATCGAGTTTGGAGTTGCCCTAACTGAAAAATAGGGGCATTGAACCTAGTCTCAAGTATCACAATCGGGATACCCAGGTCGTGATTGTGATCTAGAGGATTAGGTCTGTCCAAAATAGCCTTCGGTATTGCGATCGCTAAGGCTGATCGCAATCACGATCCGAGCTGTTATAAAAAGAAAACCGTCTCCAAAATGGTTTCACTATACACCCCTCTTTAAAAACTAAAAATCCATCAAATTTTATCAGTTTCAAACGGTATTGAAAGTGATAATCATCCTCATTTGCGTCCAACTACTAGGTATGTCTTTCAAATCTTCTCTTTAATACTTAAATTGGATCCTTAGAAACATGCTTAGAGTCTAAACTTGGATTTGTGGTTTATTTGCTTTATTAGTATGTAAGTTGATGTTATGATTGTGTGGTTGATGTTTTTGTTGGTGTGTGCATCATTGGAGAAGTCTTGAGTACCCAAAAATTTGCTCAAAGCAAGTGGTAATTCGAAGTGTACACCAAGTGTTTGATAAAATGCACAAACGAGTTTTTTGATAGTTTTTCTATAATTTAGAGGGCATTCTTGTGTGATTATGAAGTGTGTTCCATGTTTTTAGCATTATACATCTTTTATGAACACAAATTGGGGAGAAATTATAAATTTTGGTGTTTGAGAAACCTGGGTCGATGAAGCTTCAGGTGTCGCGATTGCGACTCGACAGTTTGCAATTACAGCACCTGATACCTGTCTAACAGGGTTTTCAGATGCTGCAATCGCGATCACAACACTTGAGACCCGTCTGTAGAGCCTACAGATGTAGAGATCGCAACTCAATAGAGTGTGATCGCAACACTTGAGGCCTGTTTACAGGTTTGCCCAAAATCTTGCACTTCCATTATTATGCCATAATATGATCCTTGAGAAATTTATTTAGTTTCACTCAATCACATAAAATTATTTCCACATGATGATCTTGATGGTTAATGCTTGTGTGTTGTTTTCAGTTTTCCAAAAAGCCTAGCATGGCATAATTCGATCAAACCCGCTTTTTCACAGCTGGCTGTCAAATCGTATACTATAAGGATTTGGCCAGAAAAAAGCTACTCCTTGAGTGGGGAATCTCACTGGAGCAGTTTCCTGGAAAACTCCCGCCCTTCTATCAAAGATTGAAGTAACGGGATGGAGTTACTTTGCCCCAAACCATGTAAAGCCAATAAAAATGGGCATGGAAGTTTTATGCAAACCTCGAGGCTGTAAAATTATCCAAACCGATCATGAGGATTAGGGGTAAGGTGGTCAACTTTGGCTCTAAGGTAATCAATGAGCTATATAGGTTGTCGAATGCCAACCTAAGGGAGTTTGAAGTAAAATATTATGCCTCTGGAAGTTAGTTGGTCTCGAAGCTGTACCCAGGGAAAGAAGTCCAATGGGCCTCCATAAAAATAGGGATTAGATTGAATGAGTTCACGATCGAGGCATGGATTTGATTGAAAATTATTTGTAGTCGTGTCTCTCCAAGCAAAAACGTGACAAACGTCCCCGTCATGCGGGCATAAATGGTAGCTTGCATCTCGGACAATATTTCTTTGAATGTTGGTAGCTTTGTTATTGCGAAGTTCAGAAAGTATAAGAATTGAGTCGGACCCATGCTAATATTTCCATCTCTGATCACTAAGCTATGCAAGAGGGCCGAAGTTGAAGAATATTCAGGGGACAACTGGATATCCCCAAAGACACCAATTTACCCATTAAAGATGTGTGTGAAGGTACAACTTCAACGAGAAAGAAGAGAATGATTGATTTGGGTAAGTTTGTGGATGATGATAATATTAATTTTTGCAGGCCATTCTCAATAGGTCCATTCCAGGAGCTGTCTAGTCAGCTGCAGATAGTCTGGGACTTGGTGTCCAAATTGCCTATCGGACCGGGTGAATTTTCCATAGGTCGTACTTCCTATGTCTCCCAAGGTGAGTATGAGAAGATCCTCTGGGATCAGAGGACATAGGGGGCCACCGTATCCAGGTTGAAGCAAGCCTATACGTCCTTGGCCCAATCACACTAAATGCTAAGTGAATCTCACGATAAAATAAAAATAAGGGAGAAGAGGTGAGATAAGTTCTTCACCTAGATGTGGAAAGGGGTGAAGGTCTTGTGGAAGGTCCTGAAGCCAAAAAAGCGACTTTCCTCCACGAGGCTAAATGTTAATGATGAGATTCCAGCTAGGTGGTCCGAGGACGAGGAGCCAGAGTCTAATGATGCTGATGAGGAAACAAAGAGTGATAGCAACCAGTGATGCAGTTTTAGGGAGCCCCTCTATCTCTTTTATGCTTTCATGATATGCAGTAAAGACACTGCAATGTAAGACTCTGCAAAAATCTTAAGCATAACTCAGTGCCTTAGAGCTTGATAAGGGGTCCCAGACTTAGAAAATTTCAGCCAAGTGTTGGAACTTAGTCTTTTTTAAAGCCCTTAAACTTTGAGGAATTTACTTACAACCTTCTCGACCTCTGAAAGTTAGTTCTTAAGTTGATTCATGATTGGGGAAGTCAATAGTACATCTTGGGTGAGTTTTGGAATTTTTGGACTAGCGTAAGGGCTTGTTTGAAACTCCAAAACAACAGCTCAGGGCGATTAGCCCGCGGCACCTCGCCCAGTCCGGTGCTAGGGTAAGCCCACGATGGAGACCCTGGTGCCTCGCCCAGAGAGGCACTCCAGAGCCCGCGACGCCCTGGCCAGTTCTGTCTGGGTAAATTCTGCAGTCAGGTTTTGCGTTTTTAAGGGCAAATGGGTCATTTTTCCTTCACCCAATGGCTCCATAACACGGGATTAAAGCCCAAAATAGTAAAATCACTCATTTTTTTCACAAAATTCTCTCAAGAACAAGCCCTAGCTTCATCAAGTTCAAGAAACAAACCTCAAGAATTCACTCTAATCTCCACGAAGTTAACAATTAAGGTATGTGAATTGTTCATCGAAGGGTTCCTTCCACCTTTAGAGTTCAAGAAACTATTTTTAAAAACTTCAATTGTATTGATTTTGTGAATTCCAAGTTGGATTTGATTATAATGATTAGTTGGGTTTTTAATCCATGTTTTATTACAAGTTTCACGGGTAATTAATTGATATATATGTAGTATCATGTGAATCCATGTTAAACCCTTGAATGTGTAAAGTTATTATGGTAGTCATGATGCATTAACATGTTGTTCATGCCCAAGTATAAGGTTATGACTTTCATATGTTTGACAAAATGCCTAAGTGAATAAATTGTGCATTGTGGTCCATTGGTGACCTTATGATGAATTCATGCTAGAACTACATGCTCCAAATTTGCTCCCATGATAAAGTTATACTTTGTAAGTGATTGATGAAATGTCCATGAGAATTAAATAGTGAAATTATGATATGCTAGCATGCGTTTTCATTCATGTACAAGCCCAAGAATATGGAAAAATGTCCCAGTGACTGCATTGTGAATAGTTGACTGTTGTCATGTTATCAAGAAGTGTCATGTCTTAGTATTATCTATGCTATCGAGTCCTGGGGGTATTTAATACCCGATAATTAGTTGTTTACCTAGAGCCAGTGTCAATACAGAATAATATTAGTTATGTCATGATCAGTAGTACTCTCAGTTAGATACGAAACTCAGTAAAACTCAGTTAGTTACAGAACTCAGGAAAACTCAGTAAACTTAGTATAGGTCCATTTCAGTTTTGTACATTAGTTTAGTGTCTTTCAGTTGGGAGTAGGATTCAGCACCGAGTGAACCCAAGGATGGAGACTCATCTACGAGTAGAAGGTGTGGTCCATAGAAGCAATCATTGCGTTCTAGAACTACATATCCAGCGTAGGTTGAGACATCAACCTACCAGTTAAGGGTTGATGAGGTGTCTTACCTTCCAGTTATAGGTACCACCATTCTTATTCAGAGCACTTACCAGATGAGGGTGACTCGACATTTGTCTTTACCCGTGGCACGGTACTGATATCCTTTCAACTAGGGTTATATGTTGGACCCTAGTCAGTTCAGAGAGAGGGTATGTCGGTTAGATGATTACCTCCTACAATCTCAGTTTTAGTTCCAGACTCATTATAGAACTCAGTTCAGTTCTACAGAAATCAAGACTGTCAGACACAGTCTCTCAGTTCAGCACGGAACTCAGAATAATGCTACAGAAATCAAGACTGTCAGATATAGTCACTCAGTTATGAGTAATACATTATCAGTAGACTTAGCTATCAGTAAACCAATAATTCAGAACTCAATATTCGATGTTACCATGACCTCAAATACAGTTTAAGCATTCATGCATGTACTCTCTTTTAGTTATGATCATGTTATTCAGTCAGTTATTGTTCATGCATATGAACCTCTGCATATCAGCCTACCTCACTTAGCATACCAGTACATTTAAAGTACTGACGCATACTTTTCTCTTGCGCTATGATGTCTTATATCATAGGTTCAGACGTACGGGCTCCTGACCGTACTTAGCAGCACAATCTATCAGCAGCAGAGTTAATGGTGAGTCATCATGGTTCGAGGACAGATTTATTATTTCAATTATATCAGTACTCAGTTTACTTCAGTAGTCGGAGTTAGTTGGGGACTTGTCCCATTAGCTCCTTGTTCAGATAGTAGAGGCTTTAAATACTAGAGTATTTTAGATAGATGTATCAGTATTCAGTTCTCAGTAATTATTTCTTATTTGAACCTTATGGCAGATTTTTGCCTAATTTTCGTATAATTACAGTATTGTTATTCAGTTATTGCAGCAGGTACCAGTCATGGTTTAACTTGTGGTCTTTTGGGATTATGAGTACCGTGTAGTGTCTGGGGCACAGACTCGGGGAATTACAAACTTAGTATCAGAGCCTAAGGTTCAACAGAGTCCTAGAAAGTCTAAAATTCGCGTCTAGTAGAGTCTTGTGCATGGGTGTGTAGCGCTCCACACTTATGGAAAGGAGTCTATTAGATGTTTTAGGAAAAGTTTCCCTTCTTTCAGTAACCATATTATGTGGGTGAGCACAAGCTCAAGTTAAACTCTCTATCTAATCCAAGTTTCTCTTCTGTTTACAGAATATGCCTCCAAAGAGGACTAAGGAAAGAGGAACGGGAGACCATCCAGCACCTCAGCCCGTCCAGCCAGATCCCTTGGACGAATATGTCTCCCACGCTGAATTCAGAGCAATTTTCACCACCCTAGCCCATCCTGTGGCAGCCCAGAATGAATGCCCAACTGTCGTTCTAGCCAACCCAGTGGCTAATACTACTGCAGCCAGGATTCGGGACTTCACCCGAATGAACCTCCATCTTTTACTCGGTCTAAGTCAGATAAGGGCCTTCAGGAATTTCTTGATCAGGTGCAGAAAGTTACAGATATTATGAGGGTGACTGCTAGTGAGAGTGCTGAGTTGGCCCCATATCAATTGCAGGATATGGCTCACTCATGGTTTAAACAGTAGAAAGCAGAAAGGGCCGCAGATGCAGGGTCCATAGAGTGAGAGAAGTTTGCCACTGCTTTTCTGGATAGGTTCTTCCTGTTGGAGTTGAGGGAGGCGAAGGTTCTAGAATTTATTAATCTGAAGAAGGGAAACATGACAGTGAAAGATTATTCTCTCAAGTTTACTCAGTTAGCTAGATACGCTCTTCATGTGGTGGTAGATAGCAGGTCCAGGATGAGTAAGTTTGTATTTGGGGTTTCTAGCAGTTTGGTCAAGGAGTGTAAAATAACAATGCTGATTAAGAAGATGGACATATCCAGGCTCATGGTCCATACTCAGTAGATAGAGGAGGCTAAGAGTAGGGAGAAGGAGAGGGAAAACAAGAGGGAGAGGACAGGTAGTTTCAACTTCGCCCAACTTAAGTCAGAGGGAGAAAATCGTTCTCAGTTCCGTTTGAAATCCTCAGTTCCATCTCCATCCTCAGCCAGTACTCCAGTGACGAAATTCATAGACGGCAACAGAGATAGGGCGCCACACCCAAAACCTCTGGGTAGTGTCAGCAACACCCAAACCAATTCTCTTTGTCAGAAATGTGGTAGAAACCACCAGGGTATCTGCAAAGCTGGCAGTGATGTGTGTTTTGGGTGTGGCAAACCAGGTCACAAAGTCAGAGATTGTCCCCAGTTAGGTTCCCAAGGTCAGCATAATCGTCCCCCAGCTTAGTCAGGTCGCTCGAATCAACAGGGTGCCCCTTTCAGTGCCACCAGTGGGCAACGCCCAAACAGACTCTATGTCCTTCAGGATTAAAAAATTTCTCCTGATGTGGTCACTGGTACGTTACGAGTTTATCACTTACATGTTTATGCCTTGCTAGATCCAGGAGCTTCTTTGTCCTTTGTTATTCCCTATATAGCAGTTGACTTCGGAGTCAGTCCTAAAATTCTAGCAGAGCCTTTCTCAGTCTCTACCCCAGTGGGTAAATCTATCATAGCACGGTGGGTATATAGGAACTGTCCGGTTATGGTATCTCAGAAAGTTACCTCAGTAGACTTAGTCGAATTAGAGATGACCAATTTTGATGTCATTCTCGGCATGGATTAACTTTATTTCTGCTATGCCTCAATCGACTGCAGAAACAGAATTGTCCAGTTTATGTTTTCGAATAAGCCCGTCCTAGAGCGGAGGGGTAGTACTTCATCACTTAGGGGTCAACTTATTTCCTACCTAAGGGCAAGAAAAATTATATCTAAGGGGTGTGTCTACCATCTCATTCGAGTCCAAGACTCTAGCTCAGAAACCTCTAAACTTGAATCGGTGTTAGTAGCATGTGAATTCCCAGATGTATTTCCTAAAGATCTTCCAGAATTTTCTCTCGAAAGGGAAATTAACTTCGGAATAGACCTTCTTCTAGATACTCAGCCTATCTCTATTCTGCCAAACAGAATAGCTCCAACAGAACTCAAGGAGTTAAGAGAATAATTAAAGGATCTCTTAGATAAGGGTTTCATCAGACCCAGTGTGTCCCCGTGGGGTGCACCAGTTTTATTCGTGCATAAGAAAGATGGTTCCCTCAGAATGTGTGTCGATTACCATCAGTTAAATAAAGTAATGGTCAATAACAAGTATCCACTCCCCAAAATTGATGACTTGTTTGACCAACTTTAGAGTGTCAGTTACTTTTCCAAGATAGACCTCAGATCAGGCTATCATCAACTTAGGGTCAGAGAATGTGACATTCCAAAAATAGCCTTCAGAACTCGGTATGGTCACTTTAAATTCTTAGTCATATCATTTGGTCTTACCAATGCCCCAACAGTTTTCATGGACTTGATGAACCATGTGTTCAAGCAGTACTTGGACATGTTCGTCATAGTCTTAATAGATGACATCTTTGTCTACTCCCGCAATAAGCATGATCATGTAGACCATCTCAGAATAGTATTGCAGACTCTCAGAAACCATCAGTTGTTCTCCAAATTCAGTAAGTACAAATTTTGGCTAAGGTCAGTAGCTTTCCTTGGTCATATTATTTCTGGTGATGGCATTAGAGTTAATCCCCAAAAGACTGAAGTAGTGAGAAACTGGCCCATACTCATCTCTCCATCAGATATCCAGAGTTTCTTGGGTTTTGCTGGCTATTACCGATGGTTTGTTGAGAGATTTTCATCTATTGTATCCCCTATGTCCAGATTGACTCAGAAGAATGTCAAATTTCAGTGGTCAGATTCTTGGCAGAAGAGTTTTCAGGAGTTGAAGACTCAACTCACTACAACCCTAATTTTGACTCTACCAGATGGTTCAGACGGCTTTATTGTGTATTGTAATGCTTCCAAAGTTGGTTTGGGATGTGTTTTGATGCAAAGAGGTAAGGTCATAGCCTACGCCTCTAGACAGCTCAAACCCTATGAAAGGAACTATCCTACTCATTATCTTGAGTTAGCAACAGTAGTATTTGCCTTAAAGATTTGGAGGCATATTTGTATAGTGTGCACGTTGATGTGTTCACTGATCATAAGAGCCTACAGTAGGTGTTCTCTCAGAAAGACCTAAACCTCCATCAGAGAAGGTGGTTGGAGTTTTTGAAAGACTATGACATGAGTGTCCCGTATCATCCGGGAAAGGCCAATGTAGTGGCTGATGCTCTCAGTAGGATATCTATGGGTATTGTTGCTCACGTGAAATATGATAAGAAGAAGTTAGCTCAGGAAGTTCATTAGCTTATCCGACTAGGTGTACGCTTAGTCGATTCAGCAGAAGGTAGTGTATGGGTGCAGAGTTGTTCAGAATTATTTCTGGTTTCCAAAGTGAAGAAGAAAGAGGATAGGCATCCCAGCCTAGTTAAGTTGAAAGAATCAGTCAGAGATTAGAAGATAGAGGTTTTCTCCCAAAGGGGAGATGGTGTATTGCGTTGCCAGGGTCAGTTATGCTTGCCAAGTGTAGATGACTTAAGACAACAAATTCTTGTAGAGGCACATGGTGCGCGTTAATCTATTCATCTAGGGGCCACTAAGATGTATCATGATTTACGAGAAATCTATTAGTGGAGTGGGATGAAGAGAGACATTGTAGAGTTTGTAGCTAAGTGCTCGACATGTCAGCAGGTTAAGATTGAGCATCAGAAACCTAGTAGGTCTATGCAGGAGTTCAGTATTCCCACTTGGAAGTGGGGAGAGGTAAACATGGATTTTGTGATGGGTTTGCCTCGTTCTCGTCATCAGTACGATTCAGTTTGGGTTATTGTAGATAGTATGACCAAATCAGCTTATTTCCTACTAGTCCATACCTCTTATTCAGCCGAGGACTATGCCAAGCTCTATGTCAGAGAGTTGGTCAGATTACACGGAGTTCTGTTTTCCATTATCTCAGATAAAGGTACGCAGTTCACCTCTCATTTCTGGAAAGCCTTCGAAAAAGGTCTTAGAACCCAAGTTCACCTCAGTACAACCTTCCACCCTTAGACAAATGGTCAAGCAGAAAGGAACATTCAGACTTTAGAAGATATGTTAAGAGCATGTGTCATTGATTTTAAAGGTAGTTGGGATGACCACTTGCCTTTGATCGAGTTCGCATATAATAACAGTTATTATTCTAGCATTCAGATGGCTCCGTTTGAGGCGCTTTAAGGAAGGAGATGTAGATATCCCATTGGTTGGTTTAAAGTGGGTGAGGTCATAATAGTAGGTCCTGATTTGGTATTTAATACTTTTGAAAAATTTCAATTGATCAGGGAAAGGCTTAAGACAGCTCAGAGCCGATAGAAATCATGCGCAGATGTGCACAGAAAGGATCTTGAGTTTGAGATTGGTGGTTATATGTATTTGAAAATCTCTCCTATGAAAGAAGTGAAGAGGTTTGGTAGGAAGGGGAAGCTTAGTCCCCGATATGTCGGTCCTTACCGAATTCTCAGTTGTTTTGAAAAGGTGGCTTACGAGCTTTAGTTTTCTTCAGATTTAGCTTCAGTCCATCCAGTATTCCATGTCTCCTTACTAAATAAATGCATAGGTGACCCAGCATTTATAGTCTCTGTAGGGGGTATAGACGTTCAAAACAACCTCTCTTATGAGGAGATTCCAGTTAAAATCTTTGACTATCAGATTCGCAGACTGAGGAACAAAGAAATCCCTCAAGTCAAAGTTCTTTGGCGAAACCAATCAGTTGAGGGAGCTACTTGGGAAACAGAGGCAGATATGCGGATCAAGTATCCTCACCTCTTCTCCGCAAACTCAGACTCAGCCTTAGGTAACAATTTTTCTTAAACTTAGTTTCATGGTCAGATTTTCCTTACAAACTTTGTATCTGTTACTATTGCATATTTGGTCATACATTCATGAGTTAGTTCAGTCAGATATTCATGCATCAGATATGCATGTTCAGCATGAGACATTTATCTTATCAGCAATCCCAGTCATGCATTCATGAGTCAGTTCAGTTAGATATTCATGCATCAGATATACATATTCAGTATGAAATTTCAATATGTCAGTAGTGACAATCATGTAATCATGTTTAGTCGTGCATGTTCGGTACATAAATTTAGTCTATCAGTATTCTCAGCCTAGTCAGTCTTATTCGAGAACGAATGTTCCCAAGGGGGAGATATTGTAAGACCCAACAAAAATCCTAAGCGTAACTCAGTCCCTTAGAGCTTGATAAGGGGTCCCAGACTTAGAAAATTTCAGCGAAGTGTTGGAACTTCGTCTTTTCTAAAGCCCTCAAATTTTGAGGAATTTATTTATGACCTTCCCGACCTCCAAAAGTTAGTTTTTAAGTTGATTCATGATCGGGGAGTCAATAGTACATCTCAAGTGAGTTTCAAAATTTTCGAACAAGCATAAGGGCGTGTTTGAAACTCTAAAATAGCAGCTCAGGGCGATTAGCCCGCGACGCCTCGCTCAGTACGGTGCTAGGGGAAGCCCGCGATGGAGACCACGGCGCCTCGCTGAGAGCGGCGCTCCAGAGCCCGCGGTGCCCTGTACAGTTTGGTTCGGGTAAATTCTGTAGTCAGGTTCCACATTTTTAAGGGCAAATAGATCATTTTTCCTTCACACAATGGCTCCATAACAAGGGATTAAAGCTCGAATTAGTAAAATCACTCATTCTTTTCATAAAATCCTCTCAAGAACAAGCCCTAGCTTCATCAAGTTCAAGAAAAAAACCTCAAGAATTCACCCCGAACTCCACGAAGTTAACAATTAAGGTATGTGAAGTGTTCATCCAAGGGTTTATTCCACCCTTGGAGTTCAAGAAACTATTTTTAAAAACTTCAAGTGTATTGATTTCGTGAATTCCATGTTGGATTTGATTATAATGATTATTTGGGTTTTTAATCCATGTTTTATTATAAGTTTCATGGGTAGTTAATTGATATATGTGCAGCATCATGTGAATCCATGTTAAGCCCTTAAATGTGTAAAGTTATTATGGTAGTCACGATGCATTAGCATGTTGTTCATGCCCAAGTATAAGGTTATGCCTTCCATGTGTTTTACAAAATGCCTAAGTGAATAAATTGTGCATTATGGTCCATTGGTGACCTTATGATGAATTCATGCTAGAACTACATATTCTAAATTTTCTCCCATGTTAAAGTTATACTTTGTAAGTGATTGATGGAATGTCCATGAGAATTAAATAGTGAAATTATGATATGCTAGCATGCGTTTTCATTCATGTACAAGCCCAAGAATATGGCAAAATGTCTCAGTGACTGCATTGTAAATAGTTGACTGTTGTCATGTTATCAAGAAGTGTCATGTCTTAGTATTATCTATGCTATCAAGTCCTAGGGGTATTTAATACTCGACAATTTAGTTATTTACCTAGAGCCAGTGTCAATACAGAATAGTATCAGTCATGTCATGATCAGTAGTACTCTCAGTTAGATACGAAACTCAGTAGAACTCAGTTAGTTACAGAACTCAGAAAAACTCAGTAAACTCAGTATCAATCCAGTTCAGTTCAGTACATTAGTTTAGTGTCTTTCAGTTGGGAGTAGGATTCAACACCGAGTGAACCCAAGGATGGGGACTCACCTGCCAGCAGAGGGTGTGATCCTTAGAAAGAGTCCTTGCATTCCAGAACTACATAGCCAGCGTAGGTTGAGACATCAACCTGCCAGTTGAGGGTTGATGAGGTGTCTTACCTACCAGTTGAGGGTACCACCATTCAGAGCACCTGCCAGATGAGAGTGACTCATCATTTGTCTTTATTTGTGGCACGGTACGGATACCCTTCCAATTGGGGTTACAGATTGGACCCCAATCAGTTTAAAGAGGGGCATGTCGGTTAGATGATTACCTCCCACAGTATTAGTTTCAGTTCCAGTCTCAGTATAGAACTCAGTTCTATTCTACAAAAATCAAAACTGTCAGACACAGTCACTTAATTCAGCTTAGAACTCAGTATAATTCTATAGAAATCAAGACTATCAGATATAGTCACTCAGTTATCAGTAATACAGTATAAGTAGACTCAAATATCTCTAAACCAGTGATTCAGAACTTAGTATTCGGTGTTACCATGACCTCAGTTACAGTTCAGGCATTCATGCATGTTCTTTCTTTCAGTTATGATCATGTTATTCATTCAATTATTATTCATGCATATGAACCCCTGCACATCATCCTACCTCACTTAGCATACCAGTACATTCAAAGTACTGACGCATACTTTTCTTTTGCGCTATGATGTCTTATATCATAGGTTCAGACGTACGGGCTCCCGACCACACTTAGCAGCCCAATCTATCAACAGCAGAGTTAGTGGTGAGTCCTCATAGTTCGAGGACATATTTATCATTTCAGTTATATCAGTACTCAATTTACTTCAGTAGTCAGAGTTAGTTGGGGACTTGTCCTATCAGCTCCTTGTTCAGACAATAAAGGCTTTTCAGACTAGAGTATTTCAGACAGATGTATAGTTTTCAGTTTGCAGTATTTATTTCTTATTTGAACCTTATGGAAGATTTTCGCCTAATTTTCACCTAATTACAGTATTGTTATTCAGTTATTGCAGCAGGTACCAGTCATGGGTTAGCTTGTGGTCCTTCAGGATTATGAGCATCGTGTAGCATCCGGGGTACAGACTCGGGCGTTACATGCAAATTTTTAGTTGGGGGTGCCCTTGTCTCCGTATTTATTTCACACTTGGTCTGTAATATTTGGAAAATTTGATTCTTATTTTATATTTAGTTTGTAATATATGGATGATTTGGTGTTTATTTGGTTTGAATATTTGGGATATTGGTATTATTTTGATAATTTGGTTTGTACTTTAGGTATTCTTAGAGCCTATGTTTTTTAATAATTTTGTGGATTAGTCGGTTTTTATTTATAGATTTTTATTTTTCATTTGATATTGATGTTGGATGAGTTTTTTCCTATGATAGATTGGGTGGCAATATTCTTAAAGGAAAATCATCGTGTTAAGGTGTTAGAGTCATAGATGTAGGGGAAGTCTGAGTATCCGTGGCATTATGATTTGGGATTGATATGGCATCTATGGTGAAGTCTAAGTAGCCATAAGTATTGCCCTCATTAGAGCCCAAATGTGAGACGGTGGCATTGAATGGGTTTGTAACAACGTGTTGCCTCTTTTTGTGACTCCAAATTATTTAGTTGGGTGTAATGTAATAAATTTCTCATTTTGTTTTTAAGTAGAAAATGCAATTGATCATTCTAGAATAGTTTGCATGCCATGTGTGGTGAGCATTAGTCGAATCATTCTTGTGCTTACTTGTGTCATTTAGAACTTGCCTCGTTGGTCTTTCAAAGCTAATCTTGATTACATGAGGTTGGATAAATGATCTTAGGCCACTTTTGTGATTGTTGAAAGCCACTTAGCCTAAAAATCCTACCCATGTATGAATGGTACCCCTAGTCACCCTTATTGAGCCTATTAACCTTTCTTTGGCAACCACATTTTAAGCCTCGAACCATTTGAAAGTTACCCCTCTCTTGAACCCTACCCTTCTTGAATTTAAAATTGCCTACTTGAGGCTAAAATCCTAAGTTGAGGGTGTAGTGAAACTTGGAAGAGGTGATCATGACCATGGTCTTGTAAATAAGTGCCTAAAAGCAAATCCATGATGAAAAAAGAAAAAGAAAAAGAAAGAAAGCATTAAAAGAAAGAAAAACATGAAATTGCAAAAAGAAAAAGAATGATAGGAGAATGCTTTCAAATGATGGGTGAACTAAAGTGAAAAAGTAGGCACATGTGTGATTTAGAAGTGAATGGAGTGGCCAATGATCCAAGTTTTATCTAATTAGTTCTATGTGGAGTTCAAGGAGGGTGTAGTCATTTTTATCCCAAATGCTTATCCTATCCTTTCCCGAACCTACATTACAAGCTTGAAAAAGTCCTTTGGGATCTCTAACCTAGTATTTTTTAGTAAGTAGCGATCAAAAATAAGGGAAAGCATATGACATGACACTTGTTTGCATTTAGAAATTTCTTGTGAGTGTGAGTTCTTGCACATTCGTACCTTGTTGCATGTTAAAAAATTTGGTGTGTTGGGACTTCCTTTCGTGAGGAGGCATGTAGACTAAGATAGATTGGTGAAATTGACATCTTCTGAAAGCAAGGCAAAAAAGCATATTTGATTTGCTATTGATGGAGAGTCACTCTTTTAGAATTGGTTATGTTGCTTGATTATTCGTAAAATTTCTTCACATCCTCGAAAATGTGACTGAATTTGAGGGGGTTGTATAGTTAGCGCTTCTCATGCTTATTGATTAATTATTAGTTCTAATCAAGTTCAAAATCATGGTGGCCATTGATTGAATAGTGTGAGCTTCAAAGTTAAGTAGTCTCATTGAATGTTATGTAGTGTTGCTTGAGGACAATCAAAGTCTTTAAGTTGGGGGTGTTGATGAGTAACAAATTTGTAACTCATTTACATCTCATATCTTCCATACTGTGGTGAGTTAATTGAATATATGAGTCTGGTTCTGTATAAAATGCACTAACTTCCAATGTTTGTGATCTTACAGGGAAATCTGGTGAAAAAGGATCAACGGAAAGCTGGAAAGGAAGAAAAGTGATCAAAAATAGTCCCCAAGATATGACCCTCAGATGCTGCGATCGCACTCTGAAGGTCGCGATCGCGAGAGATCCAAGCAGACAGAAGTACTGCGATAGTGATTAGATGCCTTGTGATCTCAGAGTCGCAACCGTGATTGAAAAGTACAATCACAATTAGTTGGGGAAATTTCAGGGACAAACTTGTAAATTTACAGGGCTCATTTTTTAAATATAAAAGGCTCAACGCTGCATAATTTCCTCATCTAATTTACAGTTTTTGAGTGTGAAGCACACCATATTGAGTAAAAATAATTATGTGAGTGAATTTCAAGAGAGATTTGCTATTTATTTAGATTTGAAGCTTGGATATTACATTGATTTTGCTTTCCATGGAGGATTTAAATGCTAATTTTGGTATATATCTTTTCTTTATTTTTATGAGTAGCTAAATTTATCTCTTGGGGTTATGCTTGATTAGGTGGTAATTAATGTATGGGTGTTGATTCTTTGTCCAATTACTTAGTTATTAGTGTTGGGTTTTGCTTTTGTTCCATGATTAATTGAGAATTGGGGTTTGCAAATCCCAATTACCCTTGAACCCATTTCATCCTTGAAAAATGGGATATGAGTTAGGGATAATTGATCCTATATCATCCTTGAAAGAGGGTATATGGGTGAGGAATAATTGTGAACAATAACTTGAGTTAGCTCATGTAATAACATCAACGTAGAAATAAGGATGTTAATTGAGGTAGTGGATTGGTAGAGTTGATACACTTGTGAGGTGTTTGAAAGAACCAACTTGCGAGATTTGGTGTTTTATCAAAATATTAACATCAATACCCTTAAATCTAGTCTACCCAAAACCCTTGACTAAACTTGGATGAATAATTTAAAACCCATGCATGACTCCTACCTAGGATTGCATATGCAATACCCCGTAAGATCCTAGCTCGATTCAGCTCACAGTTGCTTATAGAAAGGGGTCCAAGACTTTGAAATTTCACCAAGTCTTGGAGCTTAGTCATTTTCAAGACCCCTAATCCTTTTGGATTTTAGTTTGGCCTTCCCGACCTCAAAATATTGATTTTTAGGTTGATTCTTGTTTAGAGAGGTCAAAAGTATGTCTCGGGAGAGTTTTAGAACTTTTATACGAGGTTTGGGACGTGTTTGGATGGCCAAAACAGTGAGGGATCATGATATCCTCATGATGCAATGGTTGCTCCGCAGGGTAGGGGGTTCGCGGCGCGTTGGCTGCTTGACCCAAGCAGGGGTCGCGGTGCGATGGCCGCTTGACCCAAGAAGGGTTCGCGGCATGCTAAGGTTTTTCTGTCCATCTTTTTCATTAGTGAAATTTAGGGGAACTTGGGTATTTTCCCCTCAAGCCAACTCATCCATAACATAATTGGGGCACCCAAGAAAGGCATTATTTGCCCCCTTTACTCCAAATTGCTCTCAAGAAACCCTCCTCCTTCCCAAGAACTATTCAAACTTCATTCTCAAGAAATCAAGGGGTTCAAGCTTTCAATCGAAGAAACCTTTAAGAATTCAGTTGTTAAGGTATGCGGGATGTTCATCCATGGATTCTTTCACCCATGGAGCCCAACATCCTCTTTTGTTTTAAATTATGAGTTTATACATGTTCTTGATGAAACAAATCCATGAATATCTTGATAAATTCAATTCCAAGTTATGGTTACAAGTGTTTTCAAGTAGAATGAGTTATATCATGCCTTGAGTGTGCAATTCCCATGTCATGATCAATTGAATTTCATATTAAATCCTCAATTTATGAATTTATCCATGAGACCATGTTGTTTCTTCATGTTTAAAGTATTTCTATGTTGATTTTATGATTTCCACATGTTTGACAAAATGCCCATGTTATGATTTTTTGAACCATGATTGGAGATTTCGGTATTGCAAGCTTGATATCATATTTTACAATTATTCAGTGTTGGTGGGTTATGAACACTCGATACCTAGTTGTTTTACATGATTTTAGTATCTCAGAAATGATTTCAGTTAAACCATCAGTATTATCATTCATTCAGTTGTTATAACCAGACTATGATGAGCAATCTCAGTTGTATGTTCAGTTGTATTTAATTCAGTTCAGTCCAGTGCTAGTGTCAGTTTAGTTGGGAGTAAAATTTAGCACCGAGCGAATGCAGGAATGACAGCTTTCCCGTCAGTTAGGTAGAGTCGTTAGTAGCAGTCCCTGTATTCTAGAACTACAAGCCAGCGTAGGAAATGAGGGGTCACCTGTCAGTTTAGGCTTGTCTTCCTCTCAGGGGTCACCCGTCAGTTTAGTCTTGACACCCTGATTCTTCGGGACATCAGCCTTGTGGTGTCACATCGTCAACCAGTGTTAGTACCCGTGGCACGATACTGACACCCTTCCAACTAGGGTTACAGGTTAGAACCCGATTAGCTCAGATTGGGGTATATCGGTTAGATAATACCTCCCACAGTCTCAGTACAGTATTCAGTATATTTCAGTTCAAGTTTGCTTGACCAAGTGTACAGAATCTCAGTTATTCAGTCATTCAGTTTTATAGATTATATCAGAATCATATTTATACTTGGTCTTGCATTCTCAGATATTACATGTTCATGTATTCATGCCCAGTTATCTCATGCATTTCAGTCAGTCCTCATCTCATATACCAGTATATTCAAAGTACTGACCACATACCTTTTTTTGGCGCTATGTTGTCTTATAATATAGGTTTGGGTGCACAATTTCCCGACCACTCTTAGACAGCTCAGCGATATTCAGCAGCAGTAGTGGTGAGTCCTCATCTATCGAGGACATGATTTGTTTATTTTAGTTACTTCAGTACTTTTATGTTTCAGTCAGTCGGAGTTAGTTGGGGGCCTGTCCCATTAACTCTTCAGTCAGTTTAGAGGCTTTCAGACAATCAGATAGTCAGTTAGACAGTTAATTACTTTATCAGTCCTTCCAGTATTATCAATGGCTTTAGATTGACAATTGGTATTACAATATTTCAGTAGATGTTTCATACTTGTGATTTACACACATTTTTAATATTCATATTTGGTATTACCACAACAGTTTATCTTCTGCATATGTGTTATGTCTCTATTTCATTTCAGTGCTCATAGTAGGTACCAGCTCATGAGTTAGCTTGTGATCACTTGTGATCGTAAGCACCGTTGTCATGATTAGGGGATAGCCTCAGGTCGTGATAACATAACCCCAAGGTTTCTCTCTATTTGGTAACACTCTTCGATCTCTCAAACTCAAAATAGTGTTTAATTGTTGTTGTGTTTAACATCATTCAAATCAAACCCCTCATTTAATTTCTTATTTTTTTTAATTTCGTACTACGGGTTAACACTTAGTTAACAACCAACACGTGTAAGTTGTGAATTCTACGTCTTCACTCCTCACATAGATTGGATCCCAACTCTTAGTTGGATAATTATATTGACAATGATTGCCTTACACCTAATTTTAATATAAGTTTTAGCGTTATCAAGAAGATGAAGGATCTGTGAGATTTGATCCTGAAGATACGTTAATAATTTAACATTGGGAGGAGTTCAGCTGACCCCAAAAGCACTCAGTCTCATGCCGAAGCCAAAGTGACGAGAGTCCAGGACTTTCCAAGAGTATAACTCTACTTGAGACTTGTTTGTTCTTTCAATTTGTCTGAACTCAATTTGGAAATTCTTTTTTTTAGTTTTAGACATGCTTTTGATTTTAATTAAAATACAGTGTATTACAATCAGAAAATAATACAGAAAATAATGTGGTAACTAAAATACAATATACAAAAGATTTAATAGACATCAAAAAAAAAATACATGTATATGCTCCCAGACTCCTACCAAACTTAAACCTGCCAAAAAGTAAGTCAAAGCATAACTACCTACTAACCTTTTATCCTAATCCGTAACCTCCATATCCTCTCATCTAATGCACCTGTATAAAAAGATCATTCTTTTTGAGACAAACCAAAAAGAAAATTAGGTCAAATAAATTGAAATGAAGGGTATGAGTTGTTTTCAAATTCTTAGTAATATTTTGTATAAAATAACACATTATTACGACAATAAAGTAATGGCAACACTAATGGTGTGGCTTTCTCTCTAACAAAAATAAAAAATCAAACCTCATCAATTACCAACACACATAAGTACACAATATTAAAGATTCAATGTGAGTACAAGAAATTATTTTTTCTATTTAGCTAAAATTTGTGGGTAATCCTTCTTACGAAATTTTAAAAAGTAATATTTTTGAACTTAGAATTTTGAATTGGATGTATGTCATACTAAAGCAATTATTTACTCATGTTGTCTTGAATATTTGATATGAAAAATGAGTTGCAAAAAAGGAAAAGATGCATTGTTTTAAAATGAGATAGAAAGAAAGTAGGACAAATAATTTGAAATGAATTAATTATTGCTGATACTATTAGGAGATTGGGAATATGTCTAAGGAAAAAAGACATCAAGTGGCCCATCTCAAAAGAAATTGTTTGAGCCAACTGACATTTAGTGGTCAGCCGACCATGCTAATTCATAAATCTAAAAATTAGACAAAGCCATTTAAGTATCACTTATTACACAAAATCTCAACTCTCAAAACATATTATAAAAATTTTATTTTTTCAATTTCTCTCTCTAAAAGTACATATATATAACTTTTCTAATTTTTTTACGATTTGTTCTCCTTAAAAGAAGCCTAAAATCAAGGAGTCATTATATAGAGGTTACCATTTTTGAATTCATTACCATGTTTGATTCAAACTCTTACTCAATTGCATTCAATTCTAACAAAAATATTATTTTTAATATTTTGTAATTTTTAAGATCTGAGCTTAGTTATTTTTTCTGATTTTATCAAAAAATCATAGATTATGATCGAACAATTTCTTGCATGTTGTTCATTCAATAGAATAAGTTCAAACTCTTTTTGTCAAAACATCGTAACGACCCCATTAAGATGAAAAATCTTAGAAAAGTTGTTGATGGAAGTTCAAAAAATCAAATTGGCGAATCGTCAAGAAAAGAAAAAAAATATGATTCTACATGGCCACGTCTATCAAAGGTATTTCTGATTTTTTTGTTTTTTAATATGATTGTTAATTTGTAATGTGTTTTATTTAGTAATTTTTTTTTTTCAATTTCATTTGTTTTTGGTGATGGTTTTTAGTTATGTAGTATAATGTTGGTTTTTTCATCAATTTGATGATTCCTATAGAAGTTGCTTGTGTATATACATAACACCTATTTTGTATATGATAGACATATACATAAGTGATGATGTTTTTATTTTGAATTGTAATGACATCTATAGTTCATATACACTAATAATGGTATGTATATGGATCCATATACATAATAGTCTTTATTATGCTATATCTACAGTTCATATACATCACTTTATTATCTACAGTATTTGTTTGTAGGTATGTAGGAATTGATTGATTTACTTATACCAATATACATTCTGAAGTTATGTAATTTTTAAAAAAATTTATGAACTATTATTAACAATGTCGTATGTAAATCAACGTGTTTCATTATTTGCATGTAGGGACTATGGAGTGTTTGTTCCTGGGTATGCAGAATACCTAAGTGAAGAAATTGTTGTGTCGTTAGTTGATTTTGAAGCTGAATATCATCGTATGAGATACGTGTCACTCTTTTGGAATTATAATTTTCAAAAAGTGAAGAAAGGTTATGTGAGTGATAACGACGACCCTCCAAGACCAAGGAAAAAATATGTCCCCATACCTAACGAAACGAGAATAGTTAGCATTGAATAAGGGTAAAAGTTGTTTATGGTGAAGATGTTTGTATTTCTGTGGAATTGTTAGGAATCTGATTTATTAAACTACTAGTGTCATTTAGCCCGTGCTAAGCATGGGCCCAAACTACATTAATATTTATATTTGCAATTTTTTTAACTTGCTATTTTTTATTTTTATACCATTATCTTAGTTAATGATTTAATTTGATTATTTTTTAATATTTTTAAAATATTAAAATTATATATCTATTTCAATTTTTGTCCTATTTTCTTAGTTCGTTTTAAAAAAAATATCTCTTTTCTTTCTTGGGTTAATTTCAACTTTCCACATGGCATGTTTAAGACAACAAAATCAACAAATATTTTGGTCCTTTCTACATATTTTTGGTTTAAGACCATAAAAGTAAAAAATATTCGTTACTTTTTCTTTAACTTTGTGTTAAGTCAAAACCATACAAACAAATTAAAATGGATGGAGTAAAAGTTTTTATAAGTTAAAAATAACATTTTTTCTTATGGTATATTTTATTATTTCTTTTAATTTTTAGACAAATGCACACAGGAAAAATTTTCTCCTTTTTATTTTATTGAAAGTTTTTGAATGAAAGTCTTTAATGAACTAAATTTATTTTTGCCTTATGTATAATTAATTTCATTATTTTTTTCTCAATTAAACTTTACAGTGATAATTCTTATTTTTTAAAAAATAATACAATATTTGATTAATATAAAAATATTTGATGCTACAAACTATTGTATGATTTATGATAAATTAAACATTAAAAGTCAGACTCAATAAAATAATTTTTGTAGATGTTTCATCAATGAGTCCTTACAAGTTTATTAAAGCTTCACAAATTTCTTGTGAGGATTAAAAAAGTTTTTTTAAAATTAAATTACTATTATCCCGCATAAAAGATGACAATAAAATTTTAAATTAATTTTAAATTTAGTTAGATAAATAGATATTTTATAGTGTCACTATCACTTCTTTATGATTCATCATTTTTGTATAACATTTTAAATATCTATGTAATTGTTCAAATTTATTAAAATGGCTAAGATCTTAAAAGGCCATGAAAACTTAATTAAGGATAAAATAGACAAAATACAGTCATGTGAGGACTACTAAAATAAGATGTTCTCCCTTATATATAATCTAGTTTTAATAAGGCTGGTGCTAAGCCCGGGCCCAAACTCACGTAATTTGATATTTTATGAATAATATGATTTAAAACATATATATATATATAATAATTATAACTTGCAAATATCACAAGAAATGAAAAATATTAGTAAACTAATTCATGAGCATATAATTAATTTCTTTTCTAATTTCTCAATTCAAGTTCATCTTTGCAATCAGGAAGATAAAAACGAAAGTGATCAAGTGGATCAATCATTTACTAAAGTCTTCTTGTGTGTTATGGAAAATATATGATTTTATTTATAATTTCACGTGACAAGAATTCATGCTAGTTAAATGTGGTGCTTTAAGCATAATTTTATACTAAATTAAGAAAAAATTTGACTCACTAAAATGAACATCGAGATCGATTGATTCTCTCTCTATAGTTGATGCTTAAAAATATTAATTCTCAATTGACCAGAAAAGAGATTTTAAAAATAATTTGATCTTAATTCATATCATTACCTAGATTTTTAAATTTATCAATAATTTTAATTTTTCGTATATGAAATATGTTTGATATTTCAAAAACAGTGAATAAAATTGTCCACAAAAAAATTATTCAATTTATAAAAGATAATTAAGAAAAGCATCAGAATCATATTTAATTCGATAGAAATAAAATATAACCTCATACAATAACTAATTTTAACCCCTATTTTTTCCGTCTTCTTCATCTCCACGGTATTTGTACAAAGCTCTTTCTTATGGAAAATAAATTATTAAAGATTAATACTAGGAAAGAAGAAAAAATGATGAATTATTTATGCAACAGAAAAAAATTCTCCACGATCAAAATATTTTTTTATTAAACTACTTTAAATAAAAATTCATATAAAATATTAGTTTTGTTAAGGCTATTTTTATTTACAAAAATTAATTAAATAATTAATTTTAATTAAAAAAATTAATAAAAGATAGTCAAATTAAAACTTTTTGATCTTGTGAGTAGCAAAGGGAAAAATTAAAACTTTTTGGTCTTATACTTCATAAAGCACGAAGTACAAATAATTTAATAAATAAAATAATTAAAAGATATTTGACGTTTATATTTTGCAATAGACTTGATTAAATAATATATAAGTATGAGAAATAAAACATTATAATGGAATATTCTAAAAATGATTTATCGATTAGTTAAACAATATGAGAATTTGAATGTTTCAATTGATTAACTACATAAACTCCACTTTATTGGTAATTATTTGATTTTTTGCTTAGTAATCTCCTACCTAATTGTAATACCCCGTATTTTTTCTAGCTTAAATTCATTCCTAGAATGTTAAGGGATAGCTTCCAAAATGAATAATATTTATTCCATATTGAATTTTCAAGATTTCGACTTTTCATTGTGTGGAAAATTGAAAAAGTTTTCCATCGATATCAAATTCGCCTAAATCTGACACTCGGTGAAGGAGTTATGGCATTTTTAAGTTGACAGTGTGTCACCTGAACTCTCAGCGCGTTGCGGAGCTAAGCAAATTGGCAGTTGTCAAATTTCAGTGAGACTCCGCGATTCCACTGTATCACGGAGGAGTCCCATTTCACATTTATCAATTTCCAGCAAGCCTACATGATAGTGGCGCGTCGCGCCAGTGGCCAAAATGGCAAAACTATAGGGCACTGCGATAGCTCTGCGTCGCGGAGAAAGCCTAGTTTCCACTCATCTTTTTTCAGTGAGCCACCGCGATTGTGGCGCATCGCGGTAGCCACCCAAATCAAAAAAATGTTACGTTTTTCAGTTTCGTTCAACAGTTTATAGAGGGTATTTTGGTCAATTCTCAAGGCCCTAATCCATCTTAAACATGAGATTAATGATATTTCCAAGCAATTTTGCTCATTATTCATCATTCTCTTCAAAAGCAAAACCCTAGAAACCAAAAGCCCCCTCTCCAAGAAATAAATTCCAACATAGATTCTCCAAGAAAGTTTTAGATTGAAGATTCCCAAGACAAGATAGTCAAGACCTCATCTTCAAGAACTCAATTAAGAGTCAATAACTCAAAATTCTTCATAAAATCTTCTACCAAGGTATGTGGGGGTTTTGAACAAGGATAATTCTTTCATCCTTGTGCCCAAAACTTTACTTTAATTACAAATTTACTGCAATTTATGAGATTTTCCATGAAATTCAAGTTAGGGTTTATACCCATTATCATTACTTGCAAGATTATGAGATTTCCCATGATTTAGAAGTTAAATTACATGACTATATTCGTGTTTTTATGCATTATGCAGAAATTTCCAAATTTTATGATGAATTATGAGTGTTTAAATTACCAAGCATGAATTTTAAGATGTTTTAACATGAGATTGATGCATGGGTCGCTAAGCCCCAATATAAGATTGTTATTTTGAGATTATTTGTGCCATGAGCACCCTCAGATAAGATTATTCACAGATTTTGATAAAGATTTGACCTTTTGATCCTAAGCTAAGATAAGAATCCACTTTGTTCAGATAACTTGAGATTTAATGAAAGAAAAGCATAATTGGTTTTCTTGTAAATCGTTGAGCTATTTTTGAAGTGAATTTCTTAAGATTTTGAGCATAAGAATGGGAGTAGTATTTAGCATCGAGATGGGTAGGTTACTACGGTTTCAGACCCCCGAACTACGTGTCAACGTAGGATTTAGATTTATTCCCACTTCTACATGGATGACTCAGATTGTGATCACTAAGATAGAAGTTCTATTCTGATGGCAAGGGTAGAACAACCCTACCTAACAGGGGCCAGACGTGGGACTCCATGGATGCTCACATGGTGTATGTCGGTTAGAAGAACCTCCCAAAAGAAGTCCCCTACTCTTAAAATAGCTTATTGATTTGAAGCCTTAAGATAAAAACATTTTTCCTTCAGATAAAGTGTTTTTCCCTAATAGTAAAGACTTTCAGAAATTTTTTTACAGAAAAGATTTTAGAAAACTAAGTGTTAAGGCTCATAATTTTACTCAGATTATGCTCTACAGAAAGATATTAGCCACAATTTTCAGCTTTCAGATTTCAGATTAAGAGTGAGTCCTTTCTACACTTAGACAGTATGATTTAAAGGGAGAATACAAGTACAGTTTTAGAACTAAATGTTATGGCTCACAAGATTTATAAAGTATGTTTTATTTCTCATTGCTACATATTTCCGTATTTCAGATATTCCAGCTTATGTGAGTCATTTATATTTAACATGCATTGTATTACAAATTATGATGATGAGATAATGTTTTACTTATGCATTTTACCCCCATATTCTCAGTACATCCTCAAAGTACTGATCCACATATAAGTCTATGTGCTACATTGTCTCATAATGTTGGTATCATCTCAGTTGTAGCACGTATACTATATTCAGACAGTTTACAGATTTCAGCCAGCAGATGAGGAGTCCTCCTACTTTGAGAACTTTAGTTAGATGTTATTGATGTACTTTATTTTCTTGTGCTTATGTATTTATTAGTGATAGTTGGAGTCGCATCCCTACTATCTATAGTCAGTATAGTAGAGGCTTCACAGATGTTAGTTAGAGTCAGTTATGCAATTTCATTTTCATTTCTTTCAGACTTTATCAGAATGTAAAAGTTGTATTGATATTGTATTTTTTCCCAGGTTCCATCGTTATTATGTTTCCGCACAGTAAACTCAGTCGTTTTATGCAATCATTTAGTTGCTTAAGAGTTATGCCAGTAGAAGGGTTAGCTTGGGATCACTTGTGGTCCTAAGCACCGTGTGACGTCTCGGGACAGATTTTCGGGGCGTTACACTAATTCCCCTGGCCCTACTCCCAATTATTAGTTTTTAAATAGTTAATTAAATAATTAAAATTTAAAAAAAAATTAATAATATCTTCTCATACTATGATATATGCACCAAGTTCAAAGGTCCATATAGCAAGAAAAAAGACAAAGTAACTTCATCTATATCAACCAAATGTCACAATATTATAGGATTAAAAAGTTAATTAAATTACTAAAAAGATAAAATCATGACATAAAAGTAATTAATTGAAAATATTAAAATTAAGTTGGAAACTTTTGTGAGGACTACCAAAGTCCTTTGATTGTCTCTTATATATAATAGTAATTTTAGGTGTTATGTACAAAGTTATTAGAACACATTTTCTTATATTTTTGGATTATTGATTATATTATTTTGTTTATGAAGTTGTGTTTTGTGTCTATTACTTATTTTTTATTATGTATGTATGTGTTATTGTTATTATATATTATCATAGTTGTCGTATGATTATCAATATATAATTATATGATTTCATGAATAAGAAAGTCATATAACAATACACATCAACTGTAATAATTTAAAATTTATATATAGTCATATATATAAAATTTAAATTGTACCTAATAGTACGATATGACGTAACATCATAACTATATGATGAAGGTTGTTTTCACTCTTATATACATAAATATATGATTAACATCATAACTATATGTAAACTTATACATTTCAGTATTTGGGTACCAATTGTGTACTGTAACATATTTTTTTAACTTATACACATTAACAGTGATACGTTAAATGTATAAGCAGTCATTTTCACTTGCCATAAGTGAACATAACACATAATTCGTATGTATATGTAGCCATATAATTATAACACTTATATACATAGGTTTACAATGTATATAAAGCCATTTTTCATTAGCCATATGTATTGTTAGGCACATACATACACATTAACGGTCATATACACAAACTAACGATGTATATGCAGTCATTTTTCATTTGATTTTTATGAGAACGTAACACATAATTTGTATGTATATGTTGTTGACACCTAATTTTCGCCCTCCTCAACTAAGTTAAATTTTGAGTTTCTTCGATTCTAAATAAAATTACAACATTTATTTTATCTAGATATAAACTTTTCAAAGTATTTATCTCGATAATTTTATCATTTTAAGTAGCGATTATGTTTTTTCGTATCCATATATACGAGATTGTATAATTTCGTTACTTGAATAAACATTTTACAAAATTAGATTTTAATCAAGTATTATCTCAAAAATTGATTCAAATAGTTAAAGTCTTGATTTGAATAAAATTTACTCTCCAAATAATTTATTTTAAAAAATATATTTGTTTGATTTTGTTGAATTAAGAAGCTCAAGATTGAATTGGTTGGTAATTCATTTCAAATTTTTGATTCAATTTAGTCGATTCATTGAATTTGACCATAATTGAAATTAAATAGGGCAAAATTACAAAGCAAATTGGCCGATTAATTGTCAATATGATCAAAATCTAAATGAATTAACTAAATTCCAATCTAATTTGGCTATATTTTAAATGACCCAAGAATTGGCCAAAATAACCCTTTCTTATTTTTAATTTTGGGCCACAATAGCAACCCAACAATTCAACAACATCAGTAGCCCATTCCACAACCAGCCACACTGCCCCATCCCAGTTCTGTAAGACCCCGCAAAATTCTAGCTTAACCCAGTCCTTTAGAGCATGAAAAAGGGTCCTAAACTTAGGAATTTCAGCTAAGTGTTTATACTTAGAATTATTTGTAATCTTCATAAGTTGGCGATCTTATTTTACTACCCTTATGACCTAAAAATATCGATTCTTGGATTGAATCATGATCAGGTGTGTCAATAGGTCACTTCGGGTGAGTTTTGGATTTTTTGGACCTCGTTTGATGCGTGTTTGGGTGATCAAAATAGTGGGTCGACACGATCTCGATGCGTCACGTCGCCCATTGCATCAACAGATATTTTCCCCAGCACTCAGTGCAAATTCCAATGAGCCAATGCAAAATCGATGTAGCGCGTCGGCCATCGCGTTGACACCATCGACGCAGCGCATCGGTCCGCGCATCACTGCGCACGTTTTCAAAAATTAAAAGACTGCGTCCAGGGAGGTATTTAGGTCATTTTCCCACTTTTATTCAACCCCAAAACACGTAATTAAGCCATCCAAAAGGAAAAAAATCATTATTTCTCTCAATTTCTCTCAAGAACAAAACCCTAGGGCATCCAATTTCAAATTTAAGCATCAAGAACTCACCATCAATCTTCACGAATTTAATTACCAAGGTATGTTAGATATTCATCTAAGGGTTTTCTTCCACCCTTGGAGTTTAAGAACCTCTTTTAAAACTACAAGTTGATTGACTTCATGAATTTTATGTTGAATTTCCTTCCTTCCACCCTTGGATTTCATTATTTCATATTATTTGAGTTTTTAATCCATGATTTATTACAAGTTTCATGTAAAGTAATTAATATGTGTGTAGTGTTATGCGGATTCATGTTTAAAACTTTTTGAATTTGTGAGTTGGGATTGTGATTATGATGCTTGCATGTTGATTATTATTATATGCATAAAGTATGCTCCCCAAGTATTTGATAAAGTGTTCATGTGAGTTGAAGGGTGAAATCATGACAAAATAGTTTGTACACAAGTTCATATCTCTCAACTGTTTGACAAAATGTCTAAATGAAAGCATTGTTACACAAGTTACTATTGTTATGCTATTATGATCATGCCATGTTTTACTTTCAATGCTATCGAGTCCTGGGGGTATCCAATACCCAAAATCTAGTTGTTTACCTAGAATTCTAGTAGCTATAGAATATACTCAGTAATGTCACGAACAGTAGTACTCAGTCAGTTAACAGAACTCAGTGAACTCAGTCTAGTTCAGTTAGACATCATGATCAGTAATAGTTCAGTCAAGCCTAGAACAGTCTAGAAATCAGTTCAGTGTCCATTCAGTTGGGAGTAAGATTCAACACCGAGCGAACCCAGGGATGGGGGCGTTCCTATCAGTAAAGGATTTGACCCTTAGTAGCAATCCCCGTATTATAGGACTACGTAGCCAATATAGGTTGGGATATCTTCCTGCCAGATAAGGGTTGATACATCTCATACGAGTTTTCCTGCCAGTGAGGGTTGATGAAATATATTTCTTCCAGATAGGGTTAACTCACAGCCATTATTAGTATCCCATGGCAAGGTGCTAACACCCTTCGAACTGGGGTCACAAGTTGAACCCCAACTCAGTATAATCGGAGTAATTCGGTTAGATGAACACTCTTACAGTTATAGTTTTATATTCGGACTCAGTATAGAACTCTGTTTAGTTCTACAGAATCAGAACTGTCAGGCACAGTCACCCAACTCAATATAGAACTCAGTTCAGTTCTATAGGATCAGGACTGTCAGAAATAGTCACCCAGCTATCGGGAATACAGTGATAAAACAAACTCAAATATCAGTTATTTAGTTATTAGAACTCAGTATCCAGTATCAATATGATCTCAGTTACAGTATATGTAGTTATGTGCACAGTATTGCATAATCAGTGTTTCAGCAGTTTCAATCATACATGTACTCTCATCCGATTATATTCATATTATTCAGCCAGTATTGTTCATGCATATGAACTCTTGCATATCATCCTACCTCACTTTAGCATACCAGTACATTCAAAGTACTGATACATACTCTTTATTTTGCGCTATGAAGTCTTATATCATAGGTTCAGACGCACGGGCTCCTGACCGTACTTAGCGGCCCAGATTATTAGCAGCAAATACAGGGGTGAGTCCTCATAGTTCGAGGACATAGTTATCATTTTAGTATTTCAGTATATTCAGTAGTCAGAGTTAGTTGGGGACTTATCCCATCAACTCCATATTCGGACAGTTAGAGGCTTTTAAGCTAGACTATTTCAGATAGATGTTCAGTTTTCAGTATTCATTTATCAGTATTTTATTTAACTTGTGAACCTTATAGAAATTTCAGCCCAAGTTCTGCATTACTTCAGTATTATCATGCAGTGTATGTAGCAGGTACCAGTCATGGGTTAGCTTGTGGTCCTTCGGGATTGTAAGCACTGTGTGACACCCAGGGTATAGACTCGGGGCATTACAAACTTGGTATCAGAGCCTAAGGTTCAATAGAGTCCTAGGGTGTCTGAAAGCTGCGTCTAGTAGAGTCTTGTGCATGGGTGTGTAGCGCGCCACACTTATGGACAAGAGGTTATGAGGCATTTTTAGGAAAAGTTTCCCTTCTTTCAGTGTTCATATCGTGTGAGTGAGCATGAGCTCAAGTTAAACTCTCCATTTAATCCAATGTTTTCTTCCATTTACAGAATATGCCTCTTGAAAAGAACCAACAGAAGAAGAACTGAGAATCAACCAACACTTCTGCCCGTTCAGGCAGATCCCCTGGACGAGCCTGTCTCCCACACAGAATTTAGAGCAGCTTTCACCACTCTAGCTCATTCTGTGGTAGCCCAGAATGAATGTCCAGCTACTGTTTAGGCCAACCCAGTGGCCAATACTGCTACAGCTAGAATTCAGGACTTCACCCGAATGAACCCTCCCTCATTTGCAGGGTCTAAGTTTGAGGAGAACCCGTAGAAATTCCTTGACATGGTGCAAAAAGTCGCAGATATCATGGGTGACTCTCAGTAAGAGTGTTGAGTTAGCTGCATATCAATTGCAGCATGTGGATCATACGTGGTTTAAGCAATGAAAGGCAGATAGGGGCGCAGATGCAGGACCTGTAGAATGGGAGGAGTTTTCTACTGCTTTTCCTGATAAGTTCTTCCCACTGGAGTTGAGGGAAGCTAAGGTTTTGGAGTTTATTAATCTGAAATAGGGCAACATGACAGTGAAAGAGTATTCTCTCAAGTTTACTCACTTAGCCAGATATGCCCCTCATGTGGTAGCAGATAACATATTTAGGATGGGTTAGTTTGTGTAGGGTGTGTCTATTAGTATGGTCAAGGAGTGTAGGACCACAATGCTGATTAAGGAGATGGACATATCCAGGCTCATGGTCCATGCTCAGCATATAGAAGAGGCTAAGAATAAAGAGAAAGAGAGGGAGAATAAGAGAGCTAGAATAAGTAGCTTAAACTTCACTTAGCCTAAGTTAGAGGGTGGTAATTGTTCTCAGTTCCACTCGAAATCTTCAGTTCCAGCTCCGTCCTAAGGTAGTGCTCCAGTGCCAAAATTCAGAGATGGCAATAAAAATAGGGCATCGGGCCCTAAACACCATGGTAGTGTTAGCAGTGCCCAAACAAATCCTCTTTGCCAGAAGTGTGAAAAAAACCATCAGGGTGTCTATCGAGTTGGCAATAATGTATGTTTCAAATGTGGCAAGTCAAGCCATAGGTTCAGAGAGTGTCCTCAGGTGGGTTTGTAGAGTCAGTATAATCGTCCCCTAGCTCAGTCCGGTCGCCCGAATCAGTAGGGTGTCGCTTCCAATGCCACCAGTGGGCAGCGCCCAAACAGACTCTATGCACTTCAGTCCCGACAGGATCAGGAAAGTTCTCCTGATATAGTCATTGGTATGTTACAAGTTTAGCATTTATATGTTTATGTTTTGCTAGATCTAGGAGCTTCTTTGTCCTTTGTAACTCCTTATATAGCTGTTAACTTCAGAGTCAGTCCCGAAATCCTAGCAGAGCCCTTCTCAGTCTCTACCCCAGTAGGTAAATCCATTATACCCCGACGGGTATACATGAACTGTCCGGTTATGGTATCTCAGAAAGTTACATCAGTAGACTTAGTAGTGCTAGAGATGATGGATTTTGATGTTATTCTCGGCATGGATTAGCTCTATTCATGCTATGCTTCAGTTGACTGCAGAAATAGAGTTATCTATTTTCAGTTTCCGAATGAACCTGTCCTAGAATGGAGGGGTAGTACTTCAGCACTTAGGGGTCAACTTGTTTCCTACCTAAGGGCAAGGAAAATGATATCTAAGGGGTATGTCTACCATCTTGTTCGAGTTAAATATTCTAGTTCTGAGACTCATAGTCTTAAGTCAGTTCTAGTAGAATATAAATTTCCAGATATATTTCTCGAAGATCTTTCCAGGGTTCCTCCCGAGAGGGAAATTGACTTCGAAATAGACCTTCTTTCTGATGCTCAGCCTATATCTATCCCTCCATACAGAATGGACTCAGCAGAACTCAAAGAATTAAAAGGACAGTTGAAAGATCTCCTAGATAAGGGATTCATCAGACCCAGTGTATCCCCTTGGGGTGCACTAATTCTATTCGTGCGTAAGAAAGATGGTTCTCTCAAAATGTGTATTGACTACCGTCAATTGAACAAAGTCACGATCAAGAACAAGTATCTACTTCCCAGAATCGATGACTTGTTTGACCAACTTCAGGGTGCCAGTTATTTTTCTAAGATAGACCTCAGATCAGGCTATCATCAGCTCAGAGTCAGAGAATATGACATTCTGAAAATAGCTTTCAGAACTCGGTATAGTCACTTCGAATACCTAGTCATGTCATTTAGTTTTACCATTGCCCCAGCAGCTTTCATGGACTTGATGAACTGTATGTTCAAGCAGTACTTGGATATGTTCGTCATAGTCTTCATTGATGACATTCTTGTCTACTTTCACAGTAAACATGATCATGTAGACCATCTTAGAATAGTATTACAGACCCTCAGAGCCCATCAGTTGTTCGCCAAAATCAGTAAATGCGAATTTTAGATAAGATCAGTAGCTTTCCTTGGTCATATCATTTTCGGTGATGGCATTAGAGTTGACTCTCAAAAGATTGAAGCAGAGAGAAACTGGCCCAGACCCATCTCTCCATCATATATCTGGAGTTTCTTAGGTTTGGCTGGCTTTTACCGATGGTTTATTGAGGGATTTTTGTCTATTGCATCCGCTATGTCCAGATTGACTCAGAAGAAGGTCAAATTTCAGTGGTCAGATTCTTGTGAGAAGAGTTTTCAGGAGTTGAAGACTCGACTCACTACAGCCCCAGTTTTGACTCTACCAGATGGTTCAAACGACTTTATTGTGTATTATGATGCTTCCAGAGTTAGTTTGGGATGTGTTTTGATTCAAAGAGGTAAGGTCATAGCCTACGTCTCTAGACAGCTCAAACCCCATGAAAGGAACTATCCTACTAATTATCTTGAGTTAGCAACAGTAGTATTTGCCTTAAAGATTTGGAGGCCCTATTTATATGGTGTGCACGTTGATGTATTCACTAACCATAAGAGCCTACAGTATGTGTTATCTCAGAAAAAACTAAATCTCCATCAGAGAAGGTGGTTGGAGTTATTGAAGGACTATGATATGAGTGTTCTGTATCATCTGGGTAAGGCCAATGTAGTGACTGATGATCTCAATAGGATTTCTATGGGTAGTGTTGCTCACGTGGAGGATGGTAAGAGGAAGTTAGTTCAGGAAGTTCATCAGTTTGCCCGACTAGGTGTCCTTTAGTTGATTCAGCAGAGGGTAGCATATGGGTGAAGAATAGTTTGGAATCATCTCTGGTTTTCGAAGTAAAAGAAAAGCAGGACAAGGATCCCAGTTTAGTTAAACTAAAAGAGTAAGTCAAAGATAAAAAAGTGAAGGTTTTCTCCCAAGGGAGAGATGGTGTGTTACGCTGCCAGGGTAGACTATGTGTGCTATATGTGGATGGCGTGAGATATCAAATTCTTGCAAAAGCGCATGGTGCACGCTACTCGATTCACCCAGGGGACACCAAGATGTGACGTGACTTTTGGGAAGTCTATTGGTGGAGTGGAATGAAGAGAGACATTGCATAGTTTGTAGCCAAGTGCTCAACATGTCAGCAGTTTAAGATTGAACATCAAAAGCCTAGTGGAGATATGCAGGAATTCAGTATTTCCACTTGGAAGTGGGAGGAGGTGAATATGGATTTTGTGACAGGTTTGCCCCGAACTCGTCGTCAGCATAATTCGATTTGGGTCATTGTGGATATTATGACCAAATCAGCTCATTTCTTACCAGTCCATACCTCTTATTCATTCGAGGATTATGTCAAGATCTATGTTAGAGAGTTGGTTAGATTGCACGGAGTTCTGTTGTCTATCATTTCAGATAGGGGTACGCAGTTCACCTCTCACTTTTGGATAGCCTTCCAAAAGGGTCTTGGTACCCAAGTTCACTTCAGTACAGCCTTTCACCCTCAGATCGATGGTCAAGTAGAAAGGACCATTCAAATTTTAGAAGATATGTTAAGAGCGTGTTCCATTGACTTTAAGGGTAGTTGGGATGGCCACTTTCCTTTGATTGAGTTTGCGTATAATAACAGCTATCATTCCAGCATTTAGATGGCTCCGTTTGAGGCGCTCTATGGAAGGAGATGTAGATTTCCCATTAGTTGGTTTGAAGTGGGTGAAGCCGCAGTGGTAGGGTCTGACTTGGTATTTGATGCCTTAGAAAAAGTTCAATTGACCAGGAAAAGGCTTAAGACAGCTTAGAGACGATAGAAATAATATGCAAATGTGCGAAAAAAAGATCTCGAGTTTTAGATTGGGGATTATGTGTATTTGAAAATCTTACCTATTAAGGGAGTGAAGAGATTTGGCAAGAAGGGAAAGCTCAGTCCCCGATATGTCAGTCCTTATCGAATCCTCAGCCGTTTTAGAAAGGTAGCTTATGAGCTTGAGTTGCCTTTAGACTTAGATTCAGTGCACCTAGTGTTTCACGTCTCCTTGCTTAAGAAATGCATTGGTGACCCAAGAGTTGTAATCCTTATAGAGGGTACAGATGTTCAGAACAGTCTCTCTTATGAAGAAGTTCCAGTCGAAATTCTTGATCATCAGGTTCGCAGACTGAGGAACAAAGAAGTTCCTCTAGTCAAAGTTCTTTCACGAAATCAGTCCGTTGAGGGAGCTACTTGGAAAGCAGAAGCATATATGCGGACCAAGTATCCTCACCGCTTCTCTGCAAACTCAGACTCAGCTCAACATAATAATTTTCCTTAAATTACTCAGTTCCATGCTCAGATTACCTTTACAAACTCGGTCTTATTTTCAGTTGCATAACTTTACATATCATGTATACCTTCATGAATAGCTCCATCATGTGTCATGTCATCATAATTCAGTCATGCTTCAGTTATGCATGTTCAGTATGAAAACTCAATATATCAGTAGTTTCAGTCATGTAATCATGCTTCAGTTGTGCATTTTAAGTATGTAAACTCAGTCTATCAGTATTCTCAGCTTAGTCAATCTCATTCGAGGATGAATGTTCCCAAAGGGGAGATTTTGTAAGACCCCGCAAAATTCTAGCTTAACTCAGTCTTTTAGAGCATGAAAAGGGGTCCCATACTTAGGAGTTTCAGCTAAGTGTTTATACTTAGAATTATTTGTAGCCTTCATAAGTTGGCGATCTTATTTTACGACCCTTATTGCCTTAAAATGTCAATTCTTGGATTGAATCATGACCATGTGTGCCAATAGGTCACTTCGGGTGAGTTCCAGATTTTTTGGACCTCGTTTGAAGCGTGTTTGGGTGATCAAAATAGTGGGTCGACGCGATCTCGACGCGTCGCGTTGCCCATCGCATCGATGGATATTTTCAAAAGCACTCAATACAAATTCTAATGAGCCAATAGGAACTCAACGCGGCACGTCGGTAATCGTATTGACACCATCGACGCAGCACGTCGGTCCGCGCATCGCTGGGCACATTTTCAAAAATTAAAAGATCGTGTCTAGGGGGGTATGTGGGTCATTTTCCAACATTTATTCAGCCCCAAAACACGTAATTAAGCCATCCAAAAGGAAAAAATTCATTATTTCTCTCAATTTCTCTCAAGAACAAAACCCTAGGACATCCAATTTCAAATTCAAGCTTCAAGAACTCACCATCAATCTTCACGAATTTGATTACCAAGGTATGATAGGTGTTAATCTAAGGGTTTCCTTCCACCCTTGGAGTTCAAGAACCTCTTTTAAAACTACAAGTTGATTGACTTCATGAATTTTATTTTGAATTCGATTGTATTCATGATTATGATGTTATTTGGGTTTCTAATCCATGATTTATTACAAGTTTCATGTGAAGTAATCAATATGTGTGTTTTGTTATGTGGATTCATGTTCCTTTGAATTTGTGAGTTGGGATTGTGATTATGATGCTTGCATGTTGATTATTATTATGTGCATAAAGTATGCTCCCCAAGTATTTGATAAAGTGTTCATATGAGTTAAAGGGCGAAATCATGACAAAATAGTATGTGCACAAGTTCATGTCTCTCAAGTGTTTGACAAAATGTCTAAATAAAAACATTGTTACACAAGCTACTATTGTTATGTTATTATGATCATGCCACATTTTACTTTCAATGCTATCGAGTCCTGGGGGTATTCAATACCCGAAATCTAGCTGTTTACCTAGAATTTCAGTAACTACAGAATAATATCAGTAATGTCAAGAATAATAGTACTCAGTCAGTTAACAAAATTCAGTGAACTCAGTCCAGTTCAGTTAGACATCACGATCAGTAACAGTTCAGTCAAGCCTAGAACAGTCTAGAAATCAGTTCAGTGTCTATTCAATTGAGAGTAGGATTCAACACTAAGCGAACCCAGGGATGGGGGCATTCCTGTCAGTAAAGGGTTTGACTCTTCGTAGCAATCCCTGCATTTCAAAACTACGTAGCCAGCATAGGTTGAGATATCTTTATGCCAGATAAAGGTTGATACATCTCGTACGAGTTTTCCTGCTAGTGAGGGTTGACGAAATGTCTTCCTGCCAGATAGGGTTAACTCACAAACATTGTTAGTATCTCTTGTCAAGGTGCTAACACCCTTCCAACTGGGGTCACAGGTTGGACCCCAACTCAGTATAATTGGGGTATTTCGGTTAGATGAACGCTCCCACAGTAACAGTTTCAGATTCAGACTCAGTATAGAACTCAGTTCAGTTCTACAAAATCAGAACTGACAAGCACAGTCACCCAACTCAGTATAGAACTCAGTTTAGTTCTATAGGATCAGGACTGTCAGAAATAGTCACCCAGCTATCAGTAATACAATGATCAGAAAAACTCAGGTATCAGTCATTTAGTTATCAAAACTCAGTATCTAGTATTAGTATGATCTCAGATACAATTTATGTAGTTATGTGCACAGTATTGCATAATCAGTGTTTCAGCACTTTCAGTCATACATGTACTCTCATCCGATTATATTCATATTATTTAGCCAGTATTGTTCATGCATATGAGCCCTTGCATATCAGCCTACCTCACTTAGCAAACCAGTACATTCAAAGTACTGACACATACTTTTTCTTTTGCGCTATGATGTCTTATATCATAGGTTCAGACGCACAGGCTCCTGACCATACTTAGCGGCCCAGACTATCAACAACAAATAAAGAGGTGAATCCTCATAGTTTGAGGACATAGTTACCATTTCATTATTTCAGTAATTCAGTATATTTAGTAGTCGGAGTTAGTAGGGGACTTGTTCCATCAACTCCATATTCGGACAGTTAGAGGCTTTCAGGCTAGACTATTCCAGACAGATGTTCAGTTTTCAGTATTCATTTATCAGTATTATATTTCAGTTGTTAACCTTATGGCAATTTCAGCCTAAGTTCCGTATTACTTCAGTATTATCATGCAGTGTATGTAGCAGGTACCAGTCATGGGTTAGCTAGTGGTTCTTTGGGATTGTAAGTACCGTGTGACGCCTAGGATACAGACTCGGGGCGTTATAAGTTAACGCTGACCCGACCCAAATCTTCTCACCTTTATCAGTGACAATAACAACCGACATCAACAAACAACAGCGTACAATGTTGTAATAACGAACACAAAAGGCAGAAACCCATCAATAATAACAGCGTACAAACGTGCAACAGCTCCAACCAAAAACATGCCAACATCATACAACACCCAACAACGGCCAAACTCAATTTCAGACGTTTCAACGCCAAAGACAAACAACGGCTCAGCAACAACGGTGCAATTTTGTACCAGCCTTATCCTCACTTTCAAATTTCAAAACTCCTTTTTGAAATTCCTAAAACACCCCTCTGTTTCCCCCTAAATTCAGTCCAAAAATCTTCTATAAATACACAAGAACAAGAGTTAAGGAAGGGGGGATTCTTTAGGAAAAGATTGGAGATTTTGGAGGAGCGTTCCTCTAATCTCACGTAACCAAAGAATTCAAGAAGGAATTCCATCGAAAAACTAATTCTGGCGAAATTGTCGAATTTCAAAGAAATTAATCGGAACTCCCATGGTGAAAGTTCGTTTGATTAAGGCCCGTTGTCCCAGTTCCTGCTCGAAAAAAGGTGAAACTTCATCCCTTTAGCATTTCTTTCTCTATTTGTATTAAGAAATCTGAAACTCATTACTACGATTAAAGTGGGATATGTTTGGATGGATAACTAGATTTAGATTCAATTGGAATGTTCATCTCTTAAATATTTGAATACTTGATTCTTTATTTTTTTTATTTGTTTATTTATTTATTTATTGGAATTTGTGTGTACAAACTAATGGAGAATGGTCGCACTGTTTTGTGTTTATTGTGGGTTGAATCTGTTTGGAATCGTCCATCTCGAGAAATTATGAATTTGAATTGCCCTTTTCTGTGCATAGATTGAGTTTGAGGGGGAAAGGATTGATGGTTTTGTTCTTCTTTTAAGTCGCGATCTAAAATTGCTCAAAAAGCCATTATAAGCATGATTAAGGCCAAAAAGAAATATCTGATTTTAGTTTGAGAATTGTTGAAAAAACCTTATTTATTTCATGACCTTCCCTCCTAGTTTCTTTAACTGAAAATTCGTGTGCGCCATATGTTTTGTTGGTTCAAGGAGGAACAAGATCATGATAAAGCTCTAGGAGGAATCTGGAATAAATTAGATTCGATTCCTCCGAAACTCTCGATCCTCGCGCCTACTACCTTTTAACTGGTAGTTGAGTCGTATCAATGAATTAATCGCCAAATTTTCTCCTTTCTCCAGAATGTATGGTTGTGCTAAGTTCTTTATACGTTATTGATAAATATAGCATGAATTGGTTAGCAGAATGTGAAACCAAGTCGCTTTTCCTTCCATGACTAAACTGAAGCATTCTTTTAGTGTTTTGGACCATTCTAGTTGACCTCTTCACTACTGCTAGTTTTTTTTCTTTTGTTTTGAAATTTAATAAAGATTGCTACTACGTAAAACTTATTAAAACTCCCACCACCCTTGCTTGCTTTTCCACTAGCTTCCTGTGTTCTAAAAGCAAGAAGAAGAAATAAATCTACCGTTAAGACGGTGAATTAGTTGTTAAGATGCTTGTCTTGTTACTTTCCTATTTAGACATTTTGTGAAAGAATTTTTTGTGGATGAATGCTAATCTTCAACTCGTTATCTTTTTCATGTGAATTCTTCGAGTCCACGCGACTCCAATCCTTGCATCCATTCGGGCAAAGTCCATTCCGCCGAGTCCAAAATGGACTAATGCATGAAGAAATTGGATCAATCCAGTGCTGGTATACACTGATGTATGCCATATATACGAGCCTTATAGGTCAAAAGTGCCTACCAACGCTGGAAGCAAGTATAAGGATTTTATATACTGATATACAGCATATATACAGAAAAACGTGAAGAATACGGAGCTGGTATACCTGTGGTATACACGGCAGGAAACGGGCTAGAAGTCCAAGGGATTTTCGCTAATGGGCCAGTAGGGGCCCAAAATCTCAACTTTATCTTCTTTTCTTGTGTTTGTTCATGCTGATTGTAATTGTGCAATTTTATTAAAATTAAGGAAAAACTATAAGAAGTAGCATAATTAAGACTTAAATTATGAAAAATAGCAGCACTTTAATGAAATTACATTGTGTAGCAAACATAACATTATTTTAAGTGTGGTCTTCCAGCCTTTGAGAAGTTACCATGTATAAGGTTTCTTTTTTCATGTCACTTCTCTTTCTCTTTCCTTTAACTGATTTTTACTTTACTTTTTTATTGTTTGAAATCTCTTAAATTCCTCTTTCAATTTTTTTCCTTTCCCATAAATTACTCTTATTTAAATTAGTAGATTTTTTTTCAAATCAAACTCAATTACGAAAATTATTATCTTCATGATATTCAAAATTTAAAAATATCACTCTCTTATATCTCTAACTTTCTTTTCTTGCTAGTTTTTTTATTTTATTTTTTATTTTAATTTCTTTTTCTTTTTCGTTTTTTTCTTTCCATTTCATTTTCTCTCTTCTACTTCTCTTCTTCTTCTTCTTTTTCGTTTTCTTATTTTTTCCTTTCTCATTATTTTTTTGTTTTCTTCTTCTTTTTTCTTTTTTTATTCTTTTCGTTTTTGCTTTTACACTTCTATTTCTAGTTTCTATTTCTCTTTATTCTTTTTTTTCTTTTTCCTTTCTTTTTTCAGATTTTTATTTTTTGTTTTTGTCTTTTTTTTTCTTTTTTTTACTCTTCTATCTCTATTTTTTATTTTTAAAAGACAAATATCTACATCACATATACATATTCAAAAAATATACAAAATAAATAGACATACAGATCCGCATATGTATTTACGGTAAAAAAACATACATATATATCTGCATATGTATTTACAGAAATGCATATCTGACTCACATGTACATATAAACATAAAGGATATGTAATTCAAAAAATATACAAATAAATAGACATACAGATCTGCATATGTATTTACGGTAAAAAAATATACATATATATCTGCATATGTATTTACATAAATACATATCTGACTCACATGTACATATAAACATAAAGGATATGTATCATGTATTTTTTTATTACCTATATGTATATGTATATAATTGTCCTTTTTGTTATAGAGATTTTGTGTCTTATATGTTTATTATATATACATATGAGTGAGATATGTATTTTTATAAATACATATGCAGATACATATGTATATTTGTACTGTAAATATATATCTAGAACTGTATGGCTATGTATTTTGTATATTTTTTGAATATGTGTATGTGATATACATATTTGTATTTTCAAAATAAAAGTTAGAGATAAAAGAGTGAAAAAATGAAGAAAAAAAATAGAAAAACAAAAAAGCAAAAAGAGAGAAGTGAAAAGGAAAAAAATTGAGTTAGAGCAGCATGAAAAATCAATTTTGATCACTATATTGTTCGATCAGTTCAATTTACTGTTGCATTACTTTTTTTTTCGAAATTCATTTACAAAATATTCAAAAATAATTTAACGAAATAAATTGTTAAATTTACAACGTAACGGAAAATTAATTTTGATCACTCTAACGAAAAATCATTAATGAGTTAAAATATTCAAAAATAATTAACGAAAAATCGATTTTGATCACTATATTTAAACGAAACATCAGTAATGACTCAAAAAAAATTAAATGATATAACAGTAATTGTTCAAAAAAAATTCAGAACGAAATTTTTTTGATCGATTTCAAACAACTGATGAAATTCATATAAGAAAACAATATTACGATTAAATACCTTCAACAAAAGTGATGGTTTAATTTAAATTCTTGAAGATATTGAGCAGAAGTTTCAGTTGAATTTGATTTCCATTTTTTGGGGGATGAAAACGATAATGTGCAACTAAAATTTGAATTTTGATTTCAGTTGTAACAAATAAAGGAAATCATGTTAATTAAGAGGTTTTAATGAAAAAGGAATCTCCAAATTTAATTCATGGCTAATTATATCATATTTAACTCAACTGATTTAAGTTAAATATGGGCAGTAAAATGGTTTGTATATGTATTTTTATAGCAACAGTTTGTTCAAATACAAAATACAAGTTGCTAGTTTAAGTAATTATGAAAGTGTTGCTATGAATTTCATAATTATGGTCTTAAGTGTGCTATTTATGAATTTACCCTTTTTATTAATCTAAATGATTCCCTAAGATGTGGCCTTTTTATTTTATCTTGATTTTTGATACACAAGTTTCTCACTTAATTTATCTCGTTAAAATGAATTAGAATGGTTCTTTCGATTTTTCTTCCTAAAACTAAGTCTGTAAAAATTAAGTATTTTATTTCAAAAATGGCATTGATTTTGTTTGTGTAACTATAGTCTACTTGATAGCAATTTTCTTTAAAAAAAATAAATAGTTTTCTTATAAATTCTAATTTTTCATAATTGATAAGATATTTTTAGTATGATATTCCCTTAGATTTTTTTTAAAAAAAGTGTTCCCCTTTTTATATATAATAAAAATAATAATAATGGTAATAATAGTAATAGAAAAATAGTTATATGATCCTCTTTTCCACTAGAAGACAAACTTATTTTCTTCTTAAATCCAAGTGTGACACCTAGTTTAAATAGGTTTTTTCTTAATTCAAGTAGAAATAGTATTTCATATTTTTTATTAGAAATAATTATGAAATAAGTAAAATTTTCTCAATTAGAATATTTCTCGATTTTTCTCAAATTTTAATTTTTCGTGATTAATTATGAATTAAGTAAAATATTTTCTCAAGAAAGACATTTCGTAATGTTTCTCAAATTAAGCGGAATATTTCATAATTTTTCTCAAAATTAATATAGGATTAAGTAGAACATGTTGTGACTTTTTCTAATTCAAGTAGATTATTTCTTATTTGAATAAGCAAATGTCAATTTTAAAATGCAAATAAATGATTTTATAAAAGCAACCCTTTTGCAAAGTTAGTCACCCTTTTTAAGTTAGTCAAAAAATGATCTTTTGGTGAACCGTTTTAAAACGGACGCTCCTAAGTGCCGTAAAAACCTTCTTAGGGCGTTAATTGAACTCTTACTCAGTTTCTCTAATTTCGAAGATTTATTTTTATTTTTATTTTTGAATCTTTGAAATTTCTTTAAGTTTTTCTTGATATTTCTTCTATAAAAATCAAGTGGCGACTCTAATTTCTCAAAATTATTTCGAAAACTTCTTGAATTTTGAAATAGTTTTTTAAAAGGGTCAAAATCATTTTCTTTAAAATAAATTCGAAAAGGGGTAAAACATATGTAGTCATATGATTATAACAGTCATATAACAGACTTACAATGTATATGCAGTCATTTTTCATTAGCCATATGTGAACGTAACACATAATTTGTATGTATATGTAGTCATATAATTATAACACAATACATAGTATAATTTTGGGATATACATAACAATGATTCAGATGCTTCAGAAGTCACAACCATACTACTATCATAGAAACAATCCATAGAATTGACGACTTGACAATGGAATTACATAAACAGAAACACACTCTATTTTTCTCAACCTCCACCTTTTCATTAGACAAGATTTCTTGCCAGACCAATAAATAAAGAGAAATTTATTGAGTTGCACTTTCTACAGATTTTTACTTTTGCATCAGTAGATTATTTTTTATGCCACACACCAATAAGAATTTGGCCACCAATTCTTAACTGAAAGCCAGAAAATATGAAAAACTTGCCATTGAATCCTCAACAACAAAAGAGGACAAAGATTTATGTTGAGTGTTAAAAGACTATAACATAGTACGGGAAATGGAGGTACTCCAATTTAACATTAAAATGCAAAGACAAATTAGGAATTTAGCATATAACCAGAAAAAGCTCAGCAAGAGCCATGTATGTTGTATCGACAACATAACATACATCAATAGTTTTTCGAGCTTAGTCAATGTTTAATTCGACAACAATTGATGAAATCAATCTCAAATAACTTATTGATTCCGTGATAACAATTCCTTCACTTTTATACCTTACATATTCTGTTTCGGTTCTTCATTCACCAGAGTGCCTCAAAAGAATAGAAATATCCATCTTCTTGAATTTCAATAAAATCTCTTTTTTTTCAAAAAGTTCAAAAAATTGTGATCATATGGTTGTGATTTATGTTTTTTGTTTGATTTATTTATTATGTATTTGTTGTTTTCAAAATTCGAATTACAGTAGTTGTTACATAATTTAAGGAATGCACTAATCCACTTATTAATGTACTTGTGTTAATTACATGCTTAATCTAAGGAAAATTCGTTATTTCCCTTTTTAACAGACGTTATTAAATTCGCATATACAAAGGTTTCTATGAGTATGTCGGTTGTCTTATGTATATGAATCGGGAAAGAAAGTAAAGTAATTAGGGTTGAGATTTATGTTATTTATACTTCATAAAAATTGTCATTTTCTATCATTTCACAATTTGGGCTATATGGCCCATTTTCTTAAATATTTCAGTGTTTCTTTTTTGCTACAAGTATTTAACTTAAACATTTTTTTTTTGCTTTAAAAAAAAAGTTAAATACAATTGTAGAAAAATTATAGTTATTGTATAAAATACGTATGTGTATAAGCTATATGTAGAAATTATATAGAATGTGTATACAAATTGTATAATTATTGTATAAAATATATTTGTACAATATATATATATATATATATATATATAAAGAAATTAAATGATAAAGGGTGAGTATAGAAATTGTATAACTATTTCATAGAATATGCATCTAAATAATTATTGCAGCTAAAAGTTATATAGGATATGTATAGAAATTATATAATTATTGAATAAAATTTATATTTGTATAATATATATGTAGATACAATCATTGTTGTATGAAATATATATTTATGTATCAGATATGTATTGTATTGTATCAATATGTATCAGATTGTGTAAGTGTATATATATACTAGTTTAGCCACACGTGCCTCGCACGTGTAACTTTTGATTATTTAAAATTAAACGATTTTGTCTATTGCAAAAATCACTTCGATATTATAAAAGAAAATATTCAGAGGTTAATATAATAATCCTTCTCATTTTAATATAATAATGTAAACATAACATATATTTTATTAAAAACACATATATATTTTACCATTAGAAGCTTCAATAAATTTAATTTTATAAAATCACTTCGATATTATAAAGAAAATATTTAGAGGTTAATAAATCAAAGATATTAACGGCACGATAGTTAGTGCATACAATATTATATACAAAATCAATGACTCCTTCACTCCTTTGAGGTTGTTGCTTTACGTTGAGAATATTTAGCTCTGAAATCAATAATAAATACTTTCATATTGAATATCTACAATGTAAAAGTTAAATCTAAGTAAAGTCATCAAGCAATAATTATCTACAGAACAAAATAGAAGAGAAAAAGTAAGAGAAGCTTTAGGCGTGACCTATTATGGAGAGCAAATCTCATAACATCTGCGAAGCGATTGAAATAAAGATTTTAATTGTGTTACACAGTTTAAATAAATGTACAAAGTAAAAGTTTTCCAAAAAAAAAAACGTTATTGCAATTTTTGTTGGGATCTAATATTATTAGTAATATAGAGGATTATTAATTCTAGTACCTCATTGCCATTGTCCGTAGACCGCATTACACCTGTCATATCTCCCTACATGTCTCTTCCAATATTTTCTTTTTCACGTATAAGGAAAAGAAATCCACCAAAAATAATTCCCTTAATACTTTTTGCCATATATTTAGGAGTTTTTATTTTATCAAATTTTTTATTAATTGTCATTAATTCTGATGATTTTTAATAAGGAAAGGTTTATTATAGTTATTAATTAATTTTTAAATTCTTAAATATTAGGAAAATAGAGAAAAGACGATTTTATCTAAAATAGAAACTTTTAATGAAGGATAAAAAGTTCAAACAATATATCTAAGGCCATTCACACTTTAAAATAGCATATAAAAAAAATATTAGAAAATATCAATTAAGGTTAAAATAAATGTCATACTTACAAATTGTTAGTAGAATCGATACTTACAAATTGTTAAACTTTATTTATGCGATTTTCTTAACTTCGTCATTCTATAATTGTTGCCATTATTATTATGATTGGTATGAGGTTAGATTTTGTTTAAGTAACATTTAAGATAAATCTAATTTTGGGCATGGCTAGCAACAATTCTCGAATGAGAATTATGTACAAAAAAAATATTAAAACTGAGAGAACAGCCATAAAAACCTAATAAAACTATATATTATTGTATTATTATAGATTGTGGGAATTCTTTTACTTTTAAAATATATTTTCTTTATCACATAAAAAAATAATTAATAAATTGATTTTACAATTAATAAGTCTTATGACGTATCAATATTATGTAGTCAAAAGGATCTATATAAAAGATGTAAAAAAATTGAAAAAAATCATCATTTCCACCCTAAACTATACTCGAAAAGTCTAAGACACACCTAAACTATTGGAGTGACCCAATACACACCTAAACTACTTAAAAGTGAAATTTTCTACACCTTGTAAAGCATTATACCACTTGCGTGTGGCGCAGTGTTTTACACACGCCTGCCACATTAGCGCCATGTCAGCATAAAACGGAAAAATAATAAATTTATTATTTTTATAAATTTTTCTTTTTTTAATTTAAATTTTTCTCTTTTTCTTCAATATTCAAAATCTCCATTGTTATGAGGTCAATTTTTTTCTTTCTTCAATGTCCAAATCCTCCTTGATGCTTCTCTTACACAAGATCAATTCCTCTTTATATCTGTTGATTACAAAAAATGCAAAAATTATGAACTTTGAAAGCTTTTGTACGCATTTTTTAAGTTGTCCATGAAACCAAGTAAGACAAAAACAAAGATAGATGAAATTGAGACAATCTCCCATTAATAGAGCTCACCAGTGCTTCAAATTCACTACCAGAAATTTGCATTTTTCCGACTGAAATAAGTAGTCGGAAATTTTCGACTACTTCAGTCGGAAATCTTATTTTTTAATTTTTATTTTTTACAAAATATTTTTCCAATACTATTTGTGACAAAAACAGTCAGAATATTTGGCGGCAAATTCCGAGAAATATATATTCCGACTACAGTAGTCGGAAATATAAATAATTAAATAAATTATTTATTTTAATAAATTATTAAATATAAGTTTCCGACTACTATAGTCGAAAATACTAATAAATAAATAAAATTAATAATTAATTTAATATATATCCGACTACTGTAGTCGGAACTATAAATAATTAAATAAATATAATACTAAATATATAATCAGTCCCTTATACGAAAATTAAATTATTAAATATATATTTCCGACCACTGTAGTCGGAAATACTAACAACTAAATAAAATTAATAATTAATTAAGTATATATCCGACCACTGTAGTCGAAAACATAAATAATTAAATAAATATATTATTAAATATATAATCAGTCCCTTACATGAAAATTAAATAATTATTTAAATAAATTATTAAATATATATTTCCTACTACTATAGTCGAAAATACTAATAAATAAATAAAATTAATAATTAATTAAATATATATCCGACCACTGTAGTCGAAAATATAAATAATTAAATAAATATATTACTAAATGTATAATCAGTCCGTTATACAAAAATTAAATAATTATTTAAATAAATTATTAAATATATGTTTCCGACTACTATAGTCGAAAATACTAATAAATAAATAAAATTAATAATTAGTTTAATATATATCTGACTACTGTAGTCGGAAATACAAATAATTAAATAAATATAATACTAAATATATAATCAGTCCTTTATATGGAAATTAAATAATTATTTAAATAAATTATTAAATATATATTTCTGACTACTGTAGTCGGAAATACAAACAAATAAATAAAATTAATAATCACTTAAGTATATTTCTGATCACTGTAGTCAGAAACATAAATAATTGAATAAATTGAATAATTAAATATATTCAACTTTTATCCGATTGTAGTAGTCGAAAAATTATTTTTAATTATTAAAGTATTAAACTTGTAGTGGTTTCCTTCTTCACTTCACTGCCTCTTTCAATTAGGGCAAAGTGCCTCTCTTTTTCTCCCTCTCCATCGAAACCATTGAAGCTCCGGCGGCGGCGGTATGATCTCTCTCTTTCTCTCTCTTTCTCTCTCTCTCTCTTACACACACACACACACACTCACCATATTTAGACATCACTGTTGTAGATGGAGCCGAGTAGGCTAACGCCTTTACAACTATATTTAACTCCATTATTGTTGAGTTAAACAAATGTACTGTGTCAATGCTTCTGAGAAGTATTAATACTATTATATAAGAGTCTGATGGGGAAGTATTAAGAGAATCAGATCAGAGGGGGAAAAAAGAGAATGTAGATAAAGTAAAATAGACAGATATTAGAGAGTAAGTGCTTCTTATGATGTCATGCTCTGTGCAGATCTAAATTATTTTCATGATTTATGATATTTCAGATTGAAAAATGAAAGCATCATAAGGTTGAGCTACCTCTTGCAAAGATTTCTCAATGAATGAATATACCACTCAACAATGTGAAATTATTTTCAGTAATAAGTACCAAGTTTGATGCATTTTAGCAACTAGCAATTACAAATTATGGGTCTCCTAATGAAATTGAGAACCTTTGTTAGCTGGCTTGCTTGTATCCGCTTATTAATTAATAATTAACTCAACTTGGGTTTATATGAGGAACCATGCTGAAATCATGACCTTAAGAGAATTTATGCTATTCTGAGATAGAGTGAATTGGTTATTCGTAAGCATCAATTAGAAGTTCAAGGAAAAAGTTGAACCTTGAGCATGGAAGTTGGTCTAGTTTTGTCTTTTGGTGTAACTTGGATAGCTAGAAGAGATGTGAGGAGCCAATTCCTTTCTCAAAGAAAATTGATGAATCTTATATGTGTTTTTTTATAATAAATAAATGTGTAGGGGTGGATTACTGGAGTCTATGAATTGGTGTTGCAATTGAATTGTTATCTTAATAATATTGTGTTCATCATCGTGTCTTGTACTCTTTAAAGCAATTTCAGTTAACTCTGCTGAGGAGAAGTCAGGGAAAGCAGTCCCGCAGGTTCTCCTTCATGCTTAATCTCATTAGTTAGCTTATATTTGTTGGGATCATGGGGGATATATTAGTCTGGTGGTAGAAGTAAGGATTCTAGACATTCTCAAAAAAAAAATATGGATTCTAATGTTGTTGAATGAGACCATACTGTGCAACAGTGATTAATAATATATGAAATAAGAGTCTATAAGTATACCTCGTTCAAACATAATGATTAGTTTGTAATCATTTTAATACATTAGTGTAGGTTGAGACTCCTAGGATGACAACGTGAAAGCAAAGCATCCACAAACGTTGGACACGTTTAAAATGTCTACCTTGGGAGTAACAACTCTTGTGTTGCAGTTGCAAATCTTTTATGTTGATCTCATTGAAATTGGGAAAATAGAGGGAAACTTGAGATCATATTGCAAATCTTTCATGTTGATCTCATTGAAATTGGGAAAATAGAGGGAAACTTGAGATCATAAGGTCGAATTTGATAGAAACTTCCTCAACATGCAAAATCATGCATCGTTTAAATGGTCGTAGTAATAAAGAACAATTTACTCGACTTTCTAGCAATTTTAAATTGAGGAATTTGATCTCCAGTATACACAAATGATACCAAATTTGGAGAATTAATCTCCACTATTCTCTCACTATACTTAATCTTCACCATATTTAGACATCACCGTTGTAGATCTCTCTCTCTCTCTCTTTCTCTCTCTCTCTCACACACACACACACAAATTTCTTTGTTGTGTTACCTCACACACACACACAACGGGTGTCTCACCACCGCTGTAGATGGAGCCGAGTAGGCTACCTCTGCTATCTTTTGACCATTTTCATTACCTTTAGGAAAATATTTCTCCTTTTTTTCTTGCTTGTTTGTATAAAGAGTATATGGTCTTTCTTGATTCAATTTTTTTTTATATTCCTAAGCTACAAAAGAGGAAAGTATTGACAAGTGGTTAGTCACATTTACTGAAATTATTACTTCTATAGATTGGTATAACAGTTAGGTCACACTCTTGGGCGCTCATATCTATTCTTCTTAGGTTGTCAAAGCTTATTTGATCCGATTTTAAAACCTAATAATCACATATGAATGAGTTATTTTTATGCCAATATTTTGGCAGTCTTCTTTAGAAAACAAGCATGATAATAGTCTGATGTGCATCTTTATTTGCTTCAGCGGTCACGTATGTTACTTCTGTATTCATTTGTAATTTGTTCATTCTGTATACTTCTGTGTGATGTGCTTATTTTGGCCATTTGAAACATTAATGTGGCATGCTTTTCTTTGTCAGAGTTGCTGAAACAGATCTGGAAGAATCAAATCAGCATTCTTAGGTGACGGTATTGAAGGTCAATCAAGAAATTCCCATCTTCACTCACGTCTTCACTGATTAGAGGTAAAAATTTGTTTCATTTTCTATGTGGTCTATTTTTAATACCTTTGATTGATGAGCATACCCTAGTTTTCATTGTTGTGTCATTTGTGGTACAAGAGTTTATGGACGTAGTCATAGTAAAACCTCTTCAGTGTTTTCAACATGCGCTTTCTTTTTATTTTCTTCTTTTAAATTCTTTACCTCATCTGCTTGTCTCCCTTTTTGCCCTTTTTTATCTTGTTTGTGAAGTTATCACATGGATTGAATTCCTTTCACTGATAAATTTTTTTTTCTTTTAATTAAAATATTTTATTGTTGCTGGCTGCTTTACTATGTTGTATTGAATCTCTTAGTTTTATGCATGTGTCCATTGCCTAGTAGCATCTCTAAACAACCCTGTTATTATTTTGTTTCTCTTGTTTTTGTTTCTCTTCTCTATTATTAATGTTATCGTTCTTATGTAGATGGAAAATGAAGATCATACATGGATGTATAATAGACTTTATCCTAACCGTGCGGGGTTGAGGGAGGAATATAAAGTTGGGGTAGCTGGATTTATTGTTAAAGCAATGACACTTAATGATTTTCTTATTGAAGGGACAATTAGGTGTCCTTATTGGAATTGCAAGTGTTGCAAGTTATTGAGTCCAGATACTGTTACATTACATCTTTATAGGAAGGGTTTTATTTTGAATTATACTGTATGGACAGCTCATGGAGAGAGTAGTGCTGCTAATAATTTTACTTTTAAGAATTATGTTAAAAGTCCAATAAGAGAGAATAATGTTGAAAGTTCACGATATAGTGAGATGGTCAGGGATGATTTTGGGACACACTCGGGGGCTCAAAATGAACCAAATGATGGGGCTAAGCACTTTTATGAACAGTTAAAGGAAGCTAGTCATCCATTGTATGAAGGATCAGTGCATTCTAAGTTATCTGTTATCGTTCGGTTACTGAGTATTAAGTCAGATTATTCAATTTCTCAAGAGGGTATGAACTCTATCATTGGACTTATGAATGAACTTAACCCAAATAAACTTGACTTACCCAAAGATTTCTACACAACAAAGAAGTTGGTTTCTAAGTTAGGACTTTCATCAGAGAGGATTCACTGTTGCGAGAAAGGTTGCATGTTATTCTATAAGGAAGATGCAAATTTAGAACATTGCAAATTTTATAATCAGCCTCGTTATAAGGAAGTCACACATGCCAAAGGAAAGAAGGTTCCTGTGAAGTCGATGCATTACTTACCCCTTATACCTCAGTTGAAGAGGTTGTATGCATCAATGAGCTCTACCCCTCATATGAGATGGCACTATGAAAATAAAAGACCACCTGGTGTTTTATGTCATCCGTCAGATGGAGAAGCATGGAAGCATTTTGATAGTGTGTATCTGGATTTTTCTAGTGAACCAAGAAACATTAGGTTGGGATTATCTACTGATGGATTCTCTTCATTTTCTGTCTCAGCTACACCATATTCATGTTGGCCAGTGTTTGTGACTCTTTATAATCTCTCTCCTGAATTGTGTATGACGAGTCAGTATATATTTCTAACTTGCATTATTCCAGCCCTCGCAATCCAAAAGTTTTGATTGATGTATATCTGCAGTCATTGATTGATGAGTTGAACTTATTGTGGCATGAAGGTGTGGAAGCATATGATGTATCAATGAAACAAAACTTTAGATTGCGTGCTACTTTGATGTGGACTATAAATGACTTTCTTGCTTATGGAATGATGTCTGGGTGGTCGACTGCGGGCAAGCTAGCTTGCCCGCAGTTGTATGGAAGATACAAAAGCATTCACTTTGAAATATGGGGGTAAAAACTCATGGTTTGACTGTCACCATCGATTCTTGCCAATGCAACATGAGTTTAGGAGAAATACTAACGATTTTATAAAGAATAAGACTGATTTTGAGGAGCCACCACCAATTTTGTTGCAAGAAGAAATTTGGGATAGAATAAGGAACTGCCTAAAGTAACAAAGTCTCCACTATCCAGGATACCTGGTTATGGTGTTACACATAACTGGACTAAACGAAGCATATTTTGGGAGGTAGATTACTGGAAGGATAATCTTTTACCTCATAATCTGGATCCCATGCATAGTGAGAAAAACTTCTTTGACAACTTGTTTAATACTGTGATGGATGTAAGTAACAAAACAAAAGATAACTTGAAGGCCAGGATGGACTTAAAGGAGTATTGTCGGCGCAGTGAGTTGTACCTGACATACTTAAACAATAAGATTCAGAAGTCCAAGGCCATTTACACATTCACTTTGGAGGATAGAAGAGTGATTTGTGATTGGGTTAACAATTTGAGAATGCCAGATGGATATGCATCAAATTTGTATAGGTGTGTTGACATGAAGGAAGGAAAGTTGACCTCTATGAACATCCATGACTGTCATATTTTCATGGAGTCATTGATGCCTATTGCATTCTGTGCCTTGCCCGATAGAATTTGGAAGCCCACAACAGAGATAAGCTTATTTTTCAAAGATTTATGTTCTGACACATTAAGGGAGGAGAATCTATCTTTGATGGATATCAACATTCGCTTAACCTTAAACAAGTTGGCAAAAAATTTTCCTCCTATTTTTTTTATGTTATAGAGCATCTTCCAATTCACTTTGTGCGAGAGGCACGACTTGGAGGGCCTGTTCAGTGTCGATGGATGTATCCCTTTGAAAGGTATTGACTTTTAATATTTACCTTCATGTGTTTTAATTGAACATTATTTCATCTAAAAGATTATACTATGCAGTACTATTGGCAAATGTAAGCGGACCATAAAAAATAGATCCTGAATTGAAGGATCAATACGTTAGGCTTATTTGGCTAAAGAGACCTCTTATTTTTGTTTATATTATTTTGAAGATGATGTACCATGTCTGAGAAACCGACCTAATAGGCATGATGATGGAGACAATACAGATCCTTTGGTACCACCATTTTTAATATTCAATCAACCAGGTAAAGGAAGTTCGAAAGGTGGTCCACTTCGATATTTGAATAAAGCGGAGCTTAAGTCAGCTATAACACATGTATTATTAAATTGTCCCGAGGTCCTGCCTTTTTATAAGTGAGTATATTTATATTAAGGACAATCATTCAAGATCTATCTAAGCTTTAACTAATGAAAGTCATAACTTTGTCGGACAGCTACTTCGTGGCTTTACACGGGGATGCTGTTGTTTATCCTATATTTTCAGTGTGGTTTAGAGAATATGTAAGTGTAACTTAAATATTTAACACGATTTACACTTTTGTTCAATCTCATGTATATTTAAATTCTAACTTTTTTGAACTTTTTATAGGTTCATAATCCACTTAATTATGACCCAAATGGCCAATTTTTATGTGATATAGCTTGGGGACCTGATGCTAAAGTCAGAAATTTTTCTAAGTACTCTGTCAATGGGTACATATTTCATACAGAAGAGTTCTCTAAGGGCAAGAAAACCAACAATAGTGGGGTTTGGGTGAAAGGTGATGGCGATGTTGATTATTATGGTGTGCTTCACGAGATTTTAGAACTCGATTATCATGTTGGTTGGCCAAAGAAAAAATTGGTTCTCTTTCGGTGTAAGTGGTATGATCCTACGCCTAGGTTAGGTACAAAGGTGCACCCTCAGTACAAAATAGTTGAAATTAAGCATACAAGGGAGTATGGACTCTATGATCCATTTGTCATTGCACAAAATGTGAAACAAGTGTATTACGCTCCTTGTCCTTTGTGTAAGAATAAATATGCATGGCAGGTAGTTATAAAAAAATGTCTTTGGGTAGAGTTGTAGTGGAGAATGCATTAGATGTAGCATATCAAAAAGACATTTCAAGTGTTGAAGAAAGGGTGGATGATGAATTAGCAGGTGAGTTGCAGCATAACGAAGGCCTATATGAAGAATTTGATCCTTCTGAACTTAGATTGAATGTTCATGATTATGGAGAAGGAACATCCGGGGCAAATGACGAGGAAGATCTAAATGATGAAAATGAAATAAGCGAGGAAGAGTTACTTGATGAAAATGAAACAAGTAATGAGGAAGAATCGATGAATAAATATGAAACATGTGATGAGGAAGAATTTATGAATGACTATAAAACAAGCGACGAGGATTGAGTTGTTATTAATAGTAGTAATATGTTGTAACAAGGTCTTGAATTGTATTTTAGCTGTTGCTTTTTGCTATTTTTCTTGACAATATAGTGTCTTTTCTTTGTTAACATTTGTAGTGCCAGTAAGAACATTTCTGGTTGTTTGATTAAATAGCAGTGATAAAACTACTGGTACTATGCATGATTTGCTTTTCTTGTTGCATTTTTTTAAATCCTACTTCTTTAGTTCCTCTGCACAAAGCAAGTCATTTGAATCCTGGTAAGATTGTTTGATGAAAATGACATTAGTAACTCCATGAACAAAATTGAAGTATATAATACCATCTCTAGTGCATATTATAGACATTTTAGCAAAATGAAATTGTTCCAAAATATTTGACATTACAGGAAAACAAGATGAGGCTTTCTTTCACTCAGTACTACAGGGAATGCAGAATTTAATTTTCGTTTGATATAAGAAACATATATGGGCAGCATAACATAGACTAAGTCCTTTTTGTTTTTTTTTCCAGGTGGTTAATAAAGAAAATCAATGGCATCAAAAGGTCACGGTAATGGACGGCGTAAGAAAGGTAAGAAAGGTAAGAAAGGACCTGATAATCTTCCCACAGGTCAATATACACCACCACCACCTGTTACCACAACTCTTTAACCAACTACTACAAATATTATTCCTCCTCCAAGGGCAACTATTTCACTACCAAATGCATTTTCATGCCCCCAATGCCCCACCAGTTCCAGCCCTCTTCTCCCCATAATAGTCTTCATAGTAGCTCTGCATCTGTACCTTCAACATCATCCACACCTAGCCTTTCTGGATTGAGAATTGGAGGTCCCAGCACATCAACATCGCCCTCCATTGATAGTGCTGCAGAGTCTAATGCTACAACAACTGCTTCTCAGATTCTGAAATTTAAAGAGGTAGTAGAATATGACGACAACGGGAGGCTAATTATCGCCCCTGATGGTAATGGGTAAGTAAATCTTATGTTTTTCTGTAATTTTTAAAAATTTTGAAAGCTAAGATAATTTAATATAATTTTATTACAGGTTCATTCCCGCATATAGCGGCGGACATATGGTTATAGAAGCAATTAAACCATTTTACACGGAGTCGTGGGGTAGTTGGAACGAGATTCAACTCGACATCAGAGTGCTTATGTGGAATCGGTTTGTGGTATAATCAAAATCAACTAATTTACCATTTCAGTATGCTATCAATTATGAATTTACCTTTGTATCCGTCAACTCATTTCATGACTTTATATTAAACTATTTTGCAGACAAAGTGTGCATGGAATTTTTGTCATGATAATAAAATACAACGTATTTTCAAGTTCAAAGCAGCTCAGCGGATCAAAGAACACTTGTATGAGGCCCGAAGGAACTTGGAAAAACCTGGTTGTCTGAATGCTAATGTGTGGGTTCAGTTCTTGGAAAAATGGGATACCCCTGAATATAGGGCAAGAAGGGAACGGGCAAAGGCAAATAGAGCATCTCAAACGGATAGCTCGTTGCACACTGAAGGTTCGATGAGTTGCGTTACCCACCGACGAAGACTGGTAATATTAGCTTAAATTTTTTATTTATTCGGTTTAGTTCAATGTTCTAAACCATGACATAGTGAAGCTGTGTGGGGCTCTTTCGATTCACTATTGTTTTTATCTTCTTGTTGTTGTTCATCTTGAAGTCTAGTGAAGCCGTGTGTGGCCTATTTTGATTCACTAGCATTGTTGACATCTTGTTGCTCTTGTTGTTGTTCATCTTGAAGTCTAGTGAAGCCGTGTGTGAACTATTTCGATTCACTAGCATTGTTGACATCTTGTTGTTCATCTTGAAGTCTAGTGAAGCCGTGTGTGGCCTATTTTGATTCACTAGCATTGTTGACATCTTGTTGCTCTTATTGTTGCTTGTTTCTTTTGTTGTGAACTTGATCTTGTATCACACTGCCTGATGGTTTTAGAAAGTAAGACGAAGAGAATTAGTCTGTATAGGAAGGATGCCTAACTCCCTACCGTGATTAAAGGGGTCAAGAGTTTCTTTTATTCAATGACCAAAGTCCTTACTACCTTTTTCATGTCTGCCTTGTTGATTTTTGCTTCCAAAGCTATATTGGATGAGTTTGGAACCCTTAAAGAGTGTCATTGATAGTTTTAGCATCCACTGATACATTCTTTCCTAGAATATGATAGTTTGGAGAGGCAAATACTAGTAACATATTGAATACTTTAGGAGTTACTACTAATCAAAGGTGTTCATACCTATCAAGATCCTTACTGAAAACAGAATTTGACCTCTGCATATCAACTTATTAGTTTTCACAGATTTTGGTTGAAATTTAAACTGACTGGCAGTGATTTACTTATTTTATATATTTGGAAATATGTGTGCTTCATTTGGGGTTTAGGGTAGGAGTTAATCTTAGGAGGTCTAGTTTTGAACTTTGACCAAAATGCCAACCTTTTCAGGGTAACCGAGTGATATCTTGTGCTTCATGTACAACTTTGTTTGCCTAGTAAAATCGCTGAATCTGGGCCGAAGTGTTATTCAATAAATATTAGACCACAACCTGTGAAGCCTATGGATTTAATGAATTGATAAAGGTTTATGATGTGAAGGTCTATTTAGTCTCTTGTCATTATAGAGGATAAACCCAAAGTCAGTACATAGTACCAAGACCTCGAATGGTGAATTTAACTTGGAAAATGATTTATATATTCCATCAGGACTCCTTGACAAACACAATAGGGAACTGGAGCATCTGGGTGACAAATCAGCCACTAAAGACAGTTAAATTCTTCAGTTTAGCTGTTTTAAAGTGTCTTCAATAATTCTCAGCTAACACTATCAAGTCCAGCTGTCTTGTGGTCATACTGCTAGCAACTGCAGGACCAAGCCAATAGAACCAAATTCAACCGCTATAGTAACATAACCACCGCTACATTTTGTGCCATCATCTTGCATCAGACCAATCCATCCCATGTGGAATTTCAAACTTTTCTTAAAAATTTAGAGATTTAAGCATCGATTGGGCTTGGTAGAGTACATTTGAACTTTTTTACACTATTTGGTATTGATTAGGGTCACATTCTCTCTATTTAACGAAGTCTTGGTGCCTACGGCTTAGTCGAATGCATGATCTGTATATCTGTGATGAAGTTCTATTGAAATGTCTTTCAGAAAATTTGTTAGCATAAAGATAATGACAATCAAATCTTGCACCACATTTCTAGTATCTTTGGTTTTTGAACATTTCTAGTGTCTTTGGCACATTTCTGTTGAATGTATTAGCAACTTTGGGGCATTGGCTCCCTATATAGTTGTAGACCCCTTCCAAACTATCTACTTATAGCTTAAACAATTGAATAGAATCCACTTAAACTACTACTTCTGTTGGATTTGAGTATTTTCGAATCATGGACTCCATGATCTATTAGTCTTAAGATGTTTTGGTTTATGCTGTCCGGACTTATATTCATACTTGCATTATCTCTTTTTCTAAAAATTTACAGGAATATAAAAATGGGGGAAAAGACCGCCTTTTTATTGATGTCTACGAAGAGACGCATACGAAGAAAAACAAGGACGGTACAAGAGGAGATTGAGTCAAAACGCATGCTAAAAATGCATATGTAAGATAATAACTTTTACATACATTGTTTTATTATTACTCAACTTTGTTTGTTTACATACTGACAAATAATTTTTCTTTCAGGAAAATTTTCAAAAAAGCATAGAAGAGTAGCGTCAAATCCAACCTACTTCAGAGGATGGTACCATGGTCCAACCATCACCTGTACAGCTGAATAATATGTGGACAACTGTGGTAGGTGGTCCAAATAAAGGTAGAACCTACGGGACAGGGGTTCTCCAATCCTCGAGCAGTCCTTCGTTGTTTCTCAGTTCCTTTTCTACTTTACAAACTATGGAAGAAATGGAAGCAATGAAAAAGCAAATTGTGAAATTGATGCAAAAATGTGCAGCTAACGATGCTAAGTTTGCTAAATTTGATAAATTGGAGGAGTTGATTAAGAAGCACGTGCCGCAATATTTCATGACGAGGAAGATAATGAATCTGATGATAATTAGATTGTAGTTATTGTTCTTGTTTTTTGTTGTGACATTTAGATGTTTAAACTATTTGATTTGATGTTTGTTTTGAATGGTTTAAAGTGGTTGTATTTATAAATTTTTGTCGTGTTTGATCTTATAGTGAAAAATACATTAGTTATGTTGTTTATAATTTGAAAGCAGTGTAAGCTAATGCAATATAATAATTATTAAATAATTATTTATTAAATAATAATAATAATAATTAAATAATTATTTATTAATTTTTCGACTACAGTGGTCAGAATAATTAAAATTATTAAATAATTATTTATAAATTTTTCGACTACAGTGGTCGGAATAATTATAATTATTAAATATTTATAATTATTAAATAATTATTTATAAAATTTCCGACTACAGTAATCGAAAAAATTATAATAATTAAATATTTAATTATTAAATTTCCAACTACAGCAGTCGGAATAATTAAATTATTAAATTATTATTTATTTAATTTTTTACTACAGTATTCAGAATAATTAAATTATTAAATAATTATTTATTAAATTTCTGACTACTGTAGTCGGAATAATTATAATTATTAAATATTTATGTATTAAATTTTCGACTACAGTAGTCGGAATAACTAAAATTATTAAATAATTTTTTATTAAACTTTCAACTACAGTAGTCAGAATATTTATAATTATTAAATAAATATTTATTAAATATCCGACTACATTTCCAACTAAAGTAGTCGAAAATTTCTGACTACTGTAGTCGGAAATGATTTTCCGACAAGCTATATTCCGACTACCATCAAGCAGTCGAAAAGTAGTCGGAACTACCTTATTTTTCGACCACATTCCAACTACATTGGCCGTCGGAAATTTAATATTTTCTAGTAGTGAAATACCACCAAAACGCATGATCAAGAGCTGTGTTATCCACTCGAACCGAGATCTGAATCGATAGAATACAGAACAGTAGGATTGATTACAACCACGACTGGGCAAGGCACTAAAATTGCGTCAATTTCATCGCCGGTGATGCAGCTCCGACGGCGTTTGCTTGATTTGTTGCTCCGACGGGGTCGATAATTAGGTTCGATGGTCGAATTGAATTGGGGGAAGAAGAAGAAGGAGGAATTTCCGTCATTGTTAATTGTTCAAAACTCATTAGAAACTTGAAATTGGAATTAAAATTAAAATTTTCAGTTTGGGAATTTTGAATTTGGAGAAGAAGAAGAAGAAGAAGAAGATGGATTAGAATTTTCAGTTTGGGGATTTTTGAATTTGGAGAAGAAGATGAAGATGGATGCTGGACGTTAGGGCTGGGATGGAGAATATTTTAATTCTTTTTTGCGTTATTTTTTAATCTAGACGTGCCTTTTTTTTTTAATTAAATAATTATGTTTTTTTCACGTCAAATTTAGGGAGTAAAAAATTTCACTTTTAAGTAGTTTAGGTATGTATTAGGTCACTCCAATAGTTTAAGTGTGTCTTAGACTTTTTGAGTATAGTTTAGGGTGGAAACGATGACTTTTCCCTAAAAAAAATCCTTATAGAATCAAAACCAACTCTTGGATTTTACTAACAAAGAACAAAAGATTAAAGAAAAAAGTAACATAAAATATAAATTCAAAGTTTACAAATCTCATGTTCAGAAATATATTATACATAATTTTGATATGTCGTCATCAAAATATCAATCAACTCTTTAGCAATTGAGAGATACTACCAAGTAAATAAAAGAGAAAAACAAAAAGAATAGATTAGTTGTAAAAAGGGAAAAAATAATTAAAAAATAAACTATATGGGACTCACTATATCTTGTTTGAAATTTCATGTAAACATTGATAATTCAATGTTTTCCGTAAGCAATTTGAATTCACAATGGAACTCATATATTATGAAATATTAGTTTGACTTTGTTTTAGTTGTGTAAGGAGTCTTAAAATATATAGTAATGATCCTAATCCTAGGAAAATTCCTATAGAAAAAACAAATTTAATGAATTTTATAAATTTGAAATTCTTTCTATATATTAATAATAATTTAAGAAAAAAAGTGAAAAGATAATTTTGTCTATTGCAAAGACTTTTAATGAAAGGCAAAAAGTTTAAATCATTTTTCTAAAGGTCTTTACATTTTTAATATTATATATATATATATATATATATATATATATATATATATATATATATATATTGTATTGTATCAATATGTATAAAATATGTATTTTATATAGGGTGAAAATCGTTCCCCCCCCACCCCCCGAACTTTGTCTTAAAAATCAACCTCCCCCGAACTATCAACAATAATCAACCTCCCCCTTTTATCATAATCCGTCCATTGACCGGCAACTTTGCAAATTTGACCGATGACTAGATGGATAAATAGTAATCTCCACTTTCTTTCAATTTAATTAACTTTTTAAGTTAAAATGTAAAATTTAATTTTATGAAGATAACATTTTAATTTCACTGCTTATAAAGCTACACCTAGTTATTTATCTTTTTATTTTTCATATATAAAGCAAAGCATCTCAGGCCCACCCATTTTTTAAAATATCAAAATACATTTTTTTTTTCCTAAAAATCAAATTTACATATCAAAATATCAAAAAAGCAAATTTAAGCATCTCAGGCCCACCCATTTTTATATTTAAATATCAAAATACACTATTACTACTGTTGTTGCTGCTGTCTCTAGTCCCTCCAACTCCTAGTTTTATTATGTAATGCTATTGAATCTCCCTTTACTATGAAAATTATTTTCACCCCCCAACTTTGATTAAAAAATAAAATTCCCCCCTCAACATTAAACAACAATCATACTCCCCCCTTTTATTCCATGAAATATCTATTTTATCCTTATAATTTTAATTTTATATTTATGTAATATATTTTTATATTATATGTAATGAATATTTTTTTAACATAGATATTTGTAGTATTTTATTTAAGTTTATTAACTATATACGCAGATTAATACGTTTTATAGATTTATCACAAAATTCAATGTTATTTTTTAAGATCGTTATTTTAGTATTATATGTATTAAAGAGTCGTTTGGTGTGAGGTATAATTATAATAATTCAGAGATAAAGTTCATAATTATTTATCCCGCATTTAATTAGATGTATTAGGTAGTCTCAAAATTATTTGTCGCACCATTTATACCACAGTGATGAGATAAGTTATCACACATACATGTTAGTACAACTTATTTTGTAATAACTAATCCCGGAATAACTTGTTTCCAAACAACCCACCCCTAAGTGTGTATATATACATATGTATGTACATGCATGTGCGTATATTTTCGTGTTTTATCGCTCTCTTACTAAATTCGTTTCGTATTACTTAACTTTTTGTTGATATAACACAATCCTTAAGAAAATTTTACTTAGAGGTATATTTTGCTAAATTAACCTTATTAATGATAATTTGAAACTTTAAATTTGTCTATACTATTACTTTATATAGTTATTTAACACTAAAGGGTAGAAAAAAAATATAATACAATTCTCTTGATTTCACAAATTGAGTAGATAAACTAAAACATTTATTTTTAGCATGAGGATCCAGTGATAAGAAACGATATTATCTATTGTCGATATCAATAAATAAATTGTGATTGTCATTAATAGAGTATTACATATTTTATAATTTATATAAATAAATATAATCTTTAAAATTTGACCTTATTTTTATTCGAGAAAAACATCTAGTATCCCCAAACTATGATCAAATTTGCTACGACACACGTCAACTTCACGGGAATCCTATTACTCCTTAAAGTAAATTTTAGCGTATTTTTGTCATTCTTTTTAACTAATGTGATACCTTTTGTCAATCGTTTTAGATGGTGTGATACCTTTGATATGGGCTCCATTTTATGTAATAAAGGTGTCATATTAGCACAAAAAAATGATAAAAATACGTTAAATTTGAGTTCAGAGGATAATAGGACCTCTGTGAAGTTGGAGTGTGTCGTAACAACTTTGACCATAGTTCGGGGAGGTACTAGAGGCTTATCTCTTTCATTTATTGTTTGTAATTTCTGCATTGAAATATGTTTATAAAATTAGTAGTACTTATTATTTTTACTTGTTAAAATAAATATTATAGTTTTGATTATTATTAATAAAACTAATTTTCTTATTACGCTAATTTACTTCATAAAAATCATCATTAGCTTATATATTTCTTACTTTTTTTCTAGAAGATAATGTTTATGTTTTTATGAAAATTTTGTTATATGAATAATGTTTATTTTTTTATGAAAAATTTGTTATATGATTTTTTTTTAAAATGAAAATATGATGATTTTAAAGAAGTTAAAAAAAAGAATACAAAAATTGATGATAAAGGGTAAAATAGGAATTTTAAAAAATCAATTAGGATAAAGGGGGGAGTATGATTATTGTTCAAAGTTGAGGGGGGAGTTTGATTTTTAAGACAAAGTTGGAGAGAGAAAATGATTTTGAGCCTATTTTAATGTGTAAATGTAATTGTTATTAGCATTACCCATGCTATTGCTACTACAATTATTATTACTACTATTAATCCTTCTACTCGTACTAGTACGCTTTCTTTATGTAGTTCTACTAGTTTGTTTTTCATTCCACTTATTCAATAGTTAGCATGTTTATATAATATAGGATTATATTGTATTATATATTTTGATGGATATGATGGATAAATTATATTCCATTGATATTATGGATGATAGAGTTTAGCAATACGAATCCAAGAAAGAAAAAATAATTATTTAATAATTTTGTAATTGAAAAGGCATAACATATGACAAAGTAGTTGGGGTAAACGGAAGTTTAGTCAAATTGTTTACCTTGATTTTGAGAGGTTGAAGATGAACAGTCACGTGCTTTCTTGCATCAACAAAAAAGAGAAGATCACTGTTGTATAAGATGAAACACAATATTGAGGGCAATATTAATTAATAGGATCTTTAATTAATAAGGTAATATTAATAAATTAAGTCACTTAATTAGGTTGAAAGAAAGTGGAAATTACTATTTACCCATCTAGTCATCAGTCAAATTTGCAAAATTGCCGGTCAATGGTCGGATTGTGATAAAAAGGGGGGGGGCGGGGTTGATTGTTGTTGATAGTTCGGGGGGAGGTTAATTTTTAAGATAAACTTTAGGGGGGGAGGTGATTTTCACTATGTATCTCTTTTTAAATTGTATATGAATAAATACACTTTTTATATTTGATTTTTTTTGAAAAAAAAAAACCAAAGAAAGCAGTAAAAAAATGAAGAAAAACAATGAAAAAATGAACAGTGTTATAAAACAATAAAGAATAACGAAGAAGAATAAATAGAGAGAAAAGAGGAGAGGCTTCTTTATTTCTCTTGAGGGATGAAAGATCATATGATTATTGAATACAATGAACAAAATCCCTCTATTTATAGGGAAAAGTATTCCTAGTTTCTGACTACTCTATTTATAGGGAAAAATACTCCTAATTTCTGACTAAAGACAAATACTTCAAATCCTGATAGATATTAACTAGATCTTATTAGATCTTTGATAGACATTCAATATAATGTAAATACATTTATAACACTCCCCATTGAATGTCTAGATAGATAGATAATGTGCTTTGTTAAAACCTTACTAGAGGAAAACCCAGTGAAAAAAAAATCTAGTGAAGAAAAAAGAGTACACATCTCTGACAATACGCATATAGGTTGCCTCATTAAAAACCTTACAAGAAAAACCCAGTGGGACAAAACCTCGTAAGGAAAAAAGAGTACAATGCGTATTAACTCCCCCTAATGAGAACATCCTTGAGCCTTTACATCCCGATCTTGTGCAGCATCTTCTTGAAGGTTGCAATTGGAGAAGATTTGGTGAATAAATCAGCCACATTGTCACTTGAACGAATCTGTTGCACGTTAATATCACCATTCTCTTGTAGCTCGTGTATGTAGAAAAGCTTTGCCAAAATGTGCTTCGTTTTATCTCCTTTTGTGAATCCTCCCTTAAGAGGTGCTATATATGCTGCATTATCTCTGTATAAAATTATGGGTACATTGTCATATTTTAAACCACATTTTTCTCGAATGAGATGTATCATAGATCTCAACCATACACATTCTCGACTTGCTTCATGAATAGATATTATCTCAACATGATTTAATGAAGTGGCTACGATAGAATGTTTTATATATCTCCAAGATATGGCAGTATCCCCACATATGAACACGTTGCCTGTTTGAGATCGAGCGTTATGCGGGTCAGATAAGTACCCAACATCAGCATAGCCAACAAGATCGAGATTGCAAGCTTTAGAATAAAGTAAGCTCATGCTTTTATCCCATTTTGATGTCTCCTATTAGGAATAGAAATATAATTTGCTAACAAAATAATCGAAAGGCTATATCATGCCTTATAGAATTTGCAAGATACATTAGTATACCAATTGGACTAAGATATGGTACTTCAGGACCAATCCAATTCGGTATGTTTCTCATTTAAGCAAATAATCTTATTGTTTTTTAAAACTCTCCAAGAGTTTCAATGGTTTTCATGTTATAACCTTTACAATATAAGGATTATCAATAAGTTTCCCAGAAACTTTTATATTTTGAATCCTTAAAAGAAGTTTTCATATAAATTTTGCCAAGTGACAATATTCAACATTTCATGAGTGACATCTTCAAGTGTTTAGATTGCAAATCAAATAAGTTTTATGCTTACCAAGATGCATTCTTTTATGCCACTTGATAAATATAATGTTCTACGCCAGCATGCTTAAATAAACGTAGAATTCAGATCCTCGTAATCTTTCACAATATTGCATTAATATTGTATCAAGGTTATTAATGATATATTATTTCGTATCGGTTCACAGTGTGACATAACATTTTGAGATCTCATCACTTCATTATTTTTAGGTACCTGAACCTCTCATAAGATTTCATGAAGTGTCATGTCATAGGCTCTTCAAGAGCACATTACCTTCTTATTATGATTATTTGCTCCTTGTTTCATTTGGAATCGATTAGTCTACCATGCTTCATGCATGCATAGACTTTGTCCTTCAAGGACACAAAATAGGAGCACTTACAACTTAAATATGAGATGTTGTCAGCATTTGACTTGAATTATCTTATGAATAAGGATCATATGATAATTCCTAATATATTTCATAGCTGCTTATAATCTCCCCCTTATGTTAGAAAAACTAACATTTATCCTCATCTTATTTGAGGAATCCATCTTTGTGCATCATGGTATATACATTAATCGTATATCGCGCATCAAAACTATTAGATGGAATAGTTGGTTCTTGACCTTGGATAAATTAAGAGGGAAGAAATAATCATAATTTATTGGTCTAATGCATACAAGTGTTATTGTATACAACATATCATATTTCAGACTAACACAGGAAGCTTTGTTCTCATTAGTAATGGTTTAGCTATTTATCGAAGGCATTCAATGTCAAACCATCATCATTAAGATGAATTATTTTGATTACACAATTTGAAAATTATGCTCAATTTATATTGAGCAAGTAACTTTATGAATGTCAAACGTACGTTGACAATTAATGTACATGTGATCATCTTATTGATGCATCTTTTCAACGTATCACATGATAGGTGAACGAGCCCTTAATCACCTTTTATACATTCCAGATTTTGAGGGATCAAATCCCAATATTAGTTGGACAAACCAACTTATCATGAGAACAAGCAACATAAATAATTCTTGAAGAATCTTTTATTTCTTCAACATATGTCTAATACTCAATATGCACATCTTCATGATGACAAATCATTTATGTCAATAGATTTAATAATTTGTATTAGTAACTCCAAGTTATCATAACATGTGCAAAAATTCTTTAGTAAACATCAGGTTTACTATTGCATGAATTTAGTATCAATAAACAATAAACTCTTAGTTTATTATGGCATGTGATTTCATCATACTTGGGTAACTTTTCACATTCGTGTTTCTTATCATAGTAACTTGGAGATATTTAATCTTACAATTATTTCACCTCTTTTGAAGGTAGATTGTGATATCTTCACAATTAAGAACACATTCAAATGTATATACAATCACATTCACCCCAGGGTATAGATCGTATTTATGATAATCGAAATTCTCATTTCCAGAAATGAAATATAATCATGTCTTAAGTGTATCAAATTATGATAGCTATTACAAAAATAAATTGAGGCATACATATGATTTATTGCTACCACATTCAATTCGAGAAATGGACCATATTTAATATGTCTTAAGCGTATCATGCTTCAGAGTAGTTGCCCCTTTTGATTGATAATAGGCATAATAAAATGAATCACAAAAGAGTATGTAAATTTAGACATTCAAAATATTAATACCACTTTTGGTGGTTATTATGATGACGAACATCAAAGTAACTAATGCATACTACTATTAATACATAAACAAAGCATAGAATCATGAGTAAATTAAAAATATTAAACCTACAATAATGAGCAAAAGACTTCGTCACTTTACTTGAGATGGCCACTAGTTTATTTACTAAAATCAAACCTCAGGAGGATTGTTAACATACATTAATTAATTAATACAATTGAATTATTCTCATCCACAAATAGATTTTATCGTATATCAATTACTTCACCACTTATATTAGAGACTCGTGTTGATAACGTGTTATAAAATAATAAAGAATAACGAAGAAGAATAAATAGAGAAAAAGAGGAGAGGCTTCTTTATTTCTCTTGAGGGATGAAAAATCATATGATTGTTGAATACAATGAACAAAATCCCTCTATTTATAGGGAAAAATACTTCTAGTTTCTGACTACTCTATTTATAGGGAAAAAATATTCCTGGTTTCTGACTAAAGACAGATACTTCAAATCCTGATAGATATTAACTATATCTTGATAGATCTTATTAGATCTTTGATAGACATTCACTATAATGTAAATACATTTATAACAAGCAGTAATTTTTTATACGCTTCATATAATCAAAAAAGAAATATGAAAAAGCAACTAGAAAAGGTAAAAAATAAATAAAAATCAAAAGAAAAAAAAGCAAAGATAAAAGTCAAAAAAGGCTGCAAAAGAAGCAGAAAATTGCGGGAAAAAGAAAAAGAAAAAATCGTTGCAAAAAAAAAAGAGAATAGCATTAAAGAAGTAGCAAAAAGGAAAAAAAATTTACAATGGTTGAGGTTCAACCAACAAAAGTTGTGAGAGGATTCATTTATTAATTGACACTTGAAAAGTGAGGTCCACTTTAACTTTTTTAAAGTTAATAAAGAGTGAAAGGATATATATTCAAAACACAAATAAAATAAAATTGATAAGTTAGTGAATTGTGGGGTCTACCAGCATTTATTGTTTAGTCTTCAAAGAAGAAATTTCTGGAAAAATCATGCCTCATCTTTCTTTTTCTATTTACTCAAAAGCTTCATTAATAACAAAACAGTTTATGTAGATCAAGTCAAGAAATTTCTTTAAAAATTTGATATTCAATATTAGTTAGTGTTGTTGCTGATTAAAAAAAATGGGTTGAGATTTAAAAATGAAGAGAATAAAAAAATATAGAAGAAAATTTCTTCCAATCTAATGCTAAAAGGGATCAAGAATTGGGTGAAATCTCCATGAATTTTCTTTTGCTTACTTAATTATTCATGATTTCAAGTATGAAGCTTTATTCATCTTTTTGTGAGATCTTTATGCTATCTACTCAATTAAATAAAAAAATCATAAATGCCTGATAATTAAAATTTTATAGATTTTATTTGCATGTTAGTTGTAACATCAAAATACAAAATTAATATTTGTTTGCACTGATTTTGCTGCTAAATTAAGAGTATATCATACAAAAAATTAAGTCCACAGTATAATCTCCTTCAAAAATGAAATTGAATTTCTTCTGAAATTTATTTATTTGATCCTTGGTTCTGCATGCAAGCTTCAGATTGAAGATTTTTGTTTTGAGTCAAAAATTAGTTGAGAGTGTTGGGTGAATCTCCATGTACCTGCTTATTTGTTTTTTTAAAAAAATAAATTAACAATCTTACAAAAATATATTAAAGTCACTGCTAGTTATATTTAAAAAACAAATTAAAAGAAAAATCAAACCTTAGAAATTAATTCCATGAACTGATGTTGTATTTGCTACACTGAGGTTGAAGCCAGTGTTGTATTCAAAAATTGATGATTCTGTGCTAGTGTTGCTCTGTTTTTTAATGCAATCTGTGATGTTTTTTTCTTTTTATGCTCGCTCACCTTTTGGCTTCATTCTTCCATATCCATTTCCCTTTCTTTTTTTCTTAATTGAATCCAAAATTTGATCTGTACACCCTGTTAAAGGATCAACAGAACTGAATTGAAATTTATTTTTACCACAGTCTCCATTATATATCTCACTTTGATGTTTACTAATCTCAATTCTTGCTTGATACAAATATTTTCTAGCAATTTCTTCAAAATCCTCATCATTTGCATCTAAAGTTATAACATCAAACGACTCTTTCACTAACCCATTCAAACGAATTGCCATAGAGAATTTTACTGCTTTCTTCTTTGTAGTGTATTCCTCAAATCTGTCTCCATGCTTAGCATTCTTCAACCATCTTTTCAAAATATATTTCTCAGGAATATAAGAAAAATTCAAGTCAAAGAATAGAACTTTTAGTGCGTGACAACATAACCAACCCATGGACTCAAACATATGACAATTACAAATAATTATTTTTTCAAGGAAATTAAACTGGACAACTTCAGTTTGTCCATTTTCACCCTTTAAAATTGTATATTTGGTAGTATTGCCATTAGTTTCAGCACTGAGTGTTCTTTCGGTTGCCCCTTGCAAAAATTCATGTTGGAATCTTGTGTAAATTCTTCTCGTGTACACACTAGAAACATGTTTTAACATCCCACAATCTTCTATGGATATTTTAGGCATTCCTCGAGATTTATAATCCTCAGCTGCTTCAATATCTTGCATTTCGGTTGTTCGCTGCTCATAATATTTTACAAACTCAGTTATACTCATTGCCTTGCATGTCATTTCTGTGAAGACCCTATTTGTGCTCTCACTTCTTTGAGTTGATTTGATGTACGCCGAAAAAATTAAACGGCTAAATGCAGGACACCATTTTTTTCTCAAATCATATAACTTTTGAAACCAAGTATTACACGCACAATTCCATTCACTTATCATTTTATCCCACACTAACTCAAATTCTGATTTCAAATTGCACCTCCACAAGAGTGTCAAAATAGTGTCGAAATCCCGACTTAAAGTAAAGCTGGGATATGTTTTTTTGAGCATTTCTATCAATATGCCATTCGCATAGTCGATGACACGTGTTAGGAAAGACTTCTTTAATGGCCAAGTCTATAGCAGGAGCTTGATCGGTAAAAATTGTTTTTGGTGTTTTTCCTTCCTTTGCCTTCAAAAATGCTTGAAATAGCCAAACAAATGAACCACTGGTTTCATTACATAAGAATGCACAACCAAAAAAGGTATTTTTTCAGTGGTTATTCACACCAACAAATGGAGCACAAATCATGTCATATCTATTTGTACGATAAGTAGTGTAAAAAATCATCACATCTCCAAAATACTCATAGTGCAATTTAGATATACTATCTCTTCAAAAAAATTGCACAACCTACCATCTTCATCAACTTGAAAAGAATAGAAGAAGTTTGAGTCCTCGGATTGCAAATGCATAAAATGATTTATCGAAGTTTGAGCATCTCCACTGCTAATCATATTTCTCTTATGTGCTTGAACAAAATTATGAGCATCTTGTTCAATGAATCCTACATTTTCAACTCCACCCTCTTCATTCTGAAGATATCGAACAACTTTTTTTGTATGAATACCGGCATCAATCATAGAACCAAGAATATTTTTAGTAGCATTTGTAAGCCTACGACCAGAATGTATGAAATGTTTCAAATTATCTTCTATCATGGGATAACTATGCACATCATTGAATTCACATACTTCTCATATTTCATTTGAAATTTTGAATTTTATACGAGCCATACAACCACATCTATATTCTAATCTTTGTCTCTTTCTTTCTTGAAAAGGAGAAAGTTTATCAGATTGTCCTTCACAAGAACAAAGAAATAAACGTCTTGTTGTCTCTTCTTTTACATTGTTAGTCTTTGCTCCCTTTCGAACACCAAAATCTCTTACCACGGCATATGAATTATATGCATTGTATGATTCCTCTTTCAAATTAAACTTCATACCAATCTCAAAACAAAGTTCTTGCTAGTGTTACAAATATTATGCTCGTTAACATTGAAATCTACAATAATAATTTTTAATTGTAAGTATCAAAATTCAATAAATAGATAAACTATAGATAATATTTATTTAATAGAGATCTCTACACTTAAATTATCTTCTTGGGCAGAGGAGTCTTTGCCTTTGTCAACATGTGCATCTTTCATTTTCTATTTCAAGCACAATCTGCATAAGACAAAATTTACAACACTAAAAATTTAATCTTTTCAAAAGGTTATCTTAATATTTAAAAATACTTTTTGATGTTATAAAATGTCTAATTAAAATATAATTTTGAATATGTGATCAAATATTTTAAAGTTAGTGTTGAACTTATTATTTGGAATAAAATTAAAATTGTCAAGTTTTTATGATATTTTTATTTTTATATTTAATAACAAAAATTGTTTTTTATATTTACAGGATCAACTGACCATGAAGATCATTCAATGAATGATACACAAGATATGGATTCAATGAAAATATTGAGAAGTGAAGCATATATGTTAGCATTAGATATTTTTATACGAAAATATAGTAATATTTTACTTTCTAATTGTATATATATAATAAGGTGATTATACAAATATAAATAACAATGAGAAAAGAAAATTTTAAAAAATAAAGGTCATAGATGTATACATCTAAAATATTTCTTCTAAGTTTTGCTTGAGTGAGAATGCTGTGAGAGCAATAAATGTAGAACTACTTTAAAAATTTTGCTTTGATTGGTTTGGATATCACGTAGGAAGAAACTAATTAAGGAGGAAAAAAAGTCTCTTTCCCTCCATTTTTATTGTACTATATATAGTCTTATGTTTTTCCCTCCATTTTTATTGTATTATATTTATAGTTTTTTGTCTTTGTCTTTGATATTTTATTTAATTTTTTTTTTGCAAAGTATATATTGAAGCTGACTTTCCAAGTATCAATAAATTAATGGATCCTATCACAACTTGTGTTGGTTGGACTTCAACCATAGTAAAATTTTTGACAAAAAGGCTATAACGTGGTATTTACTTGGGCCATAAATGTCAGTTGTTTCACTTAAGATGTTGTTTTTGTCCTTTCAACCAGATTAATCTTGACATAACACTCTTTTTTTTTATATAAAAAATATTGTTTATTATCAATTGAAAGGGGGAGAGTAATTTCTTGAGTCTTATTCACGACAACATGGGTTTTAGTGATTTATTCTACAACATAAAATAAATTTAAAGGTAGATTAAAGTCATAACTTTATACGCTCTTATTAATAAATTAATTAAAAATATTATTAGTCTTTTTATAATTTCTCATTGTTATTATTGCTCAAGATTTCTTTGTTCGGCGTGTTGTTATGACCTCAACAACATGCTCATAATTTGAGTTTCACCGTATTCTATGAATACATCAACAACCGAGACTCATTGAATTGACATAGTTCACGAAAATATCAATAAAATTATCATGTTAGATCGACTTATGGATAATGTTGATCCATTCAAAACACTAATTTTGTCTTAAAGTATTTAGGGATTGATTTCAAATAGCAATTTCTTAAGAAAAATAAAATAAAATACATAAAATAGCGAAAATAGTAGGATTTGTGTCAATTTAGGTTCCATCTGATTCTGATTGAAATTGCTTGATACACGTACAACGTACGTACCTTAAACTAGTTTTAAATATGTAACAACTAGATTGTTGAAAATATGGTTTACAATTGTCTCCACATGTAGTACTTTGATTATTATTTTTGACAAAACAAATCTTCATTATCGCCAAGTTGGTTACAACTTGATTTGAAATTGTCTTGACATGTCCTCAACCTCATTCAATCATTGGATCGTTGAACCATTGGACTCATAGGATCATTAAACCGTAAGCTCTAATACAACTTGTTGGAATCGAAATTGATAGGGCTTCATGCAGAAGCTTATAGTTTGCAAATGGAGTCGATAATTCAGACGAAACGAAAAACATACTAAAAATATACTATTAATATGGTTTGGTCAAACAACCTACATACGAAAAACTAATATTGAAAAATATAAACACTATTGAGAAAAATCTCCTCCCGAACAAGATTCTTTGATAACTACATTCTGCATGTTATATGTGTTATATTTTGAGAAGAAGGATCTTCGATTCATAGAAGTCCAAAACTTCTCCTTCAAAAAAGAACTAACCAATTATGAAAGAGATTTTTTCCTACAAGGAAACCTTTTCTACCAAGAATTTTTTTTTGAAGTAAATGCAATTATGATAGAATCCAAGTAAACTAGAAAATCTAGGGCAAATCCTAACACTGCCAAGTCAAATTTGGTAGAATCTAAGGACTTGTTTGGTTGTGATTTCAAATTTGTTTTGAAGTTGAAATTTTGTATGAATATGTAATTTGGATTTCAAATTTGTATTTTTTCTTATAAATATGAAAAATCCAATTGAAAACTCTCAAAACCTTTTAAACTACTGCGCAATCACAGCAAATCATAAACAAAGTATTGGAGTATTATAAGACGTCCATTAAAAAATCACATATTTTCATGTTCTTTTTTATAAATATATATATATATAGTGATTACCACTGTAAATTTTTAAATATACATAATTTTACGAAAGTCCATTGGTACAGTAAATCAATAACAATATAGCTAGTTATTTTTTAATAGAGAAAATGGTCAAATATGCCCCTAAACTTTGTGAAAATGTTCACATATATCCTTAGTTAAAAGTTTAGCTCATCCATGTCCTTGTCGTCCAAGTTTTGGTCCATATATACCCATGTTGTTAAGTTTTGGACTATATATACCCCTGTTGCCAAGTTTTGGGTCATATATACTTCTGTCGTCGTTAATTACTTTGCTGGAATTTCCCAACCCACTTTTCCTTTTTTTTTCTCCTTACAAAATTATATTTACCACATCACTTTTTTATTGCAACATCACATATAATTAAATTCACTCCTTCTTCTACATATTAAACGTCCGTCAAATGCTCTCATCTACTTCACAATCTCTTTGGATTTTCTCTAATTTGACAAAACTTTTTTGTTGTATTTTCAAATTCTTGCGTAACGGCTCCTCTCATACATACATACATACATACATACATACATACATATAAAAGATATCCTTTTAATTGACAACTTGTTTTTGTTGTCTCTATATGGACTGTCTCTTTTACACTTCTACATCTCAATTTCTAACTTGGGTTTTTCTTATTCTTCTTATTCTTGATATTGAAATTGATGGTGGTGCGAAAGATGAAGTCGGTTGATATGATACTAAAATAATTTGCATTTGATTAGTACTTTAATTCTTTATTTTTATTGCAATTGTGCATTGAGTTTTTATGGGGTGTTCTTGACTTTTTTTATTTTCTACTTGATGATTCTTGGGGTCATGCAAGAATCGAAAAACACAACAAAGAAATTTCGACAAATTAGAGAAAATCCAAAGAGAATGTGAGGTAGATGAGAGAATTTGACATATGGTTAATGTGTCGAAGAAGTGATGGGTTTAATTATATGTGATGTGACAATTAAAAAGTGATGTGGAAAATATGATTTCTTAAAAAAGAAAAGGAAAAAGGAGTTAAAAAAATTTAGCAAAGAAATTAACACGACAGGGGTATATATAATCCAAAACTTGATAACAAGGATATATATGATCAAAAACTTGATAATAGGGGTATGTATGATCCAAGATTTGAACAGCAAGGGCATTGGTGAGCTAAACTTTTAATGGAGAATATATTTGAATATTTTCGCAAAGTTTAGGGATATATTTGACCCTTTTCACTTCTTTAGTATAATCCTCTCACATGATAGATTAATCTATTCATACCGGGCATGGATCTTTTTATTTTATTTTATTTTTTTGCAAATTTTAAAATTCTGAATTTTTCCGCAAAACATACTCTTATGTGTCAAGTTTTAAATTTTTTAAAAATTGAAATCACTCACTTGGAATTGAAATCCTACCTTTTAAATGATTTTGGATTTGAAAATCAATAATTTCAAATTGAATGTTGAAGTTGAAGTTTTGTTTAAATATCATATCAAATCCAAACTTCAAATTGCATGATCCTTCTAATATGCAGCAGTTGCATTATGCTCAAAGTGGCATCAGGAAGGAGGCAAAGATGGCGGAGGATTGACTATATAACAGTTGTTGAACTATACCATCCTATATGAGCCATTCTTGTTGTGAAATAGTACTTGCAACAGGTAAATTATCTTTCATAATTAAACATTTCCTGTCCGCCTTTCCTTTTCCTGTAGTTCACATTTCAAAATTTAAAAATTGTTGGAGTAAGCAATATTGAGTTTGAGGAGAATAATTGTCATAGGTTGATAGTTTTGAAATCATCTAGCAGTTCAAAATATTGAAAAGAACCAAGTACGTACATATGTGACAACTTTGGCTCAAAAAATTTGTTGTTTTGAGAAAAATTCCCACCACGTTCACAATTTTGATAGTTTGGGTTGTTGGAGAATCCAAGCAAGATAGTATGTATATGAGTGTATCAGGTTGCAGCCTCGTAGAATGAATACAAGAAAGAAAGATCACTTAGATTTTGTGTGCTCCTTTTTCTGCTGTTGACATTGGAAAAGGAGGCAAAAAGGTATGGAAAGTGTCAAAGGGGGAAACTTAATGTGTTATCCTATTTAACATAATACCATTTGAATGCTGCAAATTTGCAGAGTATTGCATACATTGATATGATTTGTCGATTTCCTTGTGATTTTACCATGTTTTTTTCTCTTTAAGCACAATGCCGTTTTCTGTTATTATATAGAAAATTATCCCAATACATGAGAATGAACAAATTAACATAATTTTCATTGTAAAGTTATACAACAAAGAAAGCTGGAAAAGAAACACAAACAATTGGGATTTTAAGTGATGGTTTTATTGAGCTTATTCTTGACTTAATATAGACCTACACTTAACAAGAAGAGAAATAATAGACCACAAAATCTGCTAAGTAGTTAAGATAATGAAAAATAAAATAAGTCTAACAACCCAAAAGAATAGGACTTCATGCAACAATCCTTGACCAATTCAAAGTCTACTAACAATCCCTCCCTTGAACTCATTCCTCTTGTCAAGAATTAGTTCAAATCTGAATTTGTGCACATTCCAAGCTCTTCACGCAGTTTCTGAAATGCTTCCACTTTGAGAGGTTTCGTCAGCAGGTCTGCAAGTTGATCACGAGTGCCGCAAAACAACAAGTTAACAACTCCTTCTCTAGTAAGATCCCTTAGGAAATGAAATCTTACCCTAATGTGTTTAGAACGGCCATGTAGAATCGTATTCTTGGACAGCTTAATGGTTGACGCATTATCACACATTAACTTTGTACCAGCTGCCTGAAAATGGCCAATTTCTTTTAAGATCCTCCTCATCCAAATAGCTTGACAAGCGCATGCAGCAGCTGCAACAAACTCAGCCTCTGTAGTTGACAAGGCAACGATAGGTTGCTTTCGAGATGTCCAGGCTACTGCTCCTCCACTCATCATAAACACGTAGCCTGACGTACTCTTGCTATCATTCATGTCGCCAGCATAGTCACTATCAGTGAATCCAGCCAGCTCACTAGCTCCTCCCATTTTGTAAAACACACCATAGTTCACAGTACCTTTTAAGTACCTTAATACTCTTTTTGCTGCTGCAAAGTGTTGTTGTGTTGGGCATGCCATAAAACGACTAATAAGACTTACAACAAACATGAGATCAGGACGAGTGGCTGTGAGATACATCAGACTCCCCACTATCTGTTTGTATTGAGTTGCATCCACCTTTATGCCATCTTCATCTTTTCCAATCTTTTGTCCTGGAACGATAGGATTACAAACTGAATTGTAATTTTCTATTCCAAATCGGCTTAAAACTTCAGCTGCATACTTTCTTTGGCATATGAAGACACCATCAGGTCTTTGTATCACCTCATGTCCAAGAAAGAACCTCATCGGACCTAAGTCCGTCATATCAAACTCTTTTTTCATGAAATATTTAAACTCACTCAACATCTCTTCATCATCACCAGTAAATAAAAGATCATCAACATAAATACTAACAATGAGAATTTTACCTCCCTTTCTTTTAACAAAGAGTGTTTGTTCACTGGAGCTTCTTTTGAATCCTTCCTTGATGAAATAGGACTCTATTCGAATAAACCAAGCTCTAGGTGCCTGTTTTAGTCCATAAAGTGCCTTTTGTAGTTTATAAACCAGTTGTTCACTTCTTTTTTTTTCATAACCTTTTGGTTGTTCAACAAAAACGTCTTCCTTCAACTCACCATATAGAAAAGCCGATTTGACATCTAATTGATACAATTTCCAACCCCTTTGAGCCGCAAAGGCTATGATCATTCTTACTGTATCCATTCGTGTCACGGGTGCAAAAACTTCAGTATAATCAATCCCATATTCCTGAGTATAGCCTTTAACCACCAACCTTGCTTTGTATTTGTCAATTTCACCAAGCTCATTTAGCTTGGTTTTATAAACCCATTTTACTCCTATTTTGTTTGCATCAGCAGTCAGTTCCATCAAGCGCCATGTCTGATTTATTTCAATGGATTTGATTTCTTCATCCATGGCTTGCCTCCATTTTGAGCTTTTGACAGCTTTCTCAAAGCTTGTAAGATCTGATATCACCAAAAAAGCAATGTTTGCTTCATCTTCTTCAGACAAATCTTCACCAGAAATATAATCTGCCGACCACACAGGTGGACGTCGATTTCTACTCTCCCTTACTACCAGCTCTGGAGCAGCAGTTGATGAGTTATTTTCGATCGGTGAATTCTCTGAGACTTCTCCTTCTTGAGCTTTGTTCTGTTCTTCAGTGTTGTCTCCCCAATCTAATTCCATCAGTTGTTCTCCTTGAGAATTTTCATTCCAATCCCACATACGATCTTCTTCAAAAATTACATCACGACTAACTATAATTCTTTTGGCAACCGGATCAAACATTCTGTACCCTTTGGACTCACCACTAACCCCGACTAGAACACAACTCACACTTTTATCTTCAAGTTTTGTTCTCCTAGCATCTGGAATATGAACATGTCCCACGCATCCAAACACTCGAAAGTAATCAACTGATGGCTTCTCTTCACTCCATGCCTCTTTTGGGGTCATGTCCTTTACAGCTAGCGTAGGTGATCGATTCAAGACGTGAATCGTCCACCTAACTGCTTCTGGCCAAAAAATCTTAGGTACTTTCTTCTCTGTCAACATAGCTCTCACCAAGTTCATCACCGTACGATTCTTGCGTTCAGCCACTCCGTTTTGTTGTGGAGTATAGGTTGTGGTCAATTGTCTCTTCACGCCATGTTGTTTGCAAAAATCGTTGAATTCTGCAGAATTGAATTCTCCTCCTCTATCTGTTCTTAAGCATTTAATGGGCATCCCAATTTCTTTCTCCATAAGTGTTTTGAAACATTTAAAGTGATAAAATGTTTCTGATTTTTCCAAAAGAAAATAAGCCCATGCTTTCCTAGAAAAATCATCTATAAAACACAATAAGTACCTTTTCTGGCTACTTGAAGCTGGTGTAATAGGACCACAAAGATCCGCATGAACGAGACCCAATTTTTCAGTTGCTCTCCACTGATTCTTTTTAGAAATTGGGGTTCGATGTTGCTTCCCTTTCATGCATGCCTCACAAGTGGTATTTGGTGCTTCAATTTGTGGCAAACCTTTCACCATATTTTTGTATTTCAAGGTGCGCGGGCCTTTGTAACTGAGATGGCCATAACGGTAGTGCCATAAAGTTGACTAATCCATGTTATTGATTTGGAGACATCTTTCTTCAACATTTGTGGATAAGTGCTCAGCAAGCATAATAAACATTCGATTTGCACTCATAATGGATTCTGCCATCTTTCCTCTCTGTGGATGATAAACACTGCAAACACCATTTTTAAATAACACAGCTAATCCTTTTTCTTGAAGTTGCCCGATGCTCAAGAGATTATTTGTAAGTTCAGGGACCCAATATACATCACCAACGGAATAACAAACTCCCTGCAGTAATAATTTCACAGTTCCTTTTCCAGTAACCTTTATTCTTGTATTATTTCCAAGCTTGACAGTGTGTGAGAAAGTTGTGTCCAAGCTTGAAAACAGACCTTGATTTCCACACATGTGATTTGAGCATCCAGAATCCAAGAACCATGCATCGCTCCTCTTTGCTTCATGTTGTTCTATGTAGGCCATTAACAACAGCTCATCATCTTCTTCCAATTCTGCATAATTTGCTTCCTTGTATAACTTTGGACATTCATATTGAAAATGTCCCAAGTCATGACATTTATAAAATTCAACAGTTGCTTTGTTGAAAGCTGTTCTTCCTCTTCCTCGTCCCCTTCCTCTGTAGGGTGCTCTTCCTCTGTTGCTTGTTCCTGAGTGACCTTCTACTTTCAGAGCTTGATCCTCCTCATCATTGCTTGGTCGGTGGAATTTTTGTTCATGCACCACTAACGAACTCTGTAGTTCATCGACGGACATGTTGTCAGTATCTTTTGATTCTTCGATGGATACTACAACATATGTTAACTTGTCTGTTAGAGTTCGAAGAACTTTTTCAACAATTTTCCTGTCAGGCATATCTTCTCCATTGCTCCTCATCTTATTTGCGACCATCATCACTTTTGAGAAATACTCAGTGATGGTTACATCCTTCTTCATCGCTAGAACCTCAAACTCTCTTCTTAATGAGTTAAGGAGAGATTTTTTCACCTTCAAATTTCCTCCAAACTTCCGCTTCATTGAGTCCCAAACAATCTTGGTTGTGCGACGGTCCAAGATTTGTTCAAAAACAGTCCGATCAATTGCCTGAAACAGATAATGTTTGACTTGGTGATCCTTGATTCTAGCGTCGTCGAGTTGTGCCTGTTGTGCTTCAGTCAGTCTCGTCCCTTGTATTGGATCCTCAAAACCAATCTCCACCAAGCTCCATAGCCCTTTTGCCCTAAGCAACTTTTCCATCAGTTCACTCCAATGGTCATAGTGACCATCAAAGTGAGGAATCTTTGTCAGAGTCTTGTCGTCACTCATTCTCTCAGCGTTTGATCACTTGAAGATTGCTACTTCTTTTTCTACAAACCCAGTCCGGGCTCTGATGCCAATTGTAAAGTTATACAACAAAGAAAGCTGGAAAAGAAACACAAACAATTGGGATTTTAAGTGATGATTTTATTGAGCTTATTCTTGACTTAATATAGACCTACACTTAACAAGAAGAGAAATAATAGACCACAAAATCTGCTAAGTAGTTAAGATAATGAAAAATAAAATAAGTCTAACAACCCAAAAGAATAGGACTTCATGCAACAATCCTTGACCAATTCAAAGTCTACTAACATTCATAAATATGATTGCATAGTACCTATTGCTGGAAAAGAATAGTCTAGGATAAAAATAATAATATAAAATTAATTAATTATATTCTTCTATATCCAAAATTAGTGTGAGCAAAGTAGTATTATCTAAAAATTTTAATATAACATTATATATTTATGTATTATATATATCTACTTAATTATGCGTTTTATCATATAAATAGTTCTTATTTTTTTAATTTTTAATTTTAAATCTCTTTATTTTATATAGATAAATAGGAGGTATAGATATATATCTTAAAACCTATCAATATTTTGAATAACTTTTAGTTTTTTATTTTTGTTGAAATCTGATTCATAGTTTAGTATTACATAAAATAAGCAATTATCGAAATTTCCAACACAAAAAGTTAATTATTTTTTTATGAATTCAGTTGTATAATTTTAATTATGCTATAATTTTTCTCATGATAATTCAAATGATTTTTTTTTTTCATTTCAAACCTTTTCTATCTATTTTTAGAAGTAGAGCTGAAAGAAGTCAACATAACATTTAAAAATTTCGCATAAAAATTTTCATAGTTGAAAAAAAAAATACCCTATGTTAATTTTACACTTAAATTATATATGAATGATAAGAAAAATACATAAAGAAAAGAATAAAAAACATTTACGAGTTTTAAAATTAAAAGTTTGCATAGTTAAACAACTTTTAATATAATATGAAAATATTTTAATAAAAATAATAAAAACTTAAAGCACTTTAGACGTGGTAAACATTGACAAGTTATAAAAATCATATAGTTCATAAGTGTCGACTTTAATTAAGAATAACCTAAGAGAGTCACACATTGATATTGTAGTCTTGCGTCACTATGTTACGCCGATTTGATAACTTAGGAACCATTATTTATATTTTTATCAATATATATGACTTCTAATTAAGGAACTATAATAATTTTTATGTTTATAGAAATTTAAACTACATATTTGAATAGTTTTTTTTTCTTTTAAAATATAGTTTTAAAAATTTCAATAGCGATAGTCAAAACTCAAATTACTTTAGACATGATATCGACACAAAATAAAAATTATATAGTTCAAAAAAATTTGATATTGGTTAAACATCAATTCAAGAAAGTCACACATTATATTAATGTTATAGTCTTGCGATCCTGCGTACTTTAATTATTATATTTGTTAATGGGTGAATTAAAAATATAATTATTACCTGGTGAATCATTAATTATACTTGTTATTAATATGAACTTTAACTAAGTAATTTTATTTTTATGTTTTAAAAATCAAATAACATATTTAAATAGTTTTAAAATATAATTAAAAATATTTCTACAATGAATGTCTAAATTCAAAATTCTTTAGACATGATAGATATTAACACATTATAAAAATTATAGAGTTCATAATTGTTGACCCTCAACCCAAAATAATCACTCATTATAGCTATTAAGCTAACCATTGTCATAATTTCTTAGTACTCTAAATAAAAATGAGAAAATTATCCCCTATAGTATTATTAGATCTAAAATAATAAATTTTAGCAATACTTTTAGCTAATTGTATTAGTAGCAATTTAGTTACAAGTTATAGCAACTTATTAAAAGATATATTATTTTAATTATATTTTAAATTTTTATTTTTAATTATATAATTTAAAATCAGTTCCATATTTATAGGATTGTAATCAATATTCCCCTTAAATTGTGTATTGATAATTATGGTAAATATATATTCTCTTTCTCCATTCTAATACTCAACCTTTCAAAAATTTATTGAAAATTCAGATTTCGTTAACTTACTCATATAATATTCATATTCTTTCCTTGAAAATACAAGACTGAAAAAAGTGGATTTCATATGATATTCATCTTCTTCATTAAAAAAAATGGGTTTAAGATAATATTCATCTTCTTTCCGAAAAAATATAAAATTGATATATTTGTTTTTCTCATTCTCCATTGTGAATCATGTCTAAACTAAAATTCCATTCTACTCCTTCGCGTAGAAGTCCTAAAATATTCAACCAACGATTTGTTCCATTGTAAATCATTATTCAACCAACGATTTGTTCTCCTTCATCAGAAATTCTCTTTCTTCTATTTTTCCTCTTGTTCTTTAAAAATAATATGATATAAGGAGTATTGTCAATTTCTTTATTAAATACTCATTGTATATAACAACAAAAGATATGTCAATGGATATTAGAGAAAAAATATTGAACAATCAGTTTGTGTTGGTAACAACATAAATAAGGATTTAAATATAGATTGTAATCTTTCATAAGAATAATATAGTGAAAATTATCTTGTATATACTTATTAAACTGTTTCGTGCATGAATTCTGTATAAAATCAATATGAAATAAGTATAATGATTGCAGAAGTTAGTATAGAAATCGACTTTCACTAAATATTATACGTTATTATTTATTTTAGTGTATGAAATAAATATACAAACTAGTATTTTTTGAATTATCTCATGTATGAAACCTGTATAATATCAATATTACATTCAAGATTTATAAAATAGCTTCTTACATATTATATTTATATGGAATGAGTATAATGTGATTGTGATATTCAATTAAGAAGATATACTTAAGATTATAAATTGAATGGAATCAGTTTATAAAGTGTTTTCTTACATGTCTCATTTGTATGAAATAGATATATAAATTGATATTTATGGATTGCGATATTAAATTTAGGTGATACCAATTTATATACTCATTCCATACACTATGTGCTTCTCTCTTTGAATCCAGATTCTATCTCATCTACTTCTGTATTAAATTAAGATTTAATGAACACTGTCATCTTTCATATTTAAAAAAATAATCATGATTTGTAAAGAAAAATTTCAGTAAATCTGGTTGACACAAACTTAATTGCTATCCAATTCATTCAACGATGTGAAATACAAAACAACTGTTAAATTAGCATAACACCGAATAAAAACCTGCTTAAATACAAAAACTAAACTTTGTTCATACCAACAGTCATAGAAAGACAACAATAATGAGTACCAAATAATATTAAAATACAATACTCATGTCTATGTATGCAACTCTTACTCTGCTTCAATCACAAGCAAATTGAGGAGATGGGGGTTAAAGTCTTATTAATCAAGTAGTGCTCCCCTGGAGACATATTGATCAAATGGAGACATATTGATCGTGCTTGTTCATTAAAACGTTTGTGACTGGAACAATTAAATTGTGTATAAAAAGAAGGTTGTGTATGAAAATAAAAACTCTTAACGGAAGCATTAAAACAGGAGAAAAGAAAAACGGTTAGAGGGATTTGGGGTGGATTGATATCAATAATTAAGGATAACTATATTTAAGGAAGGATTATTGCATATTAGTTGTATTAAATCTTTATTTTCCTTTTCAGTAATTACTTTTTTGTATTTTTTTTTTTAAATGTTTTTATTTTTTATTTTTTATTTTTTATAAGATTTGCTACAATTTGAAAAAATAAAAGTTATGTTATAAGTTGTAATTTCCTATCTAATAATTGTCATATACGGTTTTTTTTTCAAAGGGAAAAGGTAATGGGCTGCTAAGCAGGCCCAAAATTGAAAAGGGGTTGGAATTGGGTTGGGTTTGGTGGAAATTAGGACTTAAGGGATTTTAGGTTATTTAGGCTATTTATTAAATAATCAGAAATGAGAATTTAGATAATTATATTTAAACTTTAGCCTAATTAAAGTTCAATTGACCAATTTGCATTGCAATTATGGTCAATTTGATTTTTCAATTAAGTTCTAATTTAATAAATTTACTAAATTGAAACAATATTTGAAACGAATTAACAACCAATTCAATCCCGAGTTTCTCGATTCAATCAAATCAAACAAATATTTTTCAAATAAATTATTTTGAGAATAAATTATTTTTTAAATCAAGATTTTATCCGTTTGAATCAATATTCTAGATAACCTTTGATTAAAATTTAATTTTTTTCGTAAAATTATATGATCTCGTATACGCAATTACAAAAACATATAATAGTTACTTAAAATGACTAAAATTACCTAGATAAATACTTTGGAAAATTTTTATTTGGATAAAATAAATATTGTCATTTTATTAAAAATCGAAGAAACTTAGAATTTAACTCAGTCGTGGAGGACAAAAATTAGGTGTCAACATCCGCGGCTACCTCGGTGCCCCTTGTATGTTATCCTCTATTTTGTTTTGTCACTTGCTCTAACAAGATCGCCGCAACACCATAAGATAACTTAACAAGAGAACCCTCGGGCGCATTATCAACCACCATTTTGTTTAATTGATCCAATGCCCTATAGAAAATTTTAAGAAGCATTTTATCCAAAATCTCATGATTTGGGCATTACACTAACTTATTGTTGAAACATTGTCACACCTCATACAATGGTTTGCCACTAAGTTGGTGATTTCGTCCCTTAGTTACAACATTCGGGAAGGAGGAAAATACCTATCCAAGAATGCATCGACGAGCTCACCTCATGAAATAATATATCCCGTGGGTAAAGACCACAACCATAAGGCTTCTTCTCCTATCAAAAAGAATAGAAAAAGGCGTAACCGAATTGATTCATGAGAAATGTAGGCTATGTGAAATGGAGCGCACACAACAATAAAATTCTTCAAGTGTAGATTCGCATCCACATATGTTTGGCCTCCAAATAACCCTTTCATTTGAAGCAAATGGAGCTTCATGCTAGTAATGTGAAACACTTCATTTCCTTCTGCCGGTGAAATACGAATTGCACTAGATTGGCCCGCATCTCTAAGATGATCCATATCCTCAAGCCCATCAAAAGAGTCTTCATTACTACCGTGTTGGCTCATGGTATCGTGCATGCCATGATCGTCACCTGAGAAAAGACAAAAATAACAAATAATATAAACTAAAACACTACGGCTAACTCAAGGTCACTAACAACACCACAATAGTGAAAACTATGTTTCACTCCCTAGCAACGACGCCATTTTTGATAACACTCAAACTTAAATTAAAATTAGGTGTAAGACGATCATTTTCAATATAATTACCAAACTAAGAGTCGGGGTCAAATCCACGAGGAGTGAAGACGTAGAATTAACATCTTACATGTGTTGATAGTTAACTAAGTATTAACCCGTAGTGCAGAATTAAACAACATAAGGAATTAAATGAGGGGTTTGATTTGAATGATGTTAAACACAACAACAATTAAACACTATCTTGAGTTTGAGAGATCGTAGAGTATACCAAATAGAGAGAAACCTTGGGGTTATGCAATTCTAGGTATGGGTGTTAAGTGGGCCGAGCCGGGTCAACCCGGAATCAACCCGTGAAATTTAATCGGGTTGTGGGCCAGTCCGAATCCGGGCTGATCCGATTCTGGGCCCAACAGTAAATTTTTTAAAAATAACTCTGAACCGGTCCACTTAACCCAACCCAGTCCAACCCACCTAAACCCGGTCAAAACCGGTTAAAAAAAAAATAAAAAAATTATCCAATATACACTATATATACTCACCTATATACATTTTAAATACGTTAAACAATATATATACACTATATATATAGTATATACTACATTAGAATTTAAAAAATATATACACATAATACATATACACAATTACACATGTAATCGTTTATACGACTATACGTTAGTTAAATATCTATACTACTATAAATAAAATATATACTACAATATATATATACAACAATATATACACACACTATATATATAGTTATATACTAATTTATAAAATATATACACATGTATACGTTAAATATATACGTCTATAGAAGATATACACACATATATACGTACCATTCAATATATACGTACGACTTTAAATAAAATGTACTACAATATATATACTACAATTTATACACACACTAAATATATAGTTATATACTAATTTATAAAACATATACACATGTATACGTTAAATATATACGTCTATAGATGATATACACACATATATACGTACCATTCAATATATACGTACTACTTTAAATAAAATATACTACAATATATACACACACTAAATATATAGTTATATACTAATTTATAAAACATATACACATGTATACGTTAAATATATACGTCTATAGAAGATATACACACATATATACGTACCATTCAATAAATACATACTACTTTAAATAAAATATACTACAATATATATACTACAATATATACACACACTATATATATAGTTATATACTAATTTATAAAATATATACACATGTATACGTTAAATATATACGTTTATAGAAGATATACACACATATATACGTATCATTCAATATATACATACTACTTTAAATAAAATATACTACAATATATACACACACACTATATATATAGTTATATACTAATTTATAAAACATATACACATGTATACGTTAAATATATACGTCTATAGAAGATATACACACATATATACGTGTCATTCAATATATACGTACACATATAAAATATATGTACTTCTTTAAATAAAACATATGCTACTTAATATAATAAATTAATAATACTTTATAGTAAATTAGTAATATATTAAAACTAAGTATTTAATTTAAACTAAAAATTCAATTTAAATTATTAAATGGAATAAATTATAAAGTAAGGACTAAGGAGTGAATGAATGTTGAATTTTATTGATTGCAAAATGATCCAAAATTTATAATTTGCATGGATGAAAAATCTACAAATTTTACATCATTTTTTCCAACTCATGCATGTTAATATTAATGGGAACTTGCATAGGATAGTCAAAATCAACGGGGGTAAAACCATGTATTGAACTTGATTCTGCTGAATTTTCCCGTGAAGTCATAATTTCATCAAGTCTCTGCTCGTCTTTCGGCTCCGCTTTCATTTCTTGATTTCTTCGTTCGGCTCTAATCCAATCTCTAAGGAAAACTAGAACATTCATTGCATTGCTTCCCAATGAATGTCGGTTGTCTCCAAGCTGTTGTCGTCCCTGACTAAAAGAGCTCTCCGATGCAACGGTTGACATTGGAACATTCAGGATATCTCTAGCTAATCTTGAAGGCACAGGATATTGTGTTTCATTACTCCTCCACCAATACAACGTGTTGCTCCGTCGTCTGCGATCCTCTAGTGACGACTGAAGAAAATCCTTAAGCGCTTCCCGATAAGTTGATGTGTAAGCTCCATCCTCAACACTGTTCCAACAAGGTAAATCATAAAAAGAATCAAGAAAATCACTATGTGCCGGCCTTTTAGAAAATAATGGCTCCTCAGGAGGATGAAGAGCGACAGTTGGAGTGATATTTGTTGGTACAGCTAAATCAACTAAATCAGCATAGTGGTTATCTAATTTATCTATTTAAGTGTTCTCATCACCCATAGCCGTCCGCAAATCAGGTTGTACTTGTTCAGAATCATTGTTAGTATTTATCTCTAAGTTAGAATAAATAAGAGTACTAAAGTGGCACATAGTAGTATATTTCATACTCGGATTTAGCATAGCACCAACCAAGTAAATAGGAGGAATCGAAAAAAAAAATATTTTAAATTTAGCAAACATGGCACTAACAACTTCTTTATAACCTTCTTTATTTTTATATTATTTGAGCAAAGCAAAAATATCGGCTATATATGCCAAAATATTACAAATAGTGGGATAATAAGCACCGAAAAATTCAACCGTAAATTTTTTGCAAAAACTTAACAAGATCATTAATTACAGCCCAATCAGAATCATGTAGCATGCAATCAGCAGAATCAGCAAAAGAACCACAATGTTGGTTAAAAGATAGTGTAATAGGAAGTCTATATTTATAACAAGTTTTTAAAAAATCATACGTAGCATTCCATCTAGTATCACATTCTCTAGGCATCAATATCGGTGCAAGTCCATTTTGTTCACATTTAAGTTTAAAGTCCCTAATTCTTGATCTTCGATTATTTCCTTGAATAAAACCAATGGCAAGTCAGATTTTTTCAATATAAAACTCAAAAAACTCAAGACCGTCTCTTACAATTAAATTATATATATGACAAGTACACTTAACATGAAAAATTTCAGGTAACGGAAGAGATAACTTAGACTTTAACTTTGTTGTAGCAGTCTTGTTGTTAGAAGCATTATCAAAAGCAATACATAAGATTTTATTTTCGATACCATAAAATTCAGCAACTTTAGCAATCGAATCAACAATAAAATCTCCAGTATGTTTACGATCTTCATCATATAAAAAGCAAGAATACGTTTTTGCATAACAAAATTATTATCTATCCAGTGACAAGTAACGGTTAAATAATCATTTTTATTTACAACACGACCAAGATCAGAAGTTAGGGACATTCTACATTGAATATTTTTTAACAATGTTGATAAATAAAAATAATATTGTGAATGAAGTCTAAAAATATCGGCCCGACAAGTACTTCTAGGAATACCATTAAACATAGGATTATAAATTGCTTGAATATAATGAATAAAGGCATCAGAAGAAGGAAAACTTAAAGGCAAACAACTCACAACTATCATTTTAGATATTTCTTCCCGATCCCTCAATTTATTATACTTCTTCATTATCTGATCGGTTGCTGGGTCCATTCTAGTTTGTGTTGGCCCACCAACATCCGCACCACCTTTTGTAAATTTTAACTCTCTATCGTGATTATCACTTATATGTCTCATTAAAGTACTTGTACCCCCTTGCTTGTCTCCTCTTTTATGCTTATATATTTGTTGATAAATGTTGCATTGCACCTCAATATCTGATATATGTTCAAAAAATTATCATGCAATACTAGTTGGTTTACGAGGTCTTGAGGCACGGGGAGGACGGGGAGGGAGATTAACCGAGTCAGATCTAACGTTAGCATTTTCTACTGCGGGTGTCTCACCAATATTTTCATCATCTTCGTCTAAATTAACCGCATCTACTCCATTTTCTTCTTCTATACCGTAATTTTCCTAAGCTTCTACATAATCCATATCGTGAGCATCTACACCTATTTCTTCCTCAAAAGATTGACTAAGCGGTACCGGAGGCACACGGGTATATCTACTACTTAAAGTACCTCTACCGCTAGTAATTCGCTTTTTACTACCACTTCCATGATAAAAAAATTTAACACCTTTAGTCGCGAGGTTTCTTAATTTATCCATAATATAAATTAAATTAAAAAAATTCAAAATACACAGATATAATAAAATTAAATATTCAATAATTAATACACTAATTAAAAATTAAACGTAAGAGATGAAACGATAATACCAAATTTTGAAAGTATCCGAAGGTTGCGACTTTAGAAACTTCCACTCGTACTTTGTAATCGCAAAATTAAAAAATTAAAGTGAGCACTTTAGAAATTTATAGAATATTTGAGTTGAGAATTGAGAGAGAATGAGATTTGAGAGAATGAAAAATTGTGTGGAAAATGATTTGAAAGTGTACGGTATTTATAGGATTTTTTTTGGGTTAAAAAAAATAATTTAATTGAAAAAAAGTTTTTTTTTTTTTAATAGAAAGGGAATTTTAGCCGTTTTGGGCTCCCAATGGCTATATTACCGTTGGGCCCAACGACCTTTTTTTTTTTTTAAAATTCAATTTTTTTATAAAAAAGCTAACCGGGCCAAGTCATGCCGGGCCGGTTAACAGGCGGTCCTGGACCGAGCCTGATTCGGGTTGGGTTAACCGGGCCCAACCCAAAAAATAATCCGGCCCAGTACCCTACAGTCCATGGGCAAACCAGGCCGGGTCAAATCGAGCCGATTTTCTTAAGTGGGCCGATTTGGGCAGAATTGGGTCGGGTCAACCCGACCCGTTTGACAGGTTTAATTCCAGGTGGGAGTCATGCATAGGTTTTCAATTATTCATCCAAGTTTAGTCAAGGGTTTTGGGTAGGCTAGATTTCGGGGTATTGATGTTAATCTTTCGATTAAATACCAAATCTCACAAGTGGGTTCTTTCAAACACCTCACAAGTGTATCAACTCTACCAATCCACTACCTCAATTAACAACCTTATTTCTAAGATAATGCTATTAAATGAGCTAACTCAAGTTATTGTTCACAACTGTTCCTCACCTATATCCCCTCTTTCAAGGATGATATGGAACCAATTGTCCCTTACTCATATCTCCTTTTTCAAGGATGATAGGGGTTGAAGGGTAATTGGGATTTGCAAACCCCAATTCTCAATTAATCATGGAACAAAAGCAAAACCCAACACCAATAACTAAGTAATTGGACAAAGAATCAACACCCACACATTAATCACCACCTAATCAAGCATAACCCCAAGAGATAAATATAGCTACTTATAAAAATAAAGAGAAGATATATACCGAAATTAGCATTTAAATCCTCCATGAAAAGCAAAATCAATGTAATCTCCAAGCTTCAAATCCAAATAAATAGCAAAATCTCTCTTGGAATTCACTCACACAATTGTTTTCACTCAATATGGTATTCTTTACACTCAAAAACTGAAAATTAGATGATGGAATTATGAAGGGTTGATCCTTTTATATTTTGGAAATGAACCCTGTGAATTTACAAGTTTGTCCCTGAAAATCGCGATTGCACTTCTTCAATTGCGGTCGCGACTCCGCGATTGCGGGGCATCTGATCGCGATCACAGTACTTCTGTCTGCTTGGATCTCTCGCGATCGTGACCCTCAGGGTGCAATCGCAGCATCTGAGGGTCGTATCTTGGGGACTGTCTTCAGCCTCTGTCCATTTTTAATCACTTTCCTTCCTTTCCGGCTTTGCCTTTGATCCTTTTTCACCAGATTTCCCTGTAAGATCACAAACACTGGAAGTTAGTGCATTTTATACAGAATCAGTCTCATATATTCAATTAACTCGCCATAGTGTGCAAGAGATGAGATACAAATGAGTGACAAATTTGTCACTCATCATCAATGAAAATCATGTTCGAAGATGAGCATCCACTTTTGATCTTCTTCTCCGATGAAAGATCAACATTCAGTCACCATAGCTGTTGCAAAATTTGTGGCCTTTAATTTCTTTGAAATTTAGGTTATCTTTTTACACCCCAAATTTTCTTGTTTTCATTTAATTTGATTTTGTTGCTATGAACTAATCTAATATAATGATTCATGTTTTGCTACTACGTGCTTCTTTGGTTGTTGGTTTGAATTTGTATGCATCAGTGATGTAGAATTTGAAATCTTAATAGTTAGTTGCTTCTAGTAGTGTCGCATTGATCTTTGAAGTGATTTTAATGAATGGTGCTTTACATGATTACAACAATTTGTTTCAGAAGTCAAAAAGAATTGAGGGCCAAGAGGAGATCATAGTGATACATTATAGCCATCCTGTACGCTCTAATAGATTTGATGCTTCACGAGTACTTCAACTCGATCTCATGGCGATCAAGGTCAGGTAGTCTATTTAATCATTAATTTTGTTGCTTCTTTAATGTGTTGTGGCATGTAATGAATTGTATATAAGTGAATTGCCCCTGATTTCTCCATCAGTAAGCTTTTAGAATAACTAATCCTGTGGATCTTTGGCTATTGAAAGCAAGGCAAAGCATTCTTCCTACCCTACGGTTTAAGAGTGTTTTGATGTGGTTTCCTTACTTGTAAATGTGTTCATTACAATTCAATAAATTGTTTACCTTCTAATTATTTTCATAAAAAAAAAAAAAAAGTATACTTTTAAGTTTAATCATCTTTGTTATGTGCTTTTGTTTTTCCTCATCTTAGCAGTTTGTTTATACTTTATATATAGCTATCTAGACATGATGATTGAGAGAATGATATATAGTTGTTATTTCACTCATAAAATTCTTTCCTGTGCACATCAATACTGCTCTAATACATTTTTTTCCTTTAGGGTAATGTAAATTCTCTACCCTCTCGTAAAATGATCCACTTCACGGACACAAACAACAATGAAGAGTTAAACCAAATTTTTGTGTGTGTGTTTGATGAGCTCTTCAGCTTGGCTATAACTGACAGTAGAACTTCAGATAATTCAAATAATCAGGATTCTTTAGAGGTTTGCATTGTTGCTTGTGCATCTATGTATCTTGTGACAACATAAATTTTTAGGCAACAACTATCTGCAGTGCAATAGATGACATGCAATATGCAAACAATAACATATTCATACCCAGTGTAATCTCACAAGTGGGGCTAGGTGAGGGTGGTGCTACGCCCTTACCCCTACCTTGTGAAATTAGATAGGTTATTTTCGGTAGGCCCTCGGCTCGAGTAAAGGATATCAAAATCAAATATTGGAAAGACCTGCAATAAGCAAAATGCAAACTCTAGACAATGTGAAGTAGAAGGGACTTTCTGAATGCCGCTCGATCAACTTCAAAAGAAAGATCCATCAGAAAGCTCCAAGAAAAACAATAGCTATCCCCGGAGGCTGCTTATGTTGTTTATGTTACTTCATTTAAACACATATCACTCATATAATATAGAATATTAAAATTCATTTTAATTGATATATATAATATCATTTTTCAAGTGATTAAAAAACTATTTAATTTAAAATATGTAATTCAACAATGGAGATGATATTTTTATTATTTTTTAGAGAAATTAAAATATATAAATAAATATAATAATTATTTATTCATTTTTCCTTTATAAAAAGAGAAGTTTAGTGAGCAGTAATTAACTAATTATTTACACTTGTCGTTGATGTGCTTCTCGATCCTTTGAGAAAATTTGTATATAGTGATAGCTCTACCTTTAGTTATAAGATAAAACAATTGCTTTTTGTATTAACAAAATATAGCAATAGTTATTGTATTTGTTTTCAAGTATAATACATTGTATTTGTATTTATTCATTCGTGTGCATAGTAATAATGAAATATATTGTATTTAGGCATGTGTGTCCACGTATATATAAATATCTTTGTAGTGAAATACATTACATTCACGCGCATAACAATAGTAAATAAATTATGTTCACGTAATTAATAAATGTATTTTTGTATGCGTATAATATCTCTGTCTAACTTTATACCGCTAATAAGTATATCTACGTGTATATGTTACTAGTATATATATATGTGTGTGAAATAAAAATCATAGGATTTGAGGGTATTTTTGTCATTTTATAATTTTATACTAAAGATAAATTGTGTTGGGATAGTAATACCACCATATGTGTGGATAACTTATCCCGGTACTATTTATTAGTCCTGGTATAAGTTATTTCAAATATTGACAACCAAACGACGAATTAAAATTTTTATCTCGGATTATTATTTTATCCCGGGATTACTTACTTTAATACCGCACACCAAACGGCCCCTTACAATGTCATTATTAAATAGTCTTGTTTAGGTGGAGATTTCTCTCAATAGGTTTTATATTTTTCAATATTAGTTTTTCATAAGGGTGTCAAACGGGCCGGGTTAATCCGACCCAGCCCGATCAGCCCACGGGCTATAGGGTATCGGGTATCGGTCTGGGTTATTTTTTTGGGCCCGGTTAACCCAGCCCGAACCAAAACCGGTCTAGGCACGCCGGTTAATCGGCCTGTCCCGGCCCGGCTAAGCTTTTTAAAAAAAAATTGAATTTTAATTAAAAATGGTTGTTGGGCCCAACGGCTATATGATCGTTGGGAGCCCAAAACGGCTATAATGCCCTTTTTAATTAAAAAAAAAAAATCAATTAAATTATTTTTTAAAACCCAAAAAAAATTCTATAAATACCCTACACTTTCAAATCATTTTTCACACAATTTTTCATTCTCTCAAATCTTAATTCTCAAATATTCTATATATTTCCTAAAGTGCTCACTTTAATTTTTTAATTTTGCGATTACAAAGTACGAATGAAAGTTTCTAAAATCGCAACCTTAGGATACTTCCAAAATTTGGTATTGTCGTTTCATCTCTTACTTTTAATTTTTTATTAGTGTATTAATTGTTGAATATTCAATTTTATTATATTTGTGTATTTTGAATTTTTTTAGTTTAATTTATATTATGGATAAATTAAGAAACCTCACTACTAAGGGGTCGTTTGGTAGATTGTATTGAAATGTTAATGCATGCATTAGTTTAATGTGTATTAGTAGCACCTTGTTTGGTATACCTTTTTACTCTATGTAAACATTAGTTATACACTCTATTGTGTATTGAAGTGTGTATTACTAATACCTCAAAATCCATGGCATTAGTAATGCAATGGATCTAATGCATGCATTAACATGCTTAAAGATCCTATTATCCCTCAAAAAAAAAATTTGCATCCTTTCCAACATATATATTGAGGGTATTATGTAAAAGAAATTTATTTTTTTAGAAATTATGTAATTCATGTTTTTTTTAATACATCGAACCAAACACTGCATAAGAAAAATACAAGCATAACTAACACAAACATTACTAATACAAGCACTACTAATACACCATATTTTGCATTATTCTGATACACTCTACCAAACGACCCCTAAAGGTGTTAAAATATTTTATTCCGGAAGTGGTAGTGGTAGTAAAAAGCGAATTACTAGCGGTAGAGGTAGTTTAAGTAATAGATATACTCGTGTGTCTCCGCCTCCGGTACCGCTTAGTCAACCTTTTGAGGAAGAAATAGGTGTAGGTGCTCACGATAAGGATTACGTAGAAGTTTAGGAAAATTACGGTATAGAAGAAGAAAATGAAGTAGATGCGGTTAATTTAGATGAAGATGATGAAAATATTGGTGAGACACCCACAGTAGGAAATGCTAACGTTAGATCTGAATCGGTTAATCTCCATTCCCGTCCTCCTCGTGCCTCAAGAGCTCGTAAAACAACTAGTATTGCATGACAATTTTTTGAACGTATATTAGATATTGAGGTGCAATGCAATATTTGTCAATAAATATATAAGCATAAAAGAGGAGGCAAGTAAGGGGGTACGGGTACGTTAATGAGATATATAAGTGATAATCACGATAGAGAGTTAAAAATTGCACAAGGTGGTGCGGATGTTGGTGGGCCAACACAAACTAGAATGGACCCAGCAACCGGTCAGGTAATGAAGCAGTATAATAAATTAAGGGACCGGAAAGAAATAGCAAAAATGGTAGTTGTGGGTTGTTTGTCTTTTAGTTTTCCTTCTTCTGATGCCTTTATTCATTATATTCAAGCAATTTATAATCATATGTTAATGGTATTCCTAGAAGTACTTGTAGGACCGATATTTTTAGATTTCATTCACAATATTATTTTTATTTATCAACATTGTTAAAAAACATTCAATGTAGAATGTCCCTAACTTCTGATCTTGATCGTGCTGTAAATAAAAATGATTATTTAACCATTACTTGTCACTGGATAGATAGTAATTTTGTTATGCAAAAACATATTCTTGCTTTTTTATATGATGAAGATCGTAAACATACTGGAGATTTTATTGCTGATTCGATTGTTAAAGTTGCAGAATTTTACGGTATTAAAAATAAAATCTTATGTATTGCTTTTGATAATGCTTCTAACAACAAGACTGCTATAACAAAGTTAAAATCTAAGCTATCTCCGTCGTTATATGAAATTTTTCATGTTAAGTGTGCTTGTCATATATATAATTTAATTGTAAGAGATGGTCTTGAGTTTTTTGAACTTTATATTGAAAAAATTCGGCTTGCCGTTGGTTTTATTCAAGAAAATAATTCTAGAAAAAGAATTAGAGACTTTAAACTTAAATGTGAACAAAATGGACTTGCACCGATATTGATGCCCGAAAAATGTGATTTAGATGGAATGTTACGTATGATTTTTTAAAAACTTTTTATAAATATAGAGTTCCTATTACACTATCTTTTAACCAACATTATGGTTCGTTTGTTGATTCTGCCCACTGCATGCTACATGATTCTGACTGGGCTGCAATTAATGATCTTGTTAAGTTTTTAAAAAAAAATTATATAGCTACGGTTGAATTTTCCGGTGCTTATTATCCTACTGTTTGTAATATTTTGGCATATATAGCCGATATTTTTGGTTTGCTGAAAGAATATAAAAATAAAGAAGGTTACAAACAAGTTGTTAGTGTCATGTTTGTTAAATTTAAAAAATATTTTTTTTCGATTCCCCCTATTTACTTGGTTGGTGCTATACTAAATCCGTGCATGAAATATAATACTATGTGCCACTTTAGTACTCTTATTTATGCTAACTTAGAGATAAATACTAACAATGATTCTGGAAAGAATAAGAACAACCTGATTTGAGGACGGCTATGGGTGATGCGAACGCTTACATAGATAAATTATATAACCACTATGCTGATTTAGTTGATTTAGTTGTATCGACAAATATCACTCCAACTGTCGCTCTTCATCCTCCCGAAGAGCCATCATCTTCTAAAAGGCCGCCACATAGTGGTTTTCCTGATTACTTTCATGATTTACCTTGTTGGAACAGTGTTGAGAAGGGGGCTTACACAACAACTTATCGGGAAAAGATGAAATATTAGTCAGGGACGACAGCAGCTTGGAGACAACCGACATTCATTGGAAAGCAATGCAATGAATGTTCTAGTTTGCCTTAGAGATTGAATTAGGGCGGAGCAGAGAAATCAAGGAATGGAAGCGGAGCCGAACGACGAGCAGAGACTTGAAGAAATTATGACTTCACGGGAGAACTCAGCAGAATCAAGTCCAATGCATGATTTTGGCCCCGTTGACTTTGACTATGCTATGCAAGTTCCCGTTAATATTAACATGAATGAGTTGAAAAAAATGATGCAAAATTTGTAGATTTTTCATCCAAGTAAATTATAAATTTTGAATATTTTGCAATCAATAAAATTCAACATTCATTCACTCCTTGGTCCTTACTTTGTAATTTTTCCATTTAATGATTTAAATTGAATTTCTAGTTTAAATTAAATACTTAGTTTTAATATATTACTAATTTAGTACCAAATATTATTAATTTATTATATTAAGTTGCAAATGTTTTATTTAAGGAAGTACATATATTTTATATGTGTACGTACATATTGAATGATCCGTATATATGTGTACATATTTTCTAAAGTAGTATATATTTAACATATACATGTATATATAATTTATAAATTAGTATATAACTATATATTTAGTGTGTGTATATATTGTGGTATATATAGATTGTAGTATATGTTTGATTTAAAGAAGTACATACATTTAATGGTACGTATATATGTGTATATATTTTCTAAAATAGTATATATTTAACGTATACATGTGTATATATTTATGAATTAGTATATTACTATATATATAGTGTGTGTATATATTGTAGTATATATATATTGTAGTATATGTTTTATTTAAAGTAGTACATATATATTGAATGATACGTATATATGTGTATATATCTTCTATAGACGTATATATTTAACATATACATGTGTATATGTTTTATAAATTAGTATATAACTATATATATAGTGTGTGAATATATTAAAGTATATATATATATTGTAGTATATGTTTTATTTAAAGTAGTACATAGATATTGAATGATACGTATATATGTGTATATATCTTCTATAGACGTATATATTTAACGTATACATGTGTATATGTTTTATAAATTAGTATATAACTATATATTTAGTATGTGTATATATCGTAGTATATATATATTGTAATATATGTTTTATTTAAAGAAGTACATACATTGAATGGTACGTATATATGTGTATATATCTTCTATAGACGTATATATTTAACGTATACATATGTATATGTTTTATAAATTAGTATATAACTATATATTTAGTGTGTGTATATATTGTAGTATATATATATATTATAGTATATGTTTTATTTAAAGAAATACATACATTGAATGGTACATATATATGTGTATATATCTTCTATAGACGTATATATTTAACGTATACATGTGTATATGTTTTATAAATTAGTATATAACTATATATATAGTGTGTGTATATATTGTAGTATATATATTATAGTATATTTTATTTAAAGTAGTACGTATGTATTGAATTGTACGTATATATGTATATAAATTTTCTATAGACGTATATATTAAACGTATACATGTATATATGTTTTATAAATTAGTATATAACTATATATATAGTGTGTGTAAATATTGTAGTATAATTTATTTAAAGTAGTACATATATATTGAATGGTACGTATATATGTGTATATATCTTCTATAGACGTATATATTTAACGTATACATGTGTATATGTTTTATAAATTAGTATATAACTATATATATAATGTGTGTATATATTGTAGTATATATTTTTTTTAAAGTAGTACGTATATATTGAATGGTACGTATATATGTGTATATATCTTCTATAGACGTATATATTTATCGTATATATGTGTATATATCTTCTATGGACGTATATATTTAACGTATATATGTGTATATGTTTTATAAATTAGTATATAACTATATATATAGTGTGTGTATATATTGTAATATATATATATTGTAGTATATGTTTTATTTAAAGTAGTACATATATATTGAATTGTACGTATATATGTGTATATATCTTCTATACAATGGCGGATCTACATAGGGTCCAGGGGGTTCATCCGAACCCCCTTCCTCGAAAAATTATATTATTTTTACATAGTAAAATTTTTTTTATGTATAAATAGTAGAGGTTGAACTCCCTCCGACTAGTCCGTATATGTACTACTGAACCCCCTCACTAAAAATTCTGGATCCGTCCCTGCTTCTTTAGACGTATATATTTAACATATACATGTGTATATATTTTATAAATTAGTATATAACTATATATAGTGTGTGTATATATTGTAGTATATATATATTGTAGTATATGTTTTATTTAAAGTAGTACGTATATATTGAATGCTACATATATGTTCGCAACAAATTTTCGTCCAAAATTTATTCGCAACAAATTTTCGTCCAAAATTTGTTCGCAACAAATTTTCATAAGTGCGCTGAAAATTAACTGCAAACAAAAATAAATAAAAGAAAATATTAATTTTATTAAGATGAAACTTGTGAGTACAATTTCGTTATTCTCTCGATTCTTCTCTCCTAAGTTTTTCCGTGATTCGAGGGCCTTTGCAGTGTGATTCTCGAATGTAGGATGATTTGAGCCTCCTAGATATATGTTTGGATCTCCAAGAATTGTCTGACAGCACTTCGTCATGTCGAGTTGATCTCCGGGCAGAACTCCGTTAGTCAATTCGTTGAAGAGTTGTGTAGTCAATGTAGAAGCTTCCTCCAATGCTTGCAGAATGTCCTTTTTTTTCCTTTCTTCTTTAGAATGTTATGTTACCCCCTATTTATAGTTGTGGGGGTAGGCCTAGTTGCTTGTGATTGACCGAAACATGTCACTTTGACACTTGGCACCTTTTGACTGGTTGTTGAATTTGATTGAGATTTCCACATCATTTGTACATATGGCGGCGTCTCATTGGTTTTAGATTTGATTGGGATGCCACGTCACTTGATGAGTTTGGGCTTCAAAGTGAGATGAACCTTTATGAAGAATAAAATAGGCTTATTATTTTTTTTAGCCCAACATAAGTTTAAACCCGATAACATATGGCTCAAATTCAAATTTTATATGAATTTGATCCAATAAATTTTATGTGTCTATAGTATATATGTGCATATATCTTCTATAGACGTATATATTTAACATATTCATGTGTATATATTTAATAAATTAGTATATAACTATATTTATAGTGTGTGTATATATTGTAGTATATATATATTGTAGTATATGTTTTATTTAAAGTAGTACCTATATATTGAATGGTACGTATATATGTGTATATATCTTCTATAGACGTATATATTTAACGTATACATGTGTATATGTTTTATAAATTAGTATATAACTATATATATAGTGTGTGTGTATATATTGTAGTATATTTTATTTAAAGTAGTACGTATAGATGTGTATATATCTTCTATAGACGTATATATTTAACGTATACATGTGCATATGTTTTATAAATTAGTATATAACTATATATATATATTGTGTGTGTATATTGTAGTATATATATTGTAATATATTTTATTTAAAGTAGTACGTATATATTGAATGGTACGTATATATGTGTATATATCTTCTATAGACGTATATATTTAACACATACATATGTATATGTTTTATAAATTAGTATATAACTATGTATATAGTGTGTGTATATATTGTAGTATATATATTGTAGTATATGTTTTATTCAAAGTAGTACGTATATATTGAATGGTACGTATATATGTGTATATATCTTCTATACAGGGGCGGACCTACATATGTTTGTGGGGTGCTCCGGCACCCACTAAACTCGACGCGGAATAGGTAAAATTACATAAAAAAATATACGAAAATAGGTATAGAATATATAAAAGCACCCACTAAAATAAAAGTTGGTTGGGTGCATTGGCGTTTAGGTTGACGTTAAGGTTCTCTACTAGAAGGGATGCCCCGGGTTCGAACCTCATTGAGGTGAATTTTTATTTTTTTCAGTTTTTAAAATCTTTAAGCACCCACTATTCTTAAATCCTGGGTCCGTCATTGCTTCTATAGACGTATATATTTAACGTATACATGTGTATATGTTTTATAAATTAGTATATAACTATATATATATAGTGTGTGTGTATATATTGTAGTATATATATATTGTTGTATATGTTTTATTTGAAGTAGTACATATTTATTGAATGGTACATATATATGTGTATATATCTTCTATAGACGTATATATTTAACGTATACATGTGTATATGTTTTATAAATTAGTATATAACTATATATATTGTGTGTATATATTGTAGTATATTTTATTTAAATTAGTACGCATATATTGAATGGTACGTATATATTTAACGTATACTTGCGTATATGTTTTATAAATTATTATATATATCATTATATTGTAGTATATATCTTGTAGTATATGTTTTATTTAGAGTAGTATATATAATTAACTAACGTATAGTCGTATACACGAATACATGTGTTATTGTGTATATGTATTATGTGTATATATTTTTTAAAGTCTAATGTAGTATATACTATATATATAGTGTATATATATTGTTTAACGTATTTAAAATGTATATAGGTGGGTATATATAACGTATATTGGAGATTTTTTTTCTTCATTTTTGACAGGTTTTGATCGAATTTTTAATCGATTTTGACCGGGTTTAGGTGGGTTGGACCGGATTGAATTAAGTAGGCCGGTTAAGGGTTGTTTTTAAAAATTTTACTATTGGGCCCGGAACCGGACCAGCCCTTTTAACCAGACCGGCCCACTAACCGGCTAAAATTCACGGACCGATTCCGGGTTGACCCGGCCCACTTAACACCCTTAGTTTTTCATATGTAGGTTGTTTGCCCAAATCTGTAAATCATATTAATAGTAATTTTTTAGTATGTTTTTTCGTTTTGTCTGAATTATCGACTCCATAATTTTCAATCTATAAGCTTTTACATGACGCCCTACCCAATAGAGCTGCATTTTGTACATTACTTACTGATGAGAGGAAATAAGCACACACGTCGCCATTTACGTGTGTGCTTTCCGAAATTTAATTTGAGTTTGTGGTCTTTCTATCATCTTATCTTTACGTTACATTAGTTGTTTTGTATTTTGAATGCACTCTTCTTAGATATGATTTATATCTTCAGTTTCTAAAAATTAGTAAAATCATCCAATTTGATTAATTTTTTTTAGTTAAAATGTGCATATTTAAATACTACTTATAAAGTACAATTAGTCGCAATAATTATTTCAAATTTGAAATACTTAAAAGATATATAAGAAAATTATAACCAAATAACACATTACAAAATATAAACAACTCTAACTTCATAAATTCAAACAAAATGAAAAATATATGAAATAAAGTAGGGCCTTGAATGGAAAAATTGAAGAACAATTAGTTACTTTTCCTATTATTCTATTGTTATTGATCAAGTATTATTACATTTTATAACTAATGTAAATTATAAGTATGACTTAAATAAATTATAAATATAAAGATAATGTTATTGGACCCTGCCCCAACACGGACTATCGAACTTCTTTCTTCTCAATTTATGTGATATAATTTGATCGAGCATGGAGTTTAAAAAAATAAGAGAAGAGTTTATTATGTCTACTAATATGTTCTTAATAAAGTCACTTTATTGTTACTTTTTTGTTGACTTTTCTTGTTAAATAAAACTCAATGAGGTTAAAATGAAAATTATATCATTAAATAACTATCAAATAACGAAATATAATTTTTTTTTAAGATGAACTAAACTGAAAAATATATCGCATAAATAGAGACGGATAAAATACAAACTTTACACTTTACTGTACTTCCACTCGTGTAAAATCAAATTCCTCAAAGATTGACATTCTCATTGTATTCAAGATCATCTTCAGAACCAATACTCAAATACTTGTCAGCTATCAATAACCCCAACAAGGCTTCACAAGTTTTGGCCCAAAATAAAAGATTGTACCAAAAATGAAAATAAAATAATCTCACAATTTATTTATAAATTATAATCCTTTAATCATAATTAGAAATGGTGAAATTAGCCCATAAAAATATAATTCGCACAACTCGCCTAATTCATTATTTTAGCTCAGTCCATTAAAAATTGGGTTGATATGTAGCTTAAATTGACTAATGAGAAATCTTGTCAAAATATTTTTATAAAAGTTATTATTTAATATGTTATATGTAGCCATAAGAAAAAAGATAATATTAAATTTATTACACAGATTAGAGAAAATGAGGCCTCTTGCTCTCTTACAATTGAATGAAAAAAGAAATCTTTTCAAACTTTTTATGTCTAAAAATAAAGCTTTCTTTTAAAAAAATACTTAAAACAAAAAAAAGATGGTAAACGGTTAAAAAACCATTTCTCCCCAAAAAAATAAAGTAGATAAGGACAAACAAAATAATTATTGTTATAAATGTATTTACAGTATAGTGAATGTCTATCAAGATCTACTTTGATATCTATCAAGATTTGAAGCATCCATCTTTTACTCAGATCAGGAGTAAATTTTCCCTATAAATAGAGGGGGTTTGTTCATTATATTTACAATCATATGATCTCTCATCCCTCAAGAGAAGAAATAAGAATTGCTCTCTCTTCTCTCTCTACTCTTGTTTTTTATTCTTTCTTGTTTTATAACACGTTATCAGCACGAGCTTTAGCCTACTGACTAGATGGAGAAAATCTTTCGCTAGTAAGCTTTAGCCTACTGACTAGATGGAGAAAATCTTTCGCTAGTAAATCAGCATGAGACTCAACCAAACAAGGTGAGATTATAAATCTGAAGGATTTCAAGGTTAGTAATTCTTTATGTTATCTTTCTTTTGCTACTACTAATATAATTATTATTGGATTTGAGGAAAAATAAATGGTTTGGAACCATTTATATTTTAAATTTATTCCTCAATAACAATATTATCAAAAAGGATGATAATATGTTGGGTTCAAGTCTCATCGATCCATGCCTAAGACATCTTTATATGGATAAGATGTTGAGTTTGAATCTCAATACACCATATTGATGATATTACGATGGCTAAGGAAAAATAATGGGTATTTGATGAAAAGTCATGAAATTCGACCCATTGAATATGCTCCATTCCATAAAGTGAATGTGGTAGCAATATATGATAAGTCTGAAATATGACAACTTACTTCATTCTTGAGGTGTATGTGGTAGCAGTGCATAATATGTCTGAAAGAAGACAAGTGATTGAATGCACGAATATATGCGTGGAGGGACAATATGATAATGATCATCAAAAGTGATGATATTTTCACATGCTTATATGATTATAAGATATGCTAGAGAAAAATTCTCTACATTATATGTATGCCTCAATTTGCTTCTGAAGTAGCAAAATCTTGAAAGAGGTTATAAGCTGTCATAATTTGATAGACTTAAGGCACGATTATATTTCATTCCTGGGGAATGAAAAACTTATTAATGCAAACGTGCACTTGATTGTGATTGTATCACAACTCACCTCCGAAAGAGGTTGAATAATTTTGAAATCTACTTCTGAAGTAGTAAATCTGAAATTTATTCATGTAATAGTAAATCTGAAATTTACTAAAGAAAAAGTACATGTCATGGTAAACTTGGAGTTTACTAGAATAAAAGTTCATAAATTGATATGAACGATTGTGACATCTCGAAGATGTACATGTATTGAAGAACTAGAAGTTTTTTCAAGAATTATTTATGTCGTTTGTTCTCATGACAAGTTGGTTGGACCAACTAATATTGGGCTTGGATTCCTTCAAAACTGAAAATTATAAAAGGTGAATAAGGGTCCGTTCACCTATCATGTGATATGTTGAAAAGATGCATCAATAAGATGATCACATGTACATTCATTGTCAACTTGCAGTTTGACATTCATAAAGTTGTTTGCTCAATAAAATTGAGTTAAAAACATAATTTTCAGATTGTGTAATCAAGATAATTTATCTTGATGATGATGGTTTAACATTGAATGACTTCGATAAATATCTAAACCATTGTTAATGAGAACAAAACTTAATATATTGGTCTGAAATATGATATATTGCAATAGCATTTGTATGCATTACACCAATAAATTATGATTATTTCTTCCCTCTCAATTGGTTCAAGGTCGGGAACCAATTATTTCATCTATAATTTTGATGTGCGGTATACGATTAATGAATATACCATAATACACAATGAAGGATTTCTCAAAGAAGTAGAGGATGTATGTTAGTTTTCCTAACATAAGGGGGAGATTATAAGCGCTATGAAATATGTTAGGAATTATCACCATATCCTCATCCAAAAGATAATTCAAGTCAAATGTTGAAAGCATCTCATATTATGCGCAAGTGCTCTTATTTTGTGTTCCTAAAGGACAAAATCTATGCATGCGTGAAGCGTGGTAGACTGATCGATTCCAAATGAAATAGTCCTTGAAAAATAAGGAGCAAATAATCATAATAAGAAGGCAATGAGCTCTTGAAGAGCCTACGACATACCACTTCATGAAACCTTATGAGAGGTTCATATATCTGAAAATAATGAAGTGATGAGATCTCAAAATGATATGTCGCATTGTGAACCGATACAAAATGATATATCATCAATATCTTTGACACAATAGTGGTGCAATATTGTGAAAGATTACGAGAATCTGAATTCTACGTTTATTTAAGCATGCTGACGTAGAAACATTTATCAAGTGACATGAAAGGATGCATTTTGGTAAGCGTAAAACTTATTTGATTTGCAGTGCCAGACACTTGAAGATGTCACTCATGAAATGTTGAATATTGTCACTTGACAAAACTTATGTGAAAACTTTTAAGGATTCAAACTGCTTGAAGCATATAAAAGTTTCTGGGAAACTTATTTATAATCCTTATATTGTATAAGCTTATTGCTTGAACATCATTGGAACTCTTGGAGAGTTTTCAAAGTAATAGATTATTTACTGAAATTCAAAATATATCGAATTGGATTGGTTATGAAGTACCATATCTTAGTGCAATTGATGCACTCATGCACCTTGCAAATACTACAAGGCCTATAGCCTTTTCAGTCAATTTGTTAGCAAGGTATATTTCTGCTCCTACTATGAGACATCAAAATGGGATAAAACACATGAGCTTGTTTTATTCTAAAGATTGCAGTCCCGATCTTATTGATCATGCTGATGTTGGGTACTTATCTGACCCGCATAAAGCTCGGTCTCAAATAGGCTATGTGTTCATATGTGGTGGTACTGTCATATCTTGGAGATATACAAAGCAGTCTATCATAGACACTTCATCGAACATGCTGAGATAATAGCTATTCATGAAGCAAGCCGAGAATGTGTATGGTTGAGGTCCATGATACATCTCATTCAAGAAAAATGTGGTGTGAAATATGACAATCTACCCACAATTTTATACAGAGATAATTCAGCATACATAGCACATCTTAAGGGAGGATTCATAAATGGAGATAGAACGAAGCACATTTTGCCAAAACTTTTCTACATACATGAGCTACAAAAGAATGATGATATTAATGTACAACAGATTCGTTCAACTGACAATGTGACTGATTTATTCACCAAATCTTCTCCAATTACAACTTTTAAGAAGATGTTGCATAAGATCGAGATGCAAAGGTCAAGGATGTTCTCATTAGGGGGAGTTAATACGCGTTGTACTCTTTTTTCCTTACGAGGTTTTGTCCCACTGGGTTTCCCTTGTAAGGTTTTTAATGAGGCGACCGAAATGCGTATTATTAGAGATGTGTACTCTTTTTCCTTCACTAGATTTTTTTCCTACTGGGTTTTTTCTAGTAAGGTTTTAACGAGACACATTATCTACCAATTAGACATTCAAGGGGGAGTGTTATAAATGTATTTACATTATAGTGAATGTCTATCAAGATCTACTTTGATATCTATTAGGATTTGAAGCATCCGTCTTTTACTCAGATTAGGAGTAAATTTTTCCTATTCATTGTATTTACAATCATATGATCTCTTACAATCATATGATCTCTCATCCCTCAAGAGAAGAAATAAGAATTACTCTCTCTTCTCTCTCTACTCTTGTTCTTTATTCTTTCTTGCTTTATAACAATTATAACTTAATTGAGAATTGAATGTTGAGTTATAACCTGTATTTTGTCTCATTTCAGCCCAAATAACTTTTTTCCTATTTTAACATGCCAAATTCAATCCAACCACTCAATAACCAATATTAAGCATCAAACATAAAGGACTCGTCTGGTTGATGATTATTAGTAAAAGAGAGATTAGTTGTGAGAGAATGTACATTTTATTTTATGCAAAAAATAATTATGGCAGAATTTAGTTATTCGTGAAGTAGTTATAATAACTTCTTTTTTTTGGTGGGAAGTTATAATAACTTCTACCTACATAAAATAATATATAAATTTCCTCATTACTTATTTATATATTAGCTATGAGGATTTCTAAATTACAAATCAAAAATAGTTTTAGTTTTATACTAATAACTTACCTTCTAAATAATTACCAAATATTGTACATTTAATAACCGCATTAACTCACCTTCACCACCTACTAAACGACCCCAAAGAAGAGTTTACTTTTAGATAGAAAAGAACAAAAGTGAGTGACGGTGTCAACTCTCAAAGATATAACGTATGTTTATAGAACACTAGAAACTACTGCAAAGTAATCGGTGCAAAGCAACCAAAAGTAGTGACGATGTTAATGACCGATAGAGAAGATGATGTAAAAAGTGGTGTCCCTTGTGTCCAATGACAACTATATATATACCTTAATAATATGCCAAAATATAACACCAACATCAATATTGTTGATGAGGATAACAAGAGTTAAAGGACAAATGTATATAGAAGAAAAATTCAAAAGTTTGTGTGTGTGAGAGAGACGTGAAAGAGCGGCACAAAACAGTTGGAAATAACGACATCACTTTTGCTATTGCTAGTTAATTTTTCCATCTTCCTAATTTTGTCTCCATTTTCATAGTAATATACGTTAGAGTTGATACAATATGGACTTGGATAATCTTCCCTCGTGAGCTAGTTTTAGTTTTAGTTTTAGGGTTGACTTAGGTGCATGTGTCGTATCTACATGATATTAGAGCCAGATCCTTCCCTATTTGGACTCCCTACGATCCATACTTCAGTTGAGGTTGGTCATGAAGGAGTGGACGCGAGGAATGGATTGGTAGTCTGATTATATGGACTTGGACTCTGCCGGTGGCTTAAGCACATACCGAAAATGTACCATAATGAAGTTGGATAATTTACATTTCTCAATATTAGTGAAGTACACTAATATCAAGACACTTTCAGTAGTAGATGAATAGAGAGTAATTCTCTAGTAGAAAACAAAAAGAAGTAAAGGAAAAAAGTAGGATCAGCTAGAAACTACTTTCTACTCTATTTGGCTTATACTATAAATATTCATGTATATATATATATATATATATATATATCCATCAGAGCAACGTATGTTTCAAGATTGAATTCTGAGTTCAAATATTGAATTATCATTCTGAGGCCAAGTCTTCTCCATGGAGGTCAGTGCTGGTCTAGTTGCAGGCTCTCACAACCGCGATGAAATAGTTGTTATTCCTCGCGATGGTGAATTTTCTGTAAGTTTTCTTCTTGACGAAGTCATTTTTTGTAGTTGTTGTTGAAGTGTTATGAATGTAGTAATGGTTAATCATGTTGATTTATGTATGGTGATCAGGCAAGGCAAATGCAGCAGCAGAGTCGTCAAATTTGCAAAATATGTGGTGATGAAGTGGGGTTCACAATAGGTGGAGAGCCCTTTGTAGCTTGCAATGAATGTGCTTTTCCAGTTTGTAGGACTTGTTATGATTATGAACGCCGAGAAGGTAGCCAAGTTTGTCCTCAGTGCAAAACTCGTTTCAAACGTCTAAGAGGTAATGAATCATTTTCTTTTTCTTCGAAATGTTGTTATATATATACAACTGTATATAATTCTGATTCCTGAACTTCTTATAGGGTATCCTAGAGTACATGGTGATGAGGAAGAAGATAACATTGACGATGTTGAAAATGAGTTCAATTTCGAAAATGATGGAGTAATACATGATTTCCAGTGTTATGGTTTCGAGCAATTTGAGCAAGACATGCCTTCTCGTGACTCGAGAGATCAACTTCCGCGAGTTCATCTGCCCAATGTTATGCATATGCATTATCATGTAATGATTCATTCAGTTTTAATGTTCTTTTAGCTATGATAATATATTCTTGAAGAAGACTAAGATAATGTATGCACCAGGAAGATACTGATATTGATCCAGACAAACATGCATTAGTACCAATGGGGACACCAGGGTTCGGTGGCAAAGGGGCACTTGTCCTTCCCTACCACTATACCAAAACTAGAGGTGATGCACTCTGATAAGACTTTGAATATATATACTGGCTGCCGGTTATTTGGTGAATTCTTGAATTTCTTTTCTGCAGTGCGACCAAGATCTCTGGATCCGTCAAAGGACTTAGCTGTTTATGGCTATGGAAGTATAGCCTGGAAGGAGAGGATGGAAAGCTGGAAACAGAAGCAAGAGAAGCAACAGATGAATGGCGAAGGCGGGGAAGATGAATTTGATTTATCAATGTAAGTTCTGCAGAAGCCAACATCTCTTACTTTGGTATCGGTTTCTAAGCTAAATTGATATGAACGAGTAGAGGAATTCTTTGTTGAAAATTTGCAGGGTGTAGCACTTGGAAGGCAATGAATGAACCTCCAAACACTGCATTATTTGCATTTTAGTTTCCATCATATGTATCACATGAATATGTAAAGTCAACCTTTCATTTATGAAAGTTGCATAATCCATACATTGTCACATACTAGTTAATTTTATTATGTAACTCCAAACTCCCAAGTCATTACAAGATTTTATTTAATAGAGCTGCAGTTAACAGCTAGTATTTAATATGCTTGTGAAAATATTGCTGCATCTTCTATGCATTTGATGTGACACATCGAGCAACCATTCATGAAATTGTTGAGTTTGCTGATCATTGTTTTACTTTTTGTGACATCAGGTTGAATGAAATAAGACAACCATTATCAAGGAGATTGCCAATTCCATCTAGCCAAATCAATCCGTATAGAATTATCATCATGATTCGACTCGTTGTTCTTGGTTTTTTCTTCCATTATAGGATCACTCATCCTGTTGACGATGCTTATGGATTGTGGCTAGTGTCTGTAATATGTGAAATTTGGTTTGCTGTCTCATGGATTCTTGATCAATTCCCTAAGTGGCTTCCTATTGACCGGGAGACTTACCTCGATCGATTGTCCCTCAGGTCAGTGATTAACCAATTTTATCCTCTATCATGTTCACATTCCCTTTGTTAATAGCTAGGTAATTTATGTCTTTTAGATATGAAAAGGAAGGCCAGCCTTCACAGCTTTCTGCTGTGGATATATTTGTGAGCACAGTGGATCCACTTAAAGAACCTCCACTGGTGACTGCAAACACAGTTTTGTCTATTCTAGCGGTGGACTACCCCGTCGATAAGGTGGCGTGCTATGTATCAGATGATGGGGCTGCTATGCTGACCTTTGAAACATTATCAGAAACATCTGAGTTTGCTAAGAAATGGATTCCTTTCTGCAAGAAGTTTAATATTGAGCCTCGGGCTCCTGAATCGTATTTTTCTCAGAATATGGATTATCTCCAAGGCAAAGTTTTGACTTCATTTATAAAAGAGCGACGAGCAATGAAGGTAAATAATCAGGACTATTAATTCTGTTCCACGGTTTTAAGCTAAAAGTTGATGTCATTGGTTTTTGAGTTTGAGTTTGTTTCGAATTGAGTTCTCCTGACACTGCAGAGAGATTATGAGGTATTTAAAGTACGCATAAATGCTCTGGTTGCTAACGCACAAAAGGTTCCTGAGGACGGGTGGACAATGCAGGATGGGACTCCTTGGCCAGGGAATAATGTTAGAGATCATCCTGGCATGATTCAGGTGCTGAAATTTGGATTTCATTTATTAATGTTGGTTATGTCTCTTTTAGTCTCTCTCTTGTTCAATCTAGCTGTCGTAATTTCTTCTTATGGTTATCATTTCCAGGTCATCCTAGGCCAGAATGGAGGGCTGGATACAGATGGAAATAAATTACCTCAACTAGTATATGTATCGAGAGAAAAAAGACCCGGATTCAACCATCACAAGAAGGCTGGTGCAATGAATGCTCTGGTTTGTAATGCATACTGATTAACTTCAGTGGTAGATTCTGCTGCTGTATAGATACGCGATGTTTTTGTTTACGAGCATAACATTTATTTGACAGGTCAGGGTTTCTGGTGTGCTCACTAATGCTCCGTATTTGTTAAATTTGGATTGTGATCACTATATCAACAACAGCAAAGCCATTAGGGAAGCTATGTGTTTCATGATGGATCCATCCCTTGGGAAGACAGTTTGCTATGTTCAGTTCCCTCAGAGATTTGATGGCATTGACAGGAATGATCGGTATGCTAATAGGAACACGGTGTTCTTTGATGTAAGTGCAAACTTGTACAATCAATGACTACATATCTGCTCAATGTTTCTTTGTACTCGAGTGACTGTGCAATTGCTTTTACGTGAATCAGATTAACATGAAAGGATTAGATGGAATTCAAGGACCTATTTACGTTGGCACTGGTTGTGTGTTCAGACGCCAGGCACTTTATGGACTCGATGCACCCACGCAGAAGAAAGCTCCGTCGAGGATATGCAATTGCTGGTTAAAGTGGTGCTGCTGCTGTTGCTCCAAAAGGAAAAAGAAAAACAAGAAGCCTAAATCGGAGGTCAAGCCTCTTTTAAATGATGAAGACTCCCTTGAATTAGTGGTCTCTCAAGAGGGCAGCCAAGGTAAAGAATTTGCCAAACTAATTCAAGTAACCATACTATGCTGATACCATTTAATTGAAGTTCCTCAATAGCCAGTTCAGTTGTTTTATCTCGATATGGCTTGAGCAGGTGATGATCAAGCTCTCATCTCCAAGCACAAGTTAGAAAATAAATTTGGGCAATCTCCGGTTTTTGTTGTATCAACTCTGCTAGAAAAGGGCAGGACTCTTAAAAGTGCTAGTACAGCTTCTCTGCTAAAAGAGGCCATTTATGTAATAAGCTGTTGTTATGAAGATGAAACAGAATGGGGAAAAGAGGTAGTTCTCATCCATCTCTTGAACTTTCTTGCTTTCTCCAAGTATCAAACAACGTTTCCTGACCGTGTACAAAATGTACTGATTGTTCCATCAAACTACTCTAAAAATGCAGATTGGCTGGATATATGGTTCAGTCACTGAGGACATATTAACAGGTTTCAAAATGCATTGTCATGGCTGGAGATCCATATATTGCATGCCTAAAAGGCCTGCATTTAAAGGATCAGCACCGATCAATCTATCAGATCGTCTCCACCAGGTCCTTCGATGGGCTCTTGGTTCTATTGAAATCTTTTTCAGCAGGCATTGTCCTGTCTGGTATGGATATGGTGGTGGTCTCAATTGGCTCGAACGTTTCTCATACATAAATTCCACCATTTATCCATTCACATCTCTTCCCCTTGTCGCTTATTGCGCTCTACCTGCTGTATGCTTGCTCACAGGAAACTTCATTACACCTGTGGTACAAAATCTCTTAACCATATGGAACTTCATTACATCAAACTCGTCAAGAAAGATACTTGATTCTGTTTCTTTTGTTCTTTTTCAATGTTGCAGCTTGACAATGTTGCTAGCCTGTGGTTTTTGTCACTTTTCATTAGCATTTTTGCAACTAGCATTCTCGAAATGAGATGGAGTGGAGTAGCGATAGATGAATGGTGGAGGAACGAACAATTTTGGGTGATCGGAGGTGTTTCAGCACATCTATTCGCTGTGTTCCAAGGTTTACTAAAGATGTTAGCCGGAGTGGACACAAACTTCACAGTAACATCAAAATCCGGGGATGATGAAGAATTCGCAGAACTTTATGCATTCAAATGGACAACTCTTCTCATTCCACCAACCACATTACTACTGCTAAACATTATAGGAGTTGTAGCTGGTGTCTCCAATGCTATAAACAACGGATACGAGTCATGGGGGCCATTATTCGGGAAGCTATTTTTCGCATTCTGGGTGATTGTTCATCTCTATCCATTCTTGAAAGGACTTTTGGGTAGAAAGAATAGAACACCTACAATCATCATTGTATGGTCAATCTTACTTGCTTCCGTATTTTCACTTTTATGGGTAAGGATCGATCCGTTTTTGGCAAAATCGGATGGTCCGATTCTTGAAGAGTGTGGATTGGATTGCAAGTAGTATGGAACTCACGTTCAAACTCATAAAGAGAAGAATCTATCTATGTTTCATCAACTTTTGTACCATCCATTGAGCTATCTGTAAATGTTCTTTTCCACAACATAATGAGAACATAATTTCATCTCCTACTACATAGTCTACCACTTAGCAAAAGCAAAGAAGACAAAGTGAATTTGTTATACTGTTGCAATTACAATCTAGCTTTTGAACTCAAACATCATCTGATCTTCATGTGTTTACACTATATAAGTACTATGATATCCTACTAGCACAAGAGGACTTACATTAAACTGGATGATATCCAATAGCTTTATGCCCCAAAAGGCTTAGGTTGGACTTGGAGGCTCCTTGAAAACCTTAGACAATGCCCTTTTCAATACTTTGGGACAAGTTTCGGTACCTAACAAGCCAAGATGAGTGTTGACCAATTCCATACATTAACCGCTACCGCTATCACCATCGCTCACCATTATCAACTACTGTTATGGCCGTCTACATTATCAGCGACCACCCACCACCACCATATCGTTAGTCACAACCACCACCGATGTCATTACTATGATAAGCCGTCAACATTATTGCCACAATTTACGATCATCGCTATCAACCATCACTAATAACACAAGAATCACCAATCACTATCAACAATCACCACCATAGTCATAACTATATTTATCGGCAAACCATTGTCATTAGCTATCACTATTATCCACCATACAACTATCAGTCATCACCACCATTGACCATTGTTGTCATCCACCATTACCACTGGCTATTACCTACAACACCACCATTAGCCAACACTATCCCTAATCAACACCTACAACCACCATCACTAGCCATCACCAACAACTGCCATATAATAATTCAAAAAGAAATTGTTGATAAGTATTTTATTAGATTTTTTATTTATTATTTTTAATAAAGACAATTTTATACATCAGATACTGAAAAAACAAATAACTTAATTTCTTAGCATTTCAGACCTTAATATTCATATGTGGTGCAAATTTTAATATTCAGACATCCTTATTTTAATAAAAATAAATGGTTAGACCTATATTTACTAAACAGCAACTGTGGAAAGGTATATTGGTCAGACAAGTGCCAATATATGACAATCAAAGTCTCAATAGTGTGATTGAGAATGGGCATCACACAAGTTCTGAACAAGAATTGAGATGAACATATTTTAAAGATAAGATTTGATGTTGTCACATACAAAGACAATGAATTAACCCCTTAATTACTATACGTGGAGCAGTGCTTCCATTAGAATTTTAATATTTTTCATGATGAGCACTAATCTGTATTTATTATCAGACAAGTGTGACTTTAGTAACTGACCAAAGTGGATTCCTAAGATATATAGAAAATAGATTAGCCTTTCTGGAGGCATAATTACTTTGCCAATTAATTTCCATCCCATGTTAGTGGCAAACATATTTGTCATCATTATCAATAATTATCAACTTCAATTGGCAATTACAGGATTTTAGTGATTTATATTGATCATGGATTATATGTGATGATCTTAAAAATGATACATTAAATATTCTCCTTTTACTGCTGAAAGAAATGGAAAAATAAGTCACCGTAGTGAACAGTTAAATTTTAGCGTTCGTGATCAATAGAAGTAAGAGAATATGACAAAAATGCCCCTTATGTATGAAGGTAGTCCCTTAGTTATGCTTTGAAAAGTTTTGATCCTTTAAATTTGTCAAAATAAACACTTTTAATCTGTATTAAATATTTACCGAACTTTACATGTTAGATTTGACGGAAATTATGAAAAAATGAAATTTTTAGAGGTATATCCTTTTTGTGTCTAATGTAGTTTGGTTTAGTGTGTTACATATTTTAGGATTTGATGGGACTTTCTTAGTTTTTATAGTTCAAAAAGTTTTCTCACTGTTTTCGTTAAACCTAACGGACAATAAAAATAACAATAGCATACCTAGGTGATGTCACAAGTGGGGTGTGAAGAGGGTAGAGTATACACAGATCTTATACTTACCTTATTGAGGCAGCGGGTGTTTCCGAAAAACCCTCAAATTCAAATACAACAAATCAACGTATTATGAAAAAGGGGAATACGAACATTACACTTAACTGATCATTTAACCGTGAGGTAACTACAATGTAAGATTTCTAATTTTATTGACAAATCTTTTTCACTCTTCAACGGAAAAACCATTTTAGTAGATCTTTTTTATTTTGTCTAGTCATATATTGTTGGCAATATTGACGAGTAGCATAGAGAAAAGGGGAAAGGCATTTATCGAAGGAGACAAATAGAGCTATCAAACAAGCTGTTTTCTCATGAAAGGACCACATACATGCATAGCATACATACACTCACACTGATCATCATCACTAATAATAATAAGGTCCAATAAAATGCCACAAATAATGGTACTGTTGGGAGCAAGACCTGACAGTACTGCACAATTCTTTTTGAAATGTGACCCAACAATCAACATATGTATATGGACAGGAACTTTAATATTCTTCCCCGATGACATTTTTTTTTTTTGGTTATATATTGAGAAATTTACAGAAATAATGGTAGTATTTTGAATCCTAATGATCAATTATAGTGATTCTTTGACTAATTTTCAAAAGTAGCAATAGGTTAGTGCGCTCGGTATATATTGCATCTAATCGTCTGTATCGGAGAAAACAGATATTACAGATACAAAACGAATTGATATACATAGTAAATGATATAGATTTAAGAGAACAGATAAAATTCAAATCTCCGTATATATTGTAAGATTCTTAATATTTAGGGTAGATAAGGACATATGCTTGCTCTATCAGGTAATTTTCCTTAAATTTTATACAATTATTGTAATTTATGCATCTGGAAATTTTCCTTAAATTTTATACAATTATTACAATTTATGAATATTTTTTATTTTAAATAAAATAGAAGCTAGGATTTTGATTTTGATTTAAATTTTACTTTCTTCGTGTTAAGTTCCCGGTTAGTGGGACGAGAAAAAGTTAGACACCTTATATTATTTTAGGTTGGCTTAGGCTCAAGATCTATTTTTTTTGCGTGGTATTAAAGTCAAACTATCCCAATTTATAATTACTACTATAGAAAGATGAGCAATGGAGCGATTAATAGTGAAATTGAAATTAAGCTAAATCAATAAGGATAAAGTGATAAATTGACATATAAAATATTTTTTAGGACAATTTTAGAAGAATCTTACTTAATCACTCTCATTACAAAAATGTTTTTTCATATCTCCAGCAATATTCATTAGTTTTCATTAACTTTTTTCTTCATCATTTCAAGACACTCTTCTTCATTTTCTTGGTTGGATGATGACCAAGGATAAAAATGTTATTGCAATAATTTTATAATTTAGCAACATAATTCAGTTTCAAGCATCAGTTGTACAACATGCAAAGAGTATATTAAATTTCTGAAAATCATTTAAGTTGCACTAATTTTTAATTGACACGTGAAAACCACATATTGGAACAATAAAAACATCTTATGTACGCGTAAAAATATGAACTCAATTTTTGTCTTTAACTGGTCATCAATTATCACCCTTATCAGAGAAGTTTTTTTTTTCAAAAAGTAATATTCAATACCATTTACTTTTTCTTCTTCTTTTAAATTAATCCAAGATTTAATCTAATTACTTTTTACAATTACTTCACTTTAACTCATAACATAATTAATGTGAGTATAAACTATTTATTATTTTAAAAATTAAATAAATTAATTATTTTTCAATTTTCTTTTTTCTTTGATATAATAAAAATTGAATGAAATTAGTGTGATAAAAACAAATAGTATATGTTAAATTGAAATAAAAATAATAAATAAAAATAATTTATTAAAATATTATTGTTAATATTTAATAGAGCATAAAAATATTAAGACAAATAAATGAATCAGAAATGCTTGAAATTTAAAGCAAACTAAGTAGGCATTTGGTCCTAAATATTATTCACAGTATTTCATAATACGTTTTTACTTTATATTGAAATATTTATTTGGACATAAATATTTCAAAATACTTTCTCACTCTTTTTAAAAAATTTAAAAATACCTCTAAACACCTCAAGACGTGTTCCACTATTTTTGAATTCATTTTTTGTATTTTTAAATTAATTTTTTAAAAATAAATTAAAAATTTTATTTTCATAAAATAACTCAATTTTCATAAAGCTCTAAATTTTTTCAAATTTGTTTTCAGTTTTTATATTTTTTTTAACTTCAAAAAAAAAAAAATTCAAAATACTATGGTCAAATGGGTTCTAAAAGTACTCCCTAAATTTAAAAATCGTAGCTCTTCATCTAAATAGAGAATGAAGGTTGTATTTTGTTTCATTTTAAACACTAAAAAATAATTTAAATAGTTGAATTGATGTAATTTGATTTAATTCCGAGTTGCCGAATCAAATTTGATAAAAAAAATAAAGTATTCTTGAGTTCAATTAATTAATGTATATTGATAATAGAATATCTTTAGATTCTCAACGTGGATAGTGGTGCAGTATTGAGATTGTTCCACCCTTAATCAGAAGTCTCAAATTTGAGCCTTGGAAATGAAGAAAATTCTCTTGGGAGAGTCACCCCCTGCAGTGCACGATCCGAATAGTCGGGGCTTCAATGCAAGTTCTACGCACTAAGTAAAAAACTAAAAAAAAAATGTCTTTATACTTTTAAATTGACCAAATCAAAATTTAATTAACCATGGTAAATTATTTTTCTTATTTTTTTAATTTTTTTACTTTAAGATACCAATTAATACTTAAAATTCTGTCATAAATAGTCTTTCTACCTCTGAGAGTGGATACGTGGTTTATGTATATTCTACCATTCTCAAATTTATTTTGTGAAATTATACATTGAATATGTTGTTGTATCAATTGAAATTTAATATCATTTTAATATTTGATAATATTGTACAAGTAACAATTCATGTGCAAAGAATAATGAGGAAGAAGTACAAGAATCATGTTCTTAATAGTTCTTCCAAAGGAAATAAGGGGGTTAGGAACTCAGTAGAAAATTCATAAAATGTACGTTATGATTTTTTACTTTCTTGAATAAAGTGTATTTCACGTATAATTCAATATAACAAATAAATTTATATTTTAAATTGTAATAAATTTATGTCATTATTCGATATTAAAAATAAATTAAATTTTAAATTCTTAGTGCTTTAGAATAGTAAGAAATGAATGTTTTCATAATAGATGCCAACAATATTTGAAAATGTTTGTGAGTTAGGTAACTTCGCATAATGCTAAAATTTTAGTTGGTTGGTCAAAATATAATATCATACTTCTGTTAATAATTTTTAAATTTTTGTTTAATAGGCAAAATAGTAGCAAAGACTTTAACTTTTTTGTATATACAAAATAAATCTAAAGTTTATAATCAGTTATATTAAACTCGTAAACAAGCCTTAAAATTATCTAATCTATCAATAGTAGCACCCCATACTAAAATTGTCCACGCACTAAATGTTGCACCAGATATCCACTCCTGCGTGTGAGTGGAGTGTTAAGTCCCATATTAATAGCGGGATAAGAAACAGTTGAACTCTCTATACAAACTTTGATCGAATAATTTTTTTTTGTCATGAACTAACTTTGAAATCGAATTAAGCCCAAAACCGATTTCTTCTCATTATTAAAGAAACCAGAAGGTGGTGGATTTATTTATTTTTTCTTCCCCGTAAAAGTCGTCCATAAAGTGAAAGTAAGAAAAGTAGGGAGATGATGATGATTCATGAAATTAAGGAATTGCTTTCATGACGTAGTGCACTTTAATTGTATATCAGTGAATTAGTGGAATTTGCCTACGCAACTCCACTTTTCAACTTCATTCTGAATTGATAAATTAATTACTATACTATATTTAGTTATTGATATATGCTGATGAAATGATCAATTAATTACTATACTATATTGAGTTATTGATATATGCTGGTGAAATGATGTACTACTTTGTTAGTTTCCAATAACATCTAGATTTTCTTTTGGCTACTTAATTAAACTTGATTTTTATTGACCGGACACGATGCACCGATCGATTTTGTGAAAGAAGACATTAGAAACAACGTTTTTTTGTTCAAAGTTGCGAGATAAAAAGTATTTTACTTTCAAGTAAAATTATAGAGAGAAATGATATTTACTTGAGAACAAATGTGTGTACAAAGGCGGACCTGCATTGAAAGTAGAGGTGTACGTGCACCCGCTAGTCTCTAGAAAAACTCTGTATATCAAGAAATTTAACTAAATATATGTGTTGCACACTTAAGAACAACATATGGGGTTGGTGAGATGATTGAACTGGTTGCCTAAATCTCCTTTAGGGTGGGATGACTTGGGTTCGAAACCCACCAACAACAATTGTTATTTATGTATTTTCAATTTTATTCCAAAAAGGCAAAACGGTTTGGGTATGTTAAATTCTACATCATTTTTGAATGCCACATAAGAAATTATATATTAAAATAAATTTAATTAGATAAAAAACTTTTACAAATTGTAGAAAAGTTTCAATAACCATGTTTTTAATGTTTACTCACAAATTGAACATCAAATTCATTCTTAATAATTGAAATTCCTCTCCAATTAATTTAAATTTTTAACTATAAATTCATATACACAAACAGAATAAATTTTCAATTTTCAAATTTAAATATTTTTAATAAATTCACAAAAACTTGAAGCTTTTCCAAGCTTATTCATAGAGTTAAATTAATCTTTCAAAATCCACTATCACTCACTTTCATTTCAAGTTCAAATTAATCCTAAAAAAATAAAAAATTTAAATTGAGAAAGTGAATAAAAAAAATTAAAAAGAGGAGGAGGCGAGGGGGCTAGTGGCTTTTCTTTATTCTTTTTAATTTTTTAAATTATGTTAATGTTAAAATGAATGACCCTCGCTCGTGTCCATGCGCGTGCAATCACGCGTTTTGTCTAATTCAGCCAATTTTGTGTCACATAAGCTTGATCAACGATTAGAGGAATTTAAAATATTGTGTTTTGATAAGTTCAGTGGTTTAGATGACAAAAGGCTAAGTAGATGTGTTCACTTTACAAATTCGAACAAATACAAGTGTCCACCGAATCATTTTGCCTTTCAAAAATACAAGCTTCCCTCCAACTTCAAAAGGTAGATTCTCCCTATCTTATATAGAAGTACTGTTGACACATAATTTTTGCCCCCCACGACTAAATTTAATCCTGAGTTTCTTCAATTTTTAATAAAATCAAAATATTTATTTCATATGAATAAAAACTTTTCAAAATATTTTTGTGCATAATTTTGTCATTTTAAGTAGCGATTATATATTATCGTGTTCAATTATACGATATTATGTAATTTGATTACTTAAATAGTTATTCTATGGAATATCGGATTTTAATTAAGGATTATTTTAAAGATAAATATAATAATTAAGATCATGATTTAATTATAATTTAATCTCAAAGATAATTTATTTGAATAAATATTTATTTTATTTTATCGAATCAAGAAGCTCGGGGGTTAAATAAGTATCAATTCATTTCGAATTTTGATTTAATTTAGCTAATCTATTAGATTTGACCATAATTAAAATCAAATTGGCCACAATTGCGATGCAATTGACAATTGATTCTCAATTGGCCAAAACTTAAATAGAATTGGCCAAATCCCCAATACCCAAAATTAAACCAATTTTAGCCAACAAATTCCCCAATTTCCCAAGCCCAACAAAACAGCCCACCAGCGGGCCCAATCATTCAGCTGACTTGGACCCATTTCCTTCTTTCTTCAATCAGCAGCCCGATTGCATTTAAATAAACAGGCCAAAATTATGGCCCAATAGCCGATCCGAACTGGTCCAGCCAACATCCCCTCTTCATCAAACCAACAACAGCAGCAAAAAATACGAACAACAACTTCAAACAACAACGCACAACAGTCAACAACGGCAAACCAGTCAACTCGACCCAGCACACAACCGATATCAGCAAAGATGTGACCCGAACCAACCACAAGCAATCGTATCCGACCCGTATCTCGTGAACAAACCTTCAACAACCCGACCAACCAAACCAGAACCTACGAAAACTTTGTCGCGACTGGGGATAGGCCTTGGGTCGTCATACTTCTAAACATAGATACTGTCACGCCCCAAAATCCCATCGGGACGGACTGGCACACGAAGCCGAGAAGGCCCGGGAGAACCCGTTCAAATACCTGTACTTTTTCTTACATGTCACCAAAAATTTGGACAGCACTTCGTTGCATATAGAAGGATCTAATTACCTGTATCAGCACAACACGCACAAATATATATACATATAATACTCGGCCGTCGGGGCCACCACATATACAGATATAACATCACTATATAAACTTTCATAACTTTACTCTTCCTTATGTCTACAAAGCCTCTAGGATATACATGACATAACTAGGGTCGGTACAAACCCCCGCCCACACATGACTCTTGTACAATAACAAAACATAAGGAACCGACTCGGAAAGCTCCGAAGCAAACTGGAGCTCACCAATAATAGTTGTATGACCTGGCTCCTACTTGTGCGGTGTATGAGCTGAGGTACCTATGCCTGCAGCATGAAATGCAGGTCCCCGTGGGGGACGTCAGTACGAAATATGTACTGAGTATGTAAACCTGTAGATAATCACATATGATATAGGAGCTCAATAGAAATCTGAAACAAGTGAATAAATCGTAATAGGAGTGGACCACACTTACTAGAACTTGTGACAACCTGTACATTGAATTTATTCAATCACTTTACCTTCGTTCTTAACATCTTTGTAATCATTACTGTACTGTACTGTGACCATTAGGCTGCCTCCAGTACATATCAACTGGGGTCGACCCATGCTAGGCTTATGCCCCTGGGATACCACCCATAAACACGTAAATAGGGATCGACCCATGCTAGGCTTATGCCCCTGGGATACCACCCGATAAGAGAGAACTTCCATCACTTAGTTCAATTAATCTTTGAGATTGTTATTTCGGTTGCCACCACATTTTTGATACTTTGAAACAATGATACATCAATAGGAACCAAGTAATAGACCTTCTATACAATAAAGATGTAATAAAGACTCATTGGTACATCAACAATGTGTTTCAGAATCATCAATATCACAACAATAAAATAGGAGCCTTTTGGTATATCAATGAAATATTTTGACACTTTATAGGATGGAAACAACTTCGTTGGTAACGTAGAACAATACATGTTTTTGGACAACCTCGAAATCTTACTTGATGGAACATTGGTGTTTTCATGCCAAAGAACATTGTTAGAGTATGCTTTACATACCTCGTCGTAGATTCGGATACCAATTCAACACAACTTCCCGCCTTTACAAATCACTTATCTACAATGAAATGTTTGGCATCTAGTATTAGCAACCCAACACCACAATTCTCTTTCATAATTCCATACAATCAATATTTGCATAGCATTCCAAAAAACAACTTGAACAATAGGTTTATGTGTATATATATATATATATAATCATAATTTCAATACCACATCATCACACCAAATTTCTTCACAATTCAACATAATCCAACCATGCACAAGAATAATCCAACATCATTTCCAATCATCTTTCAACAACAATCAAATAACACACTTCTTATGCTTACATGCATATTTATACATATCCATATAAATAACACCAACATAATTTACATCCTTACCATAAAGTGGCCCTTTTGATTTCGAAGTCCTGTTGGCACAAATAAGGGGTGCTTCTCGAAGCCCTCGAGACGGTGAACACAACTACGGAATCAATTTGGATTTTCTACGGTTGAATCACAAGATAGTTGGAGTTGAAATTTGGCTAGGATTTCTTATTCTTCAATAATGGATGATAAATAATGGATATGAGGCTAAGTATATGTATATAATGACCAATTTTCGCTCATGAGGTGATGGAAAATGACCATATTGCCCTTAAAATTTTAAGTAAATCTGAATCTGTCCATGGTGGACTGTTTTGACAAGCTAAAGTAGATCGACCATAACTCTTTGCTCCGATATCGGATTTAGGTGAAATTTGTATTGTTGGAAAGATAATTCAAAGGGATTTCATTTCATATAAAGTAGGCCACCCAGTTCGTCCTGTACAAGGAGTTATGATCGTTTGAAGTTGACCCTAAAAATCTGTTTTAGAGGCTAAAGTAAAACGAGTATAACTACTTACTCAGATGTTGGATTTGGATGAAACCAATTGCACTGGAAAGAAGACTCAAAGATATTTCTTTTGATTGGTCGTAGCTCTCCCAGTTCATTATATTAAGGGAGTTATGATCGTTCAAAGTTGACCCAAAAAAACTGGCAAGCCTCAATAGTTTGTGTGCAGGAAATTTTCCTGCACATTTACTATTCACCATATCCCGGCCACCGTTTTATAGTTTCGAACGTGCTCGATTATATCCGAAACTTATCCATTTTTGGAAATCTTTATATCGTTGGAAAGATTATTCAATAACCTTCGTATGGAACCATCGACGGGCAAATTCCGGTATAAATAAAATAAAAAAATTAATTCGATATAAATAAGACCAATACACGTACTTGAATACGCTAATACATGTACTTGAATATGGGGTGTTACATCCTTCCCCCCTTTAGGACATTCTTCCTCGAATGTTAGCGTAGTTATTCAACCAAAACAAGTTCAAGTCCACCATTAACATTCACATCATCATATAAATACTATGCATATATAAACAAAAACTTACTTGTTAATGTTCTAACTCCGTTTCTTGAACTTCCTCTTCATCTTTGAACAAATGAGGGTACTTAGATTTCATTGCTTCCTCAGTTTCCCATGTAATCTTTTCCCTTTGTTGATTTCTCCAAAGTACTTTCACCGATGCTACTTCTTTATTTCTCATCTTCTTAACTTGACGATCTAATATAGCAATAGGCATCTCCTCATAGGTAAGATCTTCTGTTACTTGCACATCTTCAGTAGAAGTAATAAAGGACGGATCTCCGATGCACTTTCGAAGCATCGATACATGAAATACTGGATGCACTGATGAGAGTTCCTGGGGTAGCTCTAATTCATAAGCAACTTGCCCACATCTTCGAATAATCTTATACGGGCCTATATATCGTGGACTCAACTTTCCTTTCTTGCCAAATCTCATCACCCCTTTCATTGGCGATACCTTCAAAAATACCCAATCGCCTAACGAAAATTCTAGCCCTCTTCTTCTACTATCCGCATATGACTTGTGTCGACTTTGGGATGTTTTCAACCGTTGCTGAATCACCTTGACTTTTTCTATGGCTTGATACACAAGATCCGGTCCGAACATAAGAGTTTAACCCACTTCGAACCATCCTATTGGTGATCTACACTTTCTCCCATATAAAGCTTCATATGGTGCCATTTTGATACTTGAATGATAGCTATTATTGTAGGCAAACTCAATAAGAGGTAAATGATCATCCCAGCTGCCTTTAAAATCTATAACACATGCTCGTAGCATATCTTCAAGTGTTTAATGGTGCGTTCTGCTTGTCCATCCGTCTGAGGGTGAAAAGTTGTACTCAGATTCACTTGTGTTCCCAAACTCCGTTGGAAAGACTTCCAAAAGTTTGCGGTAAATTGAGTTCCCCGATCCGATATTAGAGAAGTTGGCACCCCATGTAATCAGACTATTTCTTTAACATACAGCTTCGAATATTCTTCAACTGTGTAAGTGGTCTTAACGGGTAAGAAATATGCGGATTTATTAAGCCTATCCACAATCACCCATATAGAATCAAATTTTCGAGCTGTACGAGGCAAACCTGTAACAAAATCCATGTTGATCATGTCCCACTTCCAAATTGGAAGATCTATGCATTGCATATAGCCTCCGGGCTTTTGATGTTCCACTTTAACTCGTTGGCAATTTGGACATTAAGCTACAAATTCTGCAATGCTCTTCTTCATGTCATTCCACCAATACATATCTTTCAAATATTGATACATTTTGGTTGATCCTGGATGAATGAAATACCTTCAAAAATGTGCCTCTGTCATAATCTTCTTTCTTAGCCCGTCTATATCCGGCACACACAATCGGTTTTGGCACTGAAGTACTCTTTCTCGCGTAAGCTCAAATGCCTTGGTCGCACCACTCTGAACGTTCTCCTTAAGCTGTAATAAAATAGGGTCTGCATATTGCTTCTCTTTCACTTCAGCTACTAATGAAGATTCCGCAGCATTATGTACGATAAGCTTTTTATTCGGAGTTTCAAGAAGGCGAACTCCCAAACTAGCTAACTGGTGAAGATCCTTAACCATTCCTTGCCTTTCTATAGGCGCCATCATAGCCTTACGACTTAACGCATCAGCTACCACATTTGCTTTCCCTGGATGGTACAAGATATCAACATCGTAGTCCTTTAATAGTTCAAGCCATCTCCGCTGCCTTAAATTTAGATCCTTCTGATTAAAAATATATTGCAAGCTCTTATGGTCAGTATATATATCAACATGAACCCCATATAAGTAGTGGCGCCATATCTTTAAAGCAAAAATAACTGTTGCCAGCTCAAAATCGTGTGTAGGATAATTTTTCTCATGTGGCCGCAATTGTCCAGAAGCATATGCTATTACCTTACCATGCTACATCAATACACATCCTAAACCAATTCTGGAAGCATCACAATACACTGTATACCCTTCGGTGCCTTCTGGAAGTACCAACACGGGTGTAGAAATCAATTGTTCTTTAAATCTTGAAACCTCTTCTCACAGGCATCATTCCATTGGAATTTGGATGTTTTATGGGTTAGCTTGGTTAAGGGTGCTGAAATGGAAGAAAATTCTTTAACAAACCTTCTATAATAACCGGCCAACCCGAGAAAACTACGAATCTCCGTAGGCGTTGTGGGCCTTGGCCAGTTCTTCACAGCTTCTATCTTTTGAGCATCAACCTTTATCCCTTCACTAGATACAATATGACCCAAAAATGCCACCGATTTTAACCAAAACTCACATTTAGAGAACTTTGCATAAAGCTTACAATCACGAAGAGTCTGCAATGCCTGTCGTAAGTGATTGGCATGGTCCTCTTCTGATCTAGAATAAACTAGAATATTCTCTATAAAGACTATCACAAATACATCCAGGAATGGCTTAAAAACCCTATTCATCAAATCCATAAAAGTTGCGGGTGCATTTGTTAGCCCAAATGACATAACTAGAAACTCATAATGACCATACCTTGTTCGGAAAGCTGTTTTGGGTATATCTTTTTCTTTGACCCTCACTTGGTGGTAACCTGACCTCAAATCAATCTTAGAAAAGCATTTGGCGCCCTGTAACTGATCAAATAAATCATCAATTCTTGGGAGAGGATATTTATTCTTAATAGTCACCTTATTCAATTGTCGATAATCAATACACATCCTCAGCGAGCCATCCTTTTTGCGTACAAATAACACTGGTGCTCCCCAAGGGGAAATACTAGTCCTAATGAACCCCTTTTCTAGCAAATCTTTCAATTGCTCTTTCAATTCTCGTAATTCTGCTGGGGCCATTCTATACGGAGGAATGGAGATTGGTTGGGTGCCTGGTATTACATCAATACCAAACTCTACTTCTCGTTCAGGAGGCAAACCTGGAAGATCTTTAGGAAATACATCAGAAAATTCATTTACCACCGGAACAGCGTGAAGAGTTGGTGGCTCCGCTTCTGTATCCCTTACTCTAACTAAATGATATATATATATCCCTTGGAAATCATTCTTCTTGCCTTAAAATAAGAAATAAATCTACCTCTTGGCGCGCCAATTTCACCTTTTCATTCAAGGACTGATTCATTTTGAAAATGGAAATATACCTTTTTCGTGCAGCAATCAATTGTGGCATAACAAGACGCCAACCAGTCCATACCCATTATAACATCAAAATCTACCATTTCTAACTCCACAAGATCAGCCATCGTATCACGACCACAAACAGTTACTATGCAGTTTCGATAAACCCTTCTAGCTATAATAGATTCCCCGACCGGTGTGGACACTTCAAATGGCTTAACTAACACTTCGGGTATTCTTTCGAACTTTCTAACAACCAATGTAGTAACATAAGATAATGTAGAACCGGGATCAATTAAGGAATATAAATCGAATGAAAATATAGACAACGTACCCGTAACCACATCTGGGGAAACCTCTAAATTCTGTCGATCCGCTAGAGCATACATACGATTTTTAGCCCCGCTAGAACTCGTGGCTCCTCTATCACCTCTAACACGACCCATTGGTTGTGTACCCCTTCCTGAATAAGGCATCGATGATGATGATGCAATAAATGACCCTGTAGGTCGTGCCATACCCCCTATGTCCCTTCGTGGGTATTCCCTCATCATATGCCCCGACATACCGCACCAAAAGCAAACATTGGTCCCCAGCCGACATGCGCCCAAATGATACCTTCCATATTTATTGCATGGCTCTCGAGGAGGTCTCGATTGGTTCATATTCCCTTGCCCTTGGTAACCCACTGATCGCGAACTATAACTCTCACTTCTTGCCCAAATTGACTGCCTCTGAACCCCTGATGCTGTGGTGGAGCACTAGCTGCAGAATAAGAAAATAATGGCCTAGGTGGTCTAGCAGAAAATTGAGGTCTAAAACCTCCCTGTGGCGCCATAAACTGCCCTGTAGATCTGGCCCTCTTAGAAGATCCACTTTCAAATTCCTGTGTTCTTCTTCTTTGCCTCTGATCTTCCATTTTCTGTGCAAATGCTTGGATCTTAGCTATATCCATGTCTTTATTCAGTGCAGCAATAGTACAATCCCTAACCAAATACGGATCCAATCCAACCACATACCGATGAACTCTATCATCCATAGTAGTTATAACATTAGGAGCATATCTGGACAAAGAATTAAATCGAAGACTATACTCCCTCACACTTGTATTACCCTGTCGAAGATTTAAGAACTGATCCGCACGGGCCTGACGAGTCTCATATGGAAGATAATGATCAATAAATGCCTCTTTGAACTCTTTCCAAGTAGCTGGGGGTGCATCAATGCCCCTTGACCGTTTCCAGTCTTCATACCAATATATAGCTTCACCTTTGAATCTATACGCGGCTAACTCCACTGTCTCTCTGCCCGATACATACATCACCTCTAGGGCCCTTTGGATCTGATTAATAAAGTCTTGTGGGTCCTCGTTAAGATCTGATCTAGTAAAAGTAGGAGGATCCATCTTAAGAAAATTTTGTGTTCGAAGGCTAGCCGCCCTATCTATACCACTAGGACCTGCAGTAGGAATGGCTTGCCCTTGAGCTTGCCCAGCAACTATACGAGTCAAAAGTTGTACTGCATTTCTAAGATCTTGATCAACAACATTAATAGGTGGCTCTGGGGATATAGTTCTCCTCCCCCTTATTTCTTCCGGACTGGGGGAAGTTTCTGATGCATGCTCAACTGGAGCCTCACTTTGATTAGCTGGTATAGTGGGTGACTTACTAGTCCCCTCTCCGGCAGCCACATCTACTTGCTTACCGGTATTCTTGCTTCTGGTAACCGGCATCATTACTATAATAAGAGAAACAAACTGATTCAGTGGTCAACTATGACTTCATATATAATATAAGCTCTATCGCACGATATAAGACATGAAGAAAAGAAACAATTCCTGAATGTCCATAGCCTCCTGTTTATAGATGTGGTGCACAACACATAGATAAACAAGACTCTACATAGACACGGCTTTGTAGACTCACTAGGACGAACCTCTCTCATACCACTTTTGTCATGCCCCAACATCCCATCGGGCCGGACTGGCACCCGAAGCCGAGAAGGCCCGGGAGAACCCGTTTAAATACCTGTACTTTCCCTTACATGTCACCAAAAATTTGGACAGCACTTCGTTGCATATAGAAGGATTTAATTACTTGTATCAGCACAACACGCACAAATATATATATATATAATACTTGGCCGTCGGGGCCACCACATATACAGATATAACATCACTATATAAACTTCCATGACTTTACTCTTCCTTATGTCTACAAAGCCTCTAGGATATACATGACATAACTAGGGTCGGGACAAACCCCCGCCCACACATGACTCCTGTACAATAACAAAACATAAGGAACCGACTTGGAAAGCTCCGAAGCAAACTGGAGCTCACCAACAACAGTTGTATGACCTGGCTCCTACTTGTGCGGTGTATGAGCTGAGGTACCTGTGCCTGCAGCATGAAATGCAGGTCCCCGTGGGGGACGTCAGTACGAAATATGTACTGAGTATGTAAAGCTGTAAATAATCACATATGATATAGGAGCTCAATAGAAATTCGAAACAAGTGAATAAATCGTAATAGGAGTGGACCACACTTACTAGAACTTGTGACAACCTGTACATTGAATTTATTCAATCACTTTACCTTCGTTCTTAACATCTTTGTAATCATTACTGTATTGTACTGTGACCATTAGGCTGCCTCCAGTACATATCAACTGGGGTCGACCCATGCTAGGCTTATGCCCCTGGGATACCACCCATAAACACGTAAATAGGGATCGACCCATGCTAGGCTTATGCCCCTGGGATACCACCCGATAAGAGAGAACTTCCATCACTTAGTTCAATTAATCTTTGAGATTGTTATTTCGGTTGCCACCACATTTTTGATACTTTGAAACAATGATACATCAATAGGAACCAAGTAATAGACCTTCTATACAATAACGATGTAATAAAGACTCATTGGTATATCAACAATGTGTTTCAGAATCATCAATATCACAACAATAAAATAGGAGCCTTTTGGTATATCAATGAAATATTTTGACACTTTATAGGATGGAAACAACTTCGTTGGTAACATAGAACAATACATGTTTTTGGACAACCTCGGAATCTTACTTGATGGAACATTGGTGTTTTCATGCCAAAGAACATTGTTAGAGTATGTTTTACATACCTCGTCGTAGATTCGGATACCAATTCAACACAACTTCCCGCCTTTACAAATCACTTATCTACAATGAAATGTTTGGCATCTAGTATTAGCAACCCAACACCACAATTCTCTTCCATAATTCCATACAACCAATATTTGCATAGCATTCCAAAAACCAACTTGAACAATAGGTTTATGTGTGTATATATATATATATAATCATCATTTCAATACCACATCATCACACCAAATCCCTTCACAATTCAACATAATCCAACCATGCACAAGAATAATCCAACATCATTTCCAATCATCTTTCAACAACAATCAAATAACGCACTTCTTATGCTTACATGCATATATATACATATCCATATAAATAACACCAACATAATTTACATCCTTACCATAAAATGGCCCTTTTGATTTCGAAGTCCTGTTGGCACAAATAAGGGGTGCTTATCGAAGCCCTCGAGACGGTGAACACAACTACGGAATTAATTTGGATTTTCTACGGTTGAATCACAAGATAATTGGATTTGAAATTTGGCTAGGGTTTCTTATTCTTCAATAATGGATGATAAATAATGGATATGAGGCTAAGTATATGTATATAATGACCAATTTTCGCTCATGAGGTGATGGAAAATGACCATATTGCCCTTAAAATTTTAAGTAAATCCGAATCTGTCCATGGTGGACTGTTTTGACAAGCTAAAGTAGATCGACCATAACTCTTTTCTACGATATCGGATTTGGGTGAAATTTGTATCGTTGGAAAGATAATTCAAAGGGATTTCATTTCATATAAAGTAGACCACTCAGTTCGTCCTGCACAAGGAGTTATGATCGTTTGAAGTTGACCCTAAAAATCTATTTTGAGAGGCTAAAGTAAAACGAGTATAACTCCTTACGTAGACGTTGGATTTGGATGAAACCAATTGCATTGGAAAGAAGACTCAAAGATCATTCTTTTGACAGGTCGTAGATCTTTCATTTCATTATATTAAGGGAGTTATGATCATTCAAAGTTGACCCAAAAAACTTGGCAGGCCTCAGTAGTTTGTGTGCAGGAAATTTTCCTGCACATTTACTATTCACCATATCTCGGCCACCGTTTTATAGTTTCGAACGTGTTCGATTATATCCGAAACTTATCCGTTTTTAGAAATCTTTATATCATTGGAAAGCTTATTCAATAACCTTCGTATGGAACCATCGACGGGTAAATTCCGGTATAAATAAAATAAAAAAATTAATTCCATATAAATAAAACCAATACACGTACTTGAATACGCCAATACATGTACTTGAATACGGGGTGTTACAGATACGGGCTAACCTCTCAGCCTTAAAGGACATCTGAATAGGAATAAAATATATCGACATGGTCGATCGATCTACAAAGACCCAAAAACCATTGAAACCACAGGAAGTGTGAGGCAACCCACTAACAAGGTCTATGGTAATCCGCTCCCAATTCTACTAGGGAATAGGCAACCTCTGAATCAAACCACTTGATTGTTGATGCTCGACCTTCACTTATTAATAAAAAAAAGTGATGAGCTACAAAGTTCGCCATATCTCTCTTCATGCCATGAACGTGATTGGGGCATCAGTCAACCCAAACGACATTACTAGGAACTCTTAATGAACATAACCTATCCTACAAGTTGTCTTCGGTATATCCTTGATCTAAATCCTTAACTGATGGTAACCTAATCTCAAATCAATCTTAGAAAACATTGGTGCACCCTAAATCTGGTCAAATAAGTCATCTATGTGAGGCATATGATAATGGTTCTTCACTGTCACCTTACTAAGCTGCCTATAATCAATAGACATCTGTATGGAGCCATCTTTCTTATTCACAAACAACATAGAATCTCCCTAAGGAGACACACTCAGTCTAATAAAACCCGACCAACAAAACCAGAACCTACGAAAACCCATTTGTTACTCTTGGATGGATCCGTATAAATTCGTACAAAGGTGTGTCAATTTTAGTGGTTATGAAGGGGTTTCCACTTTTTCCATTCCTATTGGTTGAAACCCATTCGAAATTCTTCAAAGAATTCAAAAATTGGTATTGATTATATGATTAGAGAAGAAACTTGATCCTTCTTTCTTCAAAATCCCCAAATTACCTCCTAATTTTTTCTAATCCCACATCAATGGAGTTCAAAGATGGACCCCCATTTTGTTCTCTATATAAGGCTCACTATTAAGCAAAAAGAAGGGACGTCTGAAGAGGAAAAAAGAACCATTTGAGCAAAAACCAGTAAAAAGTTTCATTTTTAGTAAAAAAATTTAAGCCGTCGATTTGGGTCGAAATCCTCGAAAGACGGATTTCTGGTGGTGGTAGAGTCCAAAGTTAGCTTTAGGTTTTGTTTTTCTGCCCCGAGAATGGTGAGTCGTCAATTTCCTCTTTTCACAATATAGTAGTAGTAGCAGTAGTTGATTAGCAACATTTAGTGTAAGGTGGGAATTGTTTGCTGTTAGAGGCTTTGATAAGCCATAGGATTCTGTGATAAATACATGAACGTTTTTTTTCTCTTTGCATTTTGATTTATGCTTTTTTATAGATCAACAAACAATCGTAATCTCGTTGTTGAATGTTGTGTCGTCATAGCTTAGTTTTTAGTTATATTTCAAGATTTGGTAATTCTTTTTCACCTACTATTTGACTGAATATTGTTACCATCTCATGTCTCTACTTGAACCTCTTTTCTATTTGCTAAAGTCTATGTTTTTAGCTAGATTGCTTTGATTTTTCTTCTTTGAGATGAATAATTTATTATATTGCAATCTTTTGTGTCCATAAGCTTTCTTTGGAAGAAGTAATTGGAATACTATACAATAAGAATCTTTAGGAGCGTTGATAGAAACTGAAGGCTATTTAGAACTGTCTGTGCTTGGCGTGAATGCATTTGCTGCTTGAATATTCTGATTCTGGAAGTTCTGTAAAGTTGATTTTAGTAAAAAAATTTAAACAAGCTTTCAAAATAGCTCATGCTATGTCCAATTTGATAGAATGCTTTGCAATCTATTTGGCTCCTATCTTCCCTTTCATTTATTTGTTGGTTTGGGTTGTATGATTTTGCCCATATTTTGTACAAGCTAAAAAAAAAAATCTTTCATGCAATAAAGATTGAGATTAGTTATTCCAAACACCCTCCTTTATCGATTTTAGTAAATTGAGGATTCCTCGATGACCTTTGATCTATATTCGGCTGTAAATTTCAAAGAGAGGGTGAAATCTCCAATTATTTAAATGGTTTGCTTCTTTCCTTCTATTTTTGTTTGGGTTCCTATCTAAATGTCTTGCTTTGGTATTTCCTGATTAAACCTTTCGCCAAAAATCTCCCCGTCTTGATTTGTTAGTGTTCTGTTAAAGGTTGATGGTAATTTTTTCAACACTTTGTAAATCCTCTGCACTTATTTTTCTACACTTTGTAAATCCTCTGCACTTATTTTTCTACACTTTGTCTAACATTAATAATAACTTTCCTGCATTTATTTTCTTGCATTTTGTCTTAAACATCAAATGTTGATTTGTGTACATTTTGTTTAAAATTCGTAATAATATTTCTGCATTTTTGTTTAACATCAATGTTGTTTGCTTTACAATTTAACATTAGTGGTAATCCCTTTAATTTTTTCTAATCTTTATCCATATTTAAGCATATCTTAATTACCTTACTTTTCTTTTGCATGTGGATACGTTCAAGTCCAACATGGACACATCTTTCTTTGCATGTCTATTGCGGGCCATTGAGGCCCATTTAATCCTGAGTCGGTCTCGAAGGAGTAAATTCAACGTCAACCTCATAGCATATGGATAAAAAGAGTCGAAGGAAGAAGAATGGGTTAAAGTCTCATCTTTGAAGCGGCAAAGAGACTAGAAAGTCTTTTTTTATCTTTTTTTTTTATTTATATATTTATTGTCGTCTTTTATTTATTTATTTATTTATCTATTTCTTTATTCATTCATTTAGGCCTCGAAGCCAAAGTTGTAAATTTAATACAGGTGGAGTAAATTTCGGGTCCACGGTCCTGAAAAGGTAGTTTAGGACAGGTCACGGGCCAAAGCCCGACATTAGATTAGGACAGGTGCAAGTGGGCCAAAATCCCAATTAGATTTGGGCCCAATGGCCTAAGGGTGCATTTGTTTTTTTTAAGATTAAGACGTCTGAATCTGAATGGATGTCTGAATGATTAAGATGTTTTTTCTAGATCTGAATATTGAATGATTAAGACTGTTTGTTTTTTTAACATCTGAATATATATAATTTATTTATTTATAATAAATATGCAATTCAAATTTAAAAAGTAATAAAATATTATATTATATGAAAAATATTTAGATAAAGTATTAACTTAAACAACAAACATTATTTGAGTGGTAATTGAAATATTTAAAAATATAAATAAATAAATTATGTTAAATATAATCATTGAACTATCTAAATTATTAAAAAAAATATATTGATTAAAATTTTTTGTGATAAGATGTAATCATAAAATGAATTACTACAACAGTGAGAGAGTTTTGAGGTATAAGTTAGAATTACTAGAATAGTTCAATATTTTTAATAACAAAGTGAGAGGAAAATAAATAATTGTCAAATGAGAGAGGAAAATAAATAATGCAATACGTGAATTATTAGTATTATAATCCATTGTATTATAATTCATTTGATAATAAATTAAGTTATTTAATTAATTTTATACGTATATAAAGAGGAAAATAACAAAGTGAGAGAGTTTTGAGGGAATATATTAGTTTTAGAAAGAGTCTGAATACTATTCAGACTCTTTTTCATATCTGACCGATTCAGAAGATTTCAGACACATTAAGAGGCAGTTTAAAAAAAATGCACTTAATGGACTGAAGTCTGAACCATTCAGATTCAGACCTCCATTAAGTGCAAACAAATGAGGCCTAAGTCTTTTATTTTCTCCTCTTCCCCATTTTATGTGCTAATTTGTCTTTCATTTGTTTAGACTTAGTTAAAATTCCTATTAAGTCGTCCAAAATCATTTTACACAAATCGTTTTTCAAAAATCAATCACTTTTCAACAAATCAATCTTTTTTTAAGTTAGTCAAAATATGTTTTCAAACAGTCTGAATAACCGCAAGTTAGCGGACGTTTTAGGTGCCTAAAACCTTCCTAAAACGCTAATAGGAACCGCTTACTCAAAATTTTTAAATTTTAAACGATTTTTCTGTTTTGAATCGTTTAAAGTATCTTATAAAGGTTTCTTAATTCCTTTTCAAAATTAAGTGGTGACTCTTAAAAGTCAAAATTTCTACAAAACAGAAATGACGACTCCACTGGGGATTTGACTAGGTTCTAACCAAATGTTTGATTTCATATTTTGACTAAATGCTTAAATTTTCTATGTGTTTATATGTTTCGATTCTGCAAAGTTTAATTATCGCATCTCACGGCATATTCCTGCATTATTTAAACTGTTTTGGGGTTTCGTGGATGTCCCGACCCCTATTGTTCAACTCCAAATAAAGTGTTCGAAATACGATAGTTTATTAGCACGTGAGTCGTCTGATGGTTGTTCGTATTTTCAAACATAAGTCGTCCACTTTGGAACCTGGTTCAAACCCACTCTATACACCTAGGATAGAGCAAAACCAAAATCCTATTTTAGGCATGAGCCTAGGACGACCCAACACCCGAGGGGGGTATTGGGCCCATTAGAAAACTTGCCCTGCGTCTACTTACCCCGAGTAAATTATAAACGAATCATATTTATGTGTTGAAGAAATATATGTTTGTTTAATCCAATCCACTATCCTTTTGGGGGTCGGGAGAAAGCTTGCTTTATTTACTGTCGTGTAAAGATGCCTCAATCGTACACCAATCGAGGAAGGAATTGAAGTAAGTCAAGCAAGAAATTGATCGATTTGGGCGGTTACATCTAAGTCACATCGCATGATCATCAACGGATGTCGCCAATGACAAGAAGTAGACAAGGCTAAGAAGGAAAAGGCAAACGAAGGAGCATCCAGTGACTAGTTTTTCTATTCCCCTGCGTGGGAACTTATCTTCTTTCATTGTTATTTCACTTTCCCTTAAAGATTGTATCCCTCTTTTGTTATCTTTTGTAGGCATTTATGCCCTTTTTCATATCTATGAAATTGGGTGATAATGGATTGGCTTTAAAAAAGGCATATATTTTCTTTAAAATCCATTAGGCCCGAACCCTTGGCTCAAAAAGGATCACCCTAGTTAGGATACATGCTATTATAATATTTATGTGATATAACTGCTTTATGTGTTTATGTGTGTTCGTTCGAACCGAAGATAAATTTATCCACTATGCTCTCGTGGATCAGTTTGTTTATGGTACCAACAACTCTATGTGGTTACTTCTTGTCAAGTATCTTGCATTACTTATCACATATGGAAACTAACACATCTGCCTTTGAGTTATTTTACTTTACAGGTAATATAAAACTACTCCGCATTGAAATAAGCTGGCAGAACATTCTTACTTGACCCGGTCAAAAGCGCATAAAATTCCATCCTCTTACCATCATATAAAAATGACTGGAAATAACGAAGAAAATGTGTTGACCATCAGGGAAAATATAATAGCGGAACAAAGCGAGATGATTGCTGAATTTGCGAGAAAATTAGAAATGATTCAGGAGGATATGAATCGTACTTGAGATTTGGCTAACCTGGCCATCACTGTTAATGTTTCCTCTCCAGGAGGACACGGGACTCCACTCCAGTTTCCTCCTCTCAGTACGCCTATTCTCGGGGATCAGCCAAATAATATATCGTCCGTCTTCGCTCATCCACTTGTCTAAAATATCGATCTAGAAAATAACCCAGATGCTTACCATCCACAAAATCCATCCCTAACCCCACAAAATCAATCTCCAAATCTACAAAATTCATTCCTAACTCCCCAGAACCCGCTTTCACACCCACAAAACCCGCTTCCAAATCCACAAAATTTGATCCCAAATTTACAAAATCCAACCCTAAATCTACCAAATCCGACAAATCTATCTCCGAATGCACAAAATTCATTTTCAAATTCATAAAATCCTTCTCATATCATGCCAAACTACTCTCAAATTCCACAAAACTTTTCCGATTTCCAGAACGTCATCCCCACCTACCAACCAACTTCCTTCCATCCTCAAAATCAAGCTACCCTTCTAAATCCTCTTCATGTCATCATATCCCCTGACATTTACAATTCTTTTCCTAATCCTGAGATAGACCATTACGAGGAGAAGGAAAAAAAGTGGAGGAACGAGCATGAAATAAAGTTATTGGCTCTAAATGAAGAGATTATGAGGATCAAGAAATCTCATGGGACGGGGGACAATGATGACCTAGGTTACAATGATCTATGTGTTCACCTTGGAGTAGATCTACCAGAAGGATACAAGGTCCCTAAATTTGAAGTGTTCGACAGTACTGGATATTTAATGTCCCATCTGAGAAGGTATTGTGATCAAATGGTAAGGGTAGGAAAAAAATTAGGTATTATTGATACGCCTGTTCAGCCGGAGCTTAACCTGTGAAGCCTTAGATTGGTTCACGTCTTAAGAACTGAAAAGAAGGACTAGTTGGAGGGCATTGGCTAATGGTTTCATGGATAGGTTTGCGTTTAACATTGAAAGAGTCCCCGAACGATACTCATTAGATCGGATCAAGCAGAAGAATGATGAGTATTTTTTTGACTATGCCTTCCGTTGGAGAAAAGAAGTTGTCAAGGTACAACCTCCCATGTCTGAGGAAGAGATGGTGTCTGTGTTTTCTCGTGGTCAAGAGGGAGAATTTTACACTAGGATGGTGTCCGCAGTCATAGAAACTTTCGCAAATTTGGTAAAAATTAGGGAATCGCTAGAAAAAGGCATTCGAACGAGCAAAATTGTCAAAACCCCAACATCATCTGAATCTTCTGCATTCTCCAAGAAGAAAATAGAGGACGTGGATGCGATCTCTACTAGTTTTGTTGATGAATTAAAGAAGAAATTCAAGCCTAGGAATATTCTTTCCTCACCACCATCACCAAGTTTTCAACCTGTATTCTACGTCCAACCTCAATATGAAGCTCCACTTCCAAATGTTTTACCCCAGCACCAAGTTCCGCAACCAAATTATCAGTCTCACATTCAAGATACTCTTCCAAACAACCAAATAAACGTCCAAGCACTTCCAAACTATCGTCAAGTACCTCCTCTTACTAATCAAAGTCAGTATAACCCCCCCATGTATAAACCTAAAAAAGAAGCCTCCTAGAAAATTCACTCCATTAGCTGAAAGTCATACCCAGCTCTTTAAAAGACTGATGAAAGCTGGTTATTTACAGCCTATTCCACCAAAGCTTACCAATCTCAATTCCCGATTACTTCGGGCCGATCAAGTTTGTGCTTATAATTCAGGAGTGCCCCGGCATAATACTGAAGATTGCATCAATTTGAAACATAAGATCCAAGACTTGATTGATCAAAAGATCATCACTCTTCAAGTGCCGACACCAAATGTCAACAGTAATCCATTGCTTAATCACGAGGGATCCACGGTTAACATGATCAAAATAGCAAGTGAATAGTTATCGAGCAAGATTATTACTAAGGTGGATTCGCAAAATTCAAAAAGACAGAAGGAACTGAAAAAATAGGGTAAGTCATGGCTATCTTGAGTGTCTTGAGTATGAATTTTGAAGGAACTATTAACCCCATTATGGTCCCAGAAAAAACATCTAAGCATGGGATAGAGAACCATCCACGAAAGGAAAATGAGATTGAAGATAAATGAAAGATGAGTCTGTCCAAACTATCGTCTTTCCTACACCAGTCATTTTTCGTGCGTGAGATGTCAAATGATATGGTCTAAGGGATGGGATAGGAAATCTGTTCGAGGGATGCAATGTTGTAATAGAAGATTTCCCAAAGTCTGATGGGTTGACGAAGGATGCACCAGGAGAGGCTTTGCAAAATTGGACATCCACTCCGCTCATAATTAGTCGCTTGTAGTGGTAGATGAAAGGGCAATTACTAGTAGTTTTAAAAGTCGGTGATGATTCGGAGGAGGCCCCGTGGTCCACCCTCTTATGTCTCAAATTTTTGTTTCGTGTTTTACAGCTTTCAAAAAGGTATAGGCCCGCACTTGCGCGGGTCATGAGCCATAATTTCTATTTATTTTCCAAAAAAGGTCTCCCTTTATTTAAGATGTTATTTTAAAATATGATTATATTATTATCTTTTATCTAACATGGTTTATTTTGGGTAGCAATAATTTAAAAAACCAGCCAATGTCATGCCATGTCAAGGGTTAGACGAGCAATGCAAAGAGAATGATGATGAACAAAAAGAAGGTGATGAAGAGCAATTAGTGGAAGATATAGAGGAATTTGAAAATCGAAAGAAGCCCAACCTAGAGCTGCCCTAATCCTACCTGAGATGGATGGTCAAGAATGGGCCAAACCAATCAATTTTAATACGATAAAGAGATACTGTGTCTGAAAGATATTTTAGTTCCCTTGGCTTATTTGTAATTGCCTTTATGATAGTATCTGCTATATGATGTGCAATTGCCTTGAATCCCTTTCTTTTAATGTACGAACTACGTTTGACCTGAATTTCCAAGAAAAGAATACATAGGCAGCCTATGTCGGCTTCGGTCAACCCCTTAGGAAAATTTACCCTTTCCTTTTATGTATACACTACGTGATGACCTGAATTTCCAAAAAGGGATAGGTAGGCGGCTTATGTCGGCTTCGATCAACCCATTAAAATTTTATATATATCCTTAGTGTAGTCCTGAACTACGTTTGACCTGATTTCTGCTCCAATGGGATACGGAGACTCCCCAACGGCTCGGTCATATAACCCTAGAAAATAGAAACTGGGGCAGAATTTTTGAGAAGGAATCTCAAAAATTTACAAAAGGAAGATCATCATCCAATAAAAGGAATGAAGACCAACAAAAACTTTGGATCCTCTCGAGTTGATATCATCTCAAATAACTTTAAACTGAGGCAAAAATTTTGAGGAGGGCCTCAAAATTTTCGCTAATATGTTAGAATATATTTCAAATCCCCCAGCTTCAGAGGTCAAAGTTAAGCTTTATAAGTCACCAGCAGCTACAAAGTCTAGGCAGACTAATTCTTCGGCTGTGACAAAACTTTTTTGAAGAACCCTCCAGCAATGATGATGAGTTTTGGAAATCCTCCGTCAAACTTCAGACATAGTCAGAACCAAGATAAAGGCGTTTGTCAGGCTTGTACATAACATAACCGGCATAGATTTTCTAGATCTTTTACAGAAGTTTTGAAACTAGTTTTTAAAATTAAGAATATTTTCGAAAATCTATGCAAATTTTTTTAGTGATTGCCAAGGCATCTATTGGGACAGGGAGCCGAGGTGGAGATACCAATATGGCAGAGTACCCGAAAGATGGCGTGGAGCAAACCAAGGATCGAAGAAGGTCAACACGGAGTAATTTCACTCAAACTAATCAATTTTTCTGTGGATGCAGGGATCAATACACAAAAATGAGAGTCTCTTTCAAAAAATTCCCAAAAAAGTTGGGAGCCATACCAGAGCATATAATGCTTAAGAACGGTATTTTTGGGTAGCCCTAAAAATGGATTTAATACCCATTTATCGATGACCTTTTGAATTGTGTATCTCATTTCTTGAGATCATGAAGGACAAACAAAGGCGTTTTATCTTCTTTATGAATATTGTATTTAGAATTTTTCTAAAAATAGTTGCTAGCAAAAGCGACTTTGTGTCTACTAAATATTTACCTTGAGCGCAGGTATATTCAAGGGAGTTGGCACAATAAATACAACAATCAAGGGATCACTCAATAGGAGAAAGAGCAGAAAGTCATCCTCAATATCTACCTTAAGTGAAACAACAGTATTTGAGTAATCCCCAAACAAGGGTTTTGCCCCATTTACTTACATCCGATGGATTTGCTATTTAATCATTTCTTCAAAAAAAAAGATTGATAGCAGAATAAGCCATTCAAATTATGATGCTCAGTATTTGTCATTAAACTATCATAAAGCTTGACTTTGGTCGCCAGTGAGAGCGACATCGTGTCTAGTAATTGTCCACCTTGAGTACAGGTACATGTAGAAAGCAAGACGCAGACAAACTAATTCAGGTGAAGTTGTTTTTAAATTACCGGAAGAACCATTTCATATCACTGCCAAGAGGGTCATTTCATAACATTGCCAAGAGGGTCATTTCATAACATTGAGGGTTATTCATGCCTTTGTCAAGAGGGCCATTTCATATCCTTGCCAAGAGGGTCATTCATGTCATTGCCGAGAGGGTCATGTCATATCATCGCCGAGAATGTCATTTCATATCCTCGCCAAGAGGGTCATTTAATATTTGTTGACACATGAGACATAAACGCTGGCATTGAGGATATCATCAGTTTTTCATATCTGTTGACACGGAAGACATAAACGTTGGTGTCGAGGATATCATCGGCATTCAATATTTGTTGACACGTGAGACATAAACGCTGGTGTCGAGGATATCATCAGCATTTCATATCTGTTGACATGCAAGGCATAAACGCTGGCATCGAGGATATCATCAGCATTCAATATATGTTGCCATGCGAGACATAAACACTGGCGTCGAAGATATTATCTGCATTTCATATCTGTTGACACGCAAGACATAAACGTTGGCTTCGAGGATATCATCAGCATGCAATATTTATTGACACGCGAGACACAAATGCTGGCGTCGAGGATATCTCATCATTTTATGAATCAGCATCTGAATGCATCAAGAGAACACGGGTTGAAGGGACGCCTTTAAGTCGCTACCTAAAGACGGATGATATATGAGATTTTCTACAAATTGACAATTTGAGAGTCATCTATGAGTCATATTATTTGAAATAGGATAGTGTGCAAGACTACCTATGAGTTGGTAGCCTATAGGTCATCCGTAAGCCACAACGATATCCTAATCGGATAGTGTACAAGGTTACCCAAAAATTGGTAGTCCGAAGGTTATCCATAAGTTGCAGCTAAATCCTTACCGGAGAATATGCGAGATTATCAAATTGATAAGTCCAAGGGTTCTCTATAAGCCGCTTCATATCCAAGATCGATTATGTGCAGAATTACCCAAAGACTAGCAATTTGATTACTTCCGAGGTCGGATGATGTGTAGGAATATCTGAGAGCTAGCGATTGGAGGGATATCTGTAAGCCATCTCTTATCCAAGGTCGGATAATATGCAGGATCGTCTAGAAGCTAGAAATTCAAATGATATCTGTAAGTCGCCTCGTATCTAACATCAAATAATGTGCAAGATTATCCAAAGATTGTCAATTCACAAGAAAGTTATAAGTTGTATCCTAGATCATACACAAAGAATTATTGGCAATAACCGAAGAGGTTATCATTTCACAAGCACCATAGATGACTTAAAAGGGTTGCCGCATCAACGCAAGATTAAACGATTGCAGGGACCGCTCTACACAAAGTATCGTCGGTGTCCAAAAGGGTCACCCCACTTTGAAGACATAATCAACCGACAAATGAGGTAATTATGAAACATCCGAAAGGGTTGTTGTGTCTGTTGTTGCAAGTTATTTCCTTCCAAACAGGTATGCGAAAGGATGACTTTACTTTTTAGGCGACAATCCACTTGGACATATGGTAAAAGACTACATACCTCATTCGTGAATTATGTTTTGCACCAATACTTTTGTTTGAAACATTGTCGAGAACATCCGAGAGGATAAAAATCTCAAATCAAAACCACAGGTGCGGACAACTCTAGATAGGACGCAACACAACGTGGAACTCTTTCTTAGCAGCAAAACGGGACATAGTCTAAAGAGGGACGTCAAACTCTTTAAACTCGAGCTAAAGGATGATCGCCACCACCATCCAACCAAACCCATGTTAGAAGGCATGTGGGTATTTTGGGATATTCTGATTTCTGCTTCGCCTTCAGGATATTTCTAAACTCATACCGAGGGTAACCGTCTTTTTCTTTCAAATTCGGGTGATAGTACACAAAGAGTTTTGGAAATTATGTCCAGATAAATTATTACCTATAGATGTGTAGATCTCCACATTCATGGTTAAGAAGTTACAAGCCTCTTTTTCACAACTCGATCAACTTGTCACTCATCCTGAACCAAAGATCGTCTGAAATAAAAGACTATCTTTTCTACCGATCGAGTCAAACTAAAAACAGTCCGATTCCCTGAGTCTTGGAGATATGTAGGCTGGGCTCTATGCAGAAAACTCGACTGCATTCCAACCTTCCCCAAATCTCTTTATTATCCAATTTTTTGGTTTCATCAAAAATTCCAAAATTGAGATAACTTGTGAATTTTTTAAAAATCGCGTCTTAATCATGCTTTATGAACTACGTCTTAATCTTTGTAGATATTTCTTCAAAATCCCCAAATTACCCCCCAATTTTTTCTAATCCCACATCGGTGGAGTTCAAAGATGGACCTCTATTTTGTTCTCTATATAAGGCTCACTATTGAGCCAAAAGAAGGGAAATCTGAAGAGGAAAAAAGAACCATTTGAGCAAAAATCAGTAATTTTTTTCATTTTTAGTAAAAATTTTGAAGTCGTCGATTTGGATTGGAATCCTCGAAGGACTGATTTCTGGTGGTGGAGAGCCCAACGTTAGCTTGAGATTTCATTTTGCTGCCCCGAGAACGGTGAGTCATCAATTTCCTATTTTCGTATTATAGTAGTAGTAGCAGTAGTTGATTAGCAACATTTAGTGTAAGGTGGGAATTGTTTGTTGTTAGAGGCTTTGATAAGCCATAGGATTCTGTGACAAATACATGAACATTTTTTTTCTCTTCGCATTTCGATTTATGCTTTTTTTAGGTCAACAGACAATCGTTATCTCGTTGTTGAATGTTGTGTCGTCATAGCTTAGTTTTTGGTTATCTTTCAAGCTTTGGTAATTCTTTTTCACCTACTATTTGACTGAATCTTTTTTGTTTTGCTAAACTCTATGTTTTTAGCTAGATTGCTTTGATTTTTCTTCTTTAAGATGAATAATTTGTTCTATTGCAATCTTTTGTGTCCATAAGCTTTCTTTGGAAGAAGTAATTGAAATACTATACAATATGAATCTTTAGGATCGTTAATAAAAGTTGAAGGCAATTTAGAACCGTCTATGCTTGGTGTGAATGCATTTGCTGCTTGAATAGTCTGATTTTGGAAGTTCTGTAAAGTTGATTTTAGTAAAAATGTTTAAACCAAGCTTTCAAAATAGTTCATGACATGTCCAATTTGATAGAATGTTTTGCAACCTATTTGGATCCTATCTTCCCTTTCATTTATTTGTTGGTTTGAGTTGTATGATTTTGCCCATATTTTTTTCAAGCTAAAAGAAAAAAAAATCTTTCTTTCAATAAAGATTGAGATTAGTTATTCCAAACACCCCCCTTTGTTGATTTTAGTAAATTGAGGATCCCTCGAGGACCTTTGATCTACATTCAGTTGTAAATTTCAAAGAGAGGGTGAAATCTCCAATTATTTAAATGGTTCGCTTATTTTCGTCTATTTTTGTTTTGGTTCCTATCTAAATGTCTTGCTTTGGTATTTCTTGATTGAACCTTTTGCCAAAAATCTCCCCGTTTTGATTTGTTAGTGTTCTGTTAAAGGTTGATGGTAATTTTTTCTTCACTTTGTAAATCCTCTGCACTTATTTTTCCACACTTTGTCTAACATTAATAATAACTTTTCTGCATTTATTTTCTTGCATCTTGTCTTAAACATCAAATGTTGATTTGTGCGCATTTTGTTTAAAATTCGTAATAATGTTTCTGCATTTTGTTTAACATCAATGTTGTTTACTTTACAATTTAACATTAGTGGTAATCCCTTCAATTTGTTCTAATCGTTATCCATATTTGAGCATATCTTAATTACCTTGCTTTTCTTTTGCATGTGGATACGTTCGAGTCCTACATAGACTCCTCTTTCTTTGCATGTCTATTGCGGGCCATTGAGGCCCATTTAATCCCGAGTCGGTCTCGAAGGAGTAAATTCAACGCCAACCCCATAGCATATGGATATAAAGAGTCGAAAAAAGAAGAATGGGTTAAAGTTCCATCTTTGAAGTGGCAAAGAGACTAGAAAGTCTCTTTTTATCTTTTTATTTATTTATATATTTATTGTCGTCTTTTATTTATTTATTTATCTATTTCCTTATTCATTCATTTGGGTCTCGAAGTCAAAGTTGTAAATATAATATAAGTGGAGCAGATTTCGGGTCCACGGGTCTGAAAAAGTAGTTTAGGAAAGGTCACGGGCCAAAGCCCGACATTAGTTAGGACAGGTGCAAGTGGGCCAAAATCCCAATTAGATTTGGGCCCAATGGCCTAATTCTTTTATTTTCTCCTCTTTTCCATTTATGTGCTTATTTGCCTTTCATTTGTTTAGACTTAGTTAAAATCCGTATTAAGTCGTCCAAAATTATTTTACACAAATCGTTTTCAAAAAATTAATCAGTTTTCAACAAATCAATCTTTTTGAAGTTAGTCAAAAGATGTTTTCAAACAGTCTGGATAACCGCAAGTTAGCGGACGTTTTATGTGCCTAAAACCTTCCTAAAACATTAATAGGAACCACTGACTCAGAATCTTTAAATTTTAAACGATTTTTCTGTTTTGGATCGCTTAAAGTATCTTATAAAGGTTTCTTAATTCCTTTTCAAAATTAAGTGGCGGCTCTTAAAAGTCAAAATTTTCGCAAAACAAGTACTATATAATGTTTATTTTACTTTTATCTTTTAATCATTGACTTATTTTTTAATTAAAAATTAGCAATTTAAAATTTGAAATAGGTTTAATTCTAACGTTTTCTCGTAGCAATCATCTAGCAAACAAATCTCTCAGATTTTCTATTTTTCAAAAACTTTTTATTATTCTTGGAAATATAAAAATGCATCGAATTCAAGTACAGTGAATAACACACTTTTGTCATATTAAACCAAATTAATGATATCCAGTAATATTAAGTTTTCAAAGAACTGTATGTCGAACTTTGACACTATTAATTATTGTGCTTAAATATAGAGGTGCACCTGTCAAACTCAAATCATGGGTTTGCCTCGGTGTGTGCGCTAGAACACACTATATTATTTTTTGTGTTAATTTATTTATTCAATTTTGATTTGATATAGAGTTTTAAAAGTATTTGAAATTTGTGGTCTTAATTAAAGATATGCAGAATATATCAAAATGTATTTTACTTTTATAGTCTTAAATATGTCATATAATTGAAGAGTTGTCAAAAAAAAAAAAGAATTGATATTTAGAAACACACCCAAAGTATTCTGAATTTTCATTGTCGCCTCTGGACTATCACATGTGTGAATTTGCTACCTGAATTATCAGCACAATTTCAACTATCAATTGTTCCCTTTTCTTAATTGAAATATTGTCGATGTTATAGGAGAAAAGGAACAATTGATACTTGAGTTGTATTTTGATAATTAATAGTTAGTCATATAGTTTAGGTAGAAACTTACATATCTATAATATATTAAAAGTGTGAAGACCCTTAGAAAAGTGATTTGAACTTTTTGCCCTTCATTAAAACAATTTGCAATAGACTAAATCATTTTTTTGCTATTTTCTAATAGTTTTTAAAATTTAAAAATCCATTAAAATTTAGTTATTAAACTTTTCCTTGTTTGAGTTATGTACCTAAAATTTAGGATTCTTTTGAAAAAATATTTTACTAATATTGGTCAAGTTTTTCAAGGAATTTTACCAAAATTCATACGTATGGACATAGTGAAAAAACAAGAAAAAATATTTTTTAAAAAAGTAAACTCATTTCCATGTTTTTTTATTATTATATGTAATCTTTCCTTTTTTAAAATATGTAAAAGTGTTACTATTTTATATTTTTAAATCAATTAAAATACTACCTTATATAATTATTACTTATTTAAAAGAAGTAAAAATCTTAATATTTAATACACTTCTAAATCAATTAAAATACTACCATATATAATGCTATTTAAGTAACTTTTTGTGAAGAAAGATTTAGCTCTTAATAATATAGTACACATTTTTTTTTGTTCGTTTACTTTTTTATTTGGTTTTGATTCAACTTATTTTTCTTCCTTTTGCATACAATTAGTTCTAATATTTTTTGTGTTCTTTCAGCTGAAAATTTCGATAAAAAAAAGAGAAGAACCATGCGACGTTGTCAAGGAATGAAGTGGATCAGACGATGATAATCAATTGCTATATTGGCTAAGAATCAAAGGTTGTGCTTCTAATTATAATTCGTAGGAATTGTATGCGACACTCAATTGATGATATGTATGGTCTTATTTACTTTGGACCTAAAGTTCTTCTTCTTCTTCTTCTTTCTCCATGAATTACGAGCAGAAGAAGAAAATTAATTTTTGAAAAAGAAAGACGAAGAAAAGATTATCATTTCCATGTCCAAAGAATCACACTTACAAATTGATAATTTTTATATTTGTGAATTTCTTAACTTTTTTTTCTATAATTTTAATTGTCATCTATATATTGTAAGTAGTTGTTGGTCTAATTTTGATTTATGTTCAATATGATAACATGCTTTATGATTGACATTTAAATTATTTGTGATACTTAGCCAAAATTATATTTATTTCAATTTTTTAAATTATTTAATAAAATAGTCGTCCTTATTGATTTGAGTAATAACATAATTTATAAGAGGACTTCAATGAATAGTAAATGTATACAAAAATAAAAAATAATTGTGTGTACACATCTACATCTACAATATAAATTTATTTATAATTACTTAATCCTATTTCTACTAGAAACTTAATAGTTTCTAGGCAATAATTTTAAATAAGTTTTGAAGATAAATTGAATTAGATTAACTTAATATTTTAAAATTATAATTATAACATTTAAAAACTGTATGACAAGTATTATTAGTCACACTTTTCCTCATGTTAATATGACAAAAAAGTATATTTTTAAATATTTTTTTGAGTTAACATAATTAAAATCTTAAAAAGGAAAGAAAATCACAAAAATCTAAAAAAGTGAGTTCTATATATTTTTACTATCATTAAAAGTGAGAGGTTTTAAATATTTTTGTCAATTATTTATTTTAATCTAAGTAGAGTTGTATATAGTATTTAACTTTACTTTGAAGACGACTAATGTTTTTATGTGAATTTGGTTATAATATAAATCGAAGTGTCTGTTAAATAATTTTAACTAAAATTAGAAGTATTTATTCACGTGCAAAGCACGTATATTAAACTAGTATACCTAATATATACTAGGAAAAAGTCAATTTTGCATACTCTTTTACATATTGCCTCGTGCATGAATCTTTTTGACCCAAAGTTAAGAGTGCAAGAAGTGTGAAGTGTTAACTAATAATGAGACCTTCTTGACTTACAGTGAAGCCTGACATATACAAGTACACAGTGAGCAGAGAGCAGTGTGTCATTCATTCACCGCACGAGCAGATAGATCCACTTAACTCACCCATCCCCTTTTTCTCTTCATTTTTCTTTCTGGCTTTGACCTTACTATGACGTGTCTAAATTACTATTTACTACTTCCTCCATTTTTAAAATAATTAAATTATTGAAGTACGACATATTTTATATAAAAAAAATTAGGACTTAAACTATCAGTTACATTTTATTATTGGTATTTTGATTGTTCTTAAATTACTTTTCTAGAAAATGTGAAGTACTTAAAAACCTCATTAAATGAAGGGGTAAAATTGAAAAAAAAAATCAAACACATCTCTTGAAAAATGAACAGTTTATTTATTTTGAACACTGAAAAATAGTTTAACAATTTACTTATTTTGAAATGGAAGAAGTATTATTTAATTTACTTTCTCTTTCTGTTTCAATTAGTTTGATCTATTTTGACTTGATAAGAAATTTATAATAATAAATAATATTTATAAATTTTATGATCTTAAATTAAAGATATATTAAAGGTATCAAATTGTCTTTTAATTTTGTGATATTAAACATGATATGTGAAAAATTAAAATTAAAGAGTTCTTGAAAAGAGAAAAAGTCATTCATTTTCAAAAATAGATTAAAAAAGTAAATAGATCAAATAAATTGAATCGGAAGAAGTACTTTATTTTTTACTGATTTGGACTATTTTCCTTAAAGGCAAGGGTCTACCAGAACAATATTTTTGCCTTCAAGTCAGCGATCGAATCTGCGTATATTCTACTCAGTTTATTTTCCTTAAAGGCAGGTGATTTATTTAGTTTATTTTCTAAACTGTTTTTCTACTTATCCGTTTCAAAATAATTGGCGTGCTTTTTTTAAAAGAATCAAATGATATAAATTTTGAACAATATTTTAAGATGTATTTTTTAAATCACATTGATAAAAGAAAAGTTGTAACTTATATAATATTTTTTATATAATTTTTGAATATTTAAGTTTTAATATTAAATGTAAACTAATCTAATATAATTTAACTTTAAAAATTAATTAAATTGTATCTCAAAAAATGACATGATAACTATTTTGAGACAGATGAAATAAGTTGCAATCCTAGGTAAATTTCCCAAATACTTCTTTTAACTATTTATACGCTTATCGAAACTTCGTTCTTCCCCCATTTGTATATACGAGAGAGCTAGCACCAATGCTTTCCTAATTAAAAATTCTCTCTTTCTTTAATAAAAAGATCAAATTGTTGGTACTTGTATGGTTCATTCACATTTATTTTATACTTTATTAATTATTAAAAGAAGTTTATGATATGGTCCCCTCAATTAGTTATACATTCTAATTTTTGTGATACCTTGTCCACTGTTCTCCTTTTTTATTTTCAAGAAATTAAGTTCTCTTTCTCACTTATAATCTAAATAGAAGAAAATGATTCTTTAGAAATCTCATAGATCCTATAAATCTAAAACAAATTTTCAAATATACCACAAAACTAGTTCTCCCCATTTCCCTTCTTCATTCTTTCTGTTCCCCTAGACAAAAAATTCAAAACTAAGTAAACATATAAATAACTAACAATCATTTTTTTGTTCTAGAACACTATTTTTACATAATTTTGAGCATCCTTATTTGTCTAACCAAGGAGTTGGCACATTGCTTTGTGTATGGATCACAATCGAGTTATGAGGTCCGAACGTATCAAAAGGTGATACGTAACAATTAGAGTTTAGTAAAAATCAGCTCGAAGGCGTTGAGATGGGGCATGGCCTTGTGTCATATTTGATAAGGCTGCTTCTATATATCCTTTAATTTGGACGTCTGGACAAGGATGTAGTCACATCTAGCTCCGGAATAACAAAATTAAAATTAAAATTTTATCGATGGTCTGTATAAATAAAATTTATATGTTAACTATTTCTGAAGATTTTGAGATTATCTCAGTAGTTACTCACTCACACACGTAACGACTTAACATGCTGTTAATGCTCACTATGAGGAAGTGAATGCACGAAAAACGTTCTTTAGAATAATGTTGTAAATATTTCTCTTTTTCTCACTTTATAACACATCTGATTTTCAGCACAATAACTCTATTATTCACACAATTCTAAACTCAAAGCACTCTTAAGTTAGGCAAAATGACCTTCTGGACCCCTGTAATATATATTTTTTGTAAGTTGGACACTTCTACTTACATGTTTGTCATCTGAACCCTTGAACTCATCAAAAAATAATATTTTGCACCCTCTGACCGTTGACCTTGCCTATATGGCATTGGAATGGTGACTAGGACAAAGAGAGTGTAGCCACTCGCCTGGGGGTGCGAGTGGGGGTCAATTTTTGGTCAATTTTACATTAAAATAATTAAAAAAAATAATATTAATTTTTTTTTAAAAAAAAAAATGGTCCTTTTTTTCCTCCATCTTTTTAAATTTAAAAATATTTTTAAAATTTTTAAAATATTTTTAAAAGATTAAAAATAATTTAGAAATATTTTATTTTATTTTTTTAAAAAAAGGATCCTTTTTTCCCTCCATCTTTTTAAATTTAAAAATATTTTTAAAATTTTAAAATTAATTTAAAAATAATTTAAAATATTTTAAAAAATAAAAAAAATATTTTAAAAAATATTTTTTCCCTCCCCACCTAACCCCAGCCCGTCCCAACCCCCACACCCCCACACCCCACCCAGCTCCATCCCACCCCACCCCCACCCCCAGCCCCCTCACCCCACCCCAACACCCGTCCAGCCCTTCTTCACCCCCACCCCAGCCCCGTCCCCCCCCTCCCCCAACACCTCACCAGAACCTCGCCACCCCACCCCGAACCCCTCCTAGCCCCTTCCCCACCCCACCCCCCCTTCCAGTCTCCCCACCCCACCCCAACGCTCTTCCACCCCCCCCTTACACGTTCACTTTTTATTGTTTATTTTAATTTTCCCTCTCAATTAAATTCTTTTTTTAATTAAAATTTAAATTTGAAATCTTTTTAATTTTTGGGGGATTAAAATTTAAATTGAAATTGAAAGTGAGTGATAGTGAATATTGAAAAAAAATAGTGAATTTCGCTTGAAAAAAATTAAACTTTTTGTGAATTTGTTAAAAATATTCAAATATAAAAATAAAAAATATATTATGTTTGTATATATGAATTTATAGAAAAAAATTTAAATTAGTTGGAGAAGAATTTTAATTATTTGGAATGGATTTGATGTTTAATTTGTGAGCAAACATAAAAATATGATTATTCAAATTTTTCTACAATTTATATTTTTTTCTTATTTAATTAAATTAATTTTAATATTTAATTTGTTATGTAGCATTTTAAAAATGACTTGGAATTTAATGTAATATTTTTTTATTATTATTATTATTTTTTATTTATTTTTAAAATGACATGACAGATGACGTGGCAGACGTGGCAGCTGACGTGGGAGAGAGTGTGTTATACTCTTCAAAAAAGGATTTAAAATGTTTCTTTTTAGTGGATTCAGAGTCCAAATGACAAACATATAAGTAAAAGTGTTCAACTTACAAAACAGACATAGTACAGAGTTCCAGAAGATCATTTTGACCTTAAGTTATTGTTTTTCACGTAGCAGTCACTCTAAGAACCAGTAAGGTTTAATTAGTACTTTCCTTCCTCACTTCGTTACACTGCAATTTATTGATTTTATACAAAATTTCAATCATTCGTTTAACAAATTATGCAGCATCAAAAATATAATATTTGTGCATAATAATTTACGTGCCTTTAACTTCCAACTACAAATTAAATATTCTTCTTTTTAAAAAGAAAAAAGATTAATTTGTTGGTTTTTGTTTTGTAAATTTACATTCCTACTTTATAAAAAGTATTTTATGATATGGTAAGTTCAGTTATGAAGTTCGAACGTAGCAAAAGATGATACGTAACAATTAGAGTTTAGTAGTAAAAATTAGCTTAAAACGTTGAGATTACGCGTGGCCCTGTGTCGCATTCGATAAGGTTGCTTTTATGTATCTTTGAAGATCTGAAACAACGATGTAGTCACATCTATCTCCAGAATAAAGAGAATGATATAAAAATTTGTCAGTTTGTCGGTGGTCCGTATAGATAAAATTTCTCTGTAACTCCTTTTGAAGATTTCGAGAGTCTCTCGTCAGTTACTCAGTCACACACGTAACAACTTAGCGTGTTGACAATGATCACTACGTGGGAGTGAATACACGAAAAATGTTCTTTAGAGTTACCTCATACATAAATACATTTCTTCCCTTCGCTTTGTAATACATCAAATTTTCTCATCAGTTACTCAATCATACACGTAACAACTTAACGTTTTGACAATAATCATTATGTGGGAGTGTATACACGAAAAATATTCTTTAGAGTTACGTCATATATATATTATAAATACATCTCTTTCACTCACTTTGTAATACATCGAATTTTCTCATCAGTTAATCAATCACACACGTAACAACTTAACGTATTGACAATAATCATTACGTGACAATGAATACACAAAAATATTTTTTAAAATTACGTCATATATAAATACATCTCTTTCCGTCACTTTATAATCAATAGAATTTTCATCACAAGAAGTCACACAACTATAAATACAGGCTCTCAAGCTATTGTTTTTCACCCAACAGTCACGTCAGGGAATAATCAATAAGATTTGTGTAATTTCTTTTCTTACTTATTTACTCGGCAATTTACTGGTTTTACATATTATTTCAATTATTCTTTTTAACAAATTATGTACCATCAAAAACATAATATTTATTCATAATAATCTACGTCCCTTTGACTTCCTAATACAAATTAAATATTCTTCTTTTTGTAAAGAAAAAAGACTTAATTTTTTTAGATTTGTGTAAAATTGAAGAAGGAGATAAAGCTAAAACAAATTTGTAACTCAATTACAAAATCAATTCTCCCCCCCCCCCCCCCCCCCCCGCTGCATAAATCAAAAATTAGGTAAACATATAAATAACTATAAATGATTTCGTTACAGAAAACTATTTTTAACTAATTGAGCTTCCTTATTTATCTAACCAAGAGAGTTGGCACGCTGCTTTGTGTATGAATCAAATTAATTAAAATCCAGTTATGAAGTCCGAACGTATCAAAAGATGACATATAACTATTAAAATTTACTAAAAAAATGGCTAAAAGACGTTGAGATTGGACATGGCCCTCAGTCGTATTCGATAAGGCGGTTTCTATATATCCTTTGGAGGTCTAGAATAACGATATTCGATAAAGCAGTTTCTATATATCCTTTGGAGGTCTAGAACAACGATGTAGTCTCATCTAGCTCTAGAAAAATGAGATTGAAATTAAAAGATTGTTGGTGATCGATATAAATAAGATTTATTTGTAACTGCTTTTGAAGATTTCGAGATTCTCTCATTCACTCACACACGTAACAACTTAATGTATTGATTTTTTTTTTGGTTTTTCATTCGGTGTTCGGTGCCCGCATTGGAGCCTCGACTAATCTGGATCGCGCGTTGCAGGGCCCATTAAGGTGGCAGCGCTACCAACAGAGTTTTCTCTATACCCAAGGTCGAACCCTCGACCTCTGATTAAGGGTGGAGCAGCCTCATCCACGGCACCACAACCCATGTTGGTAACTTAATGTATTGATAATAATAATCATTGTGAGGGGGTGAAAACACAAAAAGGGTGTTTTAAAATTACGTTATAAATAAATCTCTTTTTCTCACAATAACTCTATTATTCACATAACTGTAAATTCACTCTCTCAAGTTATTGATTTTCACCCAACAGCCACTTTAGGGAATAATCAGTAAGATTTACATATTACGTCAATTATTCTTTCTAACGAACTATATAGCATCAAAAATATAATATTTCTTCTTCATATTCACTCTGTTTTATTTTAATTGGTCCTTATTAATTTGACACTTCCTTTAAGAAAATATTTAATAGAGATTTATTTTACTAAAGTAACCTTATTAATTATGTATTGAAAATATAAATTTGATTATAAACATAAAACACTTTACATAGTCATTTAATGATAAGGATAATATTGAAAAAATACAATAAACTTCTTTTGATTTTAGAATTTGGACAATTAAAATAAAATAAATATTTTTAGTAATAAGATCAAGTAATATAAAACGGAGGGAGTATATATATTTTTTGTATAGAAAAAAGGCTATGGTCTGGTCCCCTCAATTATTTGCATATTCAAATTTTTATATTAACTCCTTCACCAATCAACATCCTCCTTTTCCTTCCACAATGTACTACTAGAATCTAGACAAGAAATTCAAAGTTAAAAAGAAATATACAAGAAATTCAAACTGACAATTAATTTTTAACAATCTATTTTACGCTGATTGAACTCTGTTATTTGTGTAATCGAGAGGGTTAGCACCACAATATTTGTTTACTTAAATATTCGTCTTCTCTTTCTTTTTTTTTTTCTGGAAAAATGTAAATGATGGTTCTTGTATCATTCATTTACTTTTATGCTTTAATTATAAAAAGAATTTTATGAATTATGATCTGGTCCCCTCAATTATTGATACATGGATTCTAATTTTTGTAATATCTTACTCTTTTTTCCCTTCGCAATGTCACTATTTACTAGACAAGAATTTTGAAAAATAAATAAATAACAAGTATTTTTCCTTTTAATTATTTTTACTCTAATTGAACTTCATTTGTCAAACCGAGAGAGTTCGCACCACTGCTTTGATTACTTGTCCGTTCCTTTTCTTGCTATTGGAAAAATTAAATTGATGGTTCCTATATTGTTCATTAATGCATTTCTTTCTTTGTTAGGTTATAGTTTCTATTTCTTTCTTTGTTACTAATTGTTATATTTTCTTCTTCTTTGTACTTGGTTTTGCTGCATTTAAGTTGAGAATCTTTCAAAATCAGTCTCTCTACCTCCACGAGATAGTGATAAGATTTGTGTGCATTTGATACTACTCAGAACCTCACTTTGTGTGATTTCATTGAGATATCGTTGCTGTTGTTATATTGTTCATTAAAGAGTTTTATACTTTCGTACTCCCTCCGTTTCGTTTTAACTGACCCTCTTTCTAAAAATATTTGTTTCAATTTAGTTGTTCATTTGATGGAATCAAGAGAATTTTCTTGTGTTCTTTCAATATTACCCTCAATATTAAATGACTAAATAAAGTGTACTTACTCAAATTTATATTTTTCAAGCGTAATTAATAAGGGTAATTTTGTAAAATAAAACTCCTAATAAATTTTTTCGTAATGAGTGTGTCAATTTTACAGAGGCCAATTAATATGAAATGGAGAGAGCAGAAAAGAAGTTTATTATAAGCTCTCCAAAATTATTGGTATATTAATTTTTGGAATATATATGTTACTTATCATCCTCTTTCTCCGTTCTTTTTCCTTCTGCAATCCCCTATGTACTAGTACTGGGGAAAGAATTACAAAACCAAATTAATAACAAGAAATTTAATTGAAATACTTATTCCGTTCAGTAATATTTATCTATTATTGATTTGACATACAAGTTAAGAAACAAAGATAATTTTACTGTATCATCCTTTGAACATTATTAATTTATTGCTTTAAAAAGTGTGTTGAATGATGAATGCTCCGGCCGTTCCAAATGTGATATGCTTTTATCTTTAGTTCATTTCAAAAAGAATGTCATCTTATTATAATTTAAAAAATATATATTTTTAAAATTCCTCTTTTACCCTTAGTGAAATGATTCACAACACAAACATTCAAGAATTATTTCATGAATCATAAGTTTCAATTTTTTTTAAAATATCGTGTCAAATTAAAATATGTCATGTAAAATGATAGAAGGAGCAACATTTAATGAAAAGGATAAAATGAACAAAAATAAATAATTATTCATAATTTTTAAATTAAAAAAATATTATTGAACATCTAATTTTAGTAGTGCAAATAAATATTGTTGGATGTGGAGAGTAAAAATTAAGAAAAGGAACTTATAATATATTAATGCTAAGAAATGACAATAATGAAGGGGTTACCATTTTTATATTTCCAACTGGCTTTACTTTAGGTGGGGCTCTCATTGCTGGCCTGCCCCAATCAGAGGGACAAGAGGCATCACACAACTTCACACCACTCACCAGGGAATCTCATAGTAGTAGTAAATAAAATACGAGCAAAATAATTTCATTTTTTTTTTTTTTCAAAATACATAAACCACATCTTTTATTGAGAAAAAGAGAAGAAAATAATCAAGCGGACAATCAATTGAGCCACTGAGATGTCTCATCATACACTACTAAGCTTTAACTCCAACAAGGGGGAAAAAGGAGCATTGGCTACCAACACAATTATAAAAATGAAATTAAAAAACTCATGATTTTTCTAAAACTCGAAGCTTTTGAGATTTTCTTCCACTAAAGCAATAGTAATACTGAAATGCAATTAATTATTTGAAACCTTCCAAAAATTGTTCACCAAGCCAGAGAATTTTGTAGAGAGCCATGGAGAAATAGAGCGATTATAACTTCTTGACTTTTCACCTTCAAGAGCATTTAATTTCTCACCTTATAATCTTTGGCTCTTTTTTTTCACCATCCCCTCTACCCTTAGATAATAAGTAGTAAAATCTAAACAAACAAAAAAAAAAAATAGAGAAAGAGAAATATATTTATATAATCACCATCATTCATCATGCAAATCTTACTCCCACAACATGTACATACACATACATATTATATTAGCAGCTTTGATATGCAATTTTGTTTTTAGCGTGGGTAACATAGCAATTAACCACACATATTCATCATCCAATCCATACATGGCCTAATAAAATTGTTCCACTACTATCTAAACGGCTGCGACGGTCTCGCTTGTGGCGGAGACATCAGATCCTTTCCCGCCGGCTACGGTGGCGGAGTTTGACATAAAGTCCTTCCTAGATGCAACCAATGAACACTTTTCCTTCTTCTCATCTATATTCATTTGCTGCTGTCTACACTCTAGACTGCAAAAAGCACTATCCCCTCTGCAAATTAATCAACCAAAAGTCAGTGTCGTGTAATCTCTCACGAAGGGAGTAACTTAAACAGATTAAGCATATCCATCCATATTTTTTGCACGGTGAATACATAAAAATTAGTACGTGATTACTACTCGATGAAATATATAGCTGAGATACATATGGAGGGAATAAAAAAAAATTATGTACTGCAATAATAACATATTTGTATGTTTGAGGTCTGACGAGGGGAGGGTGAAAGCAGATATGTTATTATCTGCTTCGGATAGAAGCTCAAGAAAACAGTTCAAAGCAGTAGAGAAAAAGAAAAAAAAAAAATGTAACGAAAATGAAGAAGACAATGATAAATTACTACAGACAATCTGACAAATCCGAAATCATCATGAACAAGTAATTACAATAAGATAATACATGTACCTGTACATGTAGATGTCTCGACCAGGGATTAAGCGACGTTTACAGAGGAAACAAGCTTTCAAAAAATTGGCAGTTTCAACAAAATCAGCAGATTTTCGGCGGTTTCTAACAGCTTTAGGTGGGTTCAACAAACGTTGTTGATCTAGTGGTGAGACAGGTGAGATAGGCGTGAAAGGGTTATGAGGATCAAAGGGATTATTGTAATTATTATTATTGTTGACACAAGAATTAGGGTCAATAGGATTGTTATTGAGATCTAAGGTGAATTCAGTCATGCTTGTTGTTCTTTTCATTGGTGGCCTTGTCCTCTTCCCTAGCAACATTTTTGATCTTCTTCTTCTTGGCTATAGCTATATGTGTGTGTGTTGTTGATGGTGGAAAGGAAGAAGGGGTTTAGAGAGAAGAAGAAGAAGAGGGGGGAGGAGGAGTGAGAGTGGGAAAGAGGTGTTGGGAAGATAAAGGAGAGAGCCAAAGTGCAAGGAGAGAATCTCCACCCTTGATTGTCTATTATTCATCACATATTTTATTATATTATTTTTTTAGTACTATATGATTTATGAGATTCCATCTCGTTACAACCTCTTTTTTTAAATAAATAAATATATATATATATATATAATCTTCGTCATTCGCTTTGAATTATGATTACATTGAAATGATAGGGCTTAATAGTTTTCAATAAAAAAGATTAAAAATTACACAAATACACAACTTATATTTTCAATATTATAAAAATTTTCAACTCCCTAAACATATTACAAAAATATCAATATATACACAAAATGTTAAGTATATATCGATTATGTTATGTATATTAATAGAGAGAGAAAATAAAATAATTAAAAAAGTGGAAGAAAGTATAATTACTTCCAAAAAAAAATTAATCAAAATTTCTAGTTAAAACGAAGGACTTCAACTATCTCACCCCAATTCATATTGATATCTCATTCCAACTTTACTGAAATGATACACTTTTTGATCAAGCTTCTCAAACTTCAAAGTGTTTATTTTTAAAAGATTAAATAAAATATTTGGTCAACAAAAATATAATTTTTTTAAGTAATAGTAGCAAAATCACTTTTTAGATACTAGAAAAAACTAATTCTTTAACATTTTTAGAACTTTTTTTGGGGGGGCGGGGGGTGGGGCTTGGGGGTGGGGGATGTTAAGCACCAGGTATTGTTTTTAGTTTTAACAAAAACATTTTTAAAATTGAGTAGTCCAACACAAATTGCAACTCCTTGAAATGTTTTTTTGTAAGAGCATTTTTGAAAAATAAAAATAAAAATTAGAAGGTTGGTTAAACAGACTGTGTTTGAACTCATTTTATACTTCCTTAGGTATCGTTTGGTTGGGAAACAAGTTAGGCTGGAATAAGTTATGCTGGTATTAATTATCTTAGTATTATTTTTAGTGATTGTTTAGTTTGTGGTATTAAAAATAATGTGCATAGCATTTTTTCTAAGAATAGATAGTTTGTTAACAAAAATGCCCTTCACCTTATTTAGTTTAATTAAGTTTTATGTTATGTTGAATTAACCTCATCATTTTTTTCTCAACATTAAGTTTTTTTTCAATTAAACTTATATTAATTAACTCATTTATTATAAAAAAAAAATTCTAACATTCAAAGTGATATGATAAATATTTAACACTGAAAATTGTTGTATTTATGATAACATTAATAAAGTTAACTTATAAAACGATAGAATTTAATTTAAATAATTAAAAAACTTGGTTCAACAAAATATTTTTGTAAATTTTCCTTCATATCAAGCCATACAAAAGAAACTGATTTTTATTTTTTTTAACTTTAGTAGTTTCTTTTTCCTAAAAATACATGTTAAGAAATTTATGTTGATATTTCTTAAACGTGTATGAAGTTTTAATATTTCATGTAAAACTACTAATTTTGTACTAAATTCTATAAAATGTTGATAAACCCATTTCTTGTTAAAAGAATTCATCACCAAAAAATGTGAAAAATAAGTACTCTCATTTTTCATTATTTAGTATCATTAATATTTGGAGAGTTAAATTATATTTTTTTAAAATTAAATTTTCAAACATTTTTAGCTATATATAAAATATAAATTTTTATTTAATAATTAGGCATGCTCTAAGTTAGAAAGGGAATGTCAAGATACTTTAATTACTTGTCCATGATAAATTTGTTAGAAAAATTAAAAAAAATTGAAGTAAGATTAATAAACATTTCTACAAAATAGAAAGACAATAAATCCTTGGAGCAATTTTGAACTTGATTGTACAAATAGTTTTTATGGTGTCATTATCATTTTTTCATGACTCATCACTTTTGTAGCATTTAATTAACTCATATCATTGTTCAAATTTATCAAAATGGATAAAAATGTGTAAAGTAATTAAAATTTAAATTAGGATAAAATTGACAAAAAAAATTGATGTGAGGATTACCAAAATCTCACATTTTCTTAGATATACATATATATTTGAAAAGTTATAATCAAAGGACTTGGAGGATAATTTTGTCATTTTATGGCTTTATCCCAAGATAATATATGTTGGAATTACTTATACCATCCAAAGAGGGATAACTTATCCCGATATTATCTATTAATCACGGGATAAGTTATCTTGAACTACGCAACCAAACATGACACCAAAATTTTTATCCCGAAACTATTATTTTATCCCAAATTTATGTGTTTTAATCTCTTACACCAAACGATCCCTTAATTCTAATTTACGTGGTGCATTTTCACTAAGTACAAAATTAATGAAATAAATTATTTTTAGATATAAAAAGATATTTTTCTTAACAAATTAAAAAAAGTAAATCGTATAAATTGAAACAAGAAATATACTTATTTATTTTGTGTTTCACTTTTAATCTATCTATCTATCTATATATATATAAAAAAAAAAACAAAAAAAAAAACATAATATGTTCTTTAATTTTTTTAAATGATTTAATTGTAATGTACTTCCTCCGTTTAAAAAAAAATGATCTACTTTGACTTGACACAAAATTTAAGAAAATAAAGAAGATTTTTGAATATTATGGCCTTAAATTAAAATTATGTCAAATGTATCAAAATACCCTTTAATCTTGTGGTCCTAAATATGCTATGTGGAAAGTTAAAATTAAATATTATTAAAAAATAAAAAAGATCATTTTTTTTTTAAATGAACTAAAAAAAAAATAAGTTATTCTCTTTTAAACGAAGAAAGTACTATTTTAACATTAATGATAGTATGAATTTTTTATACTCACCACTAATGTGAAAGTTCATTCATGCCTTTATAATGAGTAAGAAAAATGAAAGGATATGTACTGTAACTTTCATCATCACTCATTTAAAAGTGTGACTAGTACTAATATTTTATGGAGTATATATTTAACTTAAATGTCAAGTTTCATTTTTAATTTGCTAAATTTGCGCTAGTTATATGTTTTAAGTGAAATCGAGGTAGTACGTATTTTTTATTTTACATTTTCATTTTTTTTTAGATAAAACTGTCTTTTCACCATTTTTGAATTTATTTTTTATTATATTAATTAGATTTTTTAAAATATATGGGACTCTAAAATATATGGTAGAATTAATTAATATTTTCTTTTTTACTAGATCTCCTAAAATATATGGTAAGAGAATTAATTAATATTTTCATTTCTAAATACTCTTAAAATAGAATTCTATTAAAGAAATATTTCTGAGACTAATGGATATATTCTTTGTTTTCATTCAAGATCATTTATTGGAGTCAAAATTTCCGCTCAGATAAGAATTAGTTGGATCAAAATCGAAGATTTGTGATCACTATTAATTTTTTTTTATAGTTTATAGGTCGTAGATGAATATCGGCTGGCTTTGAAGAATTTTTTGTGTAAAAGTTAGGTTTAATTGTATTGTTTTGATATCTTTATTATCTTATTGTTTTATTTCAATTTACAGATGCTAGATGAATGTGAGTTGACTTTGAATTCTTTTTTCTTTTTAGGTAAATGTTAGGATTAATTGTATTATCGTAATATTTCTATTGGTTCTGGAGCCGTCAAAATGGGCTTAGCCCTTGAGGCCGATCCAACCCAGCCCGCTATAAGGGTTGGGTTGGGTTGTGATTTTTGAGCCCATTTAAAACTGAGGCTTATAAGCTCAACCCAAGTCAGCCCGCTGGCCCTTGAGACTTGACTGAGGCTGGACTGGGCCGGCCCGTGGGTCAAAATACAATTTAATTTATATTAAAAATATATAAATACTGTAAAAGAAATAACTAAGAATAGTAGTTATTGGGTAAGTTTAATATCCTACATAATATTTAACTTATTAAGTGTTAAACCTTAATCATCAAGTATTGATGTTTCATTTGTTATTGTTATTCAATTTAAACTTAAAATTAAAGAAAATTGTAAGCAAAAAGAATTAAAAATATAAATAGTGATTACTCAATAAATTTTACCTAGTATCTTACATAATATTTTACTCATCTAGCACTAAATGACAAATATTAAATTTTCTAATCATAAATATAAAAGCTGCATCCATCATGGAATGTTCAAACACTTGTTGCAGCTACTCAAAATCAATTGCACAACATTACACAAATTTAAAGCGATAATATTTTTAAATAAATTTTATATATTATTAATTTTTGATATATAACTTTTTGATATTGTTAAACTTATTAAATTTGCATATGAATTTAGATGAAGGTTGATGTTAATTAAGATAATCTAATCAATGAATTTAAACATGTTTGACAAAGTATTGGTGTTGAAAATATTATAAATCATCGTAGAATTATGTACTTATATAATAATATGATAGAAGTGCGAATGAATTGCCATATCTATTATTTCAAATTGAAAAAGAAAATCTAACAAAAATACGATAAAAATAAAGGGCTAGCCCGCCCCAACCCGCGATCCTATTAGGGCTGGGTTGGGTCATGTATTTTAAGGCCCTTTAAAGTGAAGGGTCGGCCCGTCCTAGCCCATCAAATTCTTTAGCCCGTGAGGCTTGGGCTAGGTTGGGTTGGGCCAACCCATTTTGACAGTTATAATTAGTTCGTTATTTTGTGGTAGTTTACAGTTCGTAGATGAATCTCGATTGACTTTGAGAAATTTTTGTGTATAAAATTTAAGTTTAATTTTATTGTTTTGATATCACTTTTATCATATTATTTTGTTGTAGTTTACGGGTGTTAGGTAAATGTTGGTCGACTTTGGGGATTTTTTTTATGTAAATGTTAGGTCTAGTTATATTATTTTGCTATCTCTATTAATATATAATACAAATAAATATTGTATGTATCTTTGTTATTTAGAAAAATATTCTATTTAGTGTAACGTTTGAACTCATTAAAGTGAGGTACACGCGCTTTTGCGCGTACACCTAAACTAGTTTTATAAGTAGAATAGTTTAAACCCGTAATTGGTCCTATTAAGGTTGAAACTTTGATTAATTCCCATATAAGATCTTTTTTTTTTTTTTTTTCTCTTCAAAAAGAAAACATTTTTATAAATTAGGGGTCTGGGCATTACAGTAATTCTTGCATTAAATGAACCCCATCAAATAATAAATTTTGACTAGACGTAATATTAATAGAGAAATGGTCATGATGTGATTGTTAAATAGTAGAGTTGTGTTTCCTTGGAAAATTTCCTTTCGTGTTCAATTAATCAACTCATTGAAACAATCCAAATGTCCATTTATACTAGGCCTTAATTATCAACCTGGATTGTTGCAAAAATTAGAAAATAATATTTTTGTTATGAAGTGTGTAAATAAAATGAATGATCACACCATTAATAATTAGAGTGCGACCCTTAAGCGGTTAAAAGGGTCATTATGGAATCAAGTTATTCAACAATATTTGATTACTAGAAGTATCTGATTATAATCTTTTTCAAACTCTTTCGAGTATAATTGAAGTTGACTCAAACCCCAAAACTCTATCTGTACCACATGATTCATGGCTATGTTTTTGTTGAGAAACATCAAGCGTGTTTCAATTGAAGATGACGTGTATTTAAGAAAAAAATAATATAATTTAAATGGCTAACTTGTCAATGGTACAATTCAGACGGTTATTAATAAAATTTATACCGTATCAATTTTTTAAATATTTTATTTTATATAGTCATAATTAAATTTTTGAAACCGTTCCATCATCTCGATTTTTTCTTCGATATCAGTACAGTTCGATTAATCTTTAAAAAAAAAATTTCAAAAAAGATATTAAGTTATTACATCCTATCATGTATATACTCGCGTATGTTTAGCAAAAACTCTTCAGATATTTTTATTATTTAAAAGATGATGTATCAAGAAAACATAAGAGAAAACAATAACAAAAATTCATTTCATTATTTTACAGTTGTGCAAAACAATGTTAAGCTAAGAAAAAATAATGTCGATATATAAACAAAAAGAAATCAATCAAAATGAAACTCAACAATTGAGTCTTACTTAAATTTATCATCGCATAAGAGATGAAAAATATCTAATAACTTGTAGGTTGTTACCCAAGATCGTTGGAATACCTTATAGCTTACTAGTTACTACTCGAGAGAGAGATGCTAGAACTAATTTAGTTTCGATCATTAGTATAATAAGTCTCAATATTAGCACTTAGAGGTCGTTTGGCAGAGTGTATTGAAATGTTAATGCATGTATTAGTTTAATGTGTATTAGTAGTACCCTGTTTGGTATACCTTTTTACTCTATGTATAACTAATGCAAGCATTAGTTATACACTCTATTATGTATTGAGGTGTGTATTACTAATACCTCAAAATCCATGGCATTAGTAATGCAATGGATCTAATGCATGCATTAACATGCTTAAAGATCCTATTACCCCTCAAAAAAATTTCCGCATCCTTTCCAACATATATATTGAGAACATTATGTAAAAAAAGAAAAAAGAAATAGAAATTATGTAATGCATGTTTTTTTTAATACATCGAACCAAACACTGAATAAGAAAAATACAAGGACAACTAATGCAAGCATAACTAACACAAACATTACTAATACAAGCATTACTAATATACCATATTTTACATTATTCTTATACACTCTATCAAACGACCCCTTACAGTGTTAATTATGTTTGTCGCTTTCCATCACCCCGAGTTCAAAGCAAAAATTTAGTAATATTTTATTATTTCTAAACTTAATATATAAAATGTATTTACTCAATATATATATATTATTCGATACGGTCCGGTATTTTTCGATTAATTTTTACAAATTATAAAACTGATCAAATTATTTGATATGGTTATAAATTTATATAAAAATTGTCGATTTTATTAAAAAAAAAATCTAAAAATTGATTCAATACGATCCGATCGATTTTTTAAAAATCATTGACACCCTTAATCTTATCTATATTTGAAATCACGTGCAAGAAGAAAAAATTAAAAATTGAATGGAATGTGCCAAATAGAAAGCTTGGAAAAATCAGTGAGGAAAGAAGATCTCGTTGAGCTTGATTCTAATCCGACTTTATAAAATGACTTGAGAGGCATCGCATGAGTAGGAGCCAAAAAACGAAAGTAAAATATTACTTAATTAAAATAGATTACAGCTTAAATATCTAAGTAGAATTTGCTGATAAATTTAAGAGGTTATCAATGTATTAAATTGCGTATTTTTTTTGTTTGCGTGATTTTTAATCAATTTTCCTCTAACCGCGGACATGAATCATCATTTCATTTTGCAGTATTTTTGATATATAATTTTTTTCTCCTCTTTCTTTATCATTTTAATTACTCAATACCAAAAATCTAATTAAAACTCAGGTTGAATGAATTTTAAAAAATAAATTGTTATTTGAATAATATTTCATAGAATTTTTACTCTCAAAACTCAATAACGTTTTTAGTTTGGAGTGAAAAGATCTCAATCATACTTTCTAACTCCTATCCTTTGCCATGTAGGGGCTGAAATATGCTTTAGGATAGGAGTAACCATAGAATATAATCATCAATTTCTAAAAAGCAAGTTAATGAAATTTATATATCAATTTTATAAAAAGCAAGTTAATAAAATTTAAATTCTGAATTCACTTTTGAGAAAAGACATTATTTCCATTCCATACTATACAAGAAAAGTCTAAGCCACATCTAAATTATATAAGTGGCTTATTACATACCTTAACTATATAAAAGTGATATTATTACCTCCCCGCGACCCCCGTTCTAAGGCGCGTGTGTTACACTTATTTTAGGCGCGTCCAACCTATTAAATAACAAAAGTAAACGGCTAAAAACATTAAGGGAAAAAACATTGTTTCCACCCCAAACTATAGTCGAAAAGTCGAATTCACACCTAAACTATATAAGTGACCTATTACACACCTTAATTATAAAAAATTGATGTTTTTTACTGACGTGGTAGCGCTTGTAAAACACTACACCACATGTAAGTGGTGGTAGACTGACAGGGTGTAAATAGTTTCACTTTTTTATAGTTTAGGTGTGTAATAGGTCATTAGTATAGTTTAGGATGAAAACGATATTTTTTCCGTTACTTTTTAATATTTTGTTTTGTAGAACAAAGAAGAGGATGAATAGCTTAGTCAGCATCCCATGAAATGGGGGCCCACAAATGGCATAAAGAAAGAAGGGAGATTCAATGGGTATTTGGTGAAATGTCCCACCGAATGAATTCGTTTGTCCCCATTCCCAAAATCTCAACCACAAAAATTACACAAGAGGTAATTTAATTTGATAGACTGGAGAAATATTTTATGGATCTGTTTTATTCTATTTTTAAAATAAGATAGTAATTTTATTATTTTAATATAAGTAATCGAATAAAATAATTTCGATCAAAATTAGTTAATATCTCACATTAAATATGAGATAAAGTTAATTTTAAATGTTATTTCGAAATTATCATCCTTATCTACTTACCAAAGGCCCCCAAGAATACATAAATCTGATCCCATCTTTGGATCACATCACCCTATATTTCTAAAACTACTATAGGAGCACGATCCGTGTCAGCACAGGCCCAACATTAAAATATATATTTTTTTTTAATCTTGATATGTTTAAATAAAAAAATTTAATAAAAGAATTGCATATGTTTTCTAGGATTCATTCGGAATCTAGCATGAGTTCAGCATATGTTATTTTAATATGTATTTAGATAATTTAATTTGTTAACTATTGTAATTTATAATATTTTTTTATGTAATTTTTAAATTAATATACGTTACTTTTCTTGTCCAATTTTTTGTGGCATTGATAGTCAATTATATTTTAAAAATAATTTAAGTTTTAAATTATTGTGATTTATAATATTTTTCTTCTATTTCAAGACACTAATATAATTTCAAAAGTCGACCAAATATTTTTTAAATAATTTAAATTTTTAATTATTATGATTTATAATGTTTCTTCTATTTCAATTAAGTGGTACAATGCTTAGATGATCATAATAATTAATTAGGGACGATACAGTAAAATTACGATTGAAACAACGAAGCATAAATGTCTTGAATGACTTACAACAAATAATTAGAGTGAGTTAATTTAGCATTTTTATACCTATCTTACCCTTTTTATTAAATATTATTAATTTTTTAATACTTAAATGACTTACTATAATTATTTAGGGGTGATATTTAGTAAAATCATGGTTGAAGTAATTGAAACAGATATATCATAAATATCTATTTTACTTTTTAAATTAAATATTATTATTTTTTTAATACCTGAATAACTTATAATAATTAATCAGGGACGATATAGTAAAATCACGTTTGAAGCAGTTAAAACAGATATGTCATAAATGTTTATTTTATCTTTTTAATTAAATATTATTAATTTTTTTAATACCTAAATGACTTATAATAACTAATTAGGGGTGATATAGTAAAATCACGAATCGAATATTATTAATTTTTTAATATATAAATGATTTATAATAATTAATTAGAGGTGATATAGTAAAATTACGATTGAAACAGACCTATCATAAATGTCTATTTTATATTTTAGTTAAATATTATTAATTCTTTAATATATAAATAACATATAATAATTAATTAGATGTGATATAGTAAAATTACGAAGTAGTAAAAATTTAAATGCAAAATATAGTGAAGAAATTATTTACTTTTAAGAGAGTAAATTAAAAAATATATGAAATATTTAATTATATATTTTAATAAGTATGGGCCCCACCATACTCAATAGAACTTAGGCATTATTGTAATTAAATAGAAAAGGGAGGACTTTTATTTATGGTTATAGTTGTAATTAAGGGTGTGTTTGGCATGAAGGAAAATATTTTCTGGAAAATGATTTTCAGTTTTCTTCTGTTTGGTTGGCTTACAAGTTTTGAAAAATATTTTTCAAATCAACTTATTTTCCTTAAAACTAAGGAAAATGACTTTCCTTCAAAAAATAAGGAAAACATTTTTCAAAACTCTCTTTCAGCCTCACTCTTAAATTGAAATATTTATACAACTCTCAAAATCACTCATCCCTACTCTGACCCTCAATCTCCCACCCCAACCCCACCCCACCCCCTACTACCCCTATTAATTTTTTTTTTTACCTCACCCCTACCCAAAACCCTACTTTCTTCCTCTTTCCAAAAACAATTTTTTTTTTTTAAAAAAAAAATCAAACATTTTTCTTACCTCCTCTACCAACCTCCTCCCCCCTCCCCTTCAAAAAAATTAATTTTTTTTTTTAAAAAAAAAAGTTCAATTTTTTTCTTACCCCACCCTCACTCCCCTACCCCGACCCCCAACCCCTACTACCCACATTCAAAAAACATATTTCAATTTTTTTTTACCCGACTCATACTTTCCTACCCCTACCCCTACCCCCCACCCCGTACTAGCCCCCAACCTCTCCCCACCCCCCACCCCTGCAAAAAAAATTATCTTTTAAAAAATTAAAATTATTTTCTTACCCACCCTTACTACCTATTTTGACAACCCTATCACTGTCGTCGACAGTCGCTGTCGCGTGCAATCATTGTCGTTACGCCAACGGTGGTGACTCAATGAAGTCAATATTTATGGTTATTTCATTCGTGTTGAATTAATTATATTTAAGAATGAAAATAGGTTTGAAAAAAAAATATTTTCCTAGAAAAATCACCAATTTTAAATGCTCACTACTTTAATCTTCAAAATCGAAATAAAAATACGAAATAACCGAACCGAATTTGTAAAAATCGAACCAAACCGAAATAATTTTGGTTTCGTTATGATTGTCATTTTTGTCAATCCAAAAACCAAAAAAATGTACCGATATTCAAGAATCAAACCGAACAAACCGAATGCACCCCTAAATATAAGTAAGAAACAACTTATTATTTTAGAAAATATTTCTCCTCCTTCATATCGAACACACCCCAAAAAATATTTTTTGAGATCAAAAAATATTTTTCTAAAATGTATTTTTACGCTTTAGCTAAAGATTAAAATATATTTTTTGAAAAATATTTTTCCATTCACCAAGCAAACATTACAAACTATTTTCCGAAAAATATTTTCCATCCACCAATCAAACACAGGAAAACAAGTAAGAAATCTACTTATTTTTCAAGAAAACATTTTCCATGAAAAATATTTTCCTTCATACCAAACACACCCTAAATGAAAAAAGGTGGACCTTTTCTTTAAAAGTGTTGCTAAGGTTCAACAAGTAAAGCATTAAGGATAATATAGAAAAACAAGTTAATTCTAAAAAAGGCCATTATATCCTTAATCTTTTTATTAATACCTTTAAGCTACCATGTTGAAACCAAAATATATGCTATTTTCCTTGTCCAAAGTTTCGTGTCATTGATAGTCAATTAAATTTTTTAAAATAATTTAAATTTTTAATTATTGTGTAAAACTTTTTCTACTTCAATTTAAGTGACATGATACTTAGATGACCATACTAATTAATTAGAGGTGATATAGTAAAATTATAATTGAATATATTAGGAAAAAATTAAATTAGGTGAAATTGTAGTAACAAATAAGAAAGAAAGTAAATTATATGTTTGATATGAAATTAAATAAAGAATAAAATTTATTTAATTGCATCAATTATAATTAATTTTTACAATAAATTATCATCTTACTAATTAATTTACTTAAATATATTTGAAACAATTTTATACATAAAAAAGATAAATAAGATTGAAAAATAAATGGAAGATAGATGACCCACATGTATGGAAATATATGCAAGGCCATATGAACAACTTTGATATTATCTTCCGTCTACCTATCCGGTTAAATAGTTAGCAAGTTTTGCCAGATGAACAAATTACTCTTGTCTTATTCACAAGTTTTTTCGGACAGTGCATAACTTTACTACCATCTTCGTTCTACATATCTTGTTAAATTATAAAAAAGTTTTACCATATTAATTGGCAAACTTTGTCGTTCAATTTTACTCAATTGATAAATCTTAATTACTTATGTTGTTCAATTTATAAGAGATAGTTATACGTAATGTCTTTTTTTTTTTTTTTTTTGGTAAACTAGTTATACGTAATGTCACAAAAGAATTGAAGTTCTGATTAATTTATTTGATGATTATTAAACGGATGGTTTGAAGGGTTGATAAACAGATAAATGTGTATCTGTTTTAGTAATAAATTTAAGTTATAAATGGAAAGAAAGAAACGATCTATGCATTTGGTGATCGACAACGGACAAATGAATTATAATTGTGTAATATAGTTGCAAGAGAACCAAATGAATACTTTATTGCATCGACGGGTTGAGTGTTCATGCACTGAGTTTATTTGAACCAATACTTTTCACGTAGAATATACATTTATATTGAAGGGGAGCCTTGGAGTAACTGGTAAAGTTGCTGCCATGTGATCAGGAGGTCATGGTTTCAAGCCTTGGAAACAGTCTCTGGCAGAAATGCAAGGTAAGGTTGCGTACGATACACCCTTGTGGTGGGGCCCTTCCCCGGACACCGCGCATAGCGGTAGCTTTAGTGCACCGAGATGCTCTTTTTTAAAATATATATTTATATGAAAAAATTGTTTAAAATTCCAACTAGGCAGTATGTCTAAATCTATAATTTTAAGAATATAATACATTTGAATTCATAAAATCTGAATTCTAAATCCTCCTTGGATATTGAGTGATAGACCAAAAAAATCAACAAACAACAACAAATTCTACAAATTGAATCCGGAGAATAAAGTGTACGCAATTCTTAATTTTACTTTGACAAATAAAAAAATAATAATAACATATCCACTAAAATTTAAATTCCATTATTACTGTGAGACAAATCTTAGAATACTAGATTGAAGGAATACATTTAGAGATTTGTGAGGCTGAAAGATGGTCACAAGTTGGCCAATTGGAGAAAGAATTCATGAGTTTGGAATATATAATTATTGTAGCACTTTATTCTTATTTGATTCCATCTTTCTTGGGAATTTTAAACAATTCCCTCTTCATTTTGATTATGATCAAAGTGTTCCTATTTTATTTTGCATAACTTTTGTGCATGTCATGTTCCTTCCAGACATATCAGAAAGTTCATTTTTTTTTTTAATATCGACAATTTGTGTGCACCTTTTATCGGACGACGATTTAAAATTTAATGTTTATAGATTTTACATTTTAACTCTTTTGAATAGTTGAGTTTTAAATTATAACATATTTAATATTAATTATTTTAAGCCGAATATAAAAGTTAAGTTAGATCAAAATTGGTGAATTCTATTCTAACCTATATATTCTAATTCTATTTTGCCTCTGACCTTCACTATTACATCAAGTGTTTGTTACTTCATTAACAATACATATGTTGAATAATTCACTTCATCAAAATTCAGATAAATTGAAAGAATTACCTATCATTCTTGGTTTGTGTTGATCCATTATGAAGTTCAATTTGCACATCACTGTTTTAGTTGTTGCTATGTTGATTATTTTACGATCATTATCTCCCTTACATATGTATAATTTTATTTGTTTTGTTGTTCTTTTTATTCTAAGTTCCATTGAAAAAAAAGAAGAGATTTACTCAGTTTAACTTAAATAGAACGTGATACAAATTGAAAGAAATTCGTTGTTCAAGTAATGAGATATTATCAATTATTAGATTATTTTATACTTCAATTTTAACCGTAGTAATTATCAAGGGCGGAGCTACAGTTGAGAGAGGGGGTTCATTCAAATCTCCTTCGACGAAAAATTATACTATATATATACATGATTTAAATTATTTTTTATGTATATCTGATACCGCCACTGATAATTATACCGGAGTAGGTTGAATTTCTTGATGCATGTTAGTCTATTATTGATATCTGATATATGTAACAACTTAAGAGATTTACAATCGACTTGAAGGTCATATTAATTATGTAGACACGTGATTTCGTCCTCTTGAAGTTCCATTTTTATTCACTTTACCCATTTTATGTTATCCTACCGTGTACCCTACCCCGTGTAATTATCCCTTCACAAAATACAAAAATAAACAAAAAAAAAATACCTCTAACTAATTTATCTTATCCTAACAACCTACCCAATCAAAAGCTTCCACCTACCCTAACTACCCATATGATCCCCCCCTTCCTTTTTCTTGTCCACAAAGAAAGAATATATGGGGGACCCACCAAAATTTCCACATCATAACAAATCCATACCCATTATAAAAGAAAAAATTCTAAGAGGAAAAGAAAAAAAAGGCTTTGATCATCATCTTCTCCACAATAACAACAATGACAAAATAATCTTCCTCACAAAAAAAAAGAAAAAAAAAAAGCACCGGTGAATAGTAACCGGTGAACAGTAAGCGGTGAATAGTAACCGTGAACAGTAACCAGTGAATAGTACCCGATGAACAGTACCCAGTGAACAGTACCGGTGAACAGTAACCGGTGAACAGTACCCGCCGTGAAAAGTGACGGTGAACGGATCTTTATTTGTCGAGTTGGATTGTTGGTGTTAAGGTTCGGCTCGAGGTTTCCGGGTGCGGACTCTCTTTATTCGAATAACATTGAGTTTGAAAGCTTCAAATTTAAGGTCCAACTCTATCTCTTCTAATTTTACTTTACTATACGTGTTTGATTTGCCTGATGTGTGGTTGAATTTTGGTGACATTAATTCGGTGTTCGATTTCATTGAATAGATGGTTGTGGATTGTTGAGATGGCTGTCTTGAATCGTTGGAATTTGGTATAAAAAAATGGAATGTGGGGTTGGATGGTAGGAATTGATAAAGAATGAATATTGTTTTGATTTATTGTCGTTGGTTATTTTGAAGCAAATACGAGTGTTTGATTGGGTAGTATCATGATGCGCTGATTGGTTTAGGCAAACGTAGTTTGGGTAGGTAAAATTTAGGATTCGTGGCTTCGGTTGAATGTTGGAAATTCTGTGGAGTGTTTGAAATTTTGTTGAATAGTTTTATTTTTTCCGCACTAAGAAATGTATTCATTTGACCGGGGAATGCCCCGAAGCACTTGTATTATTTTATCCGGGGAATGCCCCGAGGTATCTTGTACTCGGAGGACGCTCGTTATCAAGGCCCGAGGCATCGGGTAAAGCTTTGGAGCATAGTTTAGGATTAATATAGGTTAGTGTAGGTTTATATTTTTGCATTTTTCTATTTCGGGATTGTATAATTGGACTGGACACTAATTTTGGATTTGTTTTGTTTCATGTGTTTGGATGGATTGTTTTATGTGTTTTTGTGTGGTTTATACATTTGTAATGCCAAATTAGTCGATACCCTCCACCAGGCGACTGTGGTCAAACCACGGGATCGAGGGGTGCCTAACACCTTCCCCTTGGTCAACAGAATTCCTTAACCGGAATCTTTGTTCGCAAAACCAGTTTAAGAGTCAAACGGTTTCGAAAAGGATTTTCTAAAGGTGACTTGGCACACCGGATTATGCCAAGTGGCGACTCTGAATAAAAAATGCAAATAATCCTTTTTCCGAAACAAATTTTCATTTCTCGTCACTTAAATAATAAAACCCTTTCGAACTTTAAAAATGTATTCCAATGTTTTGGAGTACGCGTTGAAAAAAAGGGGTGTGACAGCTCTGGCGACTCTGCTGGGGACATTTCAGAATTCGAGCTTATTTTTTTGAGTCGTATCGGTTTTGTTTGGCATTACGAGTGTATAAGCATTGTTTGTGATTATTGTTTTGTTATTGTTTTCACTTTTGTGCGTTTTCGTGCTCTTTGTTTATAGTATTTATCCTATGTGTTACCGCTTTATATCTGTCATCATGAGTCCATCCCCCCGGCCTTCTTTCTGCAACAAGTCTCGAAGCGCACGTCGTGAGCACGAAATCTAGTTGAGTCACCTTTATTTTAGGGGGGGAGCCGTTGGATGTATGGAGTAGGTGGAAAGCAAAGCAGCCACTATCGACCATATGCTCCCCCGAACGGCCTTGTTAGTAAACCACAACGTAGGTCAGCCTTTAGGTCATTCTTATGTGCATCTTATTGAGACCTAGCGGGGCCTACATGATCCTTTGTAGGAGACTCGCCTTTAAAGCATCCCTACGTGCTAACTGTTGCATATTTGAGGGTAACGTGGTCATTTGACGGACCGATTTGGGGAAAACATGTGTTAGAAGTAAAGTGTGAAAAAAAAAAAAGGAAAAAAAGTGAGTCGAAAAGAATGAATCAAAAGGAGTGTCGAAGTTTATTTTAGAGTTCTTTATGGCTTTTGTTCTTCACGATCCCAAAACTCAAAAAGATTTTTTTTACGTTTTTGCATTTATCTTCTCAAAGTACCGTAAGTTCAAAAAAAAAAATTTGAATGAAAAAAAAAAGAGGGTTTTATTTGCTTTGTCTACTTATCTGTCAAAAACAAAATACCAAAAAGATTTTTTTTTATAATTGGTGGTGTCAGTCTTAGTTGAAATGTCTAGTTGAAAATCCAAAATGTTTTCACTCGTTTGTTTTTGGTTGTCTCTTAAGTTAGGGTCAATTTATTAGTTAATCGTTAAATGTCCAATCTGGACGAACTACGCACCCCTGATTCTCCTCTCTCGGGAGTGAGATACGTAGGCAACCTATTATGGGTTCGGGGATCTTATTTCAAAAATTCAAAAAAAAAAAAAATTCTTCACTCTTCATTTAGAGTAGGTGTCTCATGTACATCTTTAAAAGAAAGAAAAAAAATATTTTTTCCTTTAATAGGTTCAAGTTTCATTTTCGTATGAAATTTAAAATCGAAAATCCAAAAATATTTTCTTCGGTAATCATAGATTTCATGTTGTACAAGAATCTGAAAAATTCAAAAAGATTTTCTTCACTCTTCACTTAGAGTAGGTGTTTCATATACATCTCTAAAAGAAAACTACAAAAAAAAAAATTCTTTAATAGATTCAAGTTTCATTTTCGCATGAAATTCAAAAATTGAAAACCCAAAAAGTTTTTTTTCTTTGGTAATCACATGTTTCATTTTGTATAGAGATTTAAACCTAAAAAAAAAAAAAGAAGAAAAAAAAAAGATTTTCATCAATTCTTTTGACACTTTGTTTCAAGAAAGAAAAAAGGAGTTTAATCGACCATTTTGGCAAGATTGCCCGAACTACGCAAGGTCTAATTCATGTACAACATGATACGTAGGCAGCCTACTTTTGGGTTCGATCTAATCATTTTGTTTCGTTGTTTTTCATTATTTTTTCCTCTTTTAAGGAAAACAAAAGCCATAAAGAATGATAAAATAAAGGTAGATAACGTGAGGAAAAGAACAGATATTGATACAAAAAAAAAGTGTGTAAATAAAATCGGGATGATGTTGAAATGACCTCGCTACCCTCAAAAGCTGGTAGATGTGAACATGAACTTAGGGCAATTTTACCAATGTGATTCCCATGCTTTTGGTATACCCTAATCCTAACGGATGTCGTCTTTGATGAGCATGTTCTTTCAGATAACAATGGTAGGTTTGCAGCACTCTGGCTAGTCACCCATACTTCACTATGTCGAAAGCAAAGCTCGCAATGGCTAGCAGGGAGATTGAAAATTTGCTCATTAACCCGGATCAGGATCACAGGGAAGAAAGTTCAGAACACAATGATGAGGTAGTAAGGCTCAGGCAACAATTGATAGATTTGCACCGGGCATGGGCCAGCGGAATGCCTCCTCCTCCGCTCCCTGAAGGTCTTGGGAATATCTCTAATTGCCCACCGATCTCTCAGGCACAATTCTCTGCTCCTACTGAGTCACCTGAGCACGCGCCAGGATTCACTCCGCGACATTATTATCCTGGCAATTCTGGTGTGCCCTTGGCAGCTCCCCAATCAAGACCAGCTGCTCAGCCAGCGCCACCGGTCACACCGGTATTCGTGGCCCCGCCACCACAAGAAACTCCTATATATGCTGTGCGTCCCACAATGAGGCTTCCTCGATCTTCCAGTGAGCCAACACTGAAGGTTTCAGATGGTCAGTATTATGCTACGGAGCCTACTCCGCAATTGAATGAACCGTATGGGTACACTCAGCCGCCTACATTTCCATTTGATACGGAGAAACCTGTCGCAACGGAGGAACATGATGTCATAGCCCGGAAAGTGAAGAGTTTAGAGCAAGCTATGAGAAATTTGCAAGGAATCGGAGATTATAGAAGTGTTTCCTATAAAGACCTGTGCATGTTCCCAGACATCAACCTGCCTCCCGGTTTTAAGATTCCTAAGTTCGAGAAGTACACAGGACACGGTGATCCTGTTGCACACTTGAGACGTTATTGCAACCAGTTGAGGGCTGCAGGAGAAAAGAAAGAACTACTCATGGCCTTCTTTGGCGAGAGTCTTTCAGATCTGGCTTCAGAATGGTTCATCGATCGGGATATCGATAAATGGAACAGTTGGGATGATTTGGCTTCTGAATTTGTTCAACATTTTCAGTACAACATCGATTTGATTCCGGACGAAAAATCTTTGGTCAACATGAAGAAAAAGAGCACTGAAGGTTTTAGGGAATACGCTATAAGGTGGCGTGAACAGGCCGCTAGGGTAAAGCCTCCAATGAAGGAAAGTAAGTTGGTAGAATGTGTATTTGGAGTTCCATCTGGAAAGCTGTTGGGGTTTGTAGTCAGCCGTCGGGGAATTGAATTAGATCCCTCGAAAATCAAAGCCATTCAGGATTTGCCCCCGCCCAAGAATAAAACGGAGGTAATGAGTTTTCTTGGTAGACTGAACTACATTAGCAGGTTTATTGCTCAACTCACAACCACTTGTGAGCCCATATTCAAGTTGCTGAAAAAGAGTGCTGTGGTAAAATGGACTGAAGAATGTCAGGAAGCGTTCGATCGAATCAAAAGATATTTGTCAAATCCGCCCGTGTTGGTACCCCCGGAGCCTGGTAGGCCTTTGATCTTATACTTGTCAGTCATGGACAATTCTTTCGGGTGTGTCCTGGGGCAACATGATGTCACAGGCAAAAAAGAGCAGGCTATTTACTATCTTAGCAAGAAGTTCACCACTTATGAGGCCAGGTATACTCTTCTTGAAAGGACGTGTTGTGCCCTAACTTTGATAGCACAGAAGTTGAAGCACTATCTCTCATCCTATACTACTTATCTCATCTCCCGCATGGATCCTTTGAAGTATATCTTTCAGAAGCCTATGCCGACAGGTCGATTGGTAAAGTGGCAAATTTTGCTTACCGAGTTCGACATCGTATGTGTGACTCGAACCGCCATGAAAGCCCAAGCCTTGGCAGATCATCTTGCTGAGAATCCCATCGATGAAGAGTACGAGCCATTAAAGACATATTTTCCTGACGAAGAAGTGTAGTGTGTCGATGAAGTCGTTATAGATGTTGATCCAGGTTGGAGGTTATTCTTCGATGGAGCTGTCAATATGAAAGGAGTCGGAATAGGTGCGGTTCTTGTCTCTGAATCGGGACAACATTTCCCGGTAACAGCACAACTTCGATTCTACTATACTAACAATATGGCAGAGTATGAAGCCTGCATCCTTGGTTTGAGGTTAGCTGTTGATATGGGAGTCCAAGAATTATTGGTGTTGGGAGATTCAGATTTACTCGTCCATCAAATTCAAGGCGATTGGGAGACGCGAGATTTGAAGCTCATCCCGTATCGACAATGCTTGCAGGAGCTATGCCGACGATTTGTGTTAGTAAAATTTAGGCACATTCCAAGGATTCGTAATGAAATTGCTGATGCTTTGGCCACTTTGTCTTCAATGCTCCAACATCCCGACAAAGCCTACATCGATCCAGTGCATGTACAGAGTCGTGATCAACATGCTTACTGCAATGTGGTTGAAGAAGAGCTCGATGGAGAACCTTGGTTCTTGGATATCAAGCGGTACATTCAATCAAGAGAATACCCAACATATGCCACCAACGATCAAAAGAGGACTCTTAGGCGTTTGGCTAGTGGATTTTTCTCGAGCGGGGGAATCTTGTATAAGAGGACCCCAGATCTGGGACTTCTAAGGTGTGTAGATGCAAAAGAAGCCTCGACAATCATGGTTGAAATACACTCTGGAGTATGCGGGTCGCATATGAACGGTCACGTCTTGTCAAAGAAGATTCTTCGAGCAGGTTATTACTGGCTTACTATGGAGAGGGATTCTATTCAGTTTGTTCGAAAGTGTCATCAATGTCAGGTGCACGGCGATCTGATACGTTCTCCTCCTGTTGAGTTTCATGCAATGGTCGCTCCATGGCCGTTCGTAGCTTGGGGAATGGATGTGATTGGACCGATTGAGCCGAAGGCATCAAATGGACATAGATTCATTTTGGTAGCCATTGACTACTTCACAAAGTGGGTGGAAGCAGTAACTTTCAAGTCGGTGACAAAGAAGGTTGTGGTAGATTTTGTTCATGCCAATATCATTTGTAGATTTGGAATTCCTAAGATGATTATTACCGACAATGCTGCCAATCTCAATAGTCATTTGATGCAAGAAGTGTGTCAACAGTTTAAGATCGCACATCGAAATTCTACTCCATATCGCCCAAAGGCCAATGGTGCTGTAGAAGCCGCCAATAAAAATATAAAAAAGATACTGCAAAAAATGGTACAAGGTTCTAGACAGTGGCATGAAAAGTTGCCGTTTGCATTGCTAGGTTATCGCACCACTGTTCGCACTTCAACAGGGGCAACTCCATATTTATTAGTGTATGGGACAGAAGCAGTCATCCCTGCAGAAGTTGAAATTCCTTCTCTTCTGGTCATTGTAGAAGCAGAGATCGATGACGACGAATGGGTAAAAGCCCGACTGGAACATTTGAGTTTGATCGAGGAAAAAAGGCTAACGTCCGTGTGTCATGGCCAGTTGTATCAAAGGAGGATGGCTCGTGCGTATAACAAAAAGGTCCGTCCCAGGAATTTTGAAGTTGGTCAGTTGGTATTAAGACGTATCCTTCCTCACCAGGTTGAAGCGAAGGGCAAGTTCTCCCTTAACTGGCAAGGTCCCTTCGTTGTGAAGAAAGTGTTACCCAATGGAGCCTTATATTTGACAGATATTGAAGGCAAAATGGCAGAAATGGCTATCAATGCTGATGCGGTCAAAAGATACTATGTATGATATTTGGTCCTTTGTTTGATTCTATTGCATGTTTAGTACTTGCATTTTTGAAGATTGATATGACGAAGGCATTTTATTCTTCTATCCAAACATTGTGTCATCCTTTGTTTACCCGTTTGAGCCTCGTTATTTTTCTTTCATATCCCTATTTTGGAATCAAAATAGAGTCAAAGACAAATGTCAAGAAAATAAGAATAAAAGAAAGAGTTCGAAAAAAAATCAAAAAAAAAATCAATGCAAAGCAAAGGACAAGCAGATGGAACTACGTGCGACCTGATTCTCCTCTCTCGGGAGTGAGATACGTAGGCTGCCCTATTTCGGGCTCGGTCCAACCAAATAAAGATTTAAGATTCACCCAGTCAACAAAACTGGGGCATGAGTTAATGCATTGTTTGAGTCGATTCCAAAAGTTGTAAGTCCCACCCCCACTTCAAGTATCGTTTGAGCCTCTTACCATCTTTTCTAACCTTATCCAAAAGCCAAGTTACAACCAAAGAAAGTCCTTCAGATCAATTTTTGATAGTGTTAAGGCTAAGCATGCAATGGATATGACGATACATTGCGAAGTACCGCTTATCTCCCTCAGCATAAGAAATCATGAAAGAAATACAAAAATGAGAGAGTCTTATTGGTGAAAACCTTTGCAGGCACCATAAGGCGATGGTGAGTTGTGAAAAAATTAAAATGAGAGAGTCTTATTGGTGAAAACCTTTGCAGGCACCATAAGGCGATGGTGAGTTGAGAGAAATACAAAAATGAGAGAGTCTTATTGGTGAAAACCCTCACGGGCACCGTAAGGCGAGGGAGAGTTCAAGAGAAAAGTGAAAAGTGAAAAGAAAGAGATTTGTTGGCGAATGTCTTTTTAGATGTCGTCAGTCGAATGTGATGTATGAGTCCAATAGATTTGAAGAAGCGGCTCAACGGCAAAGGCACAAACTCGACAACAAATGGGGAGTTTTGGATAGGAAGATCAGGCAGCTCAATCCTAAATGCATGTCATACTCATTGGAGTTGGTTGTCGTATTCAGATAAGTTTTCTTTTTGAATATGGGACATTTCCCTCTTTCTTTAATTTACATATTCATATTTTTTGTTTTTTTTATGTCATTTATCAAAATAAAAGTGACCATCATTTCTTTACATTTTAAGTCAAGTCTGTGTCAAAACAAGCAAGAAAGGATTTCAAAATTTACTACTAGTCTTTCCAATTATATGAGGAAAAGCCAAGGAACAACACAGAAAAGAAATATGATCGTAATTCAACACGAAGCAAAGGAAGTCTATCAACCGACAGGCTATTGGATTCGTAGAAGCATTTCAGATTTGGGAAAAGAGTGCACCTCAAGGGCATGGTAAAAATGGAAACTCATTGTTTGAGTCAGAACTCATTTCCCTCAATCTGGATCCAGGTCAATGATGCGGCAAGACACGACAAGTGTTAGCAATTTGGAACAAAGATGAAAGGAACGAGTGTTGGGCAGATACCTGAAAAGCCAAGATCTGCAAGCCACCACTAAGTTTTTAACTGACAAATTTTTCTTTGATTGAAACAGGGGCAAATTTGTTTCACTTGATTCAGTTACCATTGGAAATGCATATCCAGGGATTTTTACTTTCTGTTCAGGACCCTCCTGAAAAATGGGATTTTACTTTCTGTTCAGGACCCTCCTGAAAAATGGGATTTTACTTTATGTTCAGGACCCTCCTGAAAAATGGGACTTTACTTTCTGTTCAGGACCCTCCTGAAAAATGGGACTTTACTTTCTGTTCAGGACCCTCCTGAAAAATGGGATTTTACTTTCTGTTCAGGACCCTCCTGAAAAATGGGATTTTACTTTCTGCTCAGGACCCTCCTGAAAAATGGGAATTTACTTTCTGTTCAGGACCCTCCTGAAAAATGGGATTTTACTTTATGTTCAGGACCCTCCTGAAAAATGGGATTTTACTTTATGTTCAGGACCCTCCTGAAAAATGAGACTTTACTTTCTGTTCAGGACCCTCCTGAAAAATGGGATTTTACTTTATGTTCAGGATCCTCCTGAAAAATGGGAATTTACTTTCAGTTCAGGACCCTCCTAAAAAATGGAATTTTACTTTATGTTCAGGACCCTCCTGAAAAATGGGATTTTACTTTCTGTTTAGGACCCTCCTGAAAAATGGGATTTTACTTTCTACTCAGGACCCTCCTGAAAAATGAGACTTTACTTTCTGCTCAGGACCCTCCTGAAAAATGGGACTTTACTTTCTGTTCAGGACCCTCCTGAAAAATGGGATTTTACTTTCTGTTCAGGACCCTCCTGAAAAATGGGACTTTACTTTCTGTTCAGGACCCTCCTGAAAAATGGGATTTTACTTTCTGTTCAGGACCCTCCTGAAAAATGGGATTTTACTTTATGTTCAGGACCCTCCTGAAAAATGGGACTTTACTTTCTGTTCAGGACCCTCCTGAAGAATGTGATTTTACTTTCAGTTCAGGACCCTCCTGAAAAATAGGACTTTAGTTTTTGTTTAGATATTTTTACTTTCTGCTCAGGACCCTCCTGAAAAATGGGATTTCACCTTCTGGTCAGGACCCTCCTGGAAAATGGGACAATGCTTTCAAAAAATGAAATACTAATTATTTATAATTCTTGTTTGGGATAATTTTCGTTCTAGTTTTAATTTTGAGTTTCAGGAGCCCGCCTGAAGAACAGGGTGATGAAATAGCAAGGCAGGAACCCGCTTGAAGAACAGGGTGATGAAATAGCAAGGCAGGAGCCCGCCTGAAGAACAGGGTGATGAAATAGCAAGGCAGGAACCCGCCTGAAGAACAGGGTGATGAAATAACAAGTTCGGATCCCACCGGGAGAACAGAGTGAAGAAAATGAAAAGTCAAGCAACAAAGTGATGAAATAGCAAGTCAGGAGCCCGCCTGGAGAATAGGGTGAAGAAACAAAAGAGTCAAGCAACAAAGTGAAGCAATTGAAAGCCAAGCAACAAGGGGAAAGAAATTGCAAGTCAGGAGCCCGCCTGGAGAACAGGGTGATGAAAGTCGAGTCAAGAACCAACAAAAGCTGTTTAGATAGGATTTTTGTAATTTCCTTTATGTTTTAGCTTTTAATCTTTATTTTTGATGTAATAACAGAGCCGCGGACCAGAACCTCGATGGAACCTCACTTGACTCTCCAGCTCGGTATAGTCCACCGTCGTCCAAAAGTTGAGATGCTTGTCACTCGATCCTCTCGTAACTTGGTTGGGTAGGCTGTCCTAATTCAAAACCCGATAGTCCTTCTTTCTTCTGTTTCTTCTTTTGAATAATGGTCGGGACAAAATTCTATCTCGTTGTCTACTTTTTTGTCTGAAAACACTGCGTGTTTACAGTCAAAGGGGGCATGATGTAGACATGTGATTTCGTCCTCTTGAAGTTCCATTTTTATTCACTTTACCCATTTTATGTTATCCTACCGTGTACCCTACCCCGTGTAATTATCCCTCCACAAAATACAAAAATACAAAAATAAACAAAAAAAAAATACCTCTAACTAATTTATCTTATCCTAACAACCTACCCAATCAAAAGCTTCCACCTACCCTAACTACCCATATGATCCCCCCCTCCTTTTTCTTGTCCACAAAGAAAGAATATATGGGGGTCCCACCAAAATTTCCACATCATAACAAATCCATGCCCATTATAAAAGAAAAAATTCTAAGAGGAAAAGAAAAAAAAGGCTTTGATCATCATCTTCTCCACAATAACAACAATGACAAAATAATCTTCCTCACAAAAAAAAAAAAAAAAAAAAGCTCCGTGAACAGTAACCGTGCACAGTAACTGGTGAATAGTAACCATGAACAGTAACCGGTGAACAGTACCGGTGAACAGTAACCGGTGAACAGTACCCGCCGTGAAAAGTGACGGTGAACGGATCTTTATTTGTCGAGTTGGATTGTTGGTGTTATGGTTCGGCTCGAGGTTTCCGGGTGCGAACTCTCTTTATTCGAATAACATTGAGTTTGAAAGCTTCAAATTTAAGGTCCAACTCTATCTCTTCTAATTTTACTTTACTATACGTGTTTGATTTGCCTGATGTGTGGTTGAATTTTGGTGACATTAATTCGGTGTTCGATTTCATTGAATAGATGGTTGTGGATTGTTGAGATGGTTGTCTTGAATCGTTGGAATTTGGTATAAAAAAATGGAATGTGGGGTTGGATGGTAGGAATTGATAAAGAATGAATATTGTTTTGATTTATTGTCGTTGGTTATTTTGAAGCAAATACGAGTGTTTGATTGGGTAGTATCATGATGCGCCGATTGGTTTAGGCAAACGTAGTTTGGGTAGGTAAAATTTAGGATTCGTGGCTTCGGTTGAATGTTGGAAATTCTGTGGAGTGTTTGAAATTTTGTTGAATAGTTTTATTTTTTCCGCACTAAGAAATGTATTCATTTGACCAGGGAATGCCCCGAAGCACTTGTATTATTTTATCCGGGGAATGCCCCGAGGTATCTTGTACTCGGAGGACGCTCGTTATCAAGGCCCGAGGCATCGGGTAAAGCTTTGGAGCATAGTTTAGGATTAATATAGGTTAGTGTAGGTTTATATTTTTGCATTTTTCTATTTCGGGATTGTATAATTGGACTGGACACTAATTTTGGATTTGTTTTGTTTCATGTGTTTGGATGGATTGTTTTATGTGTTTTTGTGTGGTTTATACATTTGTAATGCCAAATTAGTCGATACCCTCCACCAGGCGACTGTGGTCAAACCACGGGATCGAGGGGTGCCTAACACCTTCCCCTTGGTCAACAGAATTCCTTAACCGGAATCTTTGTTCGCAAAACCAGTTTAAGAGTCAAACGGTTTCGAAAAGGATTTTCTAAAGGTGACTTGGCACACCGGATTATGCCAAGTGGCGACTCTGAATAAAAAATGCAAATAATCCTTTTTCCGAAACAAATTTTCATTTCTCGTCACTTAAATAATAAAACCCTTTCGAACTTTAAAAATGTATTCCAATGTTTTGGAGTACGCGTTGAAAAAAAGGGGTGTGACAAATTAAATATATGTAAGCGTACAATTGAAGTAAAGTTGTACAATTAAATGTGGTACGTCACCTTACTACATTACGTTAAACAATACTCCTACTAGCCAGTAGCCACCAATAAACTCTCTGTGTATGAAGAAAGGGAATAGGCCTCTAAATTAAAATAAATTCACACTAATCAAGGAAAAGAATATTAAAGCATGGTCCTCTTAACATTGATAAAATTAAAAATTTATCACCTTGATGAGGTCATAGATGGTGTATCAAAATTAGTAAAATAAAGTATACATAACACCTTGGAAAATGAAATAAAATGTTAGGTTGCTTCCATAACGGGGTTTTGGGGGTGTTCTGGAGATTACAATCTAATTGTTTGCTGTGGATGAGGAAACAATTACTAAAAATAATGTTTTTTCTTTTTTAATTTATTTAATAATTTAAAGACGTGTACTTTGATTGTTACCTTAGCAAAAATCTACGTACTTCAGGTTAAAGTTACGTCATTTTTACTAGAAGTTGTACACTTGTACTTAATTAGAGCATTAAAAAACAAGACATAAAGAAAGACAGCCAATCAGGCTGGCATCAAGTTGTACAAGTGGGCACCTGTCTTCTTCCAACGTTAATTAGTACTGTTAATATCCTATTATAGTATTTCCTCGTATTAATTTATTTGCCTTATCTTTTTTCGATCTATTACAAAATAAAATATCTATGTCATTTTTGGTAATTCTTTAATTTTGATTTTTCACATGCATATTTAGTAACACAAGATTAAAGAACATTTTAATATATCCTACATATTTTAAATTTAAATTTGCATTTGAACATGACGATATGAAGTCATGATTTCAAATCAACATTTGGACATGCGATTTGGAATCATGGTTCAAAATCAAAAACCAAATTTTCAAAAAAAATAAAATTGGAATTTCAATTTTTTCAATATAAAACTTGATCCACATATTTATATTTGTAAAAAAAAAAAAAACTCATGTTCGGCCATAGAAACTATCCATAACATGTGAAAACTTCAACTTCATATCAATTTGATTTCGTATTGTATGTCCAAAAGGATGCTAGGACTACAGAACCTAAACATCTTTTTATTATTTTAAATTTTATGTTAAGTTAAAATCAAATAAATAAATTAAAACGGAGGAAATAATTGTACATAATTTATTAGGGACCGTTTGGTTTGTGGGACTAGAGTCAATAATCTCGGGATAAAATAATAATTCCGGGATAAAAATGTAACTCACTCGTTTAGTTGTAAATATTTGAGATAACTTATCCCGGGACTAATAATTAGTCCCGGAATAAGTTATCCACCCAAATGGTGGGATAACAATCCCAAGACTATTTTTCTTTGGTATAAAATTATACAAGGACAAAAATACCCTCATTTTCATTTCTCTCTCTCTCAGACACACACACACACACACACACATATATTATATTCATACATAATAAATTATGTTTAATTAACATATAATATATTCATAAATAAATTATATATATATAATAATAATTAACGTAAACTGGTAAACTGTATAATAATTATGTTTTGAACATATAATATATATTATGAACAGTATAATATATTATGAACATAAATATATATTATGAATAACGTATAATATATTCATAAATATATATAAATTAGATATTCATAAATTATGTTTAATTAACGTATAATATATTCATTAATTATGAATATAATATATTACGTAAGATATAACGTAATTACGTAATATTTAACGTATAATATTATGAATATATTATCAACATATATACGTTAATTATGTTTAATTATATATATATATATTATGTAAATATATTTAATTACAATATATTATGTTAAATTATGTTAATTATATTTAATTATATATAACATAATATATAACGTAATATATTCTCACACACATAAATTATGTTTAATTAACGTATAATATATTCATAAATAAATAAATTTTGAACAGTTTACCATTCAAAATGGTTGTAAAATATATGAATTATGTTTATTTATATATTTTAATTTCTCTAAAAAATAATAAATTTTTTTTAAGAATGAATATTTAAAGCTTAAAAAGAAATATATATATATATAAAAAAAGTTAAATAAGATGGAGGGTATTTTGGTAATCAATCAATTTATTCCTAGAAATTATACCATGCATATTACTTTGAATACAACAAGCCAAACACTCAATAAAAAATAATCCCAACATAACTAATCCCAATATAGCTTATCCCAGCATAATTAATCCCGATATAACTTGTTTTCAAACCAAACGAACCTTAAGGTTTTAATATGATCTGTACAAGTGTGCATTAATTAAAAAAATTAAGTCAGATGAGCCGTGTCACATACTCGAAAGATTCTTAGTTAGTGTGACAGGGTCAGGTCAGCGTCATCTAACACTACTTAATTAATTTTCTATCTGAAATATTAATCCAAACTCTATACCTATATGATGGGTTATTTAATTACCTAATGTCGACACATATTATGTTTCATATATGGACTATATGTAAAAGTATTTATAAAGACTTCACCCATTTTCTTAGGTTATAGCTAAAAATAATTTATACGTCCAAGTTTTATTAGAACTAACTTTTGTTAAGCAAATTATCACACTCATAAGTCTCTGTTCAAAATCCATAAAACCAAAATAAGGTAACATGATGCAAGATGTAATTTGTGTGGGTGGGTGGGTGGGTGGGGGTGGAGGATAGTTTATATGTGCTCTTCTATTATACAAAATATTTGAATTTCATCCCATGTTATTTTTGAAATTATTCATATTTTTGTCGTTAACAAATCGTCTCATATTTATATATCTTTAATTTCAATGAAATTTCAATGTGCATTGGGTGATTACATATTAAAGTCGTCCGAAAAAAAATGAAATTCCAAATTAAGCCATCTATTTTTTTATGTCCAAGTGGTGAAAATCTGTTAAAAGCACTTTTAAATTATCATTTGTTATACTTCAGATTAGAGCAACACCAGGATTAATGACAAGAAAATTAATTTGCCAACGGCAAGTCGATGAAGAACCTTAATTTATAATGTCTCGAATAGTTACAGAATACCTTTTGATATATTAATTTCTTATAGATACTCCTTCCTTTGTACCTTTTGTGAACAGGCAAGGAGAAAATTTAAGAAGAAAAAAGAAAATGACATCTTTTATATGGATTGAAACAATTATTTTGTGTTACTAATAGTATGACCTCCCTTTCGTTTCGGAATAAGTGAATTGTTGGGGTATTTATCGGTGTTTCAAAATAAATGAATCATTGATTTTTTTTTTTCAAATTTACCCTTATGATTTGACAACCAATTAACTTTTGAAAAGGTATTACTACAAAGTCAACTTTTTCTTTTTTAGTGTAAAAATAAAAAGTTGTGTTAAATTTATGTCCTTAATATTTTTTTCTTAATCTGTGTGCTAAAATTCAATAATTCATTTATTATAAAAAGAAGGGAGTATATTCTTAGCATATAGAACCAACTGATCTTAATAAATGTGTTATTACAGTGATTACTTATCAATTTACATGCATGTCAAATGTCAATCTTTCACTTCGAAAGAGAAAGCTCATGATGTTGCCCACACAGCAAAAAATAGAAAGGAAAAAAATCCATATAACATACTTGGAAATACTAATTAAGGAGAAAGCTCAATTTACCAATCAGAACTAATGGCTTACAACCGCTTCATACTGTTCAATAATACTTGATGTAACCTGTCTTCATTAAAAATTCACATTAACACGTAATTAATAGCGACAACATCAATTATATATATATATATATATATATTTACAGATTATATTATAGATGGGACATTGTTTTTCTTTTCAATTTGTCTACAAGCAATCAATCTTAGCTTTCTCATCTTTGTTAGAGTATTTAAAATGAGAGACTTCAAACAATAGTATTTTCATACCCAAAGATCGACTAGTATTAGTATTTTTGTTCAATTGCATAAAAAAGGGGTTAGTTGTTGAATGCATTAAAGCTCCCGCTATGCGTGGGGTTGGAGGAAGGTACAGACGATAAGAGTCTATTGTACACAACCTTATTTAGCAATATTTCTGCAAGAAGCTGTTTCCATGGCTTGAACTCGTGATCTCCGGATCATATAATGCATCAAGTCCAGTTCAATTTGCATAGACGTAAAGATATATATGTATTTTACTTTGTTAAATTTGTCTTTGTGTGATCTATATATTACATGCACATTCGAACCGTGAAAATAATCATTAATACTCACATTAGAATAGATTATCTATATCATCACACCCTTGAAATTCAACCTTTCACTGAACTTTGTCTGAATATTGGATGCTTTTTGCACTATGATAGCATCAAAGGGTATTTGAGTGTGGTAGGCTTTGGGTTTGAAGGTACCGGCCTTGGCTCGGGTTGTCATAGGATGAGTGTTGAGTGGAGGGTGATTAGGAAGGGGTGGTGGAGTTGTATGATGTGTGGGCGGGGGTTGGGTGGGGCTGCCGTGGGAGCTGGGATGTGCAGCGGTGGATGGGGTGGCTGTATGTGTGTTAGGAGTATGATGTAGGGAAGTGGTGGGTTGTGTGGCAGTCGGCTGGGTGTTCGGGTGGGAGGTTTGGGGTTTCGGGTGGGTAGTGGTGTAGTGGGGTACCGGGTTAGATGCCGAGTGAGCCGGAGCATGAGCGTGAGAAAAGGACGGAAATAATGGCACAACGCCAAGTGGATTGGGGGAGTATGGAGTAGAGGAAAGACTTGTGTAAGGAAATTGTTCCTCCACAAAACGAACATGACGGGAAACATATGTTTTCTGAGATACAGGATCGAAACATTTGTAACCTTTGATAGTGGGATGATAGCCTAGAAAGACACAAGGGGTGGACCGAGGTTGAAGTTTATGTTGAGTGTGCGGACGCAACCAGGGATAAACTAGACACCCAAACGGGCGGAGATGGATGTAGTCGGGTGGATGATTGTAGAGACGGGCATATGGAGTGGAGTTGGAGAGAGTGTGAGTGGGCATGCGATTTATGAGGTAGTTGGCAGTAGCAAGGGCATCAACCCAAAAGGAAACAGGTAAGGTGGAATCATGGAGGAGCGCAACAACTGTTTCTATTAGGTGACGGTGTTTGCGCTCAGCAACGCCATTTTGTTCAGGGGTATATGGACATGAAGTGTGATGAAGAGCCCCTAGATTTTGAAGAAAAACACCAAATGCATTGTTGACAAATTCTTTGCCATTGTCACTTCGAAAATTTTTGATTTTGGCATTAAATTGATTTTGAACCATTCGGTCAAAGTTTACAAAAATAGTATAAGCTTCGGATTTAAATTTCAGAGGATAAAGCCAAGTGAATTTACTGTAATCATCAACAAAACAGATATAATAACGAAAACCTTGAACAGAAGGAACTGAGGTTGGACCCCAAACATCAGAATGAATTAATTGAAATGGCGCAGTGGCCTTGTGTTCAGACAGTGAAAAAGGTAAACGACAAGATTTAGACACTGAACAGGACTCGCAATGTAATTTTTCTGAAAAATTAAAACCTAAGGAAGATAAAATGGATTTGGTGATGGCGGATGATGGGTGCCCAAGCCGGCGATGCCAGGTTGACGAGAGAATGGCTTGACTCACAACAGACGGAGACCTGGATGGAAGAGTGTATAGCCCATGCTCACAGCGGCCCGTGTACCGCACCCGGTTCGTGGTATTGTCCACTATCTGGAAATTGGTGTCATTAAAAATGAGGGTGCAGTTATTTTCTTTAGTAAAGCGATAAACAGATAAAAGATTGGATGTGAGGGAAGGGACGTGGTGAAGGGTTGAGAGATGAAATTTACCATTTGGGGTGTAGACATACCCAAAGCCGGTGTTTGTGATGGGAAGGGATTGACCATTGCCTACTGTAATAGTTTCTGAGCCATGATACGGATGAGGAGCTTGAAGTTGTGAATAATCCGACGTCACATGGGTGTTAGCACCTGTGTCTAGATACCAATCGCCAGATTGAGCGTTTGTGGACGCATGCATCGCCCTTGATCCTCCGGACTGGCTATTTACATTCTGCGAGTCATCATAACGATACCAGCAATTAGCCGCAGAATGGCCCCGTTTAGCACAAATTTGGCACGTCGGAAGATCTCGTGTGGGCATCCGCTGGTTTCCTCGTCCCTGTCCGCGGCCTGACTGGAAGCCGTCCCTCGGTGGAGGCCCGCCTCTGCCTTGCTGCCCGGTGTTTCGACGGTCACCGCCGCCGCTGCCTCGCCCTTGGTTACGGCGATCGTCACCGCGACCCCTGGCCGAGCCTCCGCTGCCAGCCGAGTAAAGAGCCGTGACGCCAGGGGTGGAACTGGCTTCTCCGAGCAGTAATTTGTGTTCCATGTCTAGATTCAATTCTTCTGCATTAAGCCATCCAGACAGTTGATTCAGAGTGATTTCGACAGGCGAGAGGCGAATATGCTGTTTGAGAGAGGAATAGCCAGCCGGAAGACCACGTATCACGGCATTCACCACGTCTCGTTCAGGAATAATCTCGTTCACAGCATCTAGGTCAGACAGAATAGAGGCCACATCATCAAGGTATTGAGTCATCGTCTTCGTTCCCTTCCGAAGAGTATGCAATTTGTCACGCAACTGAAAAATATGAGCCGTGGACACAGAGTTGTACCTTGTGGCTAGTGCGTCCCAAAGTGAAGCCGATGTGAGAAAACCCCGGGCGTGTTTGTGCACAGAGGGGCTAATAACTGCGAGAAGACAGGCTCGGATCTGAGTGTCTACGATCATCCACGGAAGGTAGTCGGGATTTGGGAGCTTGACGCCGTCCTTCTCGGCTGTCTCGGGCTGCGGCTTCTCCGCACCGTCAATCCATCCGAGCAGCAAGTTGGCTGCGAGGGCGGTGCGGACGTTAAGTGCCCAGGCCGGGTAGTTGTTGTCAGATAATTTTTCGGGGATGAGATTGTGGAGATTCCTGAGCAGTAATTTTACTCCAGACGGTAATTTTGACAGAGGATCAATAACCTTGTCCATGGCGCCGACCTACGGCGGAGGAGGAAGGCCGTGCGGCGTGGTGTAGACGGTGGCGGCGGCGCACACACGTCGGAAAAGAGGAGAGATTAGGGTTTGGGCGGAAGAAGAAACCCTAGCTTTGATACCATGATACTGATTTAATAATAATTGATCTTATTAATATTGAAGGGGTTACAGCTGTATATATAGAGAACTGAAGAATAACTAATTACAGAATAACCCAGATGTATTTAATAATTATATATGTAGTCTATTACACTAGACTACCCTTTTTTTTTTTTTTTTAAATCATAAAGATGTTAAACTTATTCAGTGCATTCATGTTTTCCATTTTTTTTTCTTTTTTTAAGTAGAAATACAATATCAATCTCTTCTCAAATGAATTACATGGTCATAATACATATAGTTTCCATGTGATTGCTATATGCCTATAGTTATGAAAGTTGACTAGTCACACTTTTAATTTAGTTTGGGTGCAAAAATTCGTATAATCACATTCACATCTCGACATTTCCCCCTAAAAACCCACACAGAAAAGAACAAGAGAAAGAGGAACAACATGCTGAATTTGTGAAAAAACCCAAATCATCCATGTCCACAAAACTAAATCTTGGAATCTTACTAGCTAGGAGACTCACTGTTCTGCTACATTTAAGAACAAAATTAAATTTGTAGCTTTCCACTCAATTATTCGAAGTTGTTCTTTCTCAAACGAGAATCTCTTTAGTTCTTGTCAAGTGTCCCAATTGGTCGAGGGAATGAATTGTTTTCTTTATATATGTTATCTTTATGAGCTATCTTTTGAAATTAAATTTGATCCAAAATAGTCTATCTTTCTTGATATACTATCAAGAGTCCCCCATCATAGTAATTCTTTAATTTATTCGATGTTCGCTTCCATATTATGTTGTCAACGTACACTTCAAATGTCTAGTTCAATGAATTTAAGTGGTCAGGACGGGGTTAAGTGCCCTGCGTTAATCTAGGAAATCAGTAGTTGCCCAGGGACAGAGGCACACAGCCAAGCCCATCGTCATATATAAATCTAATTAGGTCAAAACTTATTTTTCTGTATACACCCTCTTGTTTTTTTTGTGTGTTTATGATTATTCTAAATTTCATCAGTGAAAATTCTGACTCAATCACTGTTATTACTTCCAATATGTGCCAAATAATCTTGATTTACCTATTGTTGTAGGTTACCACACACACGAGATGCCATTTCAAGTAGTACGATGGAAGAGGGGGAGGGGGGGGGGGGGAGCTGGTATTAAGTTATGCTATGTTTTTGTATGATTTTGAACGATTCTTACCTCGTGAACTAATTATTAGTAGGAGAAATATCCAACTTTTCACTAAACAATTGACTTGATCAACTTCGTAGGGTCATGTTGGAGGCCTCACAAGTCTCAAATAACATTAAAACCCCATTACTCATCACTTTTCAAACTTTACACCAAAGCATCAACCTCTAACAATGCCACAATTTCTAGTTTTGTCGTCAACGTCAACCACTTGTTTAAGTTCTTGCTTTCATTATATTGTACGTAGTTCTCCTACTTGTTTGGATATGCCCCACTCATTTTCTCTTTGCCTATTTTTGGTGACCTTTCTAATATCCTAAGGGTTTCTTTTCTGCTTTTCCTCGCATCACAAACCCTACTATATATAAAATTCCCTTTTTAAAAGCAAAAAAATAATTTTTATATAGGGGAGTTTCACTAATTATATTTTGTCTTTCGCTTTCCACAAGACTTATATAGTTATAGTGGGGAATACTCTTTTTTTTTTTTTTTATCTTTGTTTAGTTTTTAATGTTTAGATTGTCAATCTTAGGCTTACCAAACAGGCATCATTTCAAGTCGTCCTCATATTAAATGAAGAGTATTAGGTCCTAAATTATTATTTGAAGAAAATACTCTTTTATTGACTAGCAACCTTCGACTCTCAAGATATACTAAAACTAAGTTGAGAGCATAAACATATACATAACATTGTATATCATAGAGTTGTCCAAGCTTTATTTGATACATCATATTCGATGTGGTACTTTTGGTCCCCAAGTTATTGGTGTTGAACCATAAAGATCTTTGAATTTACATTCAAGATCTTGTGAAGTGTTGTTGAAGTTTTAATGATTGACGTTAACCAAAAAAAGAAAGAAGTTTTAATGACTGACAAACTGTGTATAAGCGACATTCAGAAAAAGAAAAATAGAAATATCAAGAATTGATGAAAAAGACTAAAATTTAGGAGAGAAAATAAATGCTAGGACTCTATTCAATGGGTAAGATTCTTATTACGTTTGAAGTACAACAATTAATCTCTTTAAATAGAGTTTTACTAACGGTAAAATTAAGATAACAATCCACTAACTCCTACTAATACTCAACTACTAACAAACTTAAAAGATACGTCTATTTTTATTCAACCAACTATTAACTTGCTAAAGACTTGGTCAACTAAAACACTAACAACGACAAAAAGAGAAAAACAATAACCAACAATCCCTACTTTAAACTAAAAGTCACACTGCTAGTTTAACATGCTTGCAACAAACGTTTCAAATATGATTTTCCATAGTGCAAACACCAAGTAATTTTTTGAACTTCAGGAAGGATGCCAACATGAGAGATTTAGTAAACACATCAGCAATCAGATTTTCACTTCTGCAAAAGATGAGATCAATTACCCCATCTTTTGTGAGGTCCCTTAAGAAATGACATTTGACATCAATATGTTTACTTCACCCATGCTGAACAACATTTTTGGAGAGCTTTATTGCTGAACTGCTGTCACAATAAATGGTAGTAGAGCCATTTTGCTTGAAATTAATTTCTTCAAGAACCGTGCGCATCCAAATTGCTTGACAGACACATGCTGCTGCTGCTACAAATTCAGCTTCTGTAGTTGATAAAGTCACAATTGATTGCTTTTGTGAAGACTATGAAATTGCTCCCGTCCCCATCATAAAGACATAACCAAACGTACTCTTTCGATCATCCAAATCTCCAGCATAATCACTGTTAGTAAAGCCAACCAAGTCTGATTTTTCTCATTTTGCATAGAACAAACCATAATTAGTAGTTCCTTGCAAGTAGCGAAAAATTCTCTTTGCGGCTAGAAGATGCACCTCTTTGGGACTTTCCATGTATCTGCTAATAAAACTTACAGATTACATAATATCAGGCCTTGTGGCCGTTAAATACATCAAACATAATATCAGGCCTTGTGGCCGTTAAATACATCAAACATAATATCAGGCCTTGTGGCCATTAAATACATCAAGCTTCCCACTATTTGCTTGTAGAAAGTGTTGTTAACTCTTCTTTCTCCAGGTTCTTTAGTGAGCTTCGAACCAAACTCAGTGGGACTGCTGGTAGAGTTGCAACCCTTCATCTGAAACCTATCCAAAATCTCTTGAGCATACTTCTTTTGTGTGATGAAAAAGCCATCAGTAGATTGAACAACTTCAATGCCAAGAAAATAATGCATCATTCCAATATCAGTCATATCTAATTCAACCATCATGAACTTCTTAAAACTTTCAACCATGGAGATATCATTTCCGGTGTAAATCAAATCATCCACGTATAAACAAATAATGAGCATTTTTCATTTATCATCAATCTTTATAAAGAATGTGTGCTCAAATGGACATTTTTTAAATCCCTCCTTAGAAAAATAAGCATTTATACGACTATACCAAGCTCGTGGAGCTTGTTTTAGTTCATATAATGCCTTTTTTAATTTACTCACCTTATGTTCTTCTCCAACCTTGATATAACTAGGAAGTTGATCAATAAATACTTGTTCATCCAAGTCCCCATGTAAGAAGGCCGATTTGACATCCATTTGAAAAATAGGCCATGAGTGTTGAGCAACCAAAGTTATCACTAATTTGATAGTGTCAAGTAGTGCCACCGGAGCAAAAACTTCTATGTAGTCCATACCGAACTCTTGCTTATAGCCTTTAGCTGCTAAGCGTGCTTTGTACTGCTCAACTTCACCTTTCTTGTTCAGTTTTTTCTTGTATATCCACTTGACACCGATTGTCTTATGCCCTTCTGGAAGCTCAGTCAACTCCCAAGTGTCATTTCTAGCAATTGCGACAATTTCTTCATCCATTGCCATTCTCCATTTTGCATCTTTAACAACTTCTTCAAAACTGATAGGATCACAATCTGAAAATAGGGCAAAATAAATGAGTGGATCTTCCGGTTGATTAATTTCATTTACCTCAAAATCAGTCATCCATGCAGGTCTTCTTTTTTATCGTTGAGGTCGCTCCTCTTCTTGTGTAGGAGCTGAAACTGGTGATTGAACTGAATCCAAATTTGTCGACTGTTTTGTCTCCTCCAGTTGCAATATTTCCTCTTCAAGATCTACTGGAACAAGCTGCTGAACTCCTTTGTCTTTCCATGGCCAGGTAACATCTTCATCAAAAACTACATCACGGCTAATGACAATTTTCTTGGTGTTAGGATTATATAACTTATAAGCCTTAGATTGATTACTAACACCAAGAAAAATGCATTTTTCTCCTTTATCATCTAGCTTGATCCTTTTCTGATCTGGAACATGAGCATAAGCTACACATCCGAAGATTCTGAAATGGTCAACACTTGGTTTTCGCTGACTCCATGCCTCTTCCGGAGTCATATTTTGAACAAAAAAAGTTGGAATTCTGTTTAAAATATGAATCTCCAGTTAACAGTTTCTGGCCAAAAAATTTTTGAGACACCGTTCCTTGTCAAAATATTGCGCATCATATTGAGGATTGTGCGATTCTTCTGCTTACAAACACCATTTTGCTGAGGTGTATAAGCTGCAGTAAGTTGCCTCTTGATTACATTTTCCTCACAGAACTTTTTAAATTCTTGAGAATTGAACTCTCCTCCACGATCAGTACTGTCACGCCTCAAATCCTATTGGGGCGGACTGGCACCCGTAATCGAGAAGGCCCGGGAGAACCAGCTCATAACCTTATACTTCCCATGCATACCTCTATGACAACCCAAAATTCGGACAGCATCATGTCGCATATAAAAGGAAATAATCACCTGTATAAGCTCGAGCACACATATATATGTATATACAATACTTGGTCGTTGGAGCCATCACGTCTACTAACAAAACACCACCTTGACTGTACATTAGGTCTACAAAGCCTCTAAATAATACACAGAGTTTAACTAAGGTCGGGATACACCCCGCCATATAACTAACTTCTATACAATACCAAAAGTGACTGGATATGACACGGAAAGCCCCGAAGCAAACTGGAGCTCACCAAAAGCAGCTGGATATCCTGGCTCCTACTTGTGCGGTGTATGAGCTGAGGTACCTGTGCCTTCAGCATGAAATGCAGGTCCCCCGTGGGGGACGTCAGTACGAAATATGTACTGAGTATGTAAAGTTGTAGATAATCACATATGATATAGGAGCTCAATAGAAATAAAAAACAAGTGAATAAATCGTAATAGGAGTGGACCACACTTACTAGAACTTGTGACAACCTGTACATTGTATTTATTCAATCACTTTACCTTCGTTCTTATCATCTTTGTAATCATTACTGTACTGTACTGTGACTATTAGGCTGCCTCCAGTACATATCAACTGGGATCGACCCATGATAGGCTTATGCCCCTGGGATACCACCCATAAACACATAAATAGGGATCGACCCATGATAGGCTTATGCCCATGGGATACCACCCGATAAGAGAGAACTTCCATCACTTAGTTCAATTAATCTTTGAGATTGTTATTTCGGTTGCCACCGCATTTTTGATACTTTGAAACAATGATACATCAATAAGAGATATATAAATAGACCATCAATGCAATAACAATGAAGTAAGAACTCATTGGCACATCAATGAAGTGTTTTAGAGTCATCAATGCCATAACAATGAAGTAGGAACTTATTGGTTTATCAATGAAACGTTTTGGAGTCATTAATAACACATGGATCTTGTTTGAGTAACCGGATACCTTCTGACATACATTAGTGCAATAAACATGTAAGATTTGGAAAACAAGTAAGTATTGGAATGTCTTGACATCTTGTAGGGTGGAAATAAATTCATTAGTAACGTAGGACATCATAAAAAACCATTATGGATCACATGTTACTGAATAACTTTGGAAACTTTCTTAATAGAACAATTGTTCACTTTCATGCCAAAGATATGGTATAGAGTATGCTTTACATACCTGACTGTCAACCTTCAATACTAGTCCCAAATGGGCTTCTCGTCTTTTCGGATTACTTATCTACAATGAACATATATAGCAATCTAGTATTAACGACCAAACGTCACAATTCAATTATTTGAATTCACAAAACTAGTGGTTAAGTAGTAAGCCTTAATTACACCATAAAGGGTGTCACTTTAACCCTCTTATACTCCAATTACATTCACATGCCATGCATATTCATACAACATCCTCCAATATCAAGTTTGGATTCATTTATCCTTCCAACCAATCCATTAAACCAAATTGAGCCATAGACATAAATAATCATCAATTCAATAGTATATCACCATATCCACCTTCCATAACTCAATTACCATATCCACCTTCCACAATTTAATACAACCAAACCATGCAAAATAGTCCATAACCCTATTTTCATCACCTTTCAATAACAACCAATACATATAATCCTCTATCACACATATACATATGGAAGAGAACAAAGGCAAACAATATTCATACCTTAGAATTCACCTCTTGATTATGAAATCCTGTTTGCACAAATAATAGGTGTCGTTCGAAGCTCTCGAGATGACAAACACAGTTATCGGATTACTTTGGAATTTCTACGGTTGAATCAAAAGTAATTTAAAGGTCAAATTTGGCTAGGGTTTGTTCTTTCTCAATGATTGATGATGAAAATGAGTTTTTGAACTCATATACATGTATATATACACATATTCCCGTCCATAATATAATAAGGAATGACCAAAATGCCTTTAAAATTTAAATAATGTCAAATCTGTCCTTTGGTGGACTGTTTTGCTAAGCTAAAGTAGATCGACCATAACTCTTTTCTCCGATATCAGATTTGAGTGAAATTGGTATAGTTGGAAAGATAACTCAAAGGGATTTCATTTCATATAAAGTAGGCCACCCGGTTCGTCCTGTACAAGGAGTTATGGTCGTTTGAAGTTGACCCTAAAAATCTGTTTTGATAGGCTGAAGTAAAATGAGTATAACTCCTTACTAAGACGTTGTATTTGGATGAAACCAATTGAATTGGAAAGAAGGCTCAAAGATCTTTCTTTTCATAGGTCGCAGCTCTCCCACTTCATTATATTAAGGGAGTTATGATCATTCGAAGTTGACCCAAAAATTTGGCTAGCCTCAGTAGTTTGTGTGCAGGAAATTTTCCTGCACATTTACTATTCCCAAATATCCCGGCCACCGTTTTATAGTTTCGAACATGCTCGATTATATCCGAAACCTATTCGTTTTTGGAAATCTTTATATCGTTGGAAATCTTATTCAATAACCTTCGCATGGAACCATCGACGGGCAAATTTCGGTATAAATAAAATAAAAAAATTAATTCCATATAAATAAGACCAATACACGTACTTGAATACGCCAATACATGTACTTGAATATGGGGTGTTACAAGTACGAGGAATTTTCAATAGATTACCTGCTTCTTTCTCAACAAGTACTTTAAAACGCTTAAAAATGTCAAGTGTTTCAGACTTTTCTTGTAAAAAATACACCCATATTTTCCGGCTGAAGTCATCAATAAAGGTTATGAAGTACCTTTTACCACCATTAGAATTTAGATTAATTGGTCCACAGAGATCCGAGTACACCAATTCCAGCAACGCCTTTGCTCTCCAAGATTTACCTTGTGAAAATGGACTGCAAGGTTGTTTGCTAACAACATAACTTTCATAAGTTCCCGAAGGAGTTGCAATGTAAGGAAGACCGCTCACCATGTTCTTTTGATGTAGCGTTCTCAGTCCATTAAAATTAAGATGCCCATAACGAAAATTCCACAACCATGCCTCATAATTTAATTTGGCAGAAAAACATGTATGACGAACATTGTGGAGATGGAGAGGGAAGATTCTGTTTCTAGTCATTTTAACTTGAGCAATTAATCCAAGTTTGGCATCTAGAATTCTACAAACTCCATCTTTTATAGATATTTCATACCCTTTCTCTTGCAATTAGCCAATGCTCAGAAGATTAGTCTTCAATTCTGGAATAAAAAGAACATCAACAATTGTCTGATTGAAATCTCTGTTGGTTTGAATTAGAACCTGCCCTTTTCCCATGGATGCAACTTTGGAGTTGTTCCCGAACTTTACGCTATCTCGAAAAGATTCGTCCAAGGCAAAAAAAACTGATTTATTTCCACTCATATGATTGCTAAATCCAGAGTCGAGGTACCATAAATTCTTATTTGTTTCCTCTTTCATGTGGCAAACCATCAACAAAGATATCTCTTCTTCCTCTTGTTCTGCAAAATTAAATTTCTCTTCGCACACCTCAGAAAAATTTGTTCGGCATTCTGATTCATAATGACCGAACTTGTGGCATCTGTAACATTCAATTTTAGACTTGTCTGATGACTTTGAGTTGTAGTCACGTCTTCTCTTTTCTCTGTCTTGATTATCACGGTAATGATGTTGCTGATGATTTACACTATCGCCTCTGCCTCTACCTCTGCCTCTGCCTCTACCATTACCTCTGTTATACCCTTGTCCTCCGGAACGATCATCTGTTGAAGCATTCAATGCCACCTCCTCCTTTTCTTGTTGAGTGATTTTTTGCTCGTGGATCAACAAAGAACTTTGTAATTCATCAATTGAAAGCATATCAATATCATGAGACTCTTCAATAGCACAAACGACAAAGTTAAATTTTGGTGTCATTGATTGAAAAATCTTTTCAACAATTATAACTTCATTTTACGTATCACCGTGGATCCGCATCTTGTTGACGACTGTCATCACCCGTGAAAAATAGTCAATAACTGACTCTCCAAATTTTATTCGAAGAGTTTCGAACTCTGAACGAAATGCTTGAAGCTGCTGCCTTTTTGCCCTTGTTGATCCTTGATATTTCTTCTTCATGGATTCCCAAATCTGCTTAAAGGTGTCTTTAGAAAGAATAGTTTCCAAGATTGAACGATCAATTGCTTGGAAAAGATAATTCTTCGCCTTGAGGTCCTTCAACTTTACTACTTGTGCTTCTGCTCTTTGTGCGTCTGACAATGTTGTGCCTTCTGCTGGTTCTGGTATGCCATCCATAACCACTTGCCAGTACTCCTTTGATCCTAGAAAATTCTCCATCAACATGCTTCAATGGTCATAGTGACCATCAAAGCGAGGAATGGATGTCTGCACAAAGTTTTCTGAAGCCATAGGTTCACGTTGCTGCTGCAATGTTTCTTACGTATTTCTCTCACAAAACTGGCGCTAATACCACTGATGAAAAAGACAAAAAATTAGGAAAGAAAATAAATATTGGGACTCTATTCAATGGGTAAGATTCTCATTAAGTCTGAAGTACAACAATTAATCTTTTTAAATAGAGCATTTACTAATGGTAAAATTAAGATAACAATCCACTAACTCCTACTAATACTCAACTACTACTAACAACAACAACAACAACAACAAACCCAGTATATTCCCACATAGTGGGGTCTGAGGAGGGTAAAATGTACGCAGTCCATATCACTACCCCGAAGGAGTAGAGAGGCTATTTCCGATAATACTCAACTACTAACAAACTTAAAAAATACGGCTATTATTATTCAACCAACTACTAACTTGCTGAAAACTTGATCAACTCAAACACTAACAACGACAAAAAAGAGAAAAACAATAACCAACAAGAATTAGGTCCTTACAAATCTTCAAAGAAGGGACACATGAAGCAATACTGTCAAAAGAACTAATCAGAGAACTTAAATGATGAATATTAGGTGTTTTCATCATTTTTAGAAAAATATACTCTTTATATATATTGATTAGAGACCTTAGACTGATCTCGAGGCATACTTAAACTAATTAAGTGCATACATATAGTCCAAGTCTGCGAAATGAACAGCAAAAAGGAATTTCGATAGAGGAATTCATAAAATAATTTAACTATCATTTGAAATCAAACAAACAATAACTACGTTCCTTTGAATAACTTTTTGAATAAATTTACAATGCTAATATATTGTATAACAAACAAAACATGCACTAACATGACTGCAAAATAGCTTATAGAATAGCTTACAAATTTTTAAAAATATACCCTTTGTTTTAATTGTTATAGAAATTAATAAGAAAAAGGAGGAAGGAGTTAAAGTAGTAAAAATCAATATTCCTCACTTGAATCGAGAGTCTGTCTAAATAGCCTCTTTATTTTTATAAGATAGCTCGAAGTAAAACTAAGTATACATTATTTTATCCAAATTTTACTTTCAAAATTACACTAGATATATCTATAATCTATAATCAATATCTATAGTCTATATCTATATCTATAATCTATATCTATAATATATTAAAACTGTGAATACCCTTAGAAAAGTGATTTGAACTTTTTGCCCTTCATTAAAAGTTTCTACTTTAGACAAAATCATCTTTTTACTATTTTTCTTCATTTATTATATCATTATATTGTAGTATTTAAATTAAAAAAATTCTATAACATATGGTTAAAGAAAAATATCCTTTGAAATTTTTTTCTTAAAAACACAAAAACCAAAAAAATACCCTAAAGTTCCAAAAAAAACGAAAAAAAGAAAACAAGTTATTTTAATTTTTTAAGGAAAAAAATGAAAACACGTTATTAGATTTTTGAGGAAAAAAATTTACTTTCTGAAAGTTGTGTTGTAGTATTAATTTGATATCATAATTATTTATTTTTTCTTCTCGCAACATAAAAGTAAAAATCTTTCATATTTAAATGATTCTTTTTTGTAGGAAAAAGGTATTGGAGAATTTTTTTTTCTTTAATTTAATACCATAATTAATTTTTTCCATTTCGTAACATAAAAATAAAAATCTTCGATATTTTAATTTGATACTATAATTAATTTTTTCCTTTTCTCAACATAAAAGTAAAATCTTTTATATTTAGATGATTCTTTTTTGTGGGAAAATGTATTGGAGAATTCTTTTTTTCTACAATAATATAATAACATCCACAATGTAAAATTTATTGGCGAAGATATTCTAATAACTGTTTTTTTATGAGCTATAAAGGTGTCATCTACAATCACAAAAGATTAAGTTTAATTGTATTATTCTAATATTTCGATTATCGTATTATTTTCTTGTAGTTTTTGTTATGTTCAAGTCTATGTTGCTGATGAATGTTTGGTCGGACTTTAAAAATCTTGTGTTAAGGTTATGTTTGATGATATTGTTGTAATATTCTTGAATACAATAGTTTCTGTTCTGTTATTATTTGTTGTTTTTTCAAGTGATAGATTAACGTGTGATCGGGCTTTGAGGATTTTTCTTAAGATTAGGATTTAATCGCATTGTTATGATATCTCGATTATCGTATTATTTTATTGAGTTTATAGTGGTAAATGAATGTTCGGTCAGGCTTTGAGAAATTTTTGTATAAAGGTTAGATTTAATCAATTTATTTTGTTGTAGTTTCTGATCTATTACTATCTGTTGTTTTTGTTATTATCCGTGATGTGATAATTCATATCATTGGAGACAATCAAATATTAATACTTCACATATGACTTGACATGAAACACACGTACAAAGCACGTACATTTAACTGGTATTAAAAATATTCTACTTGCGCTCACTGAGCCAGAAGGGGATTCATAATATTCTTGTATGACAATATATTAGTAACATTATTTCGCAAAATCTTCAAGCATGAAGTCACTAAAATAATTTTAGGGAGCCCCATTCCCATCATATGGCTTAGTCCATGGCCCAAGCTTTAATTGATACATTATATTCAATATATAGCATTTTCGGTCCCTAAATTATTGGTAAATCTTAGTTTTGATCCTTATGACAATATGTTATATTTGACCGTGTACAAAACAATAATACAATCAAACATAAAAGTAAGAGATAATACATAAATATGATCTTAAACTTGACACCAAATTATAACTTTGACCTTTAACTTTGACAGTGCACAAATATGACCTTTAACTATTCAAAATTGCACAAATATGACCTCCGATCTTACGTGGCAAAACGCGTGTTCAACACGCAAAACTGGGTGCGTCCAGCTTAAAATCTAAGGGCATAATACATAAACATGACCTTAAACTTTGACAGTGCACAAATATGACCTTTAACTATTCAAAACTGCACAAATATGACCTTTAAATGACTTTTCACTATTATTTTTTGAGATAATACATAAATATGACCCTAAACTTGACACCAAATTATAACTTTGACCTTAAACTTTGATAGTGCACAAATAGGACCTTTAACTATTCAAAACCTGAACAAATATGACCTCCGATTTTGCAATCCCATGCGTGAGTTTCACTCGCGCCTACGTGGAAAGGTAATCCAATCACACGGTGCCACGTCGTTAAAAGGGCTGACTTGGAGGGAGGTCATATTTGTGCAGTTTTGAATAGTTAAAGGTCATATTTGTGTACTGTCAAAGTTTTGCTTTTTCTGTGAAAACGGTGTCGTTTTTTTTTTAAAAAAATTATTATTATTATTATTATTATTATTATTATTTATTTATTTCTATAGCAACAACACCTAGCTTTTTTTTAATTAAAAAATCGAAACCGCACAGTAGGCTGAAGGAAGCGCCCAAGAAGAGTAAATAACACCACTGGGCTATCTAAGTGCCTTGTTTCATGTGGTTCAACATTAATATACGTACATAAATATAGATTTTCTACCTTATATATATAACATAATTTTTTTACCGAGGGGGTTCGGATGAACCCCAGGGCAACCACGTAGGTCCGCCCCTGCATTAATTTAATAACGTTAATTTAATAACATTGTAATAACGTTAATTTAATATACTACTACTACTATCCTTAATAACGTTAATTTAATAACGTTTTATTAAGACTATAATTTTTTTTATTAGTAGTATAGTTTCATCTTTAATTTAATATTTAAATAAATTATATTTAGATATATTATATAACTTAAATTCGCCCCCTGCTTTATAATATATATACATACCCGCGCGATTTTTTCGTATGAGGCTGACCCACCTAATTAATAAATCTTCAATATTGCTCTTTTTCCGCAATGACAAAAGAAATTAGATGTCATTTTTATCTTTGAGCCGAAAATTATGAAAAAAATAATAGTGAAAAGTCATTTAAAGGTCATATTTGTGCAGTTTTGAATAGTTAAAGGTCATATTTGTGCACTGTCAAAGTTTAAGGTCATATTTATATATTATGCCCTTAGATTTTAAGCTGGACACGCCTAGTTTTGTGTGTTGAACACGTCTTTTGCCACGTAGGATCGAAAGTCATATTTGTGCAGTTTTGAATAGTTAAAGGTCATATTTGTGCACTATAAAAGTTTAAGGTCAAAGTTATAATTTAGTGTCAAGTTTAGGGTCATATTTATGTATTATCTCTTATATTTTCATTATTTTTAGCTCAAAGATAAAAATGACATCTAATTTCTTTTGTCATTGCGGAAAAAGAGCAATATTGAAGATTTGTTAATTAGGTGGGTCGGCCTTATACGAAAAAATTGCGTGGGTATGTATATATATATATATTATAAAGCAGAGGGCGAATTTAAGTTATATAATATATTTAAATATAATTTATTTAAATATTAAATTAAATATGAAACTATACTAATAATAAAAATTTTTATAGTTTTAATAAAACGTTATTAAATTAACGTTATTAAGGATAGTAGTAGTAGTATATTAAATTAACGTTATTACAATGTTATTAAATTAATGTTATTAAAACGTTATTAAATTAATGCAGGGGCGGACCTACGTGGTTGCCATGGGGTTCATCCGAACCACTTCGGTAAAAAAATTACGTTATATATAAGGTAGAAAATCTATATTTATGTACGTATATTAATGTTGAACCACATGAAACAATACACTTAGATAGCCCAGTGGTGTTATTTGCTCCTCTTGGGCGCTTTCTTCAGCCTACTGCGCGGGTTCGATTTTTTAATTAAAAAAAAGCTAGGTGTTGTTGCTATAGAAATAAATAAATAAAATCATAGTAATAATAATAATAATAATAATAATAATAATAATAATAATAATAATAATAATAATAATAATAATAATAATAATAATAATAATAATAATAAAAACGACGCCGTTTTAACACAAAAAGTAAAACTTTGACAGTGCACAAATATGACCTTTAACTATTCAAAACTACACAAATATGACCTCTCTCAAAGTCAGCCCTTTTAACGACGTGGCACCGTGTGATTGGATTACCTTTCCACGTAGGCGCGAGTGAAACTCACGCATGAGGTTGCAAAATCGGAGGTCATATTTGTTCAGATTTTGAATAGTTAAAGATCCTATTTGTGCACTATCAAAGTTTAAGGTCAAAGTTATAATTTGGTGTCAAGTTTAGGGTCATATTTATGTATTATCTCTAAAAGTAATAATACAAACTTAACATAATACATGAGTGATTAAAGGGCATGGGTTGACCATTTTAAAAAAAAATGGCCCACAATTTGAAAAAGTGGATAACTTTAGCCAGTCGGTCAAATTTATTTTTCTCTTTTAGCCATTTGCCCAGTCGGCCACATGCAGTTTCTATTCCCAGTTGATACACTTTTATACCATATTGATACACTTTTATACTACATTGATACACTTTTTAAAAAAGAAAGAGGGGATCCTATACCCAATTGATACTCTTTTATACCACGTTGATACACTTTTATAATAAGATATAAGGGGAATCTATGCATATGCAGTGTCCATATATCCAATTGATACTCTTTTATACTAGATTGATACACTTTATACCACATTGATACATTTTTATATTACATTGATACACTTTTTAAAAAAGAAAGAGGGGATTATATACCCAATAGATACTCGTTTATACCACATTAATACACTTCAATAACAAGATAGAAGGGGAATCTATGCATGCATATGCAGTGTCCATATATCCATACAGTCTTTGCAAACATATACAATAGCTATTTTCTATTAACCGCCTAGCTAAGACAAATAACAATTTTAAAAAAATAGAAACGGTAAGTATATTTTTACTCTATAATTTGATATCAACAAGTCTTTCTTTTGTTACACTTCTCTACCGTATAACCTACCTAAAAATTCTCACTCTACTTCGAAATCCTCTGTTTGATTTTGAGGTTTTTGTTGAAAATGGTGGAAAAAATCGGGTCTATCGAATGGAAAAGCAAGCAAGAAAGTGGTGAAAGACAGAATCTTCGATGTAAGCAAGCTGATTATCATGTGGTCTAGGATGAATCTTGCCACCATAACTAGACATAAATTTGACCTTATAATTAGGGATTTGATTGGGATCTTCCCATGCTGCGGTATTTTCGAAATCAATATCATAGGAACGGGCAGAAGAGTCATCGGATTCAGAGTAAGAAGTGTAGTTGTAGTTCTCCATGTTTTGGGTTTAGTAGTTTGAGAGTGTATTTTGTAGGTTAGAACATTTGAGAGAGTGAAGAAAATGGAGCGGGTTGAAGAAGAAGGGGGATTTTATAAAGCGGTGATTGTGAAAATGGTACACGACTTATACTGATAGTGGCTATTTAATTGTGAGTGCTATTTTTATGGTATTATTTTATTTTTAGGTGCTATTTTCATCCTTTCCCCGTAATTAAATAATCAAGTAGTTAATAATTATGATAAATTAGTGAACATTCACAAGGAAACTAGAGAGACCAAAAGTGTATAGTTCAATTAATTTAAGATTCAAATTTCAACGTGTACACGAACAAAAATTAGAATTTCTCAATGATTGAGGGATCAAAAATGTTATTAACTTGAAAACTATGAAGATGAAAAAGAATCTTTTTCTAATAGAAATATAATGGGTAGGTTGATATAGAAAGCCAGTAGCATTGTGACATGTGAGAGCTACTTTTCATATTAGGGTTTGGAGTAGTCCACATATTGGGGGACCAAATTTATGTGAAGTTAGGTGTTGATCTTTTAATTCTAGCTAAGAAAAATATAATAGTAGTATTTATATCTCAAAAAAGTGTGGCATTTTCTTATTGCAATTGACATTTGTATTACTTCTCATTATTTTTAAAACGAGAATGGTTCATGTGGCATAAACAAATAAGTTCTTAAACCTATATTGCGGCACAATCAAATTTTTTATCACTAAGAATTAAAATATAAAGAAATAAATGTGAGAAATTAATAGGAATTCAACATATTATACTATATATTAGGAAAAATAAAAGTTTTGATCGTCCTGGTATTAAAATTTAAGATGGGAAAGTCTTACATGTGACAAGTCTTTGTCATAATTCTCCTTCTAAGGTTTTTGACATCAACCTTTATAATTGGTTGATTTTTTATCTTTTTTATTAAATTATTTGCTACATTTCACTTTTGAGGATCAAATTATATGAATTTTAAGAAAAAAATTATTAGTATGTTGATATAATCATTGCAAAATATGATATTTGATTTTCATATAGTTTCGTATATCTAATTTCTAATTTTGGTAAATTAATATTACACAGTTTAGCTCAAAAATAAGTCAGATTGTCTTTTGACAAATAAAATGATAAAATTTGAACAACTTTTGAAGACAAATTTTCTTTACCACTAAAGCATAGAGGATCTTGAGATTTTGATAGTACTCGCAAGGACTTTTTTGACATTTCAATTTTTTGGTGAAATGAAATTACTACAACAACAACAACAACAACAGACCCGGTGTATTCACAAAGTGAGGTCTGGGGATGATAAAATGTACGCAGTCCATATCGCTACCTCCAAAGAAATAGAGAGGTTGTTTCCGAAAGACCCCCGGCTCAAGATTAAGAATAGTAAATAAGATCGTAATGAAACATAACAGAAATAAGGAATAAGAAATAGTAAAAAAGAGAAATCAGAGAAATACGAAATTTGAGAAATAAGAGCAATACGAAATAGGAAAATAGGAAATAATAAATAAAAAATAGGACACCCACCTAGAAGTAACATACACTTACAGACCCAAGACACCCACCACACCCAAACTCTCCTGACTAAAGTCTCCTACCTATAGACACAGTCCTAGAATTACTAACCTGGCTACACAAAAGCTCTTCTGACTACCTGCTACAACCCACACCTCCACACCTTCCTATCTAGGGTCATGTCCTTAGTAAGCTGCAGTTGCTCTATGTCATGTCTAATCATCTCTCTCCAATATTTCTTTGGCCTACCTCTACTCCTCCTGAAGTAATCCAAAGCTAGCCTCTCACACCTACGAACTGAGGCATCCGCGCCCTTCCTCATCACATGCCTAAACCATCTCAACCTCCCTTCCCGCATCTTGTCCTCCACCGAAGCTACTCCCACCTTCTCCCGGATAATCTCATTCCTAACTCTGTCTCCTCTAGTAAGTTCACACATCCAACGCAACATTCTCATTTCCGCCACCTTCAATTTTTGGATGTGGGAGTTCTTGACTGGCCAACACTCCTCTCCATACAGCATGACCGGACGGACTGCTACTCTGTAGAATTTGTCTTTAAGCTTAAGGGGCACCTACACACGTTAATTAATAATATTTTTTATTACATATTTTCATTTTCGCCTTTATTCTTTTTGTTAAGATCATTCCACTTGGGTTTTTATAATTGGTTTCTTCTTACCACATGTTAGATTACTATTTAATTAAAACTCCTTTTATTTTAAATCAACAATATCCAAGCTAACTTTTTCTACAAAATTAAAGGTTTCAATGATTTCAACTACAATCTCATTGCTCTTTTTGATATTATAGTATAGTAAATAATATCTTGCATTTATTGTTTCTTGTAGTGGACATGAAAAAGTATAAAACAACAATTAATTTGGACGAATAGGTTACTCTTGTAAGGAGCATATAAAAAATAAACATAATAAGTAAATAGGCCAAACGGAGCAAGATATTAATGTAGTTTAATTATCATTTAATATCCTTATATATTCTTATTAAGTTAATTTATATGAAGGCTCTTAATTAAGATTATAATTATTATAATATAAACTTGTAAGCATTGACTTTTTTTTACCAGATTATTCTATAAGATGAAAAAAAATGTAATTAGCAAAAATTATTGTCACTAAAATTATGAGGGAAATAAAAACTCAATAAATATCAAAATAAATTTATTTTTAGCTATAACTAAAAAAAATACTTGCAAATTTTATAAAAATATCAACATTTTTTTCTATTTATGATCTTCATCGTAGCGCAATTGTTACATATTTTAAATCATGTCATTATATAAAATATCGAATTACTTGTAGCTTTTTGATATATTCTAATTTTCTAATAATACTTTCTTCCTCATAAATAATATTTTTTTAAAAAAATTATCCAATTATATAATAAATTTTTTTAATAATTATAAAAACTTATCAACAAAACTTATTTAACAGATCATTAGATATATTGATTGTAAAGTAAAAAAAGATATGATATAAATTATTATTTTTATACTTTGAATTTGGATCCGGGCTTGACACGGTCATCATGCAACTAGTAATATATATATACATAAATTAAATAAAAATTGCAATGCATAACTGCATAGTATAATATTTTGGTGTAGAGATATCATTATCATCACTTGAACAAAGATGGCTTCTCTACTTTCTTTTCGTAATACCTTAATTACATGTTTGAGTAGTCTTCATCATAACAACTTTTCCAAAAAATAAAAACTTATTAACACTTATGTTTTATATCAAATCACATCATTTTGTCGTAGTTAAAGGGTAATTTGAGGTGATATAGCAACTAATTAATCACGGTAACAATGATCAATTCATATATTCATTATTTTGATATAAACATTATAACGTTAAAATTATTTCTTTCTTTTGAAATAATTTATAACAAATGAACAACTAACAATGGACCGGAGTCATTGATTGTCATAAAGCAAAAATAGAATACTCATAACAAAGAAGAACACAAAGGTGATTGAGCAGAGAATCTTTCAAATAGCGGATCTCACATTTGAAACCCTCTATATACTTTTTTGGTCGAACTCATCACGCAGAACTTACCTAGTGCAATTTACCACTCCAATATGATTTGTGTCTATTAAACCAGAGCGGGGTTTATCATATGCACACCCGAGGTTAGTTTTCTCTAGTCAATAAACAAATAAATAAATAGAACACTTATTGATATGGGCCCATTGTGTGGCCCAACTCTATTCAAAGCTTCCTAATACACTGTTAATGACAATAGGGCCTACAGGGCTACAGCCAAGAAAGTGGGCCGTGTAATAATTTTGACCCACTAAACAACACATATAATCCAACTCATACATTATCCTATCATCTATGGCGAGCTAAACATTACCCTATTTAGAAACTTTCCCAAAATACATAATAGACAAAATAGTACTATATCTCATGTATTTACAAATTTATTTATTTTTGGACATAAAAGCAATTGAAACATTATGAGCACTCAACGCTAAAGACAAAAAAGAAAATATTAGCTATTTACGTTTCAAAAGAAATGCTAATTAGAGTTAGTTAATGCACAAATAAGAACAATTTGTTTTTCTCTTTTTAATATGAATTGCTTATTTTACTTTTGTGAGACCAGGCTTACAATATGATTATATAATAATAATAATAATGTACATTAAAATTGCTATTCATAAAATACTCTTACGTATAATGATAAGGCTTAATAGAGGGTGTTCGTGTGTTGATGGTACCATAATCTTTTTATTAATAGTTTGTTATGACTATTTTGTTTAAATCCTTGTAGTTAGCACAATGTACTTGTCAAGCTTGGCTGAGATTTTTAATCAAAGAGAATTATATGCACTCTGTGTGACAGCTTGCTAGTGGTTAGCTTGGAGTATTTTTAAGACATACAGTAAGCCAATTTTCTTTGGAGATTTTTCATAAATAAAGATAGTTTGAGATTGAATTATCAAACATATTGGTAGGTTGAATCTATAATCTATATCTATATCTATAATCTATAATCTATATCTATATTTATAATTTATAATCTATAATCTATAATCTATAATCTATATTTATATCTATAATATATTAAAAGTGTGAAGACTCTTAGAAAAGTGATTTGAACTTTTTGTCCTTTATTAAAAGACTTTGTAATAGACAAAACCGTCTTTTCACATTTTTTCTTCAATTTATAATATTAAATATTGACTATAATAAATATATATAAAATATTAAATTGAGAAGATTTTCTACTTTTAGTTGAATTTCTAAATTTATGACAATATTTTGTTAAAGAAAATTCAACTTCAAAGAAATTATTATATAAAAAAATTCTATATAAGGTAAAGTTCATTTTTTAAAAAAATTGGTGGAACTATTTTACCTAAAATAGATTTAGAGTCCTAAAAGAAGAAGAAGAAAAAATTCTTTCAAAAACTTAAATTGGCGTGACTTTTTTCGAATTAAAAAAGGGTAGTGGACTTTTCCAAGAAAAAAAAAAGGTACTTATTGTTTTTTTTAGGTTAGGATTATTATTTTTTGTTATAATATTTTTGATTTAGGAGTTTTTATATTTCTTTCTTTTTTTCAATTTTAGAAGTCCTTTTTTAGGTAATAAAACTTTGTGACCGTAGTTTTGTTATTGAGTAACTTTATATTACGTTTTAATTTTGTTGATCATAAATAACAAATCATCCTTTTATAGTTATAGATAGTTTTGTTATTGGATCTCTAATATAACACATTGGTTTAATTTTCAAGTTTTAAATTTTGTTTTCTAATACGTTGGTTTTATAGATCAAGAATAACAAAATATCTTTTCATGTTTGTATATATGAAACTTTCATTATTGATTCTACAACGTGACTTTGTTGTTTCTAGATTTTAAACTTTCTTTTCTAGTACATTGAGTTTATTGATCAGGAATAACAAGCTTTCATTATTGAATAACTTTGTTGTTTCTTCTGAACTAATAAATTTATGATTTTTTATTGTAAAAGTTAGGTTTAATTGTATTGTTTTAATATCTTTATTATCGTATTACTTTTGTACGTAGTTTACAGGTGACAGATAAATTTCGATCGGCTTTGAATTTTTTTTTTTTTTAGATAAAAGTAGGTTTAATTGTATTATTTTGATATCTCTATTATCATATTATGTTGTTGTAGTTGACAGGTAGCAGATGAATGTTAAAAAAATCTTACTATGTTTGATTAATATATTCTGTCTCTCTTCATTTTTTTCTTTGGTAAAAGAGACCGAAGGCCATTTATTAAACAAAAAAAAAACATAAACATACACCTTAACTTCTTATATTTACACAAATTTTCACTTTTACAAAGTAATTACAAAAATTTCAACTAATTATGTATCTTCGTTGGATGTATCGTGAGCTAATTATGTATCTCGACAGACCCAAATTGAAAAAAATGTATTGAGAGCTAATTATGTATCTTTACAAAAGAAAAAATGTATTTTCGTTAGATGTATTATGTATCTAGACAGATTCAAAATCGAAAAAAATATATCGGGAGCTAATTATGTATCTTTACAAAGAAAAAAATGTATCTTCGTTGGATGTATCGAGAGCTAATTATGTATCTCAACAGATCTAAAATTTAAATTTTCAGCAATTATGTAAAATAACAAAAATTTCTATAATTAAGCTCCAAAACTGTCAAAATTTATATTGTTTGACGTTTATTAAAACATAAAAGGAGCTAATATTATTTACATAGAGACTGATTGATTATATAATTTGTCTAATGAACCCATAATTAGTATAAATAATATAAATTTCAACCCTATTAAAAGTATTTACACTCTCTCCCATTTTTTAAATTATTTTATTTTCTCTCCCGAATCATATACATAAGATAACCGACATATACATAGTAACTTATGTATATGCGAAATTTTGGGTTTCTTAAAAAATAGAAATAACGGATTTCCCTGCTATTAAGGATGTTATTAACATAAATAATTAAATAAGTGCATTACTGCGTCCCTTAAATTATGTAACAACTACTGAAATTCAAAATTTGAAAACAACAAATATATAAAAATTAAATCAAACGAAAACATAAATCAAAAATAATTTCAGCACTGATTATTGATCTCTTTGAAGAATTTTTTTTAATTAACTTTGAATATTATTAAGTGTATTAATGGGTGTTTGGCGGAGGCTCGAAAATTGCCAATATTTGAATTCTTAGAGGAAGTGTGAATTTTGTTTGGTTCTTGAAACTGTAAAAATAGTGAGATTAGCTTCATATACAAATACTACTTTGGGTCGGAGGTTTGGAGAAATTTTAACACTTAACGGGGTGAAAGCTATGAGGATGACGGTATGTTAAAATTTTATGAATTGTTTATATACATTTAGATGTAGTATTATGCTAATAAAATATTAATATTTTTGATCTTTTTTTTTGTTGTTCAGGTGAAGGCTTCATCAACCTACACATACTCAGTTTATGAATCTAGGAGAAGGTACATCATCGACTTCGAAAGTGGCTCGTGCAACAGTGAAAGGTTTCAAATAAATCAGATACCTTGTGCTCACGCTATTGCTGTCTTAAAGTCGAAATATGTAAAAGATTTTGGGCCATACTGCTCAGATTACTACAAGTCGAGCACTTTGGTGAAGACATATGAACTTTCAATTATTCCAATGTCAGATAAAAAGGATTGAAATATTCCTAACAGTGTAGATGAGAAAGAAGTTTTGCCTCCGATTTATAAAAGGCTGCCAGGAAGACGTAAGAAAAGGAGAAAGAAAAAATCAAGCGAAACACTTTCATTAAGTACAAATCGTTGTGGACGGTGTGGACATGAGGAGCACAATAGACGTTCCTGTAACTTTTTTCAAAGGAGAACTTACTTGTAGTTTTCCTATACTCTTGATGATTAATCACTGAAATAACATTTCTATTTTTATGTTTTGATTTGTTGAACAATTTAAGTTGGATGATGGTAATTTGAAATAAATATTAGTTTTCTTCATTTTTTCAACTATGTTTGTTGTATTTATATTTATTGTTTGTCTTGTATTTTGACAGCTGCGTTAATAAGTTTTTGTGCATTTTCGCGTCTACATAACTTACTATTGCAACTGGTGTTAATATGTGTTTATATATATAACTGGTATGCAATTGTGATTGCTGATGAGTAGTCTATATAATAGTTATGATTCTTACATTTCTTAATCATAAACGTATGAAATTATGAGTTTATAAGTATACATTAATTACGACCAACTATTAGTAGTTAATGTCCCTTATAAAATCTATGTATATGTAAACATATATTATAATTAACTGCAAACATATACTAATTTATAGTTCATATATTTTCTTGATTAATGATGAGTGTAATTTCTATGTCTATGATAATATGCACATTAAATTTGCTTCATGAAACCGTTTAATACATTATGTTAATGTTAGTTAGAAAAAAATGTGTATGTTTAGACATCATTACTATGTATATGAAAAACATATACATTACATTTTTTCATTACAGCTTTTTATACATTATGTTAACATTCTTTATAAAATCTGTGTAAATGTAATTGATATTTTTATGTATGTAAAAAAATATATACATAGAGAGTGGATATTAGGCATAACTACAATGTAGTTGATATTTCATGAATGTTATTTAAATATCCCAAGGTAGATATGCTTACAAATATATGTTACTTCTATGTATGTGTTTAAATCTACACTGATATTGTGTATATGTAGATATATACACTGTTAAATTTCCACAAGGTGGCTATGCTTACGATTATATGTTATCACTATGTATTTTATAAAATATACTGTTACGCATATGTTACCACTATGTATGCCTATATACATTACTACTGTTCTTTTACGATTTTAGTTGATTGAGTAGGTATTGTTGTGTAATCACATTCTCAGTGTATTTTCTTACGATTATATGATACGACTATGTATAAGACTGAATATACACTGGTAGAACAATAACTATGTATGTGCTATACATCCACGTACATATATAATACGCCTATGTATAAGACTGAATATACACTGAATTTTAGAATCAGTAAGCCAATCTAATGCAGTAATATAAACAAAAATATAACACATGCAAAAACAGTCAGTACATCCCAAAAACACAACTCATTGTGTTTTAAAACTTTGTACATACAAAATCCATACATTAGTTTACTAATTCAACCGAACAAAAATTCACAGAAAAGAAAGCAATCATCACCATAAACATCTTCGAGACTATTCAATGCTAACTATTTCAGATTCATGAGGTGGGGAGATATATTTTGTCCTTGGTCTTGGAGGATTGTCATTGTGACTAACATAATATTTATTTGCCTTCCGAAGACTGTAATTTCGAAAGAGTGACTCATATCGCATACGATGGTATTCAGCTTCAAAATCACCTCAAGGCATATCAATTCCTTCGCTTAGGTATTCTGCATACCCAACAACAAAAACTCCACAGTCTTTGTACGAATACAATCCTGTATTTCAGACCCTGTATTGAATGAAAAATAAAATCATAAAATTAGAGTATATTGTCAGTTCATAACTGCTACGCTTTACATGAACCATAAATTTCAAAACAGGTCAAGTACATAACAATACTTATGTATATGTCTAGCACATACATAGTTATTGCTTGTATGTTGACGTATATTAATCAAAGAGTTCATAAGTGAATAAATACATAGCAATACTTATGTATATGTCTAGCACATACATAGTTATTACTTGTGTGTGGATGTGCACTAACTACATATTTCATATCAGGTAAAATACATAGATAGACTTATGTATCTGTATAGCACGTACATAGTTATTGTCTGTGTGTAGATGTACAGTAACTATAAAATTCCTAACAGACAAACTACATAGATAAACTTATGTATATGTCTGTCACATACATAAGAGTTGCTTGTATGTGGATGTAAAATAACTATAAAAATTATAATCGAGCAAACTACATAATAGTATTTATGTATATGTCTATCATATACAAAGATATTGCTTGTATGTGGAATGACATTCTAGTACTAAAAAGAAATCAAATAACTAACACTTATTACTTATGTATATGTGAATCACATACATAAATACTGCTTGTATGAGTGTTGATATCTACTACGGCAGCCTCAAATTAAAGCATAAAAAACATCACATTCTACTGCAAAAACTATCATCCATAACCAAAAATAAAAATTCAAAAAAGCTCACATTAACGATAAAAATACTATATCCCAGTACAATTACAAATCATAATCAAAAACGAAAAAAGAAAAAAACCTTTGGTAAACGTGGCCTTGAAGTATCATCTTTTTTTTTTGACTTTCTTGACGATTCTCCGATTTAATTTTTTAAACTTCGTTTAGCAATTTTCTTGATCTTCTTCATCTTAATGGGATCGTTACGATGTTTTGATCTGTTTTCAATAAAATTAGGATCCTCGTAGTCAAATTCTCCAGGAACGAACCCAGTAACTCGATTTATTGGTTCATTATGATCCAACTGAGCAAATCCTAAACTAAAAGACGAAGAATCACCCATTTACTAAGAAAAAGGTAAAAGATAGATTACATGCAATAACTATTTCAATGGAATCTATGAAATGGTAAAGTAGAAAATCAAAATATAACTCCAAAACTAAGAAAAAACTACTGAATGAACATCATTCAACACCTCATTCACTCCGAAAAACTCTAATTTGTAGTCTTCATACAATAAAAAGTCGGAATTAGTAAAAAAAAGTTTACTAACCTCAGATCTTAAAATCTCATAAATTTTAATGGAGATTTTGTTAAAATTAAATGTCAATGTGTAATAGTAGGAGTCAAACACAGATGATAATTCAAAAAAAAAGAAACCGCTGCTATAGTGACTCCTTGATTGTAGCCGTGTTTCAGGGAGAACAAATCGTAAAATTTTTTTTTTGATAAAGCTATGTATGTAAACTTTTAGAGAGAGAATTGAAAAAAATTGAATTTCTGTAATAAGTTTTAAAGATTAGAATTTTCTGTAATTAGTGATAGTTAAGTTGCTGCTTTATGTAATTTTTAATAGTTATCCCTAACAAAGTTAGGGCCAAAGTGTACCCATAAATCAACAAAGCCCAAAATAGCAAATGGACTTCAATTCTTGATCCAAATTACTGCTCATTAGAGATTTCCGCCCACTCCCTGAATCCATCGCCATAGCTACTCCCCCTTTCCATCAGCTGTGGACTCTCCGGCGAGCTCACCTGCGACTATCTCTTTCTCCCGCAAAATCAGGTACATAATTTAGAATCTCCCATAACTAATACATGTTGTATAAGTTACCAGGGAATCTCTGTATTTTCTTATGCACTATATATAGAGATATCACAACGACTGATATACATGAATAGTACTAAACCTTATAGGTATTAATTAATTCCTGCTTAACTAATTCATGTATTAAGATATGAGGAAATCTATGTACTATTATTTTATGCACTATACAAGATGGAATGAGTAATACTTATATGAATAACTAAAACGCTGCATAATTCTAAGCAGCAACCAAAGTTGCTAAGGCATTTGGCATGTCACTCAATAGTAGTAGTAAACAATAAAATAATTGTTAATTTGATGGATTAATTGCTCAAAAGCATTACGCATAATTATTTTTTTAGAGATTAGGAATTAGAAATTAAAATTTAGTATTCGAAAATTTGCTCAGGGAAATATAAAGCTACATTATTATTTCATCTAAATCAGAAATTTCAAATGATTTAAGACTTGATTGATATGCTTTATTTGCCAATTTGGACTTCCATTATGAGTATAGTTAAAGTTCAGAGCTTTTTTCTTAACAAATGCCGTTCCCATTCCTCATCATTGCTGTCATTCGCTCTCAATTGCTCAATGCTTGTCTAGGTAACGTTTTATATTTTTATTTCAATAAGTCGATTATCCTTGGCGTCTAGCGTTGTGTATGGATAATGAGATTTATGAGAGTTCGGTTTTTGAATTCTTCTTTTGATTTCAAGAGAACTAGAATACAAATGTAAATAACTTGACTCGTAATTTCAGTTTGATTTTGATTTTTCAGTTTTATGAAACTGAAAAAATGAATTGAACCTTCTAAACTGATCCGACGCCACTCCTATGCCAAAATGATGCAAGGAACATTTGCACGAGCCAAGTGAAAAGAGTTCTTTAAATTAATAGTAACACTTACATATTTTCCCTGTATTATTTCTTTAGATTTCATCAGCATAGGCCGCTCTTACTACTGCCCTGTCAAGCATGGGGAAGACAAGCAAACGGTGAGAACTTAAATAATTAGCCCTGTTTATCTATTACCCTTTGTTTTTATCTGTCTCCAACTTTTTTCGTTTTATATTTCAGCGGAGATGCAGCCGCTCGAGCTGAAAGTAAATTCGAAAAGAAGCTGGAGTTCTATTCTAGTAAGTTACTTGACCTTTACTTGTATTTTTTAAGAGATGTTTTTTTGTGTGTTATGGCCTATCTAATTGTAAATCACATATTTTATGCAAAAACATGATTGTTGATAGATTGTTTTCCAGGAACTGTATTCTGCTCTATGTTTAATGGGGAAAGAAAAGCTAATTTTAGTGCCTTGTTTTCTGATGGTAAATAGAAAGAACTTACAAAATGGCTAGTTGGGTATATGGTGGGAATTTTCTTTGTGATCGAGTTTTTCTGGATCATGAATGAGTGATTTCTGAAAGAGAAGAAGAAGAAGAAGAAGATTGATGTTTACATTCTTTCTGTCATATTTGCTCATGCTTTTATGTATGAATAGCTATTGCGTTCTTCTATGCGTAATTTAACTGGAAAAATTCACATGGTTCTTTCTACAGAGGTTAGACACACAGTTGCTTCGTTAGCTACACAGAAGACTATTGCTAAGGTTTGTGTTCGTGGCCCTTAGTGCACCTCTTCCTTTCAAAATCTTTGGTAATTGTTTTAGGGTTATAATCGTTGGTGACTTTAATGTCGAGTCTCTAACTTGAGATTTCTCTGGGCACCTCCTCCTTTTCTTTTTCTTGAACTTGCTTGATTTCCACTTCAATCTCAAGTTTGGATGATTTCATTGTTGTTGTAGTTGATTCATGTCCTACGCTTGTTTCGTTGGCTACTCTTAAATTATTTGTTGATGATATACCGAGTACTAGTTGGCCTAAGTTGAATGGAGTGTTATATCATTCAAAGTTATCGGAAGTTTAATTAATGAGTTAGGACATGACCTATGCTGCATGCAGACATGGTAATCAGTTTTTGGTCCCACAGTTTATATTTTATTCAGTTACCAAATTTTAAGTTGTCAAAAAGTCCGAAGCAAATTTCAGGTTTGCTGGTTTTTAGGTCTGATACCGCAGTAGTTTTTCATAGGGTTAATGCTGTCAAACCCAACTCAACTACAAAAATACTGCGTTCAGTTTCTTTTGCGGTGCTGCTAAATTTGAACTCTAGAAAGGATTGATGCTCCTTAAGATATGTTGCCTCTTATCTATATACAAAAGTAGATGAAGAGAGAGTTAGAAGATAGGCCAATTCTGCTTTCAACTGTCTGATGCATTACTTTCATGTGCTCTAGTTTAATATATGGGAAAACATGCTAATCCTGGATGAATGCATGCCCTGGCATGTTTACAGCAGAAATTAGGAGCGTACAGTCTGCTCCCTATATTTGATTTAAACTGCGAACAAATAAAAAATTGAAGAAGATTATGCATTGGTGTCTAGTGTCCATATTAATTTTGATGAATTCCTCCAAAGGTGACAGCTTGAACGTAGTGGCCTAATAAGTCTATCTTGATTAGTCGCCACTTTACTGCTTGTTTTTTTTTGCTTTTGATGCTCTAAATGGGATGAAATTCCTAAGAAATGCTGTAAGATTCTTGGGAAATCATTTTCTTAAGTTGTATGACATTGTGCTCACCTTAGTTAATATGCTGATAGACACAGGAGTGGTTCCACAGAGTTGATTATTATGTAAGTCTCTATTTTTTGTAATTCGGAATCGATATGCTGATAGACACAGGAGTGGTTCCACAGAGTTGATTATTATGTAAGTCTGTATTTTTTGTAATTCGGAATCTCAATATCCATAGTACCTACACTTTGAGTTTGTCCTTGAGTTAGTTGTCATTACTCTAAGATGCGCAGAACGTCGAGGTAAGTTCTAGTTGGCTACTTTCTATCCAGCATGCTTGCACCAGTCCCCCACCCACCCAATCCCGATTCTTAAGCACGTTAAAATGTCAGTGTCACATCGTCCCAAATTCTTTCATGTGTTAACTTAACTCTTGATTGAGTCCAAAAATTTGCATCTAGCTTCATGTTCTGTTCATCGTGGTTCTACACCACGATGGCTGGAGGATACACTTCATGATGTTGTAGTTGGTTGCATGATACAATATAACACAGTGCAACAGTTCTCTATTAACGAATTGAATAGTTAAAATTTAAAAGGTACAACCACGTTCCTGTTGATGCTTCTCTTTGAAGCTATATCGTATGTTTATTCTACTGAATAGTTGTTTGTTTCTCTGCCAGAAGAAGAAAGTAAGAAGCAGGCAAAAGAAATTGAAGGCTTATGACCTTTCTACGCTTACAGAGTTTCTCCCTGAATCGAAAACCTCTCAGCAACCAAAACCAGCAGACTTCAAGTTGAAAAGTAAAAATAGGAAAAATTTAGTGTGAGTACTTAAAACTTTGTTATCTATCAAAATATGTCCTTTTTACTATAGGAAATTTGTTCCTAAGAATGTATACTTCCAACAGGTTGAAGGAAGGCAATCAATTACAAGCAGTTATTAATCATCCTGCTTTCCAGTCAGATCCATTAGGTGCCATTCATCAACATCTGCAAAGCACACAGCCTACTGTGGATGAAAAGCCAAAAAGAAGGGAAAATAGAAAAGGAAAAAAGAAATCTAAAGCCATAGCCGGGTTACAGTCTATGGAGATGTAATGTGCTATTGAATTTTTTTGTTTCCTTTACTCTGCCTAAATTTTGGTGTATTGGTTTGTGTTCATAATGGCTAAACTAGCAGCAATTTACAGCTATGATCTTGCCTAGAACTTGCAGGAAAAGCGATTGTCAGTTTGATTTTTGCATTTGACTAGTTACTACCATGCATTAGTATTATTCTCCAAAAAAAGGAAGAAGAAATTACACTGTACCATTAATTGCCAAGTTAATGCTTGTAAGAAACCAAAAAAATATGGCAAAGGGGGAGGTTTGTTTTTAATGTAGTCCAGTATTATGCTCTGTCAAAGAGCTTCATGAAATACTAAATTGAGATTGGAAAAGTTTCAGGGTGCACTCTATTTGGACACAGCTCTTTACTATGTCAAAATTTCATAGTTGTATTAAGATATCCACTGAATATAAATAAGAACCCAATAGTTGTATTTTACACCATGCAAAACCGATTAACTCGAAGACTTTGAATCCAGTTTATAGAAAAAAATGACCGACGGAAATTTGTGGATATGACTATTGACTATAAAGTGTGGTATAACAGAAATAATTAGCAGTGTCGACGCATTGAACTTACAAGTCTTGAACATTTGGGGCATACAAAAATTAGCATGTATAATGCTAATCCACACTCATTAATGTATATAAGAGTTATTATATTATTCTTGTTGGGAATATATTTGTGTCTGTTTGCTGAGAAACTAGAAAAAAATTGATTTAATTAAAACTCTGAGAAATGTCAGATTAAGTTCACTAAAAAAAATACTTTCTAAGAAGAACACAGTCAGCAAAAAAGAGAGTACACGCCCAGTGGGACTCGAACCCACAATCGCTTGATTAGAAGTCAAGCGCCTTATCCATTAGGCCATGGGCGCTGTTATGACTACTTCTAAAGCAGATATATATTTAAAGAGCTACGAATTATTCTAAGAACCACACAACTAAACCTAAAAATATACACTAGACTAGAAAGAATAAATATTAAAAATCTACAAAACAATAAATAAAGAACAAGTACATTTTTAAAAAGAAAACCATCATACTTAAAACTCTAGAATGTAGGAAAATTCGTACTACTAAGTTATAAGACTAATAATACTTTACTTGACTCCTTTTAATGGTTATAGACTAAACGGAAGAGTCCAACCCAAAAGACAACTCCTCCGTTTGGTCTATATCAATAGTATCTGAGCTAGTCAATTCACGCCTGAGGCCAAGACTCGAAGTGATAACCTAAATCCAAGAGGGATGTCAATTGTGATCAATTGGGCCTAATCTTACTGGCAAAGTCGTTGATTTTCAAGCAGGGTAATTGTTATGTGTTAATTATTTTTTATAATTAAAAAGAGAAACGTTAATGAATTTATAGATTAAACGGAGTCTCCAACCTAGGAGTAAGGACAATCCGATGCAATAAATCTCTTGCTCTACGCGGGGTCCTAGGAAAGATCAAATTACAAAAAATTATTATACGTAGCATTACCCCACATTTTTGCGAGAAATTATTTTCACGCCAGGGAAGGGGGTGGGGGGTGTCTAAACAAAATAAAATATTGCACCTTTAGTGACTAATGGAGCTTTTGCTTAATTCTCACTTGCTTGCTTGCTTGTTTAATTTGTAGATTTTTATTTTATTGGTGATAATAATGCATTTGTCTACTTATCTTACTGTACACACTGTAGAAAGACGGCCATCTTGTTTTTGAAGTAAAATAAAAAGGGAAACATTATCTGCAAAACATATAAAAAAAAAATCTTGATAATTTTCAGTTTTTCTTGTTCATAGAAAATTTTAACATCAAATGAATACATATATGCTTCTGTTAATTTCTAAACAAAGAACTTCGAAGTCACAAATTCATAACATGTTTTATTGCAGAATGAATCCACATCTAGCATGACACAGTTCCACATTAACATCTTAAAAAGAAATGGAAAAACAATTTCAAACAATGAATTGCTTCTATCACAAAGCTATGACTCAAACATTTAAAAAGAAAGAAAGGAAGAGAAGAAAAAAACATATGATCAAGAGGTTCTTTTTTTAATAACCATGTTGTCCGAGCCAATTTGTGCGCACTTTGCCTAATTCCACGCAACACCTATTACCTCCTACCAGCATCAGATATCAGGTAACTCCGTCTACTAAGGCCATAAAATATGGTGGGGGGAGGGAGGGGGGGGAAAATCACCTAGTGCTTTTCCAACAGATAACAAGAATTAATCAATCTCGATATCTCATTTTTTCTTCCTGGCCTTTTGCTTATCTTTTCCTTTCTTTTCTTTGAGCTTTTGTTTTTTCTTCTCCTTTTCTTTCCTCTCTTTCCTTTTTCTCTCTTCTTTTTCCTCCTTTTCCTCTTCTTCTTTTCTCTTTTTCTCCCTTTCCTTTTCCTTCTTTCTCTCCTTCAATTCTTCCTTGGTCAATTCTTTCTTCACACTGAAACACATATTTACAAAGTTATGATATAAATTACCTACCTTGTGTGTCATATTTGGCCTTATATACAATATGTTTTGCATGGCACTTTGTTTTACATATTGCCGGCCTCTCCGGCTAATGTTGGCATTTTGTTTTCTAATTCTTTTAACTTATACTGTCAAATGATGTTCCCTTTTGTCCCTCAAGGAAAGTTCTGATAGTAAGGTGGTTAAGGTAGTGTCATCTCAAAGACAATTTCATATGACCAACATTCGAGTTTTTCCATGCATCGATAATTGATACGTGCGGTCCGTTGAAAAAGTCATATATAGTACTATTTGCCAATACAAAATTTACCAAATATGTTGGACAATATTTCTTCAGAGAAATCTTCTCCACTTATTTGTCCAAGGGCCAACGCAGCTTCTCTAAGGTCTATTGTCCAGAAATCGAAAGGCATATCTTCCTCAATTGACGACTTCAACCTCATGAAAGCCTCCTTCGTTCGAATAAGCTGCTCACACTGTCTCTGGAAATTATAAAACCGGAAAAAGCTAACGTTTAGTGAAGAATTGCACTTCTTACTAAAGCCGTGAAGTTAATGGACTTTAAACAAAGGCTAAGCTGCCTAAAAAGATGACTGCGTAAAAGTTTGTAGAAGACAATAAAAGGAAACAAAAACACAGCATAAAATCACAGAACTTTTAGTGAAGCTCGCAGTGAGACGGCTAGTTCATCGGCCATTGGCCAAACAATAACCTTTTGATCATAGGCAGAAAGGGGAAAACAGGGAGACTATCCAAAATCTGAAACGCGGCAACAGCCTACTGCTTTAAAAGTTGGCTATGACATGTCTTTAGACTATAAATAATAGATCCCCAGAGGAAACTCGTGGTTCAGGCTGAGGGACTTCTCAAGCAATTCCAAGTTTTAATAGGCCAGTTCGGTTGGACATTTGACAAGACGCTTGGAGGCAAACTGACAAATTACTGGATTGTTGTGCCTAGAGTTGAAGACTGCAGACTGAAAAGGTCACTCCAAAACCCAATACAAGAAGATCTAGAACTAACATGGTTGTCCTGTCCTAATAGTTTTAAACTTGAAGGGAAGGAAAAGCATCACTATTCATTTGATCACTTTGCAAAGAGAAAGTTATACAATAAGAAAGATCTCTATAATGACAGATGAATCAACAGAAACAACAGCCGATTTATTTGTCACCTGACAAATCTATTACTTGCATTTAAGAAAGGATACAGATAACGATGTAGACAAGAGGATTTTGCAGTTACTCTCATTTCATCATCCACTCGCCCTCCTGTTCCTTTTTTTTATTTTTTGGGTACAAAATCTAGACAGTAGAGTACTACAGGAAAGGAATGAGAAAATTTTGATTTCCTTTCAAGGATCGAGTCTGAAGATTACTTCTACTTTTTTGTTGTAATTTCACTCTTGACAGAAGGTTCAACAATCCTGAGTAGATTCACATCAGAGCTATCTAAAAATAAAACAGCATTATCCTCTTTCCTTTTACATGGAATTAAGTCATTGCCTGTTCCCCTTTTACTAGCATAAGTCTATGTACCAATGTCACGACTCACAACACAGCTCTACCTTATGCACTCTGAGAGAGAAAAAGAAGATCAGGAAGCTAACCTGGTTGACTGTCCATCTGCGACCACCGACAGGGATCTTATTGAGACCCATCACTTCTATTATTGCTGCCTCAAGTTCTTGAATCCCTTTTCCATTGACAGCACATGTTGGAATGTGCTTGTTGAAGGAGGAGCCGCATGTACTAACCCAATCATAAGTATCGGACGGAGTACAGTCTATTTTGTTGATTACCAAAATCAATGGAGTGCTACCTCCCGACGCAGTCTGAAACTATAGAAATAAACTTAATGTCAAATGTTTCTCCTGTTACTAGAAAACAATAAGAAGAGCTGCAGAAACAAGAATCAAACTGAAGTTGTCTAACAGCAATGAAAAATTAAAGCTAGTCATTACAGACACTTTCTTCTATAAGTCCAATGATAAAGGAGAACGAGTAAAGTTTTCCATGTCATTCTGTTCTATAAAGAAAGATGGAGTTCTCTAGACACAAATCACAAACTTTGTGCTTCAAAGAAGCAAATGTTAAATCCATCAGAACAAGTTTTTCAACAAATTTCTGTTAAGACTGCTACTAAAACTCTATAGGGCATTGATATACGTAACCATAGATTCTGACATTCTGTTAAAAACCTTGATCTATCTTACAATACTGGGATCCAAGTTGGATACTGATACGAGTACGATCACGATCATGGACACTTTTTGAGTATTTTGAAGACCACCTAAAGAGTGCACAAGTCTAAGTGCGAAGGAGGCCCAAAACCGTCCCAAGCACACTCCATGGGCTGTTTTTGGAGCCCTTTTCATTAAAGGGTCTTTTAGTCTTTTGTCTTTTATTTTGTAATGTAATATAAATTGAACATTGTAGGGTTTTAGTTGGTAGTTTTATGAATGTTGAAGAAAGAACACTCCTCTTAGAGAGAGAGAGTCCACAACCGAAACTAGGGCATAGCATAAGGGTGGATTCTCTTGTGTGTTGCATTTTGCTTGATACGTTGGTGCTTGGGTGGTGGACGCCTCTCTTGTGTCAATTGTAAGAGTTAGGTGTTTGTTGTGTGAAGTGTTAAAGGTCCAAGAGTGGAATATGCTCTTGGGTTGTTAAGACTACATCAACACTTGTCTAACTATCTATCTTGTATCTTGTTTTAGTTTCGGCTTCTTGTGTTGTTAATGTAACCCGTTTGTTCTTGTTGCTATTGTAATATTTTGGAGCTTCATCTTGTGTTGCTAAACTTGTTGTTGGCTGGCTGTTTTGGTGTATTAACACCTTGTATCCTCTTCTTTCTTGTTCTAGATAGTGAATCCGAGAGAGGTCCCCATTTGGTCCACGATTTTTTGTGATTTGTGGACTGTTTTGGGGTGTGATTTCGTGTTCCCTTGTTTGTTCCGTATCAGATACCAATACGCGGAAAGGTGTCTCACTTGCTTAGGCCCTTATTTCAGGTGTCTGCCTGTGGGGACAGAGATGAAACTTGTATAACTTTGGATCTTCATCGGTTGCATAGTATAGAGCACAACACACCAACTTCCAGCAGATGAAAAAAAACATTCACACTAGACTTACTTTGACAAACTCAAATTAATGAAAACCAATGACAAGACGACAAAATAAAGCAAGAATATCTTTGTTCAACTTTAAGGATAACAGATATAGAAGTTTAGATTAGGGAAGAAACAGATACTTTGTACAGATGCTATTCATATTCAAAGTTAATGATAACATGAAGGGAATAGCTTATAAACCTGATTCCTTTGGATTCTCTCAAGGAGTTTTGTATCCTCCAGTGTCCACCCCTCTGCTGCACTTATGGTCATTATGACAACATCAGCATTTTTGGCAACAGCTTCAGATTTTTCCACACCTGTGAACAGAAATCTAGGAGAATCAAATAAAATAGAAACTTAACAGAGGTAGTTCATCTCTAATTTCATCGATAGAAAAAAAGGGGACTGTGAAACAATATCATTATTGAAGTTCAAGAATAAAGTGTTGAGGCAACATATCAACGAACTATTATTGGGTGGTGACTACGTCCACCAATAAACTTTAACTGGGGATTAAACATAAGAATGGTTATGTAAAGGTCGATAGTAACTCTTGTAGAATGCATACAGTTTGGACATATGCAATTCTTTGGAGACACAATAATGAGGAAACTCAAAAAATGAAGTTATGTGTCCGACCTAATGCTAAATTCCACAAGTTAGATGAGAAAGTCAATGTAGCAAGGACAGAAATACACTAATATTTTTTTGACAATGGTAACAGACAGTATATAAATCATCAGCAAAAAAGCTGGAAGCCAAAATTACATCATTGAATCTACATCCAAAAGAGTAAAAACAATAGACTAACACTAAATCCTATCCCATCTTACAGGGATCCTAGGATGTCTACTACAGAAACTGGGTCATCTATATACGCCGAGCTACACCAACAACAAAAACTTATAATGCAGAGCATCTTTAACTTTTGAAGAGAGTTGTTGTTGCCTTCAAAACACCTAGAGTTTCTCTCTTTCCAAATGGTCCACCATATTACTGCCAGGACAATTTTCCAACTGCCTTTGTTAGTGCTACCACCACCCTCAGAATTTCAGCTAGTTAGTGCCTCCCCTGTTCTTCCCGGCATCGTCCACCTTATGCCTCTGAAGCTGGTAAAAAGAACTGACCACTTTACAGTGAAGAAACAGATGATTAATTGTCTCTGCACTATGTTCACAAAAAAGCATCTTGAGCACATATGTCTGCCCTTCTTCATTAGGTTCTCCTGAGTTAAAACAGCTTCCTTCACGACCAACCAAGTGAAAATAGCTACTTTATATGGAATTTTTACTTTCCAGATAAGCTTCCAAGGCAAAAAACTAATCTGAGACCCCATCTGATTCATGTCTTTATAGGCATAACTTACAGTAAAAAAGCCCTTGCTGTGGCATTTCCATCTTAGGGTATCTTCTCTTTCCTGTAGACCCTTGCATCTTTCCATCTCCCAGTCTTGCATCAACCTTCTATAGGTCAAGTTCCAGCCTTGATTTGACCACACATCATGTAAAGTAGAATTTTGTTGTTGATTTTCTATTATATAGAAGAGGTGGTTTCGACCACCTCTTGCAATTACCAAAAAACCAACTATTTTCACTTAATTACATACCATGTCCTAATATATAATAATTTCATTATTTCATCATAATGGTTTAAATATTTAATATATTCTATTAATTTATATTAATTAACTATAACTACATATTGAAAGTAAATTTTTTTTATTTATTTAATTGTCTATCATGATCAAAACTAATTTGTTACCACAAATCACAATAATTAATAACTTAAAATATTTAAAAGACATATAAAAATTTTATTGACTCTTACCAGAAAAAAACCTCTACTCCCACTTAATTACATACCATGCCCCAATATATAATAATTCCATTGTTTCATCATAATGATTTAAATATTTAATATATTCTATTAATTTATACTAATTAACTATAACTACATATTGAAAGTAAATTTTTTTAATTTATTTAATTAGCTATCATGTTCAAAACTAATTTGTTACCACAAATCACAATAATTAATAGCTTAAAATATTTAAAAGACATATAAAAATTTTATTGACTCTCATTATTTTAGCAATGCCGCATAAATTGAGATAAAAGAAAACGTACTGCAAATCATAATAATTAATAACTTTAAATATTTAAAAGATATATAAAAAATTTAGTTGACTCTCAAAATTATATCGAAGCCACATAAATTGGGACACAAGGAGTAAATATATTATTTGATAATTACGTAAAAATTATTATAAATCACAATAATTAACAAGTTAAAATACTTTTTAAAAAATAGATAAAAGTTCTATTCAACTCTCAAAATTTTATCGGTGCAGCATAAATAATGACAAAATAAAAAATTATCTTAATTAATTGCAACTAAATATTTAAAGTAAATCAATTTTATTATTTTAATTGACTTTTATATAAAAAATAATCTTTTTATTTATTTATTTATTTTAGTAAATTTAAATTTTAAAATTATTTTTTTCTTATATAGAAATACTAATATTTAAACTTAACTTTAAATTTTAAAGTACAAAATTAATAAAAATAAATTTCTAATGAAAATTTTCTCAGAATTTGTGTTGGGTCAATATGTATCAAGTTAAAAAGAAGTAAAGAAAAATATATAGTAAAATTTTATTATTGTGAAAGATAAATATAATGCACTATCCAATAATGTTTAATACTATCATATTTTGCATATGCAAATATAGCATCCCGTATTTAATTAATATACTATTCCGGTGAATTATCGATGATTACTATTGGATATGATAAAATTATATTAATTTTTATAGTAATAACATAATCAATCGCTCTTAATTAATTATTATGAGTCATCTAGGTATTAAGAAAATAAATAATATTTAATGAAAAATAAAATAGACATAAAATACGAAATTAACTCTTAATGTTTAAAATTAAATTTTCGTCTTTCGAACGATGATTTTACTGTATCACTCCTTACTATAAGTCATTTATGTATTAGAAAAATAAGAATAACAAAATTATATGTCAACATAAAATATTTGATTGACTATCAAAATTATATTAGTGCCACGTAAATTGGGACAGGACAAAAGAAGATATAAAGCAACATGTATTATTTGAAAATGAAATAAAAAGTACTGTAAATAACAATAATTAACAAAAAAAATTGACTGATTTCTACTCCAGCTGCTTCAGTTGTGATTTTACTATATCACCCCTAATTAATTATTATGATCATTTAAGCATTGTGCCACATAAGTTGAGATAGAAAAATATTATAAATCACAATGATAAAAAAATTTAATTATTTAAAAAATATAATTGGTTGTTGTCAACACAAAATTCTGGACAAGCAGAGTAGCATATATTATTCAAAAATTACATAAAAAGTATTATAAATTTCAATTGTTAACAACTTAAAATATCTAAAAATAATTTAATATGTTATATATTTCAAAAAAATTACATGAAAAATACTAGAAATCACAATAATTAACAACTTAAAACATTTAAAAGATATAAAATATTTGGTCGACTCTTGAAATTATATTAGTGTCACTGAAATTGGAATAGAAGAAAAGTATTATAAATCACAATAATTAAAAAAACTTAAATTATTTTTAAAATATAATTGACTATCAATGCCACAAAAATTTGGACAAGAAAAGTAACGTATATTAATTTGAAAATTACATAAAAAATATTATAAATTACAATAGTTAACAACTCAAATTATCTATACACATATTAAAATAACATATGTTGAACTCCTGCTAGATTCTGGATGAATCCTAGAAAACATATGCAATTCTTTTATTAAAAAATTTTATTTAAATATATCAAGATTAAAAAGATAAATAAATATCTTAATGTTGGGTCCGTACTGACACGGGCCATGCTCCTCTTGTTAAAATATAAATGTCAGGGAACAATTGCTTAAGACTTCCATTCCCTAGCCAATTATCTTTCTAGAACAAGATCCTCTTGCTATCTTTCACATTGAAACTAGTTCTTTCATGGAATACATGCCACAAGTTCCTGATTGACCTCCACAAGCTTGTGCCATATGCGGTGTTTACTTCTTTTGTCCTCCAAAAACCTTCCCTTTCATACTTAGCTTGAATCACAATGCCCCATAAAGATTGATCTTCCTTGGGTAGTCTCAAAGCCATTTCATCAACAGACTTTTGTTTTGCTTTCTCATATTTCTGATACCCAGCCCTCCATTTTTTTTAGCCAGAATTAGCGTGTCCTATTTGACTAAATGATAACCTTTTTCCTCCTCGCCTCCTAGCCAAAAGAAATTCCTCCTAAGAGCATTAATTTTTTTCTCCACATTAACGAGAAAAGGAAATAATGGCATCAAGTAGGTAGGTACGACATCCAGTATAGAGAGTTGATTAAGACCAATCTGCCACCCCGAGACAAGTATTGTGATTTCCATCTAGTCAGACTTTTTTCACATCTTTCTATGACGTCATTCCATATATCTCTTGATTTACTTTTTGCACCTAGAGGCATTCCTAAGTAAACGATTGAAATCTTACCTATCTTTCCACCCAAAATTCCAGCCAACTGTTGAATCCTAGCCACATTATTAATTGGGAAAATAAGACTTTTTCTCCCATGTGAAGGCCTGAAATAGCCTCAAAAAAGAGAATCAAAATAATTCTCCAACACTTCAACTGACTCTCTCCAGCATCGCAGAATATGAGTGTGTCATCTGCATATTGTAAGTGTGTTACTTCCACTATATCATTCCGTTCCTTTGCTATATTGAAACCTCTTATCCAACCATTATTTTGGGCAATCTTCACCATATTGTTAAGTCCCTCCATCACCAGAATGAACAGAAAAAGTGATAACAGATCACCTTGTCTCAAACCTCTTTGGGACGGAAAAAGCCTTCGGGTGAGCCATTTATCAAAACAGAGAACTTGACAGATAATGCAAAATCTTATCCATCTAATCCATTTTCCTCTAAATCCCATCTTCTGCAAAATTTCAAGAAAGAAGCTCCAATTCGCGTGGTCATATGCTTTATCAATATCCAATTTACACATTATGCCTGCTGTCTTATCTTTCATTCTGGAATCTATGCATTCATTAGCAATAAGGACCGCATCGGTGATCTGTCTGCCTCTCAATAATGCCATATGTTGAGTATCCACTAATTTGTGCATTACTTTCTACAATTTCTCTGTGAGAATCTTGGATATCAATTTGTATATGCTTCCTATGTATGTTGCATTGAAGCTCTTATCAAAAACTTCTTGGGAGTGGAAGTTCTGCATAGTGGACATCACATCATTCCTTACGACCTCCTAACATTGTACAAAGAACCCCATAGTGTACCCATCTGGACCTGGTGCTTTATCTACTGCACATGCCTTGAGACCATCCAAAACTTTGTTCTCCGTAAAAGGTTTTTGCAATTCCTGTTGATCTTCTGTGTTTATGGTAGGACACTGATACATGTTGTAATAGGGTCTCCATTTCTCATTTTCGGAGTAGAGCTTCTGCTAAAAGATGATGATCTCTTTTTTTATGTTCTTTGCCTCAACAATATCTTCTCCTTCCACCAACAGATGATCAATGTGATTATTCCTCTTTCGAGGATTTGCAATTCTCTGGAAGCACTTCGTGTTTCCTATTTAATCCACAATGTTCTCGATCTTTGTCTCCATGCCATCTTTTCCTTTTTGGAATAATTCTTCAAATTCCATGGACAAATTAGCTTTGTGGATGGCCTTTCTTTCGTTAAAGATCTATTTTGTTGAATATCATCAATCACTGCAATTTTGCTAAGAATCAAGTCTTTATTCTTCTCTAAGTTCCCATAAGTGCTTGACCTCCGATCTTTCAATTTAGCCTTCAAAGATTTTAGGGAAAATACTCAGAAAAATACCTGAACTTCGCCTGAATTTGCAGTTGAGCATACTGAACTTTGCCTGAATTTGCAGTTGAGCATACTGAACTTTGCGGGGGTCCTATTACCCCCTGGACTTTTTTTTTCGTATTTTAATGGCATATATCTGCCCACTTGGACCATTGCGTGTAATTCACGTGCATTGAGCGCGTGAAAGTGCTAAAAAATTGTTAAAAAACTTTTTTTTGTCAAATAACCCCTCAATTTTCTGATTTTTATAAATTTTATGTTTTTTATTTATTTTTTCATTTATATCTTTTTTCTCTTCTCTCCTTTGTTTCTTCTCTTCAATGGTGCTCCATTGGTGTTCCATTGTTAAACTGGAATTGAATTGAACCCAATTTCATCACACACACACACACAACCCCAAATGAGTCATCTTCAACACACCCAATTCATTTACATCAATTTGACCCAATTTCAACACACACACACATCAAATGGGTCATCTTCAATTCCATCAAAATAGCAAAATTATTCCACCATTGCCACCACCAACCACCTCACCATTGCCGCCGGAAAGGAATTTGTCGACTCATAGCACCTTACGTTTGATTCAATCTCGCGATGCATTTTTGGGACCTTTTGATTTTTTCAATTCCATAGGAAAGTTTGAACATTGGTAGCTAGGAAAATTTTGCATTTGATTTAATTGGAAACAATAAAGATGACGATATTTTATTTTCAAAAATGTGTTAATTTCTTGTGCAAAAAAATCACTTGTTTTCGTTAATACAACATTTTGGTGAAATTTCAAATGATTCTGGGGCTGTTAGAATGATTTCGAAGCGTGAGGCGGGTGAAAAAACTAATTTTGCTCAAAATCCCAAGGATTTTAATACTTCAGTCACGTAATTGATGAATTGCAATTTGATTCCGGCACAACTCAAAATAAAAAATCGAATGGCTCACACTCCGGCAACACTGCCGCGACATCGCAGAACTCCGGTGATGAACTTTTTGGTATCGAAATCGACCAAACTCAATGTCAGTCGATGCATATGCAATCTTTTTTAAGAAAGTTTCCGAATGAGTCATCTTCAACACAACCCCATTTTCAATTTTCCATTTTTCTTCTCATGGTAATTCACCATGGAACTTGAAAGAGTCATTGCCATTGAAAATGGAGAAGAAAATCACTGCCCTGTTACTGCCCACCACACGTTCGGTGAAATGCCAAGCTCAAATTCGACTTACAAAAGTGTGGTTGCTGCTAAAGAAGAAAATGGAGCAAAATGGGGAATGGGGCAACCAAATTTCAAAAATTAAGAATCAAGATTTTGGTGAAAAACGATGAAAAGTGAAGAAAAAAATAAGAATGGAGAAGAGATTAAATAAAAATTAATTTTTTTTTAAAAGATACGTGTAAAAACAAGATTGGCGCGTGTATTACACCGCCAGCCGCCAAAACTAGGTATAGCGTTTCGAAGGGGAATTAAATCCACTTTAAAAAAAGTCTAGGGGGTAATAGGACCCCCCCGCAAAGTTCAGTATGCTCAACTGCAAATTCAGTCAAAGTTCAGGTATTTTTCTGAGTATTTTCCCAAGATTTTAACTTGGTTGCTAAAACATAACCTGGTCTTCCATTAATAATAATGGAATCCCACCAAACCTTAACTTTCTCATTGAACCCTTCAGTTTCCAGCCACAATCTTTCAAATTTGAAATAAGACTTGGTGTGTTCCCAACTGCTACTTTGAAGTGCAATTGGTGTGTGATCAAAATAAATTCTAGGACGAATGTCTTGCATAATATTCTTGAAATGTTCTCCCCATTCAACAGAGTATAAGAACCTGTCAATCCTGCACGGGTTTTCCAGGTTGTTCCCCCTAGTTCAGGTGTAACTTCCCCCATCTAGTTGAGGATCAATCAACACCATATCCTCAATAAAATCAAAAGCAATTCTTCTTCTCTGAAGCATATCTAACAACATTAAAATCACCGCCTATCACCCAAGGCCCTGTAAACAAACCTCTAACAGCCCCAAGTTCCCACCATACTTCTTGTCTTTCCTCATTACGATTTGGTGCATATACCCCTGTCATGTGCTAACTAAAATCGTGACTTGTCGACTTGAATCTACAAGTCAATGTATAAGCACCAACTTCCACTACTTCTCCTTCCCAAATCTTGCTATCCCACAATATCAAAATACCTCCCCTAGTTCCACTTGCCTCCAGTTGCCCATACTTGACTCCCTTGTTTCCCCACACTTGCTTTATTAGTTCCCTAGTATGCCCTTCCAATTTAGTTTCCAGTAAACATATGACATTTGCTTTCCATTTTTGAGCTAACTATGGATCAGCCTCCTTTTTATCTCTACAATTTAATCCCCTCACATTCCATGAAATTATTTTGTCATACCTGTGTTATTTTATCATGTTCCATGTATTTTTTTTTTCATATATACTGTCCTTTGTCTTGAGCTGGGGGTCTATCGGAAACAGTCTCTCTACTTCTTTAGAGGTAGTGGTATGGACTGCGTACACTCTACCCTCCCCAAACCCCACGATGCGGGAATATACTGGGTTTGTTGTTGTTGTTGTTGACATTCCATGAAATTATTTTGACATTCATCATAACATCTTAGAATTTCCTTTCCCCCTAATTCTCGCCCCCATAGCTTGGAACTTCATGTCTATGGCCAACCCTTTTAATTCTTGTAAGCCTTTAATTTGGGAGTCTCCGTGACCCTTGTTTCTGATTCTTTAAAATTTGACTTCCTTCTACCATCAATCTTCTTGAAAAGGGCCAAAGCTTCCTTTCTGCAACCTTGAAATTCAACCCCAAATTCCTTGCTTAACCTGATCATATTTTGGTGGACCCAAATTGACGCATCTATCTCATCATCACTTCCCTTCTCTAAGTATTCTGAGTTTAAGGTTCAGCATCCTCAATGTTCCATGCCGCATCATCAGGGCAATCAACCAATTGCATGTCTTGATGGTCTTGATTGACATCAATATGTGCTTCTCCTTCTTTTATATTTGCCTTTGCATCTACATAAACTTCCCCTTCTTCTGTATTTGATTTTTTTGTTGGACTTGCTGGCTGATTTTCTTTTGGGATTTTTGATACTGGAGCTACTGTCAAAAAAAAAAAAATGTTTGTGCAGTTTGCTTCTATTTCCGCTAGCATTGGGTCTACTTGTAAAGAGCACGTGACATTTGCTTGGTTAGAATTGAAGAGATGGGCCTCAGTAAATAAAACTGGGCCTTTATTAAAACTAGCTCCTTTAAAACAACTAAAAATTACACAAATACACAACTTACATTTCCAATATTACAAAAAATCCCAACTCCCTAAACATATTACAAAAATCCCAACATATACACAGAATGTTACGTATATGTCGGCTATGTTATGTACATTAATAGGGAGAGAGGGTAAAGTAATTAAAAAAATGGGAGAGAGTGTAATTACTTCAAAAAGGGTTGTTATTTATGTTATTTATACTTAAAACAATTGGCTGAGCTTTTCTTTTGGCCCATTAAGAGCCCATTTCTTTTGAAAAATAAACCCTCCATGACACGTGTTGGTGGGCCCTTGCCAGCTATTTTATTTGAAATGGGTACCTGATCTGAAGAACCCACGTGCCTCTCTCTATCAAAGCAGAACCTATTCTCTTTAACTGTGTAGGGTTTTTTGCCCAATGGTCCTTAACCTGCAGAACTTCCTCCTCTCCGGCGACCACCATAGTTCTAGACTCGCTCCATATCAGAATTAAAAAAGTAAGACCATTGTCGACTATCTTTACCTCTTTTGGAACTTCTTTTCCATCTCCTTTGATTCTCATTCGCGCCCACTTCAAATGGTGGTTTTTCAGGGATGCCTCTTCCTCTGTTTCTAACCATCCTCCGCAATGATCTCCGATGGCTTTGAACATTTTTTTGGTCCAAAACTGAAGAGGAAGACCTACTGCTCTTATCCACGTTGAGGCCTCTCGATTGGTGCGACAGCCTACCGTCGACGGCCACTATTCGAGATGAATCTTCGTTTGCTTCCATGCCCACTGACTTTGAAGAATATGCTCGGCCATATGCTTGTTTGGAAACTCAAACAGAAAAAAACAGCCCCCCATTTCGTATACATTAATCCCAAAAGCATTCTTCCAAGTACTCACCTCCCACTTTCTAATATCTGACAGTGTTGGTTTCTCCTTCTCTTCTCCACTGAAGCTTCCAACAATACATCTTCCAACAAGCCATTTTCTTTTTCCTGGTTAACATCACCGCCAGAGATGATGATAGAGTTATTGTTGTTGCTGACCAGAGATACAGAGGCTTCTTTTGATTGCCATTTGCTAGTCCTGACTGAATCTGCACAAGGAACCTTTGGATCAATCCTCCTAGCAATATTTGTATTAAATGTTCCTTTATGTTTTTTGACGAATTATCAATCTTAAATGCTATGTCTCCCCATCCTGCATTAAATGTAACTTCTGGGATAATAATGACCGATCTGTTCCCTCCTTGTACTGTCACTATGCTTATAAATCTTCCAAATTTGTTGTGTTTTCTGGAACAAAAGAAATTTGAATATTGTTCATTTGTTTTCCACCTTCTCGTATGGTTGCTGTCTTTTGAGGCTTCTCGTAATACAAAAACTATCCATTCCATTGTTTTCTTGCTGAAAGTTGTTCTGCGCATCAGATTCCGGCTTCTTTCAACCCATTCAAACAAAATTTCAGCTCTAGCTGCAAGCCTGGTGATATCGTAAGACTTAAAACCAACTGCGAAGTAGATTCTATTTTCCCCCATAAAAGCTGCGCTGTTTTTAAATAATCACTGAGAGCTAGTTAAGATTAGCAAAACGGACGGAAAAGGACGCCGGAATAAAACTTCAGATCACCTGAGAAAAAGAGTTACCCCCTCCCCCTCGAGAAATGTACTTGAACATAGACTGGAATCTGACTCTGGAATATTAAAAGATGTATTGAGCCATCTGACTCTGGAATAGACCCCAAAGCAACCAAAAAAAAACCATAGTTTCTCAGGAACACTTCATCTGTGTATAAGAGCTGATAAATTGCCTTTCAAGGGTAAATACAAACTGGTTCATTCCTTTTCAATAAAGAAAGAATCTGGTTTATTAAATATTTTTTGTGTTCAACGGCCAATATTTCAACAGATAAATGGCAGGCTCCAGTCAACAGTAGAAATGATATAAACTTGGCAAATAGAAAGGTCTTACCAATTTTTTCCACAACATCCTCAGTCTCCCTGATCCCTGCAGTATCAAGAAGTGTAACAGGAACACCACGAACAGAAACATTGGCTTCTACAACATCCCGTGTGGTACCAGCAATATTTGTAACTATTGCTCTATCAGTCTGCACGCTAATATAAGGCACGTGATTAGAAATGAACGCCAGTAAGATAATAACACAGGAACCAGACACTTGAGACGAGAAATTCTAAAGAATGGGGTGTGAGCTAAATGACTATATTTTGAAGAAATAATTTGCCGTGAAAAACGTTTTATATGTTTCCTTTTGGTCTTGTTACTAGCAGTAGTAGGAGTTTGATAGAGTAAAGATCAACAATCATGTTTATATGTTATACTTGTCAAGGAAACTAATTTGACTGTTAAGGACAAGTTATTTCATATTATGTGACAATTAACATAGACAATTATAAATTATGGGATTGAAATGGCTCATTATTTTTATCAAAACTGACCTGTAGTTGCAGGATTGGGAAGAAAATCTGAACGGTGGCTTGTAGATAAATTCACCGTGACAAATTGAATCTAGCATGACCTATTGCAACTAGTGATTCAGCCACACTACATACTGTTACGATTAAAGGATTGAGTCACAAGACGATTAACAGGAAAATCTAAATCAATTGCCTTTGACTTCCCCTTGCTTTTGTTATTAGAATTCCTAGAACGATCTATTTTGTATAACGATATTTGATATACAAATTCAGCTCGTTAAAAGGGAGGCTGAAACCTTAGCGTTCAGTGAGAGAACTCCGATCTCTTGATTCTGGTTGAAATTTTGCTCAAGTTTTATTCCACAAAACTCTCCTTAACTAGGAGTCTTTATTACAACAAATAGGAAGCCTAATCCTTACAAAACTAGAAAACACAAAACCCTATTCTAGACTAATAATGACAGCTAGCATGAATCCTATTTTACAATAATAAATAAAGCTACTAATAATAAAATTAATCTCTTAATTTACTATCCTTCCTGTGGGCATATGTCTTGCCCACAAAGGCATCCACAACATTACCCCCCTCATGTTGAAAGGGCTTGTCCTCAAGCTCGAACGATGGATAAACCTGTCGAAAAGAGTCTACATCCTCCCATGTAGCTTCTTCTGATGGCATACCTGACCATTGTCTAAGAATCTCCTTTGTACCACGATTGACACGAGCTCTAATGACTCCAGCAGGCAGAGGAACTACTCGACCATTGTAATAGGTGGAAGGTGTTCACCTTAGAATGCCTTTAAAAGGGAAACATGAAAAACGTTATGAATTCGACTATCGCTTGGCAAATCCAGCGCCATATGCAACCTGTCCAATTCGACTTACGATCGGAAATGGACCATAAAATTTGGGGGACAACTTATTGTAAATACTCAATTGAGTGGAGCGTTGTCTGTAGGGATGTACACGAAGCCAAACAAGTGTCCCTGGAACAAATTCTACATCAAGATGACCCTTATCATAATATTCCTTCATTCGTTGTTGGGTTGCCTATCACCAATTCGGGTATCATCCAAAATGCTATCACGATCCAACAATGCACTCTCAACAGCTTTACCCGACATGTCCCTGGTACATATGAAAGCAAACGGGGTGGGTCACGGCCAAAAACAACCCTAAAGGGTGTGGTCCGCAATGTCGAATGAAAAGATGTGTTGTAACAAAATTCTGCCCATAGAACCCAAGCAACCCACTTTCGAGGATAATCACCAAAAAAGAAATGAAGATACATCTCCATAGTACCGTTAACGACCTCTATCTGGCCATCTATTTGTCAATGGTAAGCAGAGGAGAATTGTAATTTAGCACCATTCAAGCGAAAAAGTTCCTTCCAAAAAGTGTTAGTAAAAAACACATCTCTATCATAAGTAATCGTTTCCTGTATCCCATGTAAGCGAACAATTTGATCAAAGAATGCCTAAGCCACTCATGTAGCCATGTATGGATGAGCCAATGGTATAAAATGAGCATATTATGAGAACCTATCTACTACTACAAACAAAACCGACTTTCCCCAAGACTTGGGTAAGCCATCTATAAAATTCATTGAGATGTCTGCCCAGATCTGAGTCGATAGCTGGAGAGGTTGTAATAATCCTGCAAGACTTAAATGTTCTCATTTATTGCGTTGACACACCGGGCAAGCAGCAACATATGTGGCAATGTCAGTTTTCATACCTTTCCAGTAAAAATCCCCACGAATTTGATGCAATATTTTGTGTATCCCTTCATGCGCACTATCATGATAGGTGGATAGTACAGTAGGTAGCAAAGGGGAATTTTGTAGAAGGTAGATGCGACCTTTAAACAAAAGTAACCCATCCAGAACTTTCCAATCCGAACTCAATTCTCCTAGCTTGACCTTATTACATAAATCCAATAGTTCTGCCGATCCCGTAATCTCTTCACGGATGGTGTCCAGTAATGTGCTACGGCTAATAGCATTCAAAGAAGGATCCTCATGTGTAGTTTTCGATAAAGCATCCGCAACTTTATTGAGATAACCATCCCGGTAGACCACTCTGAAGTCGTAACCCATGAGGTTTCTCAACCAGTGTTGTTGAGGGGGTGTAGTAAGCCGTTGTTTTAGCAAGTATTTCAGGTTGTAATGATCCGTTCGGATAAGAAAGGGGTGCCCCCACAAGTATAGCTGCCAATGCTGGACTGCTTTTGCAAGGCCAAATAGCTCCCTTTCATATGCAGCTAATTTTTGGTGACGAGCTGCCAACTGTCGGCTAAAAAATGCTATGGGCTGACCGCCCTGTTGCAAAACAGCACCTACACCACCTCCTGAAACATCACATTCTACAATGAAATTCAAACTAAATTCAGGCAACCTAAACTTATTCATTAAAGCTTGAAAAGTGGATGGGGAATTAGTGAGCCCAAACGGCATGACAAGGAACTCAAAGTGCCCATGATGAGCCTGAAAGGCCGTCTTTTCCACATCTGTACGAGACCTGCGGACTTGATAGTATCCAGACTTCAAATCCAATTTAGTAAAGTACTTGGCCCCGTATAACTCGTCAAATAAGTCGTCCACAACCGGAATTGGGAACTTGTCCTTTATTGTTTTAGCATTCAATTCACGATAATCAATACAAAGGCGCCAAGATCCATCTTGCTTGGATACCAATAACACAGGTGAAGAAAAGGGGGACTTGCTTGGTCGTATAAATCCTTGCTGCAACATCTGGTTACATTGCTTCTCAATCCCATCATTTTGTCGATGAGGGTATCGATAAGGACGAACAACTACAGGTGGTCCCGGGCAGCAAACTGATGCGGTGGTCACATTGTCGCAATGGTGGTAAACTCATAGGTTCCTGTTCCAATTGTTGCTCTCCGTAGTTGCCTTTCCTAACAGGTGTAAAACCTTATCGCAATATTATTGTTGTCCCTGAAGCAAAATTGATTTACCTTCCAACGAAAAACTCATAGTAAATTCTGCAAAATCCCAATGTATTGGACCCAAGGTCTATAACCACTTAACTCCCAGAACAATATCAAACTCGTCCAATGGAATAACATAAAAATTTGCAATAAAGCAATGGTCACCAATGGAAATTGTTACCCGTGTGCAGACTCCCAAGCAGGGAACCTTCTCTCCTTAGCAATGGAAATTCTGAAGTTGTGCAAGGAGAAAAAATCAAGGAGTAATCGACTAGCAGCAGTAGAACTTATAAGTTATGGGTACTTCTAGAATCAATAAGACTGAGCACATGTTGTCCGTTAATGATTGTAGGCAATTGCATAGTCTGTGCATGTCTTTGACCTGTAATAGCATGTAAAGAAATTTTTGGGTAGTCCTCCAGAACATTTGGTATCGTGTCATCAACCGAATCATCCAATTCCAGCCAGAAAAGTCGTTTGCACTGGTGAGTGGCTCAATATTGTTCGTCACAATTATAACATAATCCCTTGGCTCTTCTCTCTGCCAACTCTGTCTGAGTTAATCGCTTGACAAAAAGGGTTTGGTTGCCTATATGGGTACTAGCCGAGGTAGATTAACCAACTAAACTAGTAGCAGATTTTGATGAGTTTACCATGCTGCCAAGACTTATTGGGGACTGCTGCCATGCCACCAAGCAAATATTACTGGCGAATATTACGACTGACTTTCTGCAATTGTTGTTTCTGTTCTAAACCCGGGCTAAACTCATAGTTGCTGATAAGTAAGGTGGTTTGAGAAGTTGCACGTCCATTTTGATTGAATCATCCAACCCTGCCATAAATATTCCCACGTGCAAGTGTTCTAGAATAAGCTCTTTAGCCCTAGCCAGCTTTTCTTGAAACTGATGTTGATAAGCTTCAACTGTACTAGTTTGCCGAAGCGTGACCAATTCGCCCATCGAGTTGCTACTTTCAAGAGGTCCAAATCGCTGGAAACAATGTTGTTGAAATTCTTCCCAAGTCATTAGGCCCTTCGCTCGTTTAAGCTGATAATAACATAATTGTGTTTCTCCCAACATGTGAAACCAGCCACTCCAACCTTTTCTGCTTCGATTGTGTGTTGATTTTCAAAAAATTGTTCGCAACAATACGTCCAAATTAATGGGTCATCGGTACCGTCATAAGTAGGAAAATCCATCCTTGCATACATTGGTATTGTTGAATGGGAATTACCACTTGTTTGATGATTCTGGTCGCCCATAATTGGAATAGGCAGAATATTGCCTTTAGTAGCATAATTTGTTGATTTCCCAATCATCGGGGCGCTACTCGACTCAGTTCCATAAGTTGTTGGTTTTGTGGATCCAATTCCCATGCTCGAAAATTGTTCTTGGATGACTTGAATAATTGTTTCACCAAGACGTTCCATATTTGCAATTTTCGAGTCCATTAGGGTTTCAATAATCTCATGTTCTTCTTGGAATCCAGAATTGATCTCATCGTCCATTGTACCAAATTGTTACTATTCCTTGCAAACGATCGAGTCACAGGACAATTAACAGGAAAATCTAAATCAATTCCCTTTGACTTCCCCTTGTTTTTGTTAGAATTCCTAAAACGACCTATTTTGTATAACAATATTTGATATATAAATTCAGTTCGTTAAAAGGGAGACTGAAACCTAAGAGTTTAGTGGGAGAGAACTCTGATCTCTTGATTCTGGTTGAAATTCTGCATCAGTTTTATTCCACAAATCTCTCCTTAAAAGAGGAGTCTTTATTACAGCAAATAGGAAGCCTAATCCTTACAAAACTAGGAAACACAAAACCTTATTCTAGACTAATAACAACACCTAGCATGAATCCTATTTTAGAATAATAAATAAAGCTACTAATAATAAAATTAATCTCTTAATTTAATTGTCCTTCCTGCGGGCATATGTCTTGCCTACAAACGCATCCACAACATATACTTTCTATACCAAAAGGAACAATTTGATCTTTAGCAAAAAGTAAAGTGATGAAAGCATTCTTCAATGAATCCTCCGAAATGTTTCAACTAGAGCTAATGGTGCAAGTCACATCCTATGCAAATTATAAGAACTGGGAGCTGGCTATTGCATGGAACTTCTTAGTATAAGTTTCCAGTTACAGGTGGGATTTCTATTTACTAATCTACATTTTGTTTCAGATTTAGTTGCTGATTTTTAAAAGTCTATGCCACTGTTAAGAGAACTAGTGTTAACTATTCAGCAAAATAACAAGCACAAGGATCAAGGATGAGATGGTAAATAATGGGTAATTGTTGGAACATACTTTGCTCCATGCATTAAGAAGGCTTGATTTCCCAACATTTGGTCGACCAACAATTGCAATCTGCAAGATATTCATTACAAATCATGTTATCTTAATTATTTGTTGAAAGGAGGGAAACATGTAAAAAAATTATTCATTGGACAGCCAGCTAAACAGCTAGATGTACTTTAAGCTATTCTCAAGTTCAATGACAAATTTAAGACGTGTCCGTTGTTTCTTTCTCCTTTTTGCTTTAATAATTAGTTCTCAGGAAAATATCCACTAGCCTTGTACAAGAACTTGGTCAGTCTTAGTGCAATATAAAACCTGTAGTCCTGACTGCAGAAGCTTGTCATAGTTGGCAGTTTCCAATGCATTATCCAGATCATGCAGCATCTCATATATTTTGTCCATAATTAGATTCAGATCAAGGGGTGGCATCTCGTCGTCGAAGTCAAGACGAGCCTCAATTTCGGTTAGCAACTCCATACACTGAGTTCTTAGTGATTTGACCAAAGAAGAAAAACCACCCTGACAAAAGGAACACATCGTTCAGCATCATTCCCCAGCATTAACATAAAATCCAGACAAAATAAAACCTAGTTCTGTATTTGTACCCTTATTGATGTATCGAAGGGTCAACAATTTTTTTCTTTTAGAAGAGTCAACAAATATTGTAATTACAAAGTGATTTTATATAGATGACCACCTCGATTCCTGCCAATGCAGCATCTGCAGCAGCCACTGACTTGGCTGATATTAACTTTTCCACATTCTCAGCTTGAGAAAGATCCAAACGACCATTTAAGAAAGCGCGGAGAGTGAACTCGCCTAGTAAAAGTGAGAACATAAAAAGAGGTGAGTTGGAGTAGAAAGACACTCACCTATTTTATGGTTGCACAAAAAAAAAAAGCGACAGTTGCTGTGAATTGGCCTAGGAACTAAAGCTTTGACAAGTTAATGCAATGAAACTATAGAACGTTGTTCAGACAAATGAATCTTCAAAAGAGTTTTCAAACTATAGAGACCAATTCTCGTAAAAACCTTACCTGCTGTATGTTCTAGACATTAAAAGAGTCAATTAAAAAATACAAGGATGAAAATGAAACTAACCTGGCTCCGCGAGCTTTGCACCAGCCTCCAGACAAGCCCTCAAAACACGTTGAAGACACACTTCATTTCCATGACACTGAAGCTCTATCACATCTTCTCTAGTGTATGACTTTGGGGCCAGCATAGGAAGCACCAGAACCTAAGCATGAAAAATAAAAGAAAAGGAATTCAGAGAGAAAGAGAGAGCAGAAGAAGAAGTGTAAAATATTGAAACTATTATCCATGACTTACAACATATTAATTACTTTAGTGTCTCTTTATCTTCAAGGTAAAGACATGAACATATGTTGCCACTAGGAATGCCCTGAATGAACTCTCTTACATTGTATAGACACTTTCCCTCACCTTATCCACAGGGTTGTAATAGAATTAAAGGGACACCCGATTCCCCACAGATATGAACTTAATAAGAACACATAAAGGTACTAGAAATAGTAAGGAGACGTCGCAAGGCTAAATTCAGATATGAAGCAACAAAGTTACTAAACTCTTAAAATCTCCAATGTAGTACAATTCACATGTCAAAACTAAAGAACAAATGCACCAACAAGAAGGGAAAATCTAGAGTTTCAAATTATACCTCATCAATCACATTTCCATGAGAGTCAGAGACAAGACCATACTCCACAACATGGCTCTTAGGCCTCCACTCAGAAGAACTCCTGTTCTTCTTTTTCACTTTTGGATGAAACACACGACCAACTATAGGCACCGCAGATGGACCAGATAAACGTATAATCCCAACTGCAGCTGCTGGACCACCCAAAGAAGTGACAATAGCAGCAATAGTGCTAGCATTCACAGCTGGGTCAAGAGGGCTCACTGTACCAAACCCCAATAACCTCTCATCTTGCTTCAGCACCAGAGTACTACTCTCTGCAATAAAAAATATTGAAACTTCAGCATTAAAACTAAGATTTACAGCACCAGAGTATTCTATACAATAAAAGAAGAATTGAAACATTAGCATTAAACCCCAATTCTTTTACAACCACATTATTCTCTCCAATAAAAAGATTGAAAATTTTGCAGTAAAAAAACAATCTTTCAGCACCAAACTATTCTCTGCAACAGTAAGACTGAAGTTTTAGCATTAAAACCCTTTTTTCCAAGTAATAGAGAACTCTCTGCAATAAAAATATTGAATCTTTAGCGTTAAAAACAATTGTTTCAGTTACAAAAGTATTCTCTGCAATAGTAAGTTTGAAATTTTAGCATTAAAAATCAATTATTTCAGCACTAGAGTATTACTCCCTCCATTGCAAAGTACTAATCACAATTTCTTTTTTGAGAGTCAAACTTTGACCAAAATTATAAGAATATTGATAAAGAAAAAAGTTACAATATATAATACTTTCCGTATAGCTTTTGAATATCTAAATTTTAATTTCAAAATATCGAATCAATCTAATCTAATTTAGCTTTGAAAATTAGTCAAATTGACTCTCGATAAGCAACCAGTGACAACTATTTTGGTTTGAGGGAGTGTATGCAATAAAAATATTGAATATTTAGCATTGAAAAAACAATTCTTTCAACACTAGAGTACTATATTCAATGAATAGATTGAAACAATAGCACTAAAAATTAATTCTTTCAGCACTAGTGTACTATATGCAATAAAAATATTGTATCTTTAGCACTAAAAACAATTCTTTAAACACTAGAGTGCTCTCTTCAATGAATAAATTGAAGCATTAACATTTGGTACTAGGGATAAGATAACTAATCGTGGGATTAATTTTAGCATAAGCTTGTACTAAAACAAGTTATTTAAAGGAATAAAAGGGGTAGGTAGAAAATGAAGGAAGCTGATTACCTTTAGAAGTAGCATGAGGTATGGTAGTGAGTTGGGAAGAAGAAAGAGGGAAAAGAGAAGAGAGTTTCGTGTGAATTGAGATTGACAATTTAGGGAAGAAGGAAAAGGCTGCTATGGAAGTGGGAAAAGGGGGACGTAGGTGGCTGAGAAGGAGATGGCGGAACATAGGAAGCATAGCCATTACTCATTTGTGGCTTTGGGTTTTAGGATTTGGGTTAAACACACTGAGAGAATTAGTCAGAAGTAGGAGTGTACAGATAAAACCTTAAGTTAAATTAAATCTATGAATTAAATTAAATTGAGAAAAAAATTGATTTGATTGGTTTGGCGTTAGAAAAAAAAAATAATTATTCTTGATTTGGTTTGGTGTTAATAAAAAAAAAAGTAAAATCAAACCCGAATCAAACCGACGTAATATATATATTATATTCAAACTTTTTTATACATAAAATATTAATTATAATCTACTTTTTAAATATCTTTTCAATTAGTTTTAGTAATTTTTAATAATTTGAAAGTAGATGCAGATATATATTTAGATTTGGGTCTTTAAGTTGTAATATTTGTCCATTAATTGCTAACTAAATGATCGAAAACCCAATATAAACTTAAAACCTAAACTTTTCACTCTTCATCTCACTTTTTAGTTTCAAGAGAGTTTTCCGCTCCTCATTTTTTCATAATTATGGTTTTTCATTAGCACATGAGTGAAAACATATTTGATCTAATCTTCGATCACAATATAATTGCAAAAACTAAAGATTATAAAAAAAAACGAAAAAAACGACTAAAACCTAATCCAAAAAAAATAATTTTATGTTGGTTTGATTTGATTTATAGTTTTAATAAACCGACATGATTGGTTTGTTTGTTTTAAAATAAAAAACGAACCAACCCGACCTATGTACACCCCTAGTTAGGAGGTGACAAAAAAGTATTTCGATTAAAAATGGTTACAACTTTGACAAGTTAAGGTCAAAACTTCATTTAAAATTTTGATTAAGTTAATTAAGGTATAAAATGTAATTTTTAAAAAGTACTCTGACTCTAAATTTCAAATTTTAGAATTTTCCCTCTTTTCTTATCTTTCAATCTTTTTTTTTTTTTTCATTCTCCCTCCAAATTTCTTTCTCCTCATTTCTTCTTCTTATTTTTTTCTCTCTCTAGATTTTCCTTTTCTTCCATCTTCTCTTTTTTTTTTCCTCTTTTCATTTCGTTCTTTTTCCTTTTTTTAATCTTTATGGACTATTTAAAAAAAAAATTGAGAAGTTTGAAAAGAAAATTTTTGATTTCTTTTAAATCAGCAAATTCAGCAACTACGAGAGTTGCTTCAGCAACTACCATAGTTGCTACAGTAGTTACGGTAATTGCTGCAACAACTACTATTAGTTGTTGTATTACAGCAACTTCGACTGTTGCAGCATTAACTTCGGTACTTATTTAATTTCTGAAAAAAAATGTGGTTGGAGGAGGAGCCTACGAAAAGTGATATTTATGATAAAAAGGGAGGGGGTGGTGTTGGTGGTGACGCCGAATGAGAAAATGATATTTGTTGCGCTGTTGATAGCAACGGTGGTAGAGGAGAAAGAAGAAAAATGGGCGATAGTTATGTAGAGAGAGGAAATAATGGTGAATCTGAAAAATGTGACAATGGTAGTAATAGTGATAGTGGAGAAGGTGGTGGCAACATAAAGGGTGTGGAGGAGGAGTGGTTGTGATGGTGTAAGGATTTTTGTGTAAATATAGTATAGGAATCTTTGTATAAATAATAAAACTTGATGGTTTTAAAATTAGTGTCATTAATACTAATCTTAAAATTGTCACTTCTACTCAATATTTAAGACTTGTGTCACTTTTTTTTAGTTTTGGAACTTTTTTATCACCCTTAATTAATTTGCCCCACTCACCTTTAATTAATTTGCCCAACACACTCTCCTTTGTGTTTTCTTCATTCATGAAATCTGCAAACTAAGGGGTCGTTTGGTTTGAAAACAAGTTATACTAGGATTAGTTATCCGAAATAAGTTAACTGGTATTATTTTTTAGTGGTTGTTTGGTTTGTGGTACTAAAAATAATATGTAGTGCATTGTTTATAAAAATATATTGTTTGTTTACAAAAATACCCCTCACTTTAGTTAATTTATTAATTATTTTTATGTTTGTATTCCTATGATTTTTCTATGTGTTCAGTTATATGCCAATAAATAAGATTTAAAACAAATAAGATTTCATGCCATCCGACGGATATTTCGATTGTCAAAAGCAAACTTCAGTTTTGAACCAAAAGATGTTGGTGTGTTTTCTGAATGAAAAATGCTACAGGGATAAAGTTAGTCGCCGAAAGTCAGTCTACCAGCAGAGTGAAGAAGAAAATGACAAGCAGATCACAACGACTGACCACTAACATGATTATTATTTCTAAAACTTGAGCTCATGTATTTGAAAACTAGATTAAGAAGAAAAAAAATATACAAAAATGTAGATGAAAAAAAATATATTTGAAAACTAGAAAAACTAGATCAAAAATATAAAAAGTGAAAATCAAAGGGTTTGGGGGTAGTTTTATCATTTTATAATTTTATCCAAGGATAAATTAGGGTGGGATAACTTATACCACCAAAATTTGTGGGATAACTTATCTTGATACTGTTATTAGTCCCGAGATAAGTTATCCCGAATATTACCAATCAAACGATGCATTAAAAAGTTTACTCTGGGACTATTATTTCATTCCGAAATTATTTGCTCTAATACCTCACACCAAACTACCCCTAAGTGATACGGGAAAACTAAGGAACTCACGAAATGACTCAAAATAGTCCATAAAACACACTCCAAATCAATCCACAATCTTAAGGATCCGAGGACCAAGATGGAGACCACTCTCAAATTCGCTATCAACAAGAAGAATACAAGATACAATGGTGTATATAACACCAAAAACAGCTACAAAACGTGAGGAACAAGATGAATAACAATAAAGCAAGTTTCAGATTCAATAAAGGACCCAAAACAGTCCACTACACAAGATAACAACAACAAAAGTAAATGATAGATAGTGAGACCAAGATTATTACAAGATTAAGAACTAAAAAGTGTATTAAACTCAAAAAACCCTAATGAATGTAATAATCAAAATCACACTCTTACGGTGACCGCCAAGGAAATCAACTCACCTCAAGATCCACCGTTTCTAAGTAAAGAACAATATTGGCTTTTCCAAGCCCTAACTAAGACTACACTAAGTTGGTCTACTCTAAAGAAAGAGGATTTTCAAGTGTTTCAAATTATCATCTTTCAAAACTAATGAAAATAAGACTAAAGGAGCCTATTTATAATCTATTACAAAATGAACACAAAATGACTCCAATGCCCTTAATGAGGAGGGATGGTCATGGAGTGTCACTTGGACAAAGATAAGTGACCAAAATGCCCTTCAATCAAGGGAACCAAAACCGTGAACCAACAAGGTGGTCCAAACCCGAGAGTACTTAAGTCTTCAAGTTTCCAAGCAATCTTCCACACTCGGGTTTGATTAATGGTAGGCTCAAAACGTCCCCTCCAAGTATGATCTCGTGCCCTCCATGTGACCAAAGCTTGATTCTTCACATAGTGACTTTGAATGATGTCGTTGAAAGCTAAGGTGGTTATTATTCTCGTATCATTAAGTATCAAAGCAATCTTAAGCTTTGATACCAAATAATACGAGAAAGACAACGGAAGCACGAAACACACTCCAAATCAGTCCGCAATCTTAAGGATCCGAGGACCAAGATGGAGACCACTCTCAAATTCGCTATCAACAAGAAGAATACAAGATACAATGGTGTATATAACACCAAAAACAGCTACAAAACGTAAGGAATAAGATGAATAACAATAACACAAGTTTCAGATTCAATAAAGGACTCAAAACAGTCCACTACACAAGATAACAACAACAAAAGTAAATGATAGATAGTGAGACCAAGATTATTACAAGATTAAGAACTAAAGAGTGTATTAAACTCAAAAACCCCTAATGAATGTAATAATCAAAACCACACTCTTACGGTGACCGTCAAGGGAATCAACTCACCTCAAGATCCACCGTTTCCAAGCAAAAATCAATACTAACTTTTCCAAGCCATAACTAAGACTAAGTGTTCTACTCTCAAGAGAGAGTGTTTTTAATGTTTCAATCTTTCATCTTTCATAAACTAATGAAAATAAGACTAAAGGAGCCTATTTATAATCTATTACAAAATGAACACAAAATAACTCCAATGCCCTTGTTGAGGAGGGATGTCATGGAGTGTCACTTGGACAAAGATAAGTGACCCAAATGTCCTTTAATCAAGGGAACCAAAATCGTGAACCAACAAGATGGTCCAAACCCGAGAGTACTTAAGTCTTCAAGTCTCCAAGCAATCTTCCACACTGGGGTTTGATTAATGGTAGGCTCAAAATGTCCCCTCCAAGTATGATCCCATGCCCTCCATGCGATCAAAGCTTGATTCTTCGCTTAGTAACTTTGAATGATGTCGTCGAAAGTTAAGGTGGCTATTATTCTCGTATCACTAAGGGTTCCTTATTTCATGAGAATAGTGCAAAATATAATGTCATAGTAATATTTGTATTTATTTTATATAGTATTTAATTTGGTGTATTAAAAATAGAGAAAATACATCATCCCCCCCTTCCCCCCGGAACTTATAGCCAAAACTTACTTTAACACTTTAACTTAACTTATAATTATTACCCCCCTTAACAACTTTTAAGTGAATTAATTTTAACCTCAAAATTAAAATCCCACTCTCGCAACGGAGAGTGCACTACACACGCGCCATGTCATCGCCAAATCAGCGCCACGTCATTGCCATGTAAGAAATTATAATTTTTTTAAAAAAAATAATCCCACACACATACTTTTTATATATTTTTTAAAAAACGAAAAAAATATATATAGTATTTTTATATTTATATAAAATATATATATTTATAAAAAATATACTATTTTAAATATATATATATATATATATTTAAAATAGTATATATTTTATAAAAATATATATTTTATATAAATAAAATAGACCATTTCAACCATTGGTGATGATGATCCTCTACAATCAATCAAGAAAAAATTTAAAATAAGTTCACTTTCTAGTTCCAAGAATTAAACTAAGCTCATCAAATCCACAAGCTCTTCCAAGAATCAAACTAAATTAACCAAGATTTCTTCTTCTTCCTCTGATTTTGGTACAATCCACAATCAAATCAAGCTTGCAAAAATGAAATTTTCTTTGTCTGATTCAGTTTTTAGTTCAACCAAAATCAAAATCAAGCTCATGAAGTCCACCCTAGAAGAGAAACTTACACTAAAATTCCAATTAAAAAAACTTAATTTCACTTCCACCAAATACTCAAATTCAACCAAAAACACTTCCCTTACAATTAAAAAATCCTCCCCAGATCTATCCAAAACCAACTCTTCTTTGCCAAAGAATAAAACAACCAAAGAAACACCACCACCTAAAGACCTCAATGAATTCAAATTCAAAAATCAATCTTCCACAAGTAAAAGTGCTAAGAAAGAAACACACCAATACACAAAGAAACGGGGTGGGGGTTCGAAGTAGATGAAGAAACGGGGCGGGGTTTCAAAGTAGATGAAGAAATGGGGTGGGGGTGGGGGGTGGGGGAAGGGGGTGTTAGAAAGAAGATGAAGTTGGATATATATATATATATATATATATATATATATATATATATATATATATAATAATAATAATAATAATAATAATAATAATAATAAAATGGGCCCTTTTAAAAAAAAAAATTCACTCGCTTTCCTTTTTTTTTCCACGTTAGCCGTAGAGGGGGAAATTAATTCACTTGAAAGTTGTTAAGGGGGGGGGGGGGTAAATAATTGTCCGATTAGTTTAGGATCTAAAGTAAGTTTTGGCGACAAGTTCGGGGTTTTTTTTGATGTATTTTCTCATTAAAAATAATATAAATTATATAATTTTTAGTTTTATAAAAAAATGTTTATAAAAATACTCTCTATGAATATGGTAAAAATGACGTGGAAAATTTTTTGAGAGACAATTATATCCTTAATCATATTAATACGGTAATACGTAAGATGAAAAAGTGTACCAAATAATGTATTGGTAAAACACAAAGTTAATGCATACATTACTTTTACTATTACATTCTACCAAACGACCCCTAAGATCACTTAAAATCGTTTAAGTTTACGTTGTTTAATGATTTTTTTTTTTCAAAAATAACTTATCACTTCAACATCTACCAAGGGAGCTAGTCAAAGTAACTTTGTCATTTTCATGTTAGGAATTTCTTATGGACTAATTCACTCTTCATAGATTAACTGGATGTAAGAAAGCTTCCATTAGCAGGTGATTATGTTTTTGCATGATTTTTCTCTACTTAAATCATTATCTTACTTTTGATATTTTCAGATCTTTTTCACCAACAAAACTTTTCACAATCGACAGAATGTTCTGCTATTGACGCTTGAAAAGACAGATTTCAAGGTTTTGTTGCTTCGATAAAGAATTTATTTCAGAAAAAACTTGAATAAGTTTACTTTTCTAAAGGAGTCGTAATATTCTATCAAAAATGCTGGAAATCATGGCTTTCACAAATTTATGTGAAACAATTATGTCTTCACAAGTTTTATCAGAAGGGTCATAATTGATAATAGATTCTTGTTTTGTCTTATATTATTAGACAACATGTCTAGTTATTAATTTTTTTTAAAAAGTCCGTGTAGGGATAAGCACATGTTAATCCTGATAAGGAAATATCATATATTATTCTTACTATTTTATTAAACTAGTTAAAAATAAATATAAAAAGAAAATATAATCCCACAAAAAATGACATATCTACAAGTTAGTTTCTAACTTTCTTTTTGAGTAAAGCATTTTTCATGTCATGCAATCCTTAGTGAGAAAATTCATAGGAAAATTTTGAAAAAAGTATGAAGTTAAGAATCACAATCATATATTTAGAGGATGTTGATAATTTTTCAAACAAATTTAGAATACAATTTATGTATTTTCCCAATATAATGATATTTGATTTTAAAAAAATCTATATACGTTTATAAATTAAATAACTAACCTTAAATTCACCAATTTCAAATATGGAAACATATTAAAATCAAAGAAAAGAGACACCTATAAACAGCTAGATGCCCCTTTGAACCGTGTAAGTTTACCGGTAAGCTAATTTTTGTTGTACCTTATTTGTTTCCTCTTGTTCTTTATTATGTTTAGTTGCAATAATATTTATGGATGTGTGAAATATTATTATATTGGTGGTTTCTTATTATAGAGGGATGTGCCTGTATTTGTTAATGTGGTGTGTATAGGTAAGTCAGTGTGGCTAGAGCTAATAGGACAAACTGTGGAAAAAGTTGTGAGTGTAATAAAGCAAGAGAAACCAACTCTTCACCCAGTGGTGTTAAACATATCGAAGTCAATTTCAGAGCCAGTGAATTGTACTCGTGTTCTCGTCTTTATTAATGACAACAATAAGATTGCTCTCCCGCCTGTTGTTTGTTGAACTTCATTAGTACTTTTAAAGCCTGTTTCGATGGGCTTATAAAATACGGCTTATAAGCCAATAGCTTTAGTTTACTGCTTAAATTTAATATAACGAGTAGCTATTTTATGTCCCTTAAACTTCAAACGTATCTACAATTTCCATCCTTTATAATATATGGCTTATAAGTCAATATTTATTGCTTAAATTCAATATAGTGAGTATCGATCTTATGTCTATTTAATTTCAATAAAGCATATCCACATTTTCCATCCTTATTTCAATAGAATTTTACTTAAATTGTCTTCAATTTTGATCTATATATACAAATTGTCAATGTATACTTGGATATATCATGGTCTACTACATCGATTCTATTTCGGGCCACAAAATTTGTATGCTATCCCGTTATTTTATTTAGTGTGGAAAATCTAATTCATGAAAATATAATTGGTCTAATTCGTTTAACTTTAATTTAAATAATTAGTTTAACTGACGGATCAATTTGAGTGAATTTAATTAAATAGATCATCTAAAAATGCGATCGAGCATGTACATCAAAATGTGTAGGGAAAGAAATTTAGGGATTTTGTTGGTTTAAATATTATTATAATAGCTAAAATGATTTTTTTTACTATGATTTGATTAATAAATAATAAATCAGACGAATTCGAGTTATGACTCATTATTTAATTTAAATTCACCCGCATATCTTTACACAAGTAAATTTTAAATCGATTATGACTCTAACTAATCCGTTTATTGAATATTATACATCAAAATGTGTAGAGAAAGAAACTTTGGGGTTTTGTTGGTTTTGATATAATTATGACCAAAAAAAAATTATTTTTACTTTGATTTGGCAAATAAATAATAAATTAAACAAGTTCAAGTTATGACTCATTATTTTGTCCAAACTCATCCGCGTATCTTTCGACAAACAAATTTTAAGTTGGTTATCACTCTAACTAGGGGTGTTCATGGGTCGGTTTGGGTTGGTTATTGGTCAAAATCATAACCAAACCAACTTAGTCGGTTTTTAAATTTCTAAAACCAAACAAAAAAATAATCGTCGATTTGGTTCTTGTCGGTTTAATTCGGTTTGGTTTGGTTTTTTCGGTTTATAACTTTAGCTAATGATAAAAGTTGGAAAATTTAAAAAAATAAATGAATATAACATATGAGATGTCAACCGAGTGTTGTATCTCAACCTTGAAACTATAATGTCAACTGAGTATTTTACTTTGACAAAGCCATGAACAACGCCATATGAACGCTTCTAAAAAATATTTAAAAATTACATTTAACAGAATAATATGATAAACCCCCCCCCCCCAAAAGGTGAACACATAAACTTGTAGCTCAACAAGGTTAAAGAAAAAAGTTAAAATTAATGATTGTCGATAGTCTAATGAATCTCAGCTATAAATTTCAATATACAACAAGATATTATTTTCACAATTAGTATCCTTTGTCATTTAATGTGGTGTTGGTAGTTCTGGTGTTAGTGTTGGTGTTGGTATTGGTGGTGTTGGTATTGATGGTGGTGGTGTTGATGGTGGTGGTGTTGGTATTGGTGTTGATGGCGGTGTTGGTGGTGGTAGTGGGTGGTATTGGCGTTGGTGGCATTGATATTGGTACTGGTGTTGGTGGTGGTGGTGGTATTGGTGGTGGTGGTATTGGTGGTCTTGATGGTGGTGGTATTGGTGGTGGTGGCATTGGTATTAGTATTGGTAGTAGTGGTGTTAGTATTTGTGGTGTTAGTGTTGGTGATTTTGGTGGTAGTGTTGGTGGTTGCATTGGTATTGGTGTTGGTGGTATTGGTATTGGTATTGGTATTGGTATTGGTATTGGTATTGGTATTGGTATTGGTATTGGTATTGGTATTGGTATTGGTATTGGTATTGGTATTGGTATTGGTATTGGTATTGGTATTGGTATTGGTATTGGTATTGGTATTGGTATTGGTATTGGTATTGGTATTGGTATTGGTATTGGTATTGGTATAGGTATTGGTATTGGTGTTGGTATTGACGGTCTTGGTAGTATTGGTGTTGGTGGTGTTGGTATTGGTGGTGTTAGTGGTGTTGGTAGTGTTGCTGGTGGTATTTGTATTGGTATTGGTGGTGTTAGTGGTGTTGGTAGTGTTGTTGGTGGTATTTGTATTGGTGTTGGTGGTCCATTTGTTGCAGTAGGTGGAACATTTGTTGGGAGATATTAAAATAGGTCTTCAACGGATTTCCCATCTGTTGCAACAAATGTTTCAGTTGTTGGCATAAAACAAACCAGTAGCAAGACTGTTTTGATCTCCCCCAACAGGTTGTTCATCCGTTGCAACAGATGGTGCATCTATTGTAACAGATGATTCATCTGTTCCAACTGATGGGTTATCTTTTGGAATATTTTTTCGTAATATGGCATATAAAAATTTATTGAATTTTGTCTTACCTTTTTTTTTAAATTATGCAGACATCAATTGTAATGTATTTTGTTTCTCTCTTGTTTCTAGGTAAAAGATGTCTCCCAAAAGAAAAGAAACTGAAAGTAGATCAACTTCTGACCACCTAACAAAAAAGGTTAGAGTACACGTGGATTTAGAAAAACTTTCTGAACAATCTCAGTCAGGAAAAAATGAAGCTGAGGAAAGTAATGAAAATGATGTTGAGGGAGGTGGAGAAGGGTATGTAGAGTCTGGTGAGAAAAATAAAAATGAGGAGGAAGAAGAAGAAGATAAATAAGAAGACGAGGAAGTAAAAAGTGAGAAAGATGATGATGATCAACATGATGATAGTGCATCACTAATGGGGCATGAATCAAGATCGAAATACCAGCATGATTCTATCAAAACTATTAGTATTGACAGATTTCAAGTTAAGATGCTGATAGAGAACCCTACAGAACTAATTGGTGATTTTGTAGTTAAATCTTAGTTGGAGAAACCTTTTGGTGAATTTAGAAATACTATGAAGAAGGAAAAACTAGAGAAATTTTTTAAGAAGAGCTGCTTTGGGCGTTTTCTTAAGCTGCTCGAGGACAACAATGCCCATTTCAAAATGCGCATGGTATATGATCTTCTCAAGTGCAGGATCAAGTACGTGGCGGATGATAAAGATTTGAAGAAGGGGTGCAAAGATGGATGAAATCTGGATCAACTACTATGGCATGCCAGTTTGTTTTGACATGAAAGAGTTTCCCATTGTGACAGACTTGAGATACGATCGTCCAAAAAAACCTCTCATCAAGAAAACACCCCTAAAAAAGTCCAAGAAAAGTAGGACATCCAAACCACCACCATCAAATAAAGGCAAGACATTGTCCAAGCGACAACCCACCAAAACCAACAAACACAAGAAAAAAATAGATGGGTTGTTGGACAATGCTGGACGTGGCTACAGAGCCACGATATTGTTAGAAGATATCAAGGATAAAGCCTTACCAAAGAAGTATAAGGAGAAATTGTGCGTAGTTTGGTTTGCCCATTCCGTTATATTGACAAGAGACGTCTACAAAGTCATAGAAAATAATTTGTTGGAGCTTGCTGAGGATTTTGAGAAATTCAACAATTGTCTCTGGGGAAATGACAACTACAAGTTGACTGTTACATATTTATTGAAAAAACTATCCCCAAAGACGATCGCCTTGTATGACTTTTATGGTAAATTTAATCACTATTTATTTACTCTTGCATTAGTTTATATTAAATAATTATTATGGATTTTTTTGTTTGCTTCCTGTTTACATTTTTTAGACTTGGGTATTTTAAGCCATTATTCCCCTTCGAAAGAAGGTCAAGGATTACCCGATTTAGGTTTCTCATCTAAGGATCCTTAGGTGGTTGGCTGCAAAAAGCAACACAAAAATTAAGGAGGTTGATCTTTTTAACCCTCCGGATGATGCAGTAAGTCTTCTTTCAAGTAAAGTAAAATAATTTAATACAAAGAAAGATATTGAAATAGATGTTTCATATGTTGCAATAAATGGATCATCTGTTGTAATTTATCTTAACAGATGACTCGTCTGGTGCAACAAATTGGTAATCTATTGCGATAAATGAGTCATTTTTCGCAACAGATTAACCATTTGTTGCTTTGGTTCTCTGAAGTTGACTTAACAAATTACCCATATAATACAACTTATGCAACAGATTGGTAATCTGATGCAATAAATGGTTAATCAGTTGTCCCATATGAATCATCTATTGCAACATAAAGATCATCTGTTGCAAAAGTTATTGGTGTTAACATATTACCCAACGACTGCAAATTATTATTTGATTTAAATGTATCTACCTTTTTTTTAGGTTGTGCATCCATAGATCGTACCCACTCAACAAGAGTTGGAGATGACTTCTTTTATTACTCTAGGCCTTGTTGATACAATAGTAGACCTAACAATGGAGTTAATAAAGAAGGAATTGGCTGAAGCAACAACCATAAGAAGAGCATTTAGGCAAGGTCAGCCTTATGTTGAGACTCTTCATAACCAACCTGCTGCAACAGATCCGGGTGCTGCTTCTAAGGGTGTTCCTGGTGGAGTTATTGATGTTGGTGGTAGCCATGTTGATGATGATGATGATGCCAGTCATGATGATGGGCATGTTGATGCTTAAGAAAGCTAAATATGTTTGAATTCACCCCTTACATTGGTCTCTCTCACCCTTATAGTGGTCGTTCTCACCCCTTTTCATTCTCTTATTCTTATTGCAAATGCAAAGAGTGCATGGACAGACAAGATAAACTCTTTCAAAAATAGATGCTCTCGCTAATGTTGTCGAGGAATTGAATTCCAGGAGGAGTTTCATAATATCCAAGAAGGTAAGTGATCCATACACTCCTACAGTGGAGGTTTGGAAGAAGAAAAAAATAATTAGACATATAATCTCAATTATAAAACCAAAAAAATTGCAACTCCTCCTCTTCCAAAAGTTGATAAAGTTCAGGGACCATTGAAGAAGGTGAACATATACGCCGAACTTGAAGCCAAACAGAAGGTTGTTCTAAGGAAGTACATAAATTCCAAGCAAAACCTTCACCATGAATACCTTTTCCCCCAAGACTTCAAAAAGATGACAGATATAGTGTAATACCCCGTATTAGCCTTAACCCAATTTATCCCTTAGTGTATGTGTAAGAGGCTTAGAACCTGAAAATTTAGCTAAGTGTTGGAGACTTAGACTTATTTTTGACCCCTAAACTTCGATGATTTTATTCTCGACCTTTCTGAACCCAAAAATTGGTTTCTAAGTTAATTTATGACCAGGGTTGTCGATAGTTCCTCTCGGGTTTTTCGGATGACATTTGGGGCATGTTTGGATGTTCAAACCAGTGGACCAATGCAATATGGCCGCGTCGCGTCGGCTACCGTATTGGAAGCAGTAACGCGACGCGGCACTTATCGCATCAGATTGAGCGACATGGTGCGTTGCCAAATGCGTCGAGGCTTAGTTCAGTTTAAATAAATTTCGGATCCATAGGGGTATTTGGATTTTTTCCCACTTTAATTCAGCCAAAACACGGGATTTAGGTCCCAAAACAGCATTTTTGCCTCATGTTTCAGAATTCTCTCAAATTGAAATCATTTTCTCTCAAGAACAAAACCCTAGCCCCGTCAACCTTCAAGAGAAAAATTTCAAGAAACCCACCAAGATCTTCCAAGAATCCTTCAATTGAGGTATGTTAGATGTTCATCCATGGTCCCTTTTCACCCATGGAGTCCAAGAACCCAATTTCAAGTTTAAAAGAACGATGTTTACATGTTATTATGAACTTTATCCATGACCCCCCATGAGTTTTGATTTTTACATAATGATTACAAGAAATTATTGTTGAAATTAGACCTTACACGTTTGAGTGGTGCTATCCGCATGTTAAATCCCTAAATCCATGAGTTGTAGTATTTCAACTATGTTAGCATCTCATGTTTTGACTATTCACATGCTCAAGTCTATGAATTTCAAGTGTCTGATGAAATGCCTAAATGATTGGTTTGAATAATGACCCCTTGTTAGGTTTCCAAGAGTTTTTGGATGAAAAGAGTCCTTACATGTTGAAAGTCGAAGTATGTTAAGCTATATCTTGGTAATTTGGTTTTAAGTTATGTTTTCAATTGATCTCACGTGGAATGCATTATTATATGTTCTAACTATTGTGGCTTTCAGATCATGTTCATGCAAATTCAGAATAAAACCCTCAGTTTATGATTTGGTCAAGTGCTTGTGTTATCTTATCATGTTTAAAAAAGATCCCCATGTTAAAGTCTAGTCCCCATGTGTCTGATGAAATGCTTAAGTAAATAATTTTGAACAATGATTTCTTATTATGTTTTTGAAGTTTCAGTAAGGTCATATTGTTATTGCTATCGAGTCCTGGGGGTTATGAATACCCGAAATTCAACTGTTTACTTAGTTTTCAGCATCTATAGAGTGATTTCAGTCATGCCAGGAAAAATATTGTTCATTCCGTTAACTTGGTTAAGCTTAGTCCAGTCCAATAATCAGTGTTAGTTTAGTTGGGAGTAGGATTTAGCACTGAGCGAACCTAGGGATGGAGGCATTCCTGCCAGGTTAGGGTGTGACCCTTAGTAGTAGTCTCTGATTTACAGAACTACGTACCCAGCGTAGGTTGATATGTCTTCCTGCCAGATTAGGGTTGACATATATATATATATATATATATATATATTCCATAAGTCTTCCTTCCAGATTAGGGTTGACACAACCATTGTTAGTACCCGTGGCACGGTACTAACACCCTTCCAACTGGGGTTACAGGTTGGACCCCAATTAGCTTATTTGGGGTATGTCGGTTAGATGATACCTCCCACAGTTTCAGTTACAGTACTCAGTACAGAGTTCAGATTAGTTTTTCTTGACCATAGCTTTCAGTTATCAGCGATTCAGCTACAAACTTCAATTTCAGACTATCTCAGATATGCATTATATGCTTAGTCTTGCATTTTTCAGTATTTTCAGTCCTTACGTATATTCTCATACAATTACCTTACGTTATTCATTCAGTTAGCACTACTTGTATATGAACCCATAAATTTTAGCCTTACCTCATTTAGCATACCAGTATATTCAAAATACTGATCGCATACTCGTTTCTTGCGCTATGATATCTTATATCATAGGTTCAGATGCTCAAGTTCTCGACCGTACTTAGACATTCCAGTGCATCAACAACAATAACCGTGGTAAGTCCTCTTTCTTCAAGGACGAGTTATCTTATATTCAGTTATATCAGTAGTTCAGTTATTTAGTCAGTTGGAGTTAGTTGGGGGCTTGTCCCATCAACTCCACAGTCAGACAGTTTAGAGGCTTTTGGACTAGTATAGACAGTTGGTCAATTTTCAGTTGTGATTATCAGTTATTTTATTAGTATATTTCCAGACGTTTTAAACCATGATTCAGTATTGATTTCAATTATTAAAACCTTATGGCATTTCAGTTGAAATTCCGCTTATGTTGTTTATCAGTTTTATTCAATGCTCACAGCAGGCACCAACTCATGGTTAACTTGTGGTCTCATGGGACCGTAAGTACCGTGTGACATCCAGGGTGTACTCCCGGGGCATTACATATGGATGTGTGGCATGTGGACACGATAAGTTTACTTTTCCTAACCTAGCCTCTAATCTACTCCATGAATAAGAAGCTACGCAACAGATGTGTCATCTGTTGCAACAACTGGGTATTCTAGTGCAACTAGTGATTCATCTGTTGCATAAGTTACATTAGATGTGTAATCTGTTAATAGATTTAGAGAACCTTGTGCAATAGATGGACCATCCTTTGCATCTTGCTACTTTGTTTTTATTTTTTAAAATTATTAGCCTATTTAAAAATTTATCTTCTTATATCACAGTATGCTGATGAATTCTTTGCCTCATGAGGGGCATGCAATTAGCCTACTCGAATGCTTATAATGCTAGCGATAGGATAATGGACCTTAATTTCTGCAATAATTTCAAGGATAGGTACGATAAGCTCATTAAGCTAGCGTTAACTCCCGGTAGTCGGGATTTAATTTGTTAGTTTCTAGGTTCGAATGGGATAAAGATATGATTAAATATGTTACAGGGAAGAGGTCATATCCACACAACAAGGACTGGATCAAGGCAAAGAGAATTCTTACAGTCATGAACGTGGACGTAAATTTTTTTTGGCTCTTGAGATACTATTCCAACAAGGAATGATAAGGGTTTAGGACTGCAACTTACCTGTCTTCGACGAGGCTGATTTTTTTACCAAGATGCAGCCACTATTGGACTTGTTCCCTAACTTGTTGAGCTAGAGTAAACTGATGAATCATTTGAGAGCAAAAGTGTTGAGTGAAAAAATGGGATTTTGAAGGTCGAAACAAGGACAAGGACCTTCTAAAAAATGAAACAGGTGCCGCACTCGGGTCGTACGCGCTTGCACACATAGAATGTTTGCTAACCAACACAAAAATGACCAACCCAACAACCTTTTTGTGCGACAAGACCGTGGCAAGAATGCAAGAGGTCTGGGCTTATGGGGTACTAACTAAATGGTTGGAGCCTGTGTATAAAAAAAAAGAAGTTGTAGAAACACAAACACCATGACAATTTTTATTTCAAGTCACTTTACATGTAGCGACAATTTTTTATGTTTGATGAAAATTAATTTGGTTTATTAAATTTGGGAACTTATGAATTAGTACAAAAATATAATTACTAAGTTCAAATATTGCAACAGGTGCATTAAATAGATATATAGACATTTGCATGATAGAACAGATTGTCTATCTGTTACTATCTATTCTGACAGATAGTTTATTTGTTACAATAGGTTAGTCATTTGTTGCATTACACAGATGTTTATATCTAAGTCAATTTGTTGCAAATGATTCTATTTGTTGCAACATATAGTCTATCTATTGCATCAAATATGTCATCTATTGAAACAAAACAAAATAATAGGAAGGCCTATTTGATAATTTCCAACAAATGACCTACATGTTGCAACATATGTCTAAATTTGTTTGATAATTTCCAATAGATATGTCATTTATTGCAACAGATACATTATCTGTTGTAATATTTGAATCTAGTAATCTATTTCAATTAATAAGTTCAAATCTAAGGATAAAATAAAATTCATAGATAAAATAAAATACATCGAAGCCTTCAGAAATTACATGAAATAAATCAACAAAAAACTAAAATGTAAAAAAAATGTTATGGGTACAGATGATCTACGCAACAAATAAATTAGCAATTTAAGTTTTGATGCCAACAATTTCTAAGAAGAGTTTATTAATTTGACAGACTCAAGCTATAAAAATCTACTCAATATGGACAAGTTGTTCTTCATCCGATGCTAAGGAATTCGACTTTGATCGTCGTGAATCTTTAATGTTGCTTGCGTATGGTTTCTGAATTTTTCTTCTCCGTATTTCCATAAAAGAGTAGCATATCTTTTAAGGAGTAATCCTTCATCAAGTCCATTATTTAGTACTTGTAATTCATTGCTCAAATACTCGGTGTAAGCGACAACAAAAAGACCGCAAATCCCTGTGTTTGTAAGAATCAGATAATTCATATATTGCAATTAATGTAAGCATTGTGAAATTTATGAAATAAAACTAAATCATGATACTTACAAGATACCAATGGGTTGTTGAGCAATTCCTTCAACATATTCTACGTCAAATGGATTACCCATTGTATCCTGATATGCTTCAATCGTCGATCAATCAGTACAAACCTTTTGATCCAAAAAGCCACTTATATCAAGGTAAGTAGGCAATATTTTGGTCAGATTTTGTATCTCAGACGATGGACCAGAACGTTTCCTTCCCTACATCGAGTCGTAAACTCAGATGTGCCTCACTTTTAGAATTATGACAGCCGACACTCAATGAAATTCATCACCACAATTGATTGGGATGTACACTTCGTCGACCAAATGTCAAGGTAAGCCAGCTAGAACGCTAAAACCTTTGATGATGTTGATTAAGCATTCCTCATTTCTCGAACTTTTGACTGTTGTTAACAATACCTATCATAGGCATTATTGATGTAAACTTTGTATAAATAATTATTTGTCGTGTATCTATATTGTTCTTGTATTTGCAACTTGACCTTCTTTCGGAGGTAGTAAAAAATAACATTCATGTGCTGCACATATTATCAAACATTTCAGATTACGTGATGGTAAAATTAATACACAAATATAATTAAATAATGTATTAATAGTAAGATGTATGGCATTTAAACCTCATCATTCCAGCAAGTTTGGGGCTGTGACATCAAATAACACCGATTCTTCGTTCTGGGATGTGCAACAACAAAGTCAAACATATCAAAATTAAGACTCGATTAGTTCACTTTGTAGTGTTAGTCATTTTATTTTTCGCATGATTTATATGTGTTAATGTTATGTTTTTACAACAAGAATTGTATAAATCAATATCTTTAAAAATGATTTATGTACCTGTTGGCATGAAACTTTAACTTCCCATCGACAATCTATTCTGAATAGTCTTTGATCAACTTTGTTAGTTTGTTTGAAGTCTCATCCGGGATGTTGAACCCTTCAAACGAGTAATTCTTCCATTCTTCCGGACTGACAGGCTTCACTTTTTCTTTATCTTTGGAAGCAGTTGATGGATTATCAATTATGATATTATGCTGTTCAGCAGTAGCTTTTACTGTGACATCCACCTGGAAAGCCAAAATTGTCAATGCTAATCACAGAGATACAAAAAAATAAAAAAGGATAACTCATCTATTTTAGCAAATCAAACGGGTCTTCCTCTTATTTTATATTGTCACAACAGATTACCTATCTGTTGCAACAGATGAATCATCTGTTGGGACAAATTAAAATAAGAAGAAGACTTGTATGATAATTTCCAATAGATGATCCATCTGTTGCAACATATGTCTCATCTATTTTAGCAAATCAAATAGGTCTTCATACTGTTTTAATTTGTACCAACAGATGACCTATCTGCTGCAACAAATAGGTCATATATTGGGATAAATTAAATGAAGACTTCTTACTATTTTAATTTTTTACCTATCTGTTGCAACAGATGAATCATCTGTTGGGACAAATTAAAATAAGAGGAAGACTTGTATGATAATTTTCAATAGATGACCCATTTGTTGCAACATATGACTCATTTGTTTGGAAAAATTAAAATAGTAAGAAGTCTTCATTTAATTTATCCCAATATATGATCCATTTGTTGCAGCAGATAGGTCATCTGTTGGTACAAATTAAAACAGTACGAAGACCTGTTTGATTTGCTAAAATAGATGAGACATATGTTGCAACAGATAATGCATCTGATGCAACAAGTTAGTCAACTGTTGCAACATATGTATATAGTTGTTTGATAATTTTTAACAGATATGTCATCTGTTGAAACAAATATGTAGTCTGTTTGTTTATTGGAACAAAGAATATATATTCACCTTCTTTAGCTCATGCTGCTCTCTTGTGGCCTTTGTACATTGATCAAAAGTGCAAGACAAAGACAGAAAAGTTGCAATTTTGCCTTTTTGATACTTGATGATGCCTTAGAAATTTCTTTCCTTCTCTTCTTAGCCGCCTTAATCTCTAATGGAGTGTATGGATATGAAATTCTATTTCATGGAATGACACCCCTCTTAGATGTTAATTCCATTACAAAAGCAGTTAATGCATTAATAACATTAATCACTCCATCATGTTTCGCCTTGTAGTCTTGACATTTGCATGCAGAACATTCGCTAGGAGGGGCAAAATCTGTATAACTAGTATGATCATAACCATAATAGTTTGTTATTTCAAAAACTGTAAGAGGAGCATCATTAGCCCCAATAACAACACGACTACCACTACCACTACTACCACCAACAGCTCCATCACCACTAACACCATCAACAATAATAAGCTCACTCTCCAAAATTATTTTTCTTGTGATGGTTGTTGCTCCAAATAATTTCTTTTTTATTCTATCAATGACCTTAGGGCCCGATAAAGTTTGCACAGACCATAAAGTAAGAAAAAAATGTCATTTTTAACTCTCGATTGGTCGAAACAAGTCACGAATGCACAATTTAAAATAAATCAGTAGATATATTAGAATGATGATTAAATCATTTAAAAAATTACTTTAATTAAAACAAAAACTTAATTAGAATTAGACTTACTGCTTCCTTCGGGGGATTGAAGAGATCAAGAAATTTTTCATTTTTATCATTTTTGGTCAACAACTATCTCAGGATTCTTATACATGAAACTGCTTCCTGGTAGTTCACTTGTTGTTCAAATAAGAAATGACTTCAAATGCCCAAACCTATAAAATAACATCAATAAATTAAAAAGCATTATTCAATTAAAAATAAATGAATCATAATAAAAGAAATATTTACTATGAAAGCTCATGGAAAGCCATATAAGTTGACTGTCTTTGGCGTTAACGGAGTCAACAAATATTTGACAGTCATTTTGAAGCTTTCATAACCCCAAGGATAGTTGTTAAATGCCTCAAGATCCTCGGAGAGCTTTATTAAACCAAGTGGTATGTTGTTGTTAACGTCTCTCGTCCAAAGAATATTATATATAAACCAAATCAAGCACAATAATCGTTTGTGCTTCTTTGAAAGTCTTTTACCTTTCAACGCTTCTATCAAATTTTTATTTTTGAAGCTTGGACCAACAAGGGACACCAATTCATCACCATCACTTGACTTGTCTTTGCCTTTTTTGGTTGTGCGGGGTGCTTTTTATGAGTTAGAATAGGTATAACTTGAGAAGGAGAAGGAGGATAACACTTTAGTCCAGTAACTATGGAAATCTCCTTCCAACCAAAACAAACAGGCATGCACAGTAATTTATCCACACCTCATCCATCTTATCTTTATTTTCATACATAAACCTACGCTTGAAAAGATCATATACCATTTTCATTTAAAAACGAGTATTGTGTTCTCCGACAAATCAAGATATTGCCCAAAGCAGATGTCCTTGAAATAAGTATCCAATTTTTAGCCTCGAAGTATTTTTCTGAAGGCGTCAATTTTTTTTTCCATGACTGACTTAACCACGAAATCACTGGTTAAATCTATGGCACCATCACACCGTATTCTCACAGGACAACTATCAATGCTAAAGGTTTTGATCAACCCTTCAGTGGAAGGGCTATTAGCATTTGGATCATCTCTTTTGAAACATTCCTCACCCCATGTTCATTATTTTCTGCTTCTGATTGAGATATCTCTTGTAAAGCAAGCTCATAGAGTGGTAGATGTAGCCTAGTTGCTTCACTTGTTCCTTTACTTGGACTTGATTCAGTTTTTTCTCTTTTGGGAGCCATATTATCTAAAAATAACAAAAAATAAAAAAGATTATAATTGATTAATGCATCATTAAAAAAGGATAACAGTAAATCTAGCATGTAAAATAGTAAAATAACAGTTCCAACAGATCATACATCTGTTGCACCAGGTAGGTTATCTGTTGCAACATATAACTAACCCGTTGCAATGGATGAGTAATCTGTTGAAAATAATAAAAACAAATTACTCATCTATTGAAATAGATGTCTGGTTTGTGCAACAGATCATTTATCTATTGCAACATATGAGTGATCTGTTTGAACTATTATCAACTGTCAATATTGTTTAGATTTCTTCCAACAGAAGGTCCGTCTGTCACAACAGATGAATGATCTGTTAGATTGTTCATCTATAGCATCAGATGGTTCATATGTTGCATCAGATAGTTCATCTGTTGCAGAAAAAAGCCAGTAACAAGATTCTGTTCAATAGAACAACAACAATATCACCATTTAATATCAAATATACTATTTTTATCAAGAACAATAATAAATCAACCCAGCAACACCAACAGAACACACACACCAAGAACATCAATAGTGATAAAAAATAAACTTTGTTGTTTTGTTTGTACAAACACAAAAAAAAAAATCAAACTTAAAAAAACTCAACAGACACCAGCAACTCGAATCAACAGTTCGACAACAAGAACTACAATAACAATAAAAAGTTATATTTCACTCTGGAAAGAGAAGAGAAGAAATATCATAAATTAGGGTTTTCTTTAGTCCCCATTTTAAATTTCAAATTTAAGCAACAAATTGAAATTATTGACCAATACTAGAAGAGAAGTTGACTCAAGTTCCGATTTTTCTTTATAACTAAAAAGCCATAATTTTTTATCTGTGAAAGAAGAAAAGCGACAATGAAGAACTCGAAGTTGTTATTGCCAGAGAGCAATATTATCACGTCGATTGATGGTTGAAAGTCGAAAAAGAACTCGAAGCTCAACTATTTGTTGTCGGAGGTTGAAGTCGTTGGATATTGAAGGAACAAATTTGCAGAATTGTTGGTTGAGAGAAGTTGAGAGAAACTGTCGGGAGAGAGGGAAGAGAGGAGAGAAACGGTTGATTTGAAGAGGAGAGGGGTGTGGGCTGGTTTGTATTTTTAAAAAGATTAGAAAGTTTTGAAAATATTAATCAAGTCCACAATTAATTTAATTAAGTTTCCTAATTATGTTTGACCCTTTAAGTTGGTCACTATCACCAATTCCACAATGAAGACTTAAAAGAAACATTTCCTTCAATTTTCTTAAGAAACTTGTACGTATTTTACCTCGCATATATGTGCAGCACACATGTCGAGAAACTGGTATATGTATATAAAAATTTAATTAAAAAATATAACTTATATTATATATATTCTTTGTCTTATAATTAATATAAGCTAATGGCATAATAAACATGTTTTGTTAATAAATCTTCATAATTATTAAAGTTTTTAATTATATAATTGAGTAATTTTAGATAAAAAATATTTATAAGGAAAAAAGTATTATTGGAGAATTAGAACATATCAAAAGTCTACAAGTGATTCGATATTTTATATAATAACATAATTTAAAAAATTAATAATTATGATTCGATGAAGATCATAAATAAAAAAATATTGATATTTATGAATTTGTGAGCATGTAATTTACTAATTATAGATAGAAATAAATTTATTTTGATATTTACTGAGTTTAATTTTTTATCATAATTGCATGTGGCAAAAGTTTTTACAATTTTTTCTTGAATCATCTAATACAACAAAATATATCTATAACTTCAATTTTATATTAAAAAAAAATTCTAACCTCAATTTAGATACACAAATTAAGTTAACAATGATATTGAATAATAAAACTACACTAATAGATTATTCCATTTATTTGTCATGTTTATTTTTTTTACATGTCCCTTACAAGAAAATCATGTTTGTCTCTCTTTTTTTTTTTTTTTTTTAATTTTTTTATGTCCACGAAATAATAAAGACAAGGTATTATTTGTTAAATTACCCGATTTATTATATGTTTCTTTTAATTTACAATCACTTTAGAGAAAAAGCGCAAGGATCTCTTTTAACTTTAAGAGGTTACTTGTAGAATAATATTGCTAGCTTGCAACTCTTCCATAAACATAGACACATATGGCCAAATAAAAATTCTTTTAACCTTGTAATTATATGCTTAAAATGTTTTTATTAGGTGTACAGGAACTTCCAATTTTAGAGAAACTTTAATCTGCGATAAAGACAAATCAGTTCGTATTTGAATAGATTGTAAGCATTACAAAATATGTTATCTATATCATACCCCTTGAGGTGCGGTCCTTCTTCGAACCCTCTAATTCGAGATATTTTGAGCTGCCTTTACACTTGAATAGAATGTAAGCTTTACAAGGGATTCATACAACTAACTCCCCAAGTAAATTTGTTTGAGCCTCATTTAATTGATTCATTGACACACACACATTCTTGGTATACCATTCTCGGTGAATGGTATACTGGAATCACATGCATATATATACCTGGTAAGTTCAACATTGCTTAATTTCAACAAGGCCTCATCGAGAAGAAAGTTTTGACCTATACAATCCAACAGGTAGTTAACAAATCTAACATACAGACAACTCTAACAACCCAATTGGCTTATGGACCATTTTTCCCAAGGTCATCTCGTTTACTCATTCTACACTAAAATAGTATATGCAAGTTCGTTCTATTGGCTGGTTTTTCTTTCTCCAAGTCGACATTAGACAACTTCTCTCGGCTATATATGTCTGGACGTTCAAGCATAGGTGAGTTTCCATGGTGTATTACAATTACAACTTTAGACTACATCTTCCGGGGACTTGGGGGACTTTGAGGAACAGGTCAGGACAGCATCTGAGACGGTGAGAAAGATCTTGTCCTCGCCAATTTGATCCACGAGATCAGATGCATGCAGCTTGTCAACCACTACTCTTCCAGGATTCGAGAGAACAAGCTGTTCATACACACACACACACACACACAAAGGGTAAGATTTCCATCACATTTGAACTTGTTTTTGGTTAAGATATACTATGTTTGGGGTTAAATTATCAGGTTTATGAAAATTACCTGAACATCTCTCTTTTGTAGGCTGCTGTGCAACTCTTCAAATGCATGGATGCCGCTAGTGTCAATGTCAGTCACAGCTGCAAAGAGTAAGTGAGAAATACGAGATAAGTGTCATTTGCTTCTGCTGTTATCATATTTGCTTGAAATTTTTAAAGAAAAAGGTAACCATTTTCTCCACTTACGTGACATGTCAACTATCAAGAACTGAATTTTAGGTTGGTTATTGGATTCTAGTTGCTCGTCCTCATCCGTTAGCCATCTCAATATCCTGGAAAACAAGTTCATTCTCATATTTTAGACCCTTTTAGCCAATATGAAGACAGAATTACTTCATGTTGTCAGTTGAAAACTGAAATAACTATCATATCAACTCCTATTAAAGATGGAAGAAATTATGTCTTACCTCTCTTTCATGTAGTTCGAATTTGAAAAGTAGATCGCAGAATCAACTCTCACAATTAGTACACCGGGAACTTGTGTTGCCTCGGGATATTGTTGAATGTTCCTATATACATTTGTCCTAGGGATCTTTCCAAGAAGAGCTGTTCGGGGTCTTGTGACTTGGAGGAGAATCTTAGCAAATGATATGGAGACCTATTTAATAATAAAGACAACGATATCCAATCATTGAACTATTGCAGCTTTCCCTAATGAAATTGTTGAGTATGCTAAGAGAAATACTTACAGCAATTATAAGACCTATCTCGACAGAGGCGAAAACCACTCCAAAAAATGCTCCCATGCAAGCAACAAAATCAAATTTGTCGATCTTCCAAATCAAAATTGTTGCTTCATAGTCTATTAATCCAACGACAGCAGAGATAATGATGGCAGAGAGGATTGCGTTCGGAGTGTACTCAAAAAGAGGGGTTAAGAACAACAATGTCAGGAACACAACAATAGACATAACAATGTTGGAAACTGCAGTTTGGCATCCAGACATGCAATTTACTGCTGAACGAGAGAAGGAACCTGCAAGAGCAAATTGATCAACTAGTTACAGAATGCCAAGAGAAAAGTACAAGGAGCATTTATTTGTCTTAATTATAAAACATGACGAAACACATTAGCAGATCAATCAACATTTGATTTGAAGTGATTGTTAAATTTTATATGTTTTATGAGTACTTTATTCATTTTTTCTACCTGTTGTCACATAGCATGATGTCATGGAGCCAACAACATTCATTGTTCCAAGTGCCACCATTTCTTTGTTTCCATCCAACTGATAGTCTTTCATTGAAGCAAATGATCTTCCGATTGCAACAGCTTCCTATGAACGAAAAGATAAAAAGTATCACAATTGAGTAGACGAACCTAGAAGTCTTGCCATGTTTCAACATTTAATATACCAACTTTCTTACCGTCAAAGCGATCATGCCAGATACAATACCAATCTTGATCCCTTTTAGGAGATAATTGCCGGTGAAATATATTTCCTCGACAGAAGGAGGATTGATTCCTTTCTCAATGTGTCTCACCTGGTAAGGTCATTACAGAATTACATGAAATATTATTTCACTATGTTCAAGCTGAGTGATACCAGAAACTTACACAAGAAAAAAATTAAATAATGCCACGAAGCAACTAACGAAAGCACTTACAATCTCTACTCCTTGTTTTTCAGCATGGGTTATGTAGACAAAGAAGGTGGAAAGAACGACAGAGATTAGAGGAGCAATCGCAGGTACCCAAAAGAGCTTTTTATGCTTCTTTCCCTGATTTTCAAAGTCATTTAAGAATCAACAAGAAGCTACCAAATACTTTAGGTTCAATTATAGACAAAAGTTAGAAGTCTTACAGCGTACTTCGCGAACAAAAGGAACGTTAAAAAGATTGCTCCAATGAGAATTGTTGGCCAGTTCCACTGCAAGTTTTTTGTCCAAAAATAGGTGTCGTTATTATCGTTTATGCATATAAAACCTCTTAGGTATGATGCCTAGACGGGCAAGATAACTTACTCCATGGTGGGCTGAATGCCATACTGATTTCATCACTGAAATGATATCAGTTTTCTTAGTAAACTTCTTGATGCCAAGAAAACCTTTAAGTTGCTGGAGGGCAATAGTAATGGCCGCACCACCCATGAAACCAACAATAGCAGCATGTGATAGGAAGTCAATTAAAAATCCTAATCTGCAAAGGATTCAAAACAATATTAAAACTAGCTGTTTGTTGGAAAGTCATAACAGAAAAAGAAACCAATTTTTTTTTGCATCAAATAAGAAGAAGAAAGTCGAAATATAAGGGTACAACTACAAGCTCTTAATCCTTCATATTCCTCTATACCTTAGGATTCCAAGGGCAGCTTGGGTAATGCCAGCAAAAAAGGTAGCTGTAAATGCAAGCCTCCTGTATTCAATTGGATTTTTCGTTGGATCGATTTCACTGCTGAGGAGAGACCCAAGCAATAGGGATACAACAGCAACAGGTCCTATGGCTATATCTCTCGAGCTACCCATTAAGGCATAAACCAAAGGTGGAACAAAACTGGAGTCTGGCAAATTTAAAGCAAAACAAGTATGAGAAAGGCTCTTTTGATACAATACTAAAATGTGCTAAATAGAAAATCGACGCTTACATAGCCCATACTGAGGAGCTAAGTTTGCAAGCTTCGAATATCCAATGTCCTGTTAAACCAGATGCAATATGATCAAACTCATCAAAATTAAAACTCCAAACTTCATTTGATTTACACAAGTCATGTGTGCACGTTCTATACCTGAGGAATGCAGAGACTTGCAATAGTGAGACCAGCAATAAGATCGCCTCTGAATTTGGAAACATTATAGCTTTTACCCCAATCTAGTATGGGAAATACCGCCTGCAAACCAAGGAGAAACTTACGAGACCTCGGCTGATCCTTAAAGGGACGTAGGGGATCATCTGAAAACAATGTTTCCTTCACAGTAGTCTTAAATTCATCGAATAGGTTCTGTTTAGGTGGAACTCCAACCTTGTGCATGTATGGTGGTTGTTCGTGTTCCGAGGATGATAAACTTCGGTAGTCCATTTCTTTTGTATCTATTGCCTCAACGCTAGATCGACCCATCTTAGACTATAATGGTCTAATTAACATGTAACACAGAGGTAATATAATTTCTAATACATTAGTACGAGAAATATTAAGTTCCAACACAAGTTTGTCATTGAGCCAAATCAATAAAATGCATTTATAAGTTCCAATTCAAGCTTATTATTGAGCGAAATCAACAAATGCATTAGGCACTAAAAAAGGATCAATGACAATATACAACATACCATTTCAAATTACACGCATGCAGAAACTGAAGGATAGCTATATTACCATACGATAACTTTGAAGCCTCGTATTTTAGAGTACTGATCGGAAAGTTCTTGCTTGTCACTACTTATATACATTATCAGAAAGTTAGAGCTTCAAGGTTTGGAATTTTTAGCGACTCGTATTATTATTTCTCGAAAGCACGTTGAACATGATAGATTTTAAAGACAAGACTGACAAACAAAAATGAAAAAATAGCAGCTAAACGTTTCAAGGGATATACTCTTTTCTGTCTGGTAAATATTTAGCAATACAGTAAACTCAAAGTGGTCTGGTCCTTCAACGGGAGCTTAGTGCGTCGTAGTCTTTTCAAATGGCGGGATACAGAATTTCAAAAATAGTGATGTTTCTCCATTTCCAAGATCAAAAGGAACATTTGATGTGGACATCTTAAAAAGGCCTTTTACACCTTGTCATGTTGAAGTTAGCTAATTTTTTGCATAAACTAATATATAAGCAGGAATCCACATAAAGAAAGAATTAAGTAGAAAACAGTTTGGTTGGTCACACAACTATTTTCTGCAATTATATTGCAAGTTATTAATTGCATGATAAATTTCTTAGCTTAAATTACTCCCTTTATTCATGTCTACCCTCCATCTCAACTCCCTTTCTTCTTTACTATATGAGGGAAAAAGTTAAATTCCAAAACAAGAAGGGTATAATAAATCAAAATAACTAAAAGCCAGTCCCCAACCACCTCCTTAAATTTTAATCTTTCCGAATTTATCAATTTAAAAAGAGAAAAGTGACAAATCTCAGTACAGTGGTTCCATTAATGCAACTGATTACAATGTTACTCCACCTCTTTTATTATTTCTTTTTTACTCTTTACACACTTAACAAGAATTGGAATCTGATAATAATATAATCCTAAAATCAAATATAGTGAAATTAAATTAATAAAACTCAACATTTTCACTATACATTTTCTTTTTATTTGTCAAAGGACTAAAGCCAAATTATAACCTCATTCCATATATATATATATATATATATATATAGATAGATAGATATAGATATACCATTGATGGGGGAATGGCATATTATTTATTAGTGCCAATTCTTACAAACCCCACTTTGGTCAGGGTCCATGCAGAACCAAATATACCAACTAAACTATTTTTTTTCAAGTGGTGCCCCGTACCTACATTGAAATTGACTAAATCCGGACAGAAAATTCCACATTAGGATAAAGCAATTCCTAACAAAGATGATACCGCACCCAAATTGCGAGACATTTAGCTAAGGATGAAGTAGTACTTAGCCTCCACCACAGCCAGAGGCGGAGCCAGCCCTCTTTAGGGTTCGTCTGAAGAGAACCCTCGACGGAAAAATATAATATTTATACATGATTAAAAATATTTTTTACGTGGTTATAGTAGGTTGAATCCCCTTCAACTTAGTTTTCTTTGACTATTGAACCCCTACTTAAAATCCTGGCTCCGCCTCTAACCACAACCCTAGTTCATACCTACTAAATTAATTAAACAAACAAGAAACTAAAGGAAGGTGTAAAATGCTCTAAGAAAAAAAGCACACTTAAAACAATAAAATAAAGATACACCAGAAGATATCAAGAAAAAGACACATATAGAAAGAGACAATGAGATTAAAATAACTACCTAGCTGTTTGTCGCACGCTTAATGGTCCTCGTACTTCTTCTGGGCATAAAAAAAAGGAATTCCAATAAACACAGAAAAAGTACACTTAGAAAAATAAAATGAAATTGACCCTTCAAGATCAAGAATCCAATCAAGTAACAATCTCAAATCATGTCTAGGTTCAATGTATTAAATTAAGAAGAAAAAGAAAAAAGAAAATGCAAAAATGTTGCAAATTTTCAATCAAGAAAGATGTCTAGATGAATGCATGTGATTTTGTAAACAAGAAAAACAATATTATTAGGTAATGAGAAAAAATAAAATGTTTAGTGTTTTTCTTGTTTGTGAAAAAGGTGGGGTAATATAAGGAGGAAGTAGTGGTAATGTTTGCACCTACTTTTTTGTTAATTAGTTCTCAGCGATTCTTGTGGTACATTAATTTCCTCAAGTGTAGGGCCTATATAATGTATGAATCTTTACTGTGTTACTGTCCATGTTCATTAACATGAGATACTTGACCAAATTCCTATGTTTAAAAGGGTAATAAGAGGTTTATTGTGGACCTGGATTTGGGCTTTCCACTGTGGACCTCTGGGCCCACTTCTATTAGATCAGGATCTAATTTGAAGGTCCAACTGAAAGGAACACTGAAGACTGCATTTGTTTTTAGGGAAACTTTTAAGAAAATAGTCATTGCTTCAGCAAATTGGAGTGCGCCTAGTCCAACTGAAAGGAACACTCAAGCTGCATTTGTTTATAGGGAAATTTTGAGAAAATAGTCATTGTTTCAACAAATTAGAGTGCGCCTAGCCTATGTTTAAAAAATTATCATTTATAGCCAATGTATCAATTGTATGCAACTGACTGTATTTGATATAAAATGTATGCAATTGTATGCAACTAATGTATCAATTTCTATCAACGAATTGTAGCACACTATCAATAATAGATACACATTCAGTACACATACATACAACAACACTAATACATTTAGTATCAATAATGAATATTAATCTTATATATAAGCCAAGAGCAAAAGGACCAACACTGCATAGGCCAATTGTACCAAAAGAAATAAAAGTTGTACTAACAAGTGTTGGACTATGTTGCATCAGATGGTAGTACAAAGAGCTATCTAGGATGTACAATAAAATCCTTTAAGCTCTTTTGTCTGTCTGGCCCAGTTTTATTGGCTATAATGATGTTATATCCACGTGTAAAGAACTAAAATAGCATCTTATGATCAAAAGGTCTAAGAGCAAACTAATTCTCTCAGTTGAACCGACCCAAGCTGCTCAATCTCTATTCCTTTCTCTTTCGAACTTGAATTGGTGATTCTTTCTTTATATGGATCTGTGTTTATGGTATGTGATGATGGTAGTACACCTACTTTACTCCTTCAATGTCATATGGATATATTGTTTTCAGTTCATATATGATATTTGTTAGATTTTGTGATTTTTGAATACTTTATTGTAGGATTTTGTACTTGCATGTTTCTAATTTTGTTTGATTTACAAATGGATGTTTGGAAATTGATTCACTTCTCTCTTTTCTTTGTTTAGTTTACATTTTTTGAATTTCATAGGTATTAAGGCTCATAAAAAACTTGATTGACTTTTGAATTTTGATTGATAATATCGTTTGGTTAGTTCACCGTCCTGATTTGATATTTGAAATTCATTTTTTGATTTTCATAGTCCAATTTTTTGGTTGTTAAAAAAGTGATTATGATCTTAATTATGGCTCAAGCTAACGGTAACACAAAGTCCAAAAAGTAATGTAGCGATATCCGAAGGAAAACCATTCTTTTGGGTCATAATCAAATTTCCTCCCACACTTCTTCTGTGCCATAACCAAATTTCCTCCCACACTAGCAGAGTTCTAACAAATGGTTAAGCAATTTTCTCCATGTGGTAAGCCAGTTTTTCGGACACCACCAGTTTTTCGGACACCAACTTCCCATATGAACCAAAATTGATTTTGCTTTCCTCTTTCAAGAATGAAATGAATTTAGAGATGGTCACAGTTGTTCCAACTCAGTGTGTGTGACAAAATTCTCAGGCAAAGAAAGATAATTATAACAAGTTTGATATCTTTTTTTCTGCAGCTATCAATAACCAAGTTCGTTGCTTAGCTTAATAGTATGGATATTAGTCATTGGGATTTCTTTTGTCATGCTATTGTCTACTTTATGCTACATATAAGGACATATATCTTGGATTGAAAATGGACACCAATTTTGTTGAATTGTGCTCTCATTGAATTTGCCACATTTGCTTATTTGGTGTTAGAATTATTTTCACAATAGCAACTACCTTCTCAAACTGTGGACAAAGAAGAGGATTACTAGACGAGAAAAAGAACAATATGTTTCTTTACAGTGTTCTGTTAAAAGTTAACCAATAAAAAATGTGTTGTGTTAACATATTTCTCTGAAAATTACTTAACTGAGAAGGCTTATATTATGAAAAAAGTGGAGAAAACTTTTGAAGTTTATACTTTTTATTTGTAATTTTGTAAGGAAAATTCTAACTTAAATTGGTATATTCTTCTTCGTGCAGTTTATAATTTTTCATGATAAAGATGCTACTTTCAGTTTGCTGATACATGTATTGAATTCCAAACTTGATTTCGTATATGTATTTCAGCAAATTAAGTCGATTTCAACATTTTGTTCGAAATCGTTTTTGGTACATTAAAATATTCATAATTTGAAGTGTATTTTGATTATTTAATCGAACTCTGTTATAATTTGTGTGTTGGATTTACCTGCCTTTGTTTCCTCTTCCTTTTACCTTTGGTGGCCGAGAAATAGGTGTCCAATATATCAAGAAGTGCTGCATTTTTACTCATAAAAACACTTTAGTACTAAATACTTACTATTGTCCCTTTAATTAATATTTTTTCAGAGAAATTAAGGAGGTCCAATCCAAGATACATTAAATCATTTTCAGTTGAGAGCATGGCCGACAACCTTTCAGAGGGACCATCAGATGATTTCTTTGAAAAAATCTTGGGATTCCCTGCATACAATGGAGCTAAACCCAATTTGGCAGGAAACAATCCTAGAGTTATACCCTCGACGATAATGCTCCAATTGAACACCGATGATAAGTCAGGGCAGTTTAGTGGAGTTGGTCTTGGTGTTGGACTAGGTGGGATTGGGGGTGGGGGTGGGTATTCCATCATATAAGGGGTAGTGGTGGTAGTAGTTCATTTCCATTGGGGTTGAGTTTAGAACAAGGGAAAGATGATGGTGGGTTCTTGAAGATGGATGATGTTTCAACACCTGGAAGGAGATTTAGAGATGATGTTGTTGATAACAGTCCTTTGTAAGACCCCGCAGAATCCTAGACATTTGAGTCCTTTAAAGCATGCCCAAAAGAGGTCCTAGACTTAGACAATTTCAGCTAAGTGTTAGGACTTAGGCATTTCTAAAGCCCTCAAACTTTGAAGAATTTATTTACGACCTTCTCGACCTCAGAAAGTTAGTTTTTAAGTTGATTCATGATCGGGGAAGTCAATAGTACATCTCGGGTGAGTTTTAGAATTTTTGGACAAGTGTAAGGGCGTGTTTGAAACTCCAAAATAGTGTCTTGGGGCGATTATCCTGCGACGCCCTGCCCAGTTCGGTGTTGGGGGGAGCTCGCGATGCAGACCGCGCCGTCCTGCCCAGAGCGGCGCTCCAGATCCCACGACGCCCTGGCTAGTCCGATTCGGGTAAATTCTATAATTTTGTTCTGCATTTTTAAGGGCAAATGGGTCATTTTGCCTTCACCCAATAGGTCCATAACACGAGATTAAAGCCCCAAATAGCATAATTGCTCATCCTTTTCACAAAATCCTCTCAAGAACAAGCCCTATCTTCATCAAGTTCAAGAATCAAGTCTCAAGAACTCACCTCAATCTCTACGAAATTAACAATCAAGGTATGTTAGGTATTCATCCAAGGGTTTCCTTCCTCCCTTGGAGTTCAAGAACCTCTTTTAAACTATAAGATGATTACTTTCATAAATTTTACGTTGAATTTGGTTGTATTCATAATTATGATGTTATTTGGGTTTCTAATCCATTTTTATGACAAGATTCATGTGAAGTAATTAACCTATGTATAGTCATGTGGATTTATGTTAAAAGTCCCTTGAAATTATGAGTTTGGATTGTAGTCATGATGCTTACATATTTATTATCATTATGTGTATGAATTATGCTCCCCAAATGTTTGATAAAATGTTCATGTGGGTTGAATAGATAAATCTTAACATGTTAGCATGTATACAAGTTTATACCATATATGTTTGATAAAATATTCATGTGGGTTGAATAGAGAAATCATAACATGTTAGCATGTATACAAGTTTATACCATGTATGTTTGATAAAATGCCTCAATGGATGAATTGTGAAAAAGTGGTTAGTTATCATGCATTCAAGGTTTGCTATGTTTTACTTTCAATGCCATCGAGTCCTGGGGGTATTCAATACCCGAAATCTAGTTGTTTACTTAGAATTTCAGTAGCTATAGAATAGTCTCAGTGATGTCATGTACAGTAGTACTCAATCAGTTACAGAACTTAGTGTATTCAACCAGTTAACAGAACTTAGTGAACTCAGTCCAGTTCAGTCAGTTAGCATGATCAGTAACAACTTAGTCCATCCTAGTACAGTTTAGAAATTAGTTCAATGTTTATTTCAGTTGGGAGTAAGATTCAACACCGAGTGAGCCCAAGGATGGGGACTCACTTGCCAGTAGAGGGTGTAATCCTTAGAAATAGTCCTTGCGTTCCAGAACTACATAAACAACATAGGTTGAGACATCAACCTGCCAGTTGAGGGTTGATGAGGTGTCTTACCTGCCAGTTGAGGGTACCGTTGTTCTTATTCAGAGCATCTACCAGATGAGGGTGACTCAGTAGCTTGTATTTACCCGTGGCACAGTACTGACACCCTTTCAACTGGGGTTACAGGTTGGATCCCAATCAGTTCAGAGAGGGGTATGTCGGTTAGATGATTACCTCTTATATTTCAGTTTCAGTCTCAGTATAGAACTCAGTTAAGTTTTACGACACCAGGACTGTCAGAAACAGTCACCCAGTTCAGTATAGAACTCAATTTAGTTCTGCAGAATTAGGACTGTCAGAAGCAGTCACCCAGCTAACAGTAATACAGTTATCAGTGAACTCAGATATCAGTCATTTAGTTGTTAGAAATCAGTACCCAGTGTTAATATGATCTCATTTATAGTATACATAGTTATGTTCATAGTATTGAATAATCAGTATTTACAGCAGTTTCATATATACATGTACTCTCATTCAGTTATATTCATGTTACTCAGCCAGTATTGTTTATGCATATGAACCCATGAATTCATCCTTACCTCACTTAGCATACCAGTACATTCAAAGTACTGTTGTGTACCTTTCTTTTGTGCTATGATGTCTTATATCATAGGTTCAGACGCACGGGCTCCTGATCGTACTTAGCAGCCCAAATTATCAGTAACAGACTTAGTGGTGAGTCCTTATAGTCCGAGGACAGAGTTTTTATTTTAGTATATTTTTAGTAGTCAAAGTTAGTTGGGGGCTTGTCCCATCAACTCCATCTTTAGACAGTTAGAGGCTTTCAGACTAGATTATGTCAGACAGATACTCAGCTTTCAGTATTTATTTACCAGTATTTGATTTAAGTTATGAAACTTATGGCAGTTCCAGCCTAATTTCCATATTATTACAGTATTTTTACTCAATTATTACAGTAGGTGACAGTCATGGGTTAGCTTGTGGTCCTTCAGGATTATGAGCATCGTGTGACGTTTGGGGTGCAGACTCGGGGCATTACAAACTTGGTATCAGATCCTAAGGTTCGACAGAGTCCTAAGGAGTCTGAAAGCCACGCCTTGTAGAGTCTTGTGCATGGGTGTGTAGCGTACCACACTTATGGACAAGAGGCTATGGGGCATTTTAGGAACAAGTTCCCTTCTTTCAGTATTCATATCGTGTGAGAGAGCATGAGCTTAAGTTAAACTCTTAGTCTAATTCTTTTTTCATTTCGCCTACAGAATATGCCTTCTAAAAGGATTAACGGAAGAAGGACTGGGAATCAGCCAGCACCTCCGCACGCCCAGCCAGATCCCCTGGATGAGCATGTTTCCCAAACCGAATTCAAAGAAGCTTTCACCACTCTAGCTCATTCTGTGGTAGCCCAGAATGAATGTCCAGCTGCCATCCAGGATGACCCAGTGTACAATACTGCTGCATCTAGAATTCAAGACTTCACCAGAATGAATCCTAAATCATTTAACGAGTCTAAGTCTGAAGAGAACCCATAAAAATTCCTTGATCCGGTGCAGAAAGTCACATATATTATGGGGGTGACTGCTAGTGAGAGTGTTGAGTTGACCGCATATCAGTTGTAGGATGTGGCTCACTTATGGTTCAAACAGTGAAAGGCAGAGAGGGCCGCTGATGCAGGGCCCATAGAATGAGAGGAGTTTGCTACTACTTTTCTTGGTAGGTTCTTCCCACTAGAGTTAAGGGATGCAAAGTTTTTGGAGTTTTTAATATGAAACAAGGCAACATGACAGTGAAAGAGTATTCCTTTAAGTTTACTCAGTTAGCCAAATATTCCCCTTATATGGTAACATATAACAGATTAAAGATGAGTAAGTTTGTGTCGGGTGTGTCTAACAGTGTAGTCAAGGAGTGTAGCACCATAATACTTATTAAGGAGATGGACATATCCAGGCTCATGGTCCATGCTCAGCAGATAGAGGAGGCTAAGAATAAGGAGAATGAGAGGGAGAACAAGAGGGCTAGAACAGGTAGCTTTAACTTCGCTCAGCCTAAATCAGAGGGTGAAAATCGTTCTTAGCTCTGCCTGAAATTTCCAGTTCCAGCTCTGTCCTCAACCAGTTCTTCAGTGCCGAAATTTAGAGATGGCAATAAGAATAGGGTACCAGGACCTAAGCCCCAGGGTAGTGTTAGCAGTGCCCGGATAAATTCTCTTTGCCAAAAGTGTGGCAGAAACCATCAGGGTATCTGTAGAGCTGACAGTGATGTGTGTTTCAGATGTGGCAATCCAGGACATAGAATTGGAGATTTTCCTCAATCAAGTTCTCAAGGTCAGTATAATCATCCTTCAGCTCAGTCCGATCGCCCAAATCAGCAGGGTGCCGCTTCTAGTGCAACCAGTGGGCAATGCCCAAACAGACTCTATGCACTTCAGTCCCGACAGGATCAGAAAAGTTCTCCTGATGTGGTCACTGGTATGTTACAAGTTTATCATTTACATGTTTATGCTTTGCTAGATCCAAGATCTTTTTTGTCCTTTGTAACTCCTTATAGAGTTGTTGACTTTGGAGTCAGTCCCGAAATCCTAGAAGAGCCCTTCTCAGTCTCTACCCCAGTAGGTAAATCTATCATAGCCCGACGGGTATATATCTCAGAAAGCCACTTCAGCAGACTTAGTATAATTAGAGATGGTGACAGATTTTGATGTCATTCTCGGCGTGGATTGGCTTCATTCATGCTATGCTTCAGTTGACTGTAGAAATAAAATTATCCATTTTCAGTTTCCAAATGAACCTGTCCTTAAATGGAGGGGTAGTACCTCAGCACTTAGGGGTCGTTTGATTGGGAATGTAGTTATACCGAGATTAGTTATGCTGGGATAAGTTATGATGGGATAAGTTATATTGAGATTATTTTTTATTGAGTGTTTGGTTTGTTGTATTCAAAGTAATATGCATGGTATAATTTCTAAGAATAAATTAATTGATTACCAAAATACCCTCCATCTTATTTACTTATATATATATATATATATATATATATATATATATATATATATATATATATATATATTTCTTTTCAAGCTTTAAATATTTATTCTTAAAAATAAAACTTTTATCTTAGTTAGCTTAATTTTTTTGTGTGTGTGCATTTTCATAATTATATCGTGTGTATTTTAAGAATAAAACTTTCATCTTATTTAACTTTAATTTTTTTGCGTGAGTCTTCCCATGATTATGCCGTGTTTGTTTAAATTTAGTTTGAAATAAAATCTTTCAACTTAAGTTTGTTAAAGTAAAAGAGGATTTGTTGTTTATGTCACTTCATTTAAACACATATCACTCATATAATATAGAATATTAAAATTCATTTAGTTGATATATACAATATCAATTTTTAAGTGATTCAAAAATTATTTAATTTAAAATATGCAATTCAACAATGGAGTCGATATTTTTATTATTTTTTAGAGAAATTAAAATATATAAATAAACATAATAATTATTCAAATAAATTTAGTGTATCATATATTCATAAATAAAATATTTCTTAAATGTATATGAATCTCTAATATTTCATGTTAAATTACTTATTTTGTTCTAAATTTCATAAAATATTGATAATCTCATTTTTTGTTAAAAAAATTCATCATAAAAAAATGTGAAAAAGAATTACTCTCATTTTTCATTATTTAGTATCACTAATATTTGGAGAGTCAAATTATATTTTAAAAAAATTAAACTTTCAAATATTTTTAGCTAAATATAAAAATATTTTTTTATTTAATAATTAAGCATGTATTAAATTAGAAAGAGAATGTCAACATACTTTAATAACTTGTCCATGATTTTATTAAAATACCTTATATTTTATATAAGAAAAATAAGGTTATATATATATATATATATATATATATAAATATAAAGTAATAATCTAAGAATTTGGAGGGCAATTGTGTCTTTTTCTAATTTTACCCTAAGGATAAATAATGATGGGTTTGTTATCCTACCAAATGGGTGGATAACTTATCCCGGTACTATTTATTAGTCTCGGGATAAGTTATTCCTAATATTTCCATCCAAACATGCATTAAATTTTTTATCCCGGGATTATTTATTTTTGTACCTTAAACCAAATGGCCCCTTAAGGGTCAGCTTGTTTCCTACCTAAGGGTGAGAAAAGTGATATTAAGGGGTGTGTCTACCATTTGGTTCGAGTTAAGGATTCTAGTTTCGAGACTCCTAGTCTTGAGTCAGTTCTAGTAGCAAGTGAATTCTCAGATGTGTTTTTCGAAGACCTTCCCGGAGTTTCTCCTAAGAGGAAAATTAACTTCGGAATAGACCTTCTCCCCGATACTCAGCCTATATCTATCCCACCATATAGAATGGCTCCAGCAGAACTCATAGAGTTAAAATAACAGTTGAAGGATCTCCGAGATAAGGGATTTATCAGACCCAACGTATCCCCTTGGGGTACACTAGTTCTATTCGTGCGTAAGAAAGACGGTTCTCTCAGAATGTGTATTGACTACCGTCACTTGAACAAAGTCATGGTCAAGAACAAATATTCACTTCCCAGAATTGATGACTTATTTGACCAACTTCAGGGTGCTAGTTACTTTTCTAAGATAGACCTGAGATCAGGCTACCATCAGCTCAGAGTCAGAGAATGTGACATTCTTAAAATAGCTTTGAGAACTCGGTATGATCACTTCGAATTCTTAGTCATGTCATTTGGCCTTACCGATATCCCAGCAACTTTCATGGACTTGATGAACCGTGTGTTTAAGCAGTACTTGGACATGTTCGTTATAGTATTTATTGATGACATTCTTGTTTACTCCCACAGTGAAAGTGATCATGCAGACCATCTTGAATAGTATTACAAACTCTTAGAGCCCATCAGTTGTTCGCCAAATTCAGTAAATGTGAATTTTGGCTAAGGTAGTAGCTTTCCTTGGTCATATAGTTTCCTGTGATAGCATTAGAGTTGATCCCCAAAAGATCAAAGTAGTAAGGAGCTGGCCTAGATTCATCTCTCCGTCAGATAACAGGAGTTTCTTGGGTTTGGCTGGCTATTGCCGATAGTTTGTTGAGGGATCTTCGTATATTGCATCCCCCATGTCCAGATTGACTCAGAAGAAAGTCAAGTTCCAGTGGTCAGATTCTTGTGAGAAGAGTTTTCAGGAGTTGAAGACTCGACTCACTACAACCCCCAGTTTTGACTTTACCAGATGGTTCAGACGGGTTTGTGGTATATTGTAATGCTTTCAGAGTTGGGTCGGGGTATGTTTTGGTGCAGAGGGGTAAGGTCATAGCCTATGCCTCTAGACAGCTTAAGCCCCATGAAAAGAATTACCCTACCCATGATCTTGAATTAGCAGTTGTAGTGTTTGCCTTAAATATTTTGAGGCACTATCTGTATTGGGTGTCTATTGATGTGTTCACATACCATAAAATCCTGCAGTATGTATTTTCCCAGAAAGACTTAAACCTGTATCAGAGAAGGTGGTTAGAGTTGTTGAAATACTATGACATAAGTGTTCTGTATCATCCGGGCAAGGCCAATGTAGTGGCTGATGTTCTTAGTAGGATGTCTATAGGTAGTGTTGCTCACGTTGAGGATGGTAAAAAGAATTTAGTTCAGGAAGTTCATCATCTTGCCCGACTAGGTGTCCGCTTAGTCGATTCAGTAGAGGGTAGCGTATGGGTGCAGAATAGTTTGGAATCATCTTTGGTTTTTGAAGTAAAAGAAAAGCACTAAAGGGATCCCAGTTTAGTTAAACTGAAAGAGTCAGTCAGAGATTAGAGAGTAGAGGTTTTTTTCCAAGGGGGAGATGGTGTGTTGCGTTATCAGGGTCAGTTATGTGTGCCATATGTGGATGGCGTGAGACAACGAATTCTTGCAGAAATGCATGGTGCACATTACTTGATTCACCCAGGGGCCACTAAGATGTACCATGACTTGCGGGAAATATATTGGTAGAGTGAGATGAAGAGAGAAATTACAGAGTTTGTAGCTAAGTGCTCGACATGTCAGCAGGTTAAGATAAAAAACCTAGTGGACCTATGCAGGAGTTCAGTATTTCCACTTGGAAGTGGGAGGAGGTGAACATGGATTTTGTGATGGGCTTGCCCCATACTCACCGCCAGCATGATTCAATTTGGGTCATTATGGAGAGGATGACCAAATCAACCCACTTCTTACCAGTTCACACTTCTTATTCAGTCGAAGATTATACCAAGCTCTATGTTAGAGAGTTGGTCAGATTGCACGGAGTTTCGTTGTCCATCATTTCAGATAGAGGTACGCAGTTCACCTCTTATTTTTGGAAAGCATTCCAAAAGGGTCTTGGTATCCAAGTTCACCTCAGTATAGCCTTCCACCCTCAGACAGATGGTCAAGCAAAAAGGACCATTCAAACTTTAGGAGATATGCTAAGATCGTGTTCCATTGACTTTAAGGGCAGTTGGGATGACCATTTTTCCTTGATTGAGTTTGTATATAATAATAACTATCATTCCAACATTCAGATAGCTCCGTTTGAGGCACTTCATGAGAAGAGATATAGATCTCCCATTAGTTTATTTGAAGTGGGTGAGGTTGTAGTGGTAGGGCCTGACTTGGTATTTGATACCTTAGAAAAATTTTAGTTGATCAGGTAAAGGCTTAAGATAGCTCAAAGCCAACAGAAATCATATGTAGATGTGTGAAGAAAAGATCAAGATTTGAGATTAGTGATTGTGTGTATTTGAAAATCTCGCTTATGAAAGGAGTGAAGTGGTTTTGCAAGAAGGGGAAACTCAGTCCCTGATATGTCGGTCCTTACTGAATTCTCAACCGTTTTGAAAAGGTAGCTTACGAGCTTGAGTTATCTTAAGACTTAGCTTCAGTACATCCAGTGTTTCATGCTTCCTTACTAAAGGAGTGCATAGGTAACCCAGAAGCTGTAGTCCCTATAGAGGGTATAGATGTTCAAAACAATCTCTTTTATGAGGAAGTTCCAGTCAAAATTCTTGATTTTTAGGCTCACAGACTGAGGAACAAAAAGGTTCCTCAAGTCAAAATTCTTTAGCGAAATCAGTCCGTTGAGGGAGCAACTTGGGAAACAGAAGCAGATATACGGACCAAGTTGTAACACCCCATACTTAATTACGTGCATTAGCCATGGTTATATGTGTTGGAGTATAAGTATTGATCCTAAGGTATATATGAGTTTAAGTATGAGTATTGATTATTTTGAGATGGTTTCAAGTGTATAGTTTGATTATATGTGTATAGGAATCGACTGTATGTATATCGGAATTTGCCCGTCGATGTTTTCATACGAAGTTTATTGAATAAGCTTTCCAACGATATAAAGATTTCCAAAAACGGATAAGTTTCGGATATAATCGAGCACGTTCGAAACTATTAAACGGCGGCCGGGATAATTGTGAACAGTAAATGTGCAGGAAATTCAAACTACTGAGGCCTGCCAGTTTTTTGGGTCGACTTTGAACGATCGTAACTCTCTCAATATAATGAACTGGGAGGGCTGCGACCTATCAAAAGAAAGATCTTTGAGTCTTATTTCCAATGCAATTGGTTTCATCCAAATCCAACATCTGAGTAAGGAGTTATACTCGTTTTACTTCATCCTCTCAAAACAGTTTTTTAGGGTCAACTTCAAACGATCATAACTCCTTGTAAAGGATGAACTGGGTGTCCTACTTTATATGAAATGAAATCCCTTTGAATTATCTATCCAAATATACCAATTTCACCCAAATACGATATCGGAGCAAAGATTTATGGCCGATTTACTTTAGCCTGTCAAAACAGTCCACCATGGACAGATTCGGATTTACTTAAATTTTTAAGGGCAATATGGTCATTTTCCATCATCTCTTGGACGAAAATTGGTCATTATATAGATATAATTGGTCTTATATCCATCAATTATCATCATATTATTGAGAATAAGGAAACCCTAGCCTAATTTCAACTCCAATTATCTTGTGATTCAACCGTGGAAAGTCCAAATTGATTCCGTAGTTGTGTTCATCGTCTCGAGGGCTTCGAGAAGCATCCCTTATTTGTTCCAACAGGACTTCGAAATCAAAAGGGCCATTTTATGGTAACAATGTAAATTATGTTGGTGTTATTTATATGAATATGTATATATATATATATATATATATATATATATATATGTATGCATGTGAGCATAAGAAGTATGCTATTTGATTGTTGTTGAAAGATGATTGGGAAATGATGTTGGATTATGTTGAATTGTGAAGGGATGATGTGGTATTGAAATGATGATTATATATATATATATATACACATAAACCTATTGTTCAAGTTGGTTTTTGGAATGTTTTGCAAATAGTGGTTGTATGGAATTATGGAAGAGAATTGTGGTGTTGGGTTGCTAATACTAGATGCCAAATATTTCATTGTAGATAAGTGATTTGTAAAGGCGGGAAGTTGTATTGAATTGGTATCCGAATCTACAACGAGGTATGTAAAGCATACTCTAACAATGTTCTTTGGCATGAAAACACCAATGTTCCATCAAGTAAGATTCCAAGGTTGTCCAAAAACATGTATTGTTCTACATTACCAACGAAGTTGTTTCCATTCTATAAAGTGTAGAAATGTTTCATTGATATACCAAAAGGCTCCTATTTCATTGTTGTGATATTGATGATTCTGAAACACATTGTTGATGTACCAATGAGTCTTTATAACATCGTTATTGTATAGAAGGTCTATTACTTGATTCCTATTGATGTATCATTGTTCCAAAGGTACTATATTGGCATGAACACTAATGTAATAATCTCAAAAGCTTTTGAACTAAGTTGTTGGAAAGATCTCTTATGTGTGTTACTTGATATACGTGTGGGTGGTATCCCAGGGGCATAAGCCTAGCATGGGTCGATCCCTATTTATGTGTTTATGGGTGGTATCCCAGGGGCATAAGCCTAGCATGGGTCGATCCCAGTTGATATGTACTGGAGGCAACCTAATGGTCACAGTACGGTACAATATTGATTATTGTTAGGTGGTTGGAGGTTCGGGAGGAGGAGGTAATGGCGAATGATAATTGTAAAGAATGAAATGAACGAATGTATACCGTTCCACAAATGTGTTCGAATTCACGAACCCAATTCAGATTAATGATAATGTACATGATCCTAAAAGTGTTTATGAAGTATGGTTCACTTCTATTATGATTTATTCACTTGCGTCTGATTTTCCTGATCCCCTATATTACATATGATTATTTACAGCTTTACATACTCAGTACATATTTCGTACTGACGTCCCTCACGGGGGACCTGCATTTCATGCTGCAGGCACAGGTGCTTCAGGTCATTCGCAGCATAGATAGGAGTCAGATCATACAACTATTGTTGGTGAGCTCCAGTTTGCTTCAGAGCTTTCCGAGTTGGTTCCTTATGTTTTGTTATTGTACAGGAGTCATGTGTGGGCGGGGGTTTGTCCCGACCCTAGTTATGTCATTTTGTCATGTATATCCTAGAGGCTTTGTAGACATAAGGAAGGGTCAAGTCATGGGAGTTTATATAGTGATGTTATATTTGTATATGTGGTGGCCCCGATGGCCAAGTATTATATTATATATATATATTTGTGTGTGTTGTGCTGATACAGGGAATTAGACCCTTCTGTATGTAATGAAGTGCTGCCCAAATTTTTGGTGAATGTAAGGGAAAGTACAGGTATTTGAACGGGTTCTCCCGGGCCTTCTCGGCTTCGGGTGCCAGTCCGTCCCGATGGAATTTTGGGGCGTGACACAAGTATCCTCACCTCTTCTCTGCAAACTTAGAATCAGCTCAAGGTAATGGTTTTCCTTGAATTTGCTCAGATTTCCTTTATAACTCTGTACGGTTCAGTTACATAACATCCTCATATCATGCATACCTTCATAAAATAGCTCAGTCATGCGTCATGTCTTGAAAACTCAGTCATGCTTCAGTTATGCATGCTCAGTATGATAACTCAGTATATTAATAGTTTTAGTCATGTAATCATGCTTCAGTTGTACATTGTCCAGTGTATAAATTCAGTCTATCAACATTCTCAACTTAGTCAGTCTCATTCGAGGATGAATGTTCTCAAGGGGGAGATATTGTAAGACCCCGCAGAATTCTAGACATTTGAGTCCTTTAAAGCTTGCCCAAAAGAGGTCCCAGACTTAGACAATTTTAGCTAAGTATTAGGACTTAGGCATTTCTAATTTCTAAAGCCCTCAAACTTTGAGGAATTTATTTACGACTTTCCCAACTTCAAAAAGTTAGTTTTTAAGGTGATTCATGATCGGGGAAGACAATAGTACATCTCGGGTGAGTTTCAGAATTTTTTAACAAGCGTAAGGGAGAGTTTAAAACTCTAAAATAGTGACTCGGGGCGATTAGCCCGCGACGCCCTGCCCAATCCGGTGCTGGGGGGAGCCCGTGATGCAGACCGCGGTGCCCTGCCCAGAGCGACGCTCCAGATCTCGCTGTGCCTTGGCCAGTCCATTTCGAGTAAATTCTATAGTTTTGTTTCGCATTTTTAAGGGCAAATGGGTCATTTTTCCTTCACCCAATAGGTCCATAACACGAGATTAAAGCCCCAAATAGCATAATTGCTCATCCTTTTCACAAAATCCTCTCAAGAACAAGCCCTATCTTCATCAAGTTCAAGAATCAAGTCTCAAGAACTCACCTCAATCTCCACGAAATTAACAATCAAGGTATGTTAGGTGTTCATCCAAGGGTTTCCTTCCGCCCTTGGAGTTCAAGAACCTCTTTTAAACTATAAGATGATTGTTTTCATAAATTTCATGTTGAATTTGGTTGTATTCATGATTATGATGTTATTTGGGTTTCTAATCCATTTTTTATGACAAGATTCATGTGAAGTAATTAACCTATGTATAGTCATGTGGATTTATGTTAAAAGTCCCTTGAAATTGTGAGCTTGGATTGTAGTCATGATGCTTACATATTTACTATCATTATGTGCATTAAATTATGCTCCCAAGTGTTTGATAAAATGTTCATGTGGGTTGAATAGAGAAATCATAACATGTTAGCACGTATACAAGTTTATACCATGTATGTTTGATAAAATGTTCATGTGGGTTGAATAGAGAAATCATAACATGTTAGCATGTATACAAGTTTATGCCATATATGTTTGATAAAATGCCTCAATGGATGAATTGTGACAAAATGGCTAGTTATCATGCTTTTAAGGTTTGCTATGTTTTAATTTCAATGCTATCGAGTCCTGGGGGTATTTAATACCCAAAATCTAGCTCTTTACTTAGAATTTCAGTAGCTACAGAATAGTCTTAGTGATGTCACGTACAGTAGTACTCAGTCAGTTACAAAACTCAGTGTATTCAACCAGTTAATAAAACTCAGTGAACTCAGTCCAGTTCAGTCAGTTAGCACGATCAGTAATAGCTCAGTCCAGCCTAGTACAGTTTAGAAATTAGTTCAATATCTATTTCAGTTGGGAGTAGGATTCAACATCAAGTGAACCCAAGGATGGGGACTCACCTGCTAGTAGAGGGTGTAATCTTTTGAAGCAGTCCTTTTATTCTAGAACTACGTAGCCAGCGTAGGTTGAGACATCAATCTGCCAATTGAGGGTTGATGAAATGTCTTACCTTCCAGTTGAGGGTACCACCGTTCTCATTAAGAGCACCTTCTAGATGAGGGTGACTCAGTATCTTGTCTTTACTCGTAGCACGGTACTGACACCCTTCCAACTGGGGCTACAGGTAGGACCTCAATCATTTCAGAGAGGGGTATGTCAGTTAGATGATTGCCTCCACATTTTCAGTCTCAGTATAGAACTCAGTTAAGTTTTACGACACCAGGACTGTCAAAAACAGTCACCCAGTTTAGTATAGAACTCAGTTAAGTTCTATAGAATCAAGACTTTCAAAAGCAGTCACCTAGCTAACAGTAATACAGTTATCAGTGAACTCAGATATCAGTCATTCAGTTATCATAACTCAGTACCTAGTGTTTATATGATCTCAGTTATAGTATACGTAGTTATGTTCATAGTATTACATAATCAGTATTTACAGTAGTTTCATATATACATGTACTCTCATTCAATTATATTTATGTTACTCAATTATTACAGTAGGTACCAGTCATGGGTTAGCTTGTGGTCCTTTGAGATTATGAGCTGTGACGTCCGGGGTGCAGACTCGGGGCGTTACAACCTTTTTCTTCTGTTAAACCCGTAATTATTTCCTATTTCTTTTCTTTCCTTTTTAGCTTCTTGATTTCTTCTACTTTGATGTTGTGTTCCATTTTGTCTTTTTTTTTTGTGCAAGTTGATGCCTAGGAAGATTTCACCAGAAAGATTCACCTTTATGCCATTTGTTTTTCTGATTTTATTTCTCGCTTGAAACTACTATCTGTTAGCTCACTGCTAGAAACAGAGGTTTCCCACCCTGAATCACTGAGAAATTTGTGTTCTATAACATGATTTTCCTACCTATTTACCATCGAATCAGCTCTCTGGAAAGCCTATGGTGGAAAGAAGATTTTCATTAAAATACTAGAAATCTTTCTAATTTTTTTGTGTGAAAATACTATTATGTTTTGTTTTGTCACCGATTCAATCAAAATATCTATGGAAATAGCCAATGAACATTTTTCAGTGGGAAATCTCAAAGGAGAACAATGATTGTTTTAGTAGTGTTTCTACCGTTTGTTCTTCTGAAATTGTTTCTCACTTGAAACTGACATCTATTAGTTCCACATTATTTCTGGGATTTAAAAAAATACATAGAAAAATGTTTGCTTATGTGCTTTGTATGTGGAAATTTCAATTCTTATGGTGTAAGATCAGTAGTAAATAACGGGTACTAGATTTGTGTTTCTGATTTTGATTGTGTTAATTGGTATGTATGGAGTAAAAAGCGACTTCTCTCGAATTTGATTTTCTCTCAATGTAAATATGTGATTCCTATAAATGACTTCCGTTATTACAATGTTGTTATACATAGATGCACCTAAGATATTTGGTTCTCGCAACAAGTCCCATAGTATGCGTATGTACTCGACCTCTAGATGAGTCACCTTTATTTTAGGAGGGGGAGCCATTGGGTGTATGGAGTAGGTGGAACATTGTCACAACCACTATCAACTATACACTCCTCCGAACAGCCTTGTTAGTGGACCCCAACCAAGGTCAGCCTTTAGGTCATGTTTATCTACATCATATCGAGACCTAGTGGGGCCTACTTGGTCCTTTATAGGAGACTCACCTTAAAAGAATCCCTACTTGCTACATGTTGCATCTTTGAGGGTAATAGGGTCATTTAACAGACTGATTTGGGAAAAACATGTGCTAGAATTAAAGAAGCGTGTGTTTAGGCAAGGAAGAAGAAAAAAAAGTCTCGTAGTTTTTAGGAGTTTTATTACTTTTGTTTTCCACAATCCAAAATTTCAAAAAGTTTTTTTTTTAATCTTTTGCACTCATTTAGAGTAGGTGTTTCATATACATCTTTAAAAGAAAACTATAAAAAAAATTTCCTTTAATAGTTTAAAGTTTCATTTTCACATGAAATGCAAATTGAAAACCCAAAAAGATTTTCCTTTGGTAGTTATAGGTTTCATTTTGTATAGGAATTTTAAAGCCAAAAAAGTTCAAAGAAGATTCGCGTCATTTCTTTTGACAATTCGTTACTTTCTTTTCTTCTTAAAGTTTCAACAATAAAAAAGAACGAGAGTTTGATTGGTCTTTTTTGGCCAAACTTTACGAACTACGCACACCTAATTTTCCTCTCTCGGGAGTGAGATACGTAGGCGCCCTTCTTGGGTTCGGTGATCTTTTCAAAAGCATAAAAAAGAAAAAGATTTTGAAAAAATATTGAACCCTAACGATTTTGCTATCTCTTGTTCAGTTAGTTTAAGGTGGTTGGTTTGTGGCATTCTAGCTGGTCCTCCACATCATACTAAGTCTAAGGAAGAGTTAGTCATCTCCAAAAACAAAATAGAGAGTGGCGTCATGGATCAGACAAAGAGTCAGAAAAATGAGAGTTTAAAGCAAGAGATTGTGAGTTTGAGGCAACAAATGATAAAATGTATCGAGCTTGGGCCAGTGGGCTGCCTCCCCCTCTATTTTTCACTATTCACCCTACAAATACCTTGAGTTTTTCACCAAAATTGCAAGGTCAGTTTTCTGCTATTGGTTATGCGCCACAACATGCCTCAGAATTTACTCCAAGACAAAAGCATCCCAATGCTTCTATCACTCATTCTTTAGCTCTTCAGTATAAATCTATCACATTAATAGCACCACCTATCGTCTCTGCTTCTGTTTCTCAACCCTCTACTGAGGCTTCCACTTTGGCTTTACGTCGGTGATTGTGCTTCCCCAATCTACTAGTGAGTCGATGTTCAACACTTTTGATGATCACTATTATACTTCTGAGCCTACATCTATGTTAATTAGACCACCAAAATTTCTTACCAAGAAATCTGACATAATAGAAGAGCAAGATAAAATGGCTAGGAAAATAAAGAGTGCAGAAAAGGTTATTAAAAATTCTTTGGGACTTGCGAATTGTGAAGATGTTGCATATAAGAATGGGGGCATATCTTCAAGTGTTAACCTCCCTCCTAACTTTGAGGTATCAAAATTAGAGGAACATGATGGGTACGAATATTCTATAAACACTTGGGACAATATTGCCATCAATTGAGAGGGACTGAAGAAAAGAAGAATGAAAATATAGCTATTGTTGTGTCGGGGCCACAACGGAGCTTGAGAGGATCAACTCAACAATACCTTCAACAACCCTTAACCTGTACATCACATCTATATGCTCACCTACAACAAAATTCCTCTTTGCAAAATCCAAGATATTCCATTCCATTTCCCCAGTATCCTTTGAAAAATGCACAACGGTGTACTCATCCGTCTTCTTATCCACAATGGTGTGCACCGGTCCCTCAACATCATCTTTGACCCCCACATATTTACAAAGAAACTTCTAAGTCCAAGTTTCAACTGAGTCCAGAGTTTGGAAAAAAGAGGAAGTCAAAGGATAATTTTACACCAATTGGGGAATGTGTCTGATAGCGATGAAAGCTCTATTCATGACGATGTGCAAATCAGTGGCTAAGATATCAAGCTCAGCAATTGGAAGGTCACTCCCCTCCTTACCAGGAAGGATTATTGGTAGTTTGTTTTATTTTTCTTTTTATTTTTTGAATTATCTCAGGGTTGTAGTTTGAAATTTATCTTGTTTTGTTTCTCTGTCATCTTCATTTAAACCTTTCTATCTTTCTTTCATTTGAAATGTGGTGTCCCTTGTTGTTTTGTCTTATTTTTAGTTGTTTGTTTGTCTTTTTACACAATACATTTTATGTTGATTCTTGTGTTATGACATACTTACGAAATTTTTGGACAGGTATTAAAATCTAGTTTAAGCATGAACTTTGAATCAAAGGGCTAAAGTTTGAAAAAAGTATGTGAGAAAATAGGTAGAGTGTTGAGACATTTGGTGATAAGTTGAAGCTTTCTTTGAAAATTAAGGAAATTATTTTGAGAATCACAATAATAACTTGTCCATCAACTGAAAGACATGTCTCAGTTAGGTCAAATAGTGGATGCGTGATCCTATATCAAGAGGAACAGAAAGAAAATCAGCTCCACAATGTATTAGTTATTCGATGTAAGGAATGTATAACAAAGGTGGAGTTGTATGCTGGACAAGCGCAGAAGAAATATTGACGCACAAGCTCAGTTAAAGTTAGTGCTGTAAAAAATGCCATGAATGATCTTCATTTTTCACTTTCATATTGCATGATATGTACTTGAATTTTCAAGGATTGATATGAAGAAGACATTTCATTCTGCTATCCAAACATTGTGTCATCCTTTGTTTATCCCATTTGAGATTTAGTTCCATTTTCTTTCATACCCTTCTTTTGGAATTAAGATAGAGTCAGCAAAGCTCAAAACAAAAATGTCGAGAAAAAGAATAAAGTCAAAAAAGTTTCAAAAAGAAAAAAGAGGCAAATGTGTCCAAAAGAAATAAAAGAGGAGTGTCAAGAAAAATATAGTTAGAAAAGTTCCAAAGAGAAAAAAAGTCAATAAAAGAAAAAAAAAATCAGAATCAAGCAAAGGAACAAGCTTTGAAACTACGTGTGACCTGATTCTCCTCTCTCGGGGGTGAGATACGTAGGTTATCCTACTTTGGGCTTGGTCCAACCAAATAAACAATTTAGAATTTCCAGTCAAAAGAAACTGGGGCATGAGTTAATCTTCATTGTTTGAGTCAATTCCAAAAGTTGTAAGTCCCACCCCTCTTCAAGTGTTGTTTGGGCCTCATGTCATCCTTTCTTTCTAACCTTATCCAAAAGTCAAGTTACAATCAAAGAAAGACCTTCAGATCAATCTTTGAGAATGATAAATCTTAGCCTACAATGCATATGATAATGTGTTTTGGGAACTACCTGTCTTCCTCAGCATAAGAAATTAGGAGAGAAATAAAAATTAGAGTCTTATCGGTGAAAACTCTCACAGGCACCATAAGGCGATAGTAAGTTGAGAGAGATAAAATGAGAGTGTCTTATATGTGAAAATACCCACGGGCACCGTAAAACGATGGTGAGTTGAGAGAAATAAAAATAAGAGAGTCTCATTGATGAAAACCCTCACGGACACCATAGGGCAATGGTAAGCTCAGAGAAAGAAAATGCGAGAGACTTGTTGGTGAAAACCCTTCAAGGAGTCACTAGCCAAATGAGGTCTCTGAATGCAATTGGACCAAGAAAGTAACTCAATTTCAGGGTCATTAACTCAAGAACAATTGGTAGAAAGTTTGGATGGAAATATCAAGCAGCCTAATCCAAAATGCATGTAAAAATTATTAGAGTTGACTACCACTTTTAGATAAATTTTTCTGTTCTCTGTTTCAATGGAGACATTCATTGTTTTTTTTTTATATTTTATTTGTGTTTTCTTGAGTTAGTTATTCGAATGTAAAGTCATTTTTCTTGTGTCTTTGAGTCAAATCAATGTCAAAGCAAGTGAGAAAAGATTTCAAAACTGGATTCCAACTTATTCAATTGTGCAAAGCAAGACAAAAAGGCCAGCACATGAAAGAGACATAATTGTGAGCCGAAATAAGGCATGCAGAAAGTTTTATCAATAGAGAAGTCTGGGAACTCATGGAGATATCAAGGTTCAAATGGTTTATCTGAGGAGCATGACAAAGCAGAGATAATGTGTTTTGTTTTAGAGTCACTCTTAATAATCTGAGTTCGGATAAATAGTGTAGCAAGTCAATGACATATGCTAATGGTTGAAAGAATGATTAAATGTGACGGGGTCAAGAGCGATTATCGCAAAACCTAAAGCCACAAGCCAGCCACCATGTTTTTAAACTCACAAGTTTTCTTTGATGAAATAGGAAATATGTTACTTTCAAATCAGGGACTTCAGAGTATAAATATCAAGGGCTGCAATGCCTCACTTCTACAAATGCAGGAAGCAATATTGCTACACAGGTTTGATCATCAAATCATGGTAAAAGTTCATCATCCTATATCCCTCAGAGACACTTCTTTGTTTAGGTATTTCAGTTTTTAATTGCTAGGTGATACACTTTTTAAATTGAACCTTCACTCTTAGAAGACACTTTCTAGTTGAGTTATTCCCCTTGACTCCTAGAAGATGTACTTTCTAGTCAAGTTATTCCCTTTGACTCATAGAAGATATACTTTGTAGTCTAGTCATTACCTTTGACTCCTAGAAGATGTACTTTTCAGTCGAATCATTCCCCTTGACTCCAAGAAGATGTACTTTCTAGTTGAGTTATTCCCCTTGACTCCTAGAAAATATACTTTCTGGTTGAGTCATTCCCTTTGACTCCTAGAAAATATACTTTTTGGTTGAGTCATTCCCTTTGACTCCTAGAAAATGTACTTTCTGATCCAGTCATTCCCCTTGACTCCTAGAAAATGTACTTTCTGGGTCATTCCCCTTGACTCCTAGAAAATATACTTTCTAGTTGAGTCATTCCACTTGACTCCTAGAAGATGTACTTTCTTGTCGATTCATTTCCCTTGAATCTTAGAAGATGTACTTTCTAGTCGAGTTATTCCCCTTGACTCCTAGAAGATGTACTTTCTAGTTGAGTTATTCCCCTTGACTCCTAGAAGATATACTTTCTAGTCGAGTCATTCCCCTTGACTCCTAGAAAATTTGCTTTCTAGTCGAGTCATTTCCCTTGACTCCTAGAAGATGTACCTTTTAGTCGAGTCATTTCACTTGACTTCTAGAAGATGTACCTTCTAGTCGAGCCATTCCCCTTGAATCCTAGAAGATGTACCTTCTAGTCGAGTCATTCCCCTCGATACCTTGAAGATGTACCTTCTAGTCGAGTTATTCCCCTCGACTCTTTGAAGATGTACCTTCTAGTCGAGTCATTCCCCTAGACTCCTAGAAGATGTACCTTCTAGTTGAGTCATTCCTCTTAATTCCTAGAAGATTTACCTTCTATTCGAGTCATTCCTCTTGACTCCTAGAAGATGTACCTTCTAGTCGAGTCATTTCCCTTGACTCCTAGAAGATGAACCTTTTAGTCGAGTCATTCCCCTTGACTCCTAGTAGATGTACCTTCTAGTCGAGTCATTCACCTTGACTCCTAGAAGATGTACTTTCTAGTTGAGTTACTCCCCTTGACTCCTAGAAGATGTACTTTCTAGTTGATTCATTCCCCTTGACTCCTAGAAAATGCACTTTCTAGTCGAATCATTCTAATTAATCCATAGAAAATACATTTCCTTATTTAGTTTATTCAAGTAGTTATGATGTGACTTTCACAAAAGTCCTCTGATGATAAACTGGGGCAAAATTTAATTCCTGTTGTTTGGAACTTCACTTTTCTAAAAAATGGAATCTTTCTTTATCATAATCATTGTTTGAGATAACACTTGTTCTAGTTTTGACATTGAAAGTCAGAAGCCTGCCTAGAGAACAGGGTGATGAAATGGCAAGTCAGGAGCCCACCTGAAGAATAGGTTGATGAAATTGAAAGTCAGGAGTCCTCCTGGAGAACAGGGTGAAGAAATGGAAAATCAAGCAACAAGTTGAAGAAATTAAAAGTCAACAGATTGAAGAAATTATAAGTCAGGAGCCCGCATGAAGAATAAAATAAAGATTTTTCAAATTCAGGTTCGAATTCAGAAGTACCACCGACAAAGCATGGTCAATTTTTGAGTTCATTTCCAACATCAAATTTTGTATGGAGAAAGGATCTATTCTCAAGTTCAACCCAAAGAAGATCAGATCTTTGTCACTTTTGAAAGCATCGGAGACCCAAGACAAGAGTCAAGAGAAAGCTGCATTGATAGGACTTTTGTAATTTCATATATCTTTTAACTTGTGATTTTCATTTTGATATAATAATAGAGCTGCGGACTGAAACCTCGACAGGGCCTCACTCGACTCTCCAACTCGATATAGTCCGTTTCCTTCTAACCCTTTGAGATACCTGTGACTTGATTCCCTCATCACTAGGGTAGGTAGATGTCCTAAAGAAAGATTAGGTGGTACTCTGTCCTTCTTTTTATTTCTTTTAAGAAATGGTCGGGTCAAAATTTTGTCTCATTGTCTACTTCTTTGTCTAAAAACACTTTGTGTTTACACCCAAAGAGGGGCATATGTAGACACGTAATTTTGTCCCTCCCCAAAATCATTTTTTACTATTTTTTACCCTATCTTACTACATACCTTTACTCATGTGATAAGTTCCATATAATAACAAATCCAACAAACTGATAACCACTTTTGATACCTCACCCTAACAAAAATAACAAAATTCCCAATAAATTAACACCCTACCAAATCAAATTTAACCACCTTACTACCCTACCCATTCCCATACCCCCTACCCCTACTCACACTCATATTTTGTTTCCTTTTCTAACAATACACATCAAATACACAACTTTTACATACACACCGGGGG